>CAWUFW010007094.1:160000-760000 GCA_963921515.1 Calotriton arnoldi | reverse complement strand
ATGTTGATTGTGTTAATTTCTAAGGGGACTAGGAGTAGTTCTGTCACACCCTTTCTCTCCTTGTATTTCTTGATGCTCTTCCTCAGCAACCATTCTACCAAAGGGATGCATAACGAACAATGAAATAGGGCGATATTCAAGAAAAATATGCAAGTTCCCAGTGTCCGTCAGAGCCTCACTTGTACAGGCTCCTATTGTTCATCAATATGTTGGCACACTTGAGCACCGGCGGTGGAGCTTGCTCTGTCCTAAGCTTGTATTCACACGTCGACCAGGATAATATATCCCCCAAGGTATACTTAGATCTATCCTGTCCAAAATTCAAACAACGCACAAAACTCTCATCACCCTAAACTAACTCCGTTGGTACTATCAGCCCAGTACAGCCAGACTTACACAGTCCACCCCTAACTAATCTTTCTTTTCCTTGGGTGCACCGTCCACCAGCAGAGGGCGCAAATTATACCTAGTAACTCCAGGCACAGAAGGATCAACGAAAAGAGGCTCCTGGATAGCCCGTATTTCCGGAGGAACAGCTGCATTTAGCGCATCATCCTTTTCTTTCTCTGTTTGCGTCCAGGTCAACCTTGTGTTGCTGAAAGGGACAAACCGAGGCACTGGCTCGCACTCAGAGTCCCCTATTCCATCCTTCACCCACTGGTCGTAGAGCAGAGGCAAAGGAATTCTGCGACAATGAGTCACATGAATCCAGTTCTTACGGCCAGCGACCTTGACTGCCGTGCGTGTGGCCAAGAGGACTTGGACGGGCCCCTTCCAACGCGGCTCTACACTTTTCCTCCGCTGAAAATTCTTGACTAAGATAAAATCCCCAGGCTCAATGTCATATCCGGGCCCCTCTGGTGTAGCTGGCAGGACTTCCCGGACCTGTTGGTGAATACAACGTAAACTTTCAGTTAACTGGCCAAGGTAATCAATTAACAATGGGTGTTCAATATTGGAAAACCGCTGAGGTCGCGGGACGCCCCAGACATTCGCTGGGCGTCCAAACACAACCTCATACGGTTACAATCCTGTTCTAGAATGCGCTGTCGTTCTTGTTGACAAAAGACCTAATGGTAAAGCATCAGGCCACTTTAATCCTGTCATCTCCTGAATTTTTGCCAGTTTGAGTTTGAGAGTACCATTGTACTTCTCAACCAAACCTGCTGACTGTGGATGGTTGGCAGCATGAAACTTCTGCTTTATGTGCAAACCATCACAAATTAATTGAATCATTTTTGCATTAAAATGACTTCTGTTATCACTCCAAATCAATCTGGGCAAGCCGAAACGAGGAAAGAACTCCTTCAGGAGTACCTTCGCAGTCGTAATAGCAGTATTATCTTTGGTAGGGTAAGCCTCAACCCATTTACTAAATGCACATACAACCACCAAAACATACTTCAAATTATTGCAGCTTTACAGTTCTATATAGTCAATCTGAAGGACTTCAAAAGGAAAAGTGGGGGGTGCAAAGATACCAGGCAGTGTCGGGGTACCCTTTCCAGGATTGTGCATCATACACACCATACAGTACGTCACTAAGTGTGCGGCTGTCTTGGGGATATTTTCATTCTGCCGTACAGGGTCTAACAGTTTACAGATACCCTTAGCACTAATGTGAGCTGGACCATGGGCTATCGTGACTACAGGAAGAACATATGTATCAGGCAACATCCATCTTTGCTTTCCTGACTTGTCAATCCATCATCTCTCATCGTCCAATTGTGCCGTACTTTCCTGCCACACTGCCAATTCTTCTACTGTGGCCTCACTCTGTATCTCCTTTACATTCTCTAGAGTGTCCTCAAACATGACAACCTCAGGCACCCACCTAGCCAGGCCTGCTACAAACATTCTTTTCATCTTTGTCCGGACTGTCTCCTTAGCTGTCTGATCTGCAAAGGCATTCCCCCTACCTACATCATCGGTGACCTTCTGGTGGGCGCTAACTTTACTATAGCCAACTTCTTAGGGAGTGTCAAAGCAGACAAAAGTCTCAATATAAGGTGCCCATGCTGGATTTTGGCACCATGGGAAGTGAGAAACCCTCTTTTAGCCCAGAGTCGCCCAAAATTATGGGCGACCCCGAAAGCGTACTGACTGTCAGTATAAATATTGACAACCAATCCCTCACTCAACTCACAAGCTCAAATTAGAGCAGCTAGCTCAGCAGCTTGCGCCAACTGATAAGGAACACAGGATATCTCTACTACTGTACTCAGTGTAGTGATAGCATAAGCCGCAGTCGTAGTGCCATCTGGTAATTTGAAACAAGAGCCATCAACATATAGTTCCCCTTGTGGGTCAGATAAGGGAACATCAGTCAAGTCTACCCGTCCTTTCGTCTCTTCTTTCGTCCGGAAGACACAATTATGTTTATCAACTTCATCACTCTCTGAAGGGAGGGGAAGTAACGTGGCTGGATTCAGAGTGGCACATCTTTTAATCGTAATATGCCTAGAAAACAATGTCAATTCATAAACAGTAAGACGTTCACTGGTGAGGTGCTGTGTCTTAGTCTTATTTAGAAGTGTGTCCACAGCATGGGGTACCAAAACTGTGAGGTCAGTATCAAGCACATGTCCAGCTGATTGTCTGGTTGAAGTGGCCACGGCTGCGACCGCTATTAGACATCACAGGAGGATTCTCGCGACTGGATCAAGCACAGCAGAGAAATAAGCACACAACCGTTGCTTATCTCTAAATTTTTGTGTTAAAACAGAAAGCGCACAATCAGCCATCTCATGGACGTACAACACAAACGGTTTGCCATAGTTAGGGGTGCCAAGTACTGGAGCCGAACAAAGCGTAGTTTTTAATTGCTCAAAAGACTGCTGACATTCGGGCGTCCAAGGCAAAGTCTCATGCACTTCTTTCATTGTTAGAGCAAGCAAGGGTTAGATTAATAAAGAATAGTTAGGTATCCACTGCCGACAATAGGAAACCATACCTATAAAAGCGCGCACATCTTTCTGAGTTTGCGGAATGGGCATTTTGACAATAGTACTAATGCATTCAGGGGGTCCTCCTACCCTCCTTCAACAGTAGGTGACCTAAATAGGTGACCTCCTGTCGACAATACTGAAATTTAGAAAGGGAAACTTTATGCCCATGATGAGCCAAATGTAACAATAATTTAACAGTGCTATCTCTGCAACCTTGTTCGGTATCGGAGGCTATAAGGAGATCATCAACATACTGTACTAATACATTACCTGCAGGAAGCAAAAGGGAATCCAACTGACTCTTTAAAGCCTGACTATAAATGCTGGGACTTTCAGTATAGCCCTGAGGAGCTCGACAAAATCTAAAGCTCCTTCCAGTTAGGGTGAACCCAAACAGATATCTGCTATCTGGATGAATAGGAATACTGAAGAATGCGTTTTTCAAATCAATGACAGAAAAGAATGTAGCAGTGGAAGGAATCATTGTCAAAAGCAAAGTAATATCTGGAACCACCGGAAACAGAGGAACCACTATTTTATTAACTTCACGCAAATCAATCACAAAACGGTAAACATCTTCATGATCATCAGGGGAACCTGAGGGCGTCCGTTTAAGTATCGGAAAAATGGGACTCTTACAAATATTGGCAGATGTCTCCTCCACTACTCCTTTCTTGATCAAATCCTGAATAATCTGTAAAAAGGCTCGTTCTCCTGCTTGTGGTATTTTATACTGGGGAATACGAGGCAGAATAGCATTACCTTTAACCAGTATCGAAACCGGGGGTATATGCAACAGCCCTACGTCTGTATCACCTGTCGCCCACAGAGTGGGTGGCACGTCAACAAATTCAGCAGGAAGGGGGAGAGACAGGCACTGTTTGGTACTCACACTTGGGCCCATCGTCATATAAACACCTTCCGGTGAACAATAAATAGTAACATGTAATTTATTCAACAAATCCAATCCCATCAAATTCTTACCACAATTAGATGTCAACAAAAATGGAGAATCCACAGTAAAAGGACCAATAGTCAATGCAAGAGGTCTTGAAATGGGGCTTACAACCGGTGCACCTGAAAAACCTACGAAACATTATTATGGCCAGACAGAACCGCCCCAGGGACCATGTTTCGAGAAACAGAACTTTTTGTCACACCTGTTTACACCAAAAATTCCTTAGTCGAACCTTGTGGTTCTGCTTTCATATAAGGCCCACGCTGGTCTACAGGTATCGGAAATGACCCCCCACTCTGTCCCTGGCAATCCTAGCTATAAGACATCCCTGCCGCTGCATCCACATCATAGTCATCATGGTAGTACTGTCCTTGGCGAGGGTCATCAAAATAAATATTATCCGAACGACCCTGTGAGGCTGCAGCGTTCTGAGTCATATCAGCCCCACCAGCTCCACGACCCCGTCCACGAGAACCAGGTCCTCTAGGGACCGCCACCTCTTGCAATAGCGCAGGACACTCGCTACGCCAGTGACCCTCCTCCTTACAATAGGCACACTGATTCGACCCCAGAGGAGTCATGCTCGGCTGCCTACTAGTGCGTGGAAGCTGTCGGGCAGAACCACCACATCCTCTACCATTCCCTCTAAATGCCTGTTGCAACAACACCTTTGTCTTTAAATCCTCATGCTTTTTCTCTGCCCTTTCTTTCTCCTTGTTGTTCCGATGTTCATAATATTGAGCCGTATTCAAAATGACAGAAGGGAAAGAGGTGGACTAGGTACTTTCAGAAGGCTGTAAACGAGTCACAATTTCAGGAAGTAAATTAGAAACAAACCTGTTGACAAACAACCGAACACCTCCCTCAATAGACAAATCCTGCCCACTATAATCCAAAAATGCAACCTCAAACCGAGTGAACAAATCAGACACACTCTCTTCTTTCTTTTGTCAACAAGCCGCCAACTCGGGGCTTATCACCTGGCTTTCTTTCCTGACCCCATGCCTTAATTTGATCCCATGTACCACCCATGTACCACCCAATTCCGCAACATGATCCTGAGTATGAACCTGCCTCCAAATATCAACCAGAACAAGAAGACCAAAAAACATTTCAATGTCAGCAAGAGTCATTACCGTCGAAGAGCCGGCTTTGGTCAATTCTTTATAATAAGCAGTAGGTTTTTTCCTAGGGTCAGGCAACTGAGTCATAAGGGACAAAACCTCACTTCTCTTCCACGGAGTATAAACCCATTGTTCTTGAAACCGGGCTGCTACACCCACTCGAGTGACATTAACACGGTGATCTGTTAACTCTGGTATCTCTGGGTGATATATGGGATGAGCCTCTCTCATCGGAAACTGAGATACCGTGGTAGGACTCTTGTCATGCAACCTACCTCTATAAGCAACCAACGTGGTACTGTTCCCAAAAACTTGGCCTGGGTCCAAACCACTAGCATACACACAATCTCTAATATCGAATACAATTTGTGGCGCATCATTCCCAAAATGCTGCTGCCAAAGGCCAATCAACGTAGAGGACATATGTTTAAGGGCATGCTGCTGTATAAAAGGCTCATAATCTTTCATCACACTCCAAACATCCTCCACACTGTGAATGGGATTACAGCCCCACTGTGCGGCTTGATTAGCTACTACCTTCTTCTCTTCATCCCCCACCGCAGACCGTACAAAAGGGCCCATACGCTCACCAAATTTTGTCAAATCTCTATCCTCAAATCCCACGTATTGGCGTCTCAGCACCCAATGATGCTGGGAAATGAACCATCAAAGATGGAGAAACAACAGAAGTACAGGGTAAAATCGACGCAGGGGGGTGCGCCGGGGGAGAGAGAGCCGGAGATAGGGATGTCGAAACAATAGGTGTGATAGGTGTGCTAACAGTCGCAGCTGCCACACGCAAGGGCAAAGAAGGTGGAGGAGGAGCTGAAGCCTCGAAACAACGGCGGCAGAAACAGGGACAATTGGAACAGTAGTAGCAGGCTGTTGCAATGAGGAGGGGACAATAGGATATATCCTCTGCGGAGCATATGGGGCGGGGGTCAGGTATCTAACAATTCCTCCACAAAAGTGTCATTTTCTTCCAGAGCCAAATACGATTTATCAACATGCAGTTGAAATCTCCTATCTTCACACTCAACTCCCTTTTCCTGTTTTTCTTTATCATATGCTACAGCTTTCTGAGTCAGTGTCTGCATCTTCCCCTTCCGTGCATCTTTCTCCGCCTTCAATCGTCTCTGCCTAGCTACTTTCTGCCACATTCTGAGGGAATCAAACATAGATTGTCTACTTCATCTTTTGAATAACTGTTCCTGTCAATACCCAATCTTTTGTTAATCGAAAGTGCCCATTATTGGCCACTGTAACTCTGCGTTGTCCCTCGTATATTTGTGCTATAATGTACTAAACATAATAGGGCCAAGACCATGCTTCACATACATATCAAAATTTGGAGTGCCTTCTGGAGGCACCAGCTGAGCTTCTTCCAATTGAGCAGGTCTATAACAACAGCGACAGCACACAGAAAACAATTTACTGATCCCAGGCATTCTCAAAAGAAAACAAGTTCACTATATATGACTGGCAAAGCAATTGCAAATACTTTTATCCCAAAAATGGTCCTCAGACCGTACCAAATTCAAACCAAAATGGTACCATATCCACAAGGAACCAAAACAAACTTACCTGATATATGCAGGTCAAGCGAACTAATTCTCCACTGCCGACTCTTCAGACCAAACAGTCAGATCCAAGGGTTTCGCCGTTTAGGACTCCAGTCGGGATGACCAATGGGCAAGGCACCATCCGGCAGGACGGAAGGGGCAGCTGTGAGCAATCAATGCTCCTCTTACAGGGATCCCTGAACTGTCAGTCCGACCCAACGATAGCCTCGACCTCCCCCCATCCGCGGAAGGGGATGGGTCACTCACCCGAAGGAGTCCCTGTTCGGGCACCAACTGAAGGAAGTGACCCGATTTGGGTCACACAAGACCACCTCTCAGCCTTCCATACCAAATGAAGAGTCGGTCAGTCAGTAGAGAATACAAACCAATATGTGTTTATTTTAGATACACTCAGAGTGGAGCCCAGCCTGCCCAGTCACTAGGAGTGTTGCAGAGGGGCTGACATCAGCAAGCATAAAGATACATTATGTACATTCGAAACCGAATGAAGACATGCCCACAATGGAATTTTCCAGACAGATGTAGCTGAACAAAAGAGTACAGAGGGTATTGATTCTAAGGCCGGGCACACACTATCTCCTACTCAAGGTCATTCTGCCCGTACCCGCCACTAGACAAGTGGGAGAAGGCCTCTATCTAGTTGGAAAGGTTTTTTTTTTTAAAATATATCTTTATTGGCATTTATAATGAACATTACAAAATATCAGCATATATTCGGTATTCACATATTACTGAGTATCAAGGCAACATATACATTAGTCCGAAGCCTATTTATAGTATAGTTATATTCAGTGGTTCACCTATTATCCCCAAGGCTTTTCCTTGTATGCATGTGCCTCTTCGTTACCAGTCCCACGTATATCTACTGTGGTCCCTGTCTCCGAGCTTATGAGCTATCCCTTATTTACCAACCCCCCTCCCTTCCCCCAACTAAACTCCCCCCACCCCCCCTCCATGTCTGGTGTATGGTCCCAGGTTATGCGTCTTTGTCAGTTAGACTCCCAGCCCTGACCCTGATACCCTATCCCCTCCGCTTCCTGGTCGCCCTCCGGCCCACCTCCAGATGCTACGCTTTCCTCGGCTTCCTCTCCATCTTCACAGTTCGTCCCCCCATCTGTCAGCTCTGTCACCATTGCCCTCCAGACCTGTAAGACCTTTTCTAAATTTCGTTCCATGTAGTCTGCTGCATTCGAATCACCTCAGCAGTCGCCCATTCCTGTAGATCCCGCCACCCACTGTGCCACTTTGGGTGGACTGCGGCCCAGCCACGAATTGGCAATCCGCCTTGTCGCAAGTACCAGTCCCAAAAGGACAAGTTTCCTGCTAAGCTTCTTATTCTTAGGTCGGGCAGCAAACCCAACAACACCACCCGCATCTCCCCTGCTATCTCCCACCCTGTTGCTCCCCGCAACGCAGTCAGCACCTCTTTCCAATATTCCGGCAGTTCAGGACAAGCCCAGACCATGTGGACAAACGTAGCCTCCATCTCACCACATCTAGGACACTGCCCTGAGCGCTCCATGTAGATCTTATGTAGCATCTTGGGAGTCAGATACGTCTGGTGTATATAATTGAATTGGATTAGTTTGAACCTCGTATTTGCACTCACTTGTTTAACCCCTTCATGGATTTTGGTCCATTCCCTTTCCGTAATCTGGTCTCTCATCAGCACCTCCCATTTCGCTTGGATTGGTAGCTCCTGGACCACCCCATCGTCCTGTATCGCCCGGTAGAGATGTGAAATCACTCTGCGGCCTTTGCCCATTTCTATCAGAGTCTGTAACACTTTTGAGACTGGCGATACGTCCGGGAACATAGGCCATAAGTCCCTCGCCACCTGCGCTATCCTTTCATATTGCAAAAACTGTCCTGGACCTAGCTCGAAGGTTTCCATTGCCTGCTCATATGTGATGTATTGTGCGTTGTCGTAGAGATCACCCATGTTCAAACATCCTCCATCCTGCCACCTCCGCACTGACATGGGTGCAGAAATCTGTTGGAAAGGTTGGACTACCCACAAGGGCATGTCCGGAGCATATGGGGCTCTTTTCAGTACCCTCCGGACCACCAATTCCCACATCTCCGCCACATGGTGAACAATGTATGGGCAGGATTTGGGTACCCTTGTTCCCATCATAAGCAACTCTGGTAACTCCCTGTCTCCGAAGGTCCCCGCCAGCAGGGCCTTCTCCCAATTGTCGTCCCCATCCAGCCAGTGCACCGCATGTTGTAATTGCGAGGCCGCGTAGTAATATTCCAAATATGGGACCTCTAACCCTCCGCTTTCCACTGTTCGTTGCAAAGTGATCAGACTGACCCGTTTGCATTTGGGTCCCCATAGTAAGTCCGTTAGTAGCTTATCCAGGTCATTAAAAAAGTGTTAGGGGATTCTAAAAAAAGAGTGTTGCATTGCGTACAGGAATCTATGCAGGACCACCATTTTGATCAGAGCTATCCTCCCCATAAGTGACATAGGCAACTCCCGCCAAGAACGCACCGATCCTCTCAAATCCTCCAGCACTCTACCAATGTTGAGCGCCAGATATTGGTCGGCTGCCTCCGCTAATCTAACCCACAGGTATCGGGGTGCAGTCCTCACCCATGGGAGCCCCACCTCCGGTAATCCCTCGTTTGGGCGCAAGGCCAGTTTCCCCAGTGGGACCAGCTTGAATTTCCCGGGGTTAATCCACAGGCCTGACACGTGGCCAAACTTCTCCAGGGTGCCCAGCAAGGTCGGTATTGTAGCTAACGGGTCCCGGACATACACCAAGGTGTCGTCCGCATACATGGACACCACATGGTTAGTCTCCCCCAGCTTGATCACGAATGCCTCCACCCCTATTCGTAAGCTCACTGCCAGGGGCTCCATTGCCACCGCAAAGAGTAATGGCAATAATGGACATCCCTGCCTGGTGCTCTGTTGTAGGCGAAAGGCCCGTGATACCAGCCGACCCACTCTGATCCTGGCACAAGGTTCTGAGTACAAAAGCTGCACCCATTTCAAAAAGGTAACCCCTACCCCCATTGCCCGCAAGACTTCCCAAAGATACACCCACCCCACTGAATCAAACGCTTGCTCGATATCTAAAAGTGCCAGGGCGCACTCCTCCTGGCTTAGCACGGGTGAGTGCCAAACAATTGTCGTAAGTTAAGGGCCGTACTACGTTGGGGGATAAAGCCTGCCTGATCAGAAAGGATGAGGGGCTGCATGTACGGTTGCAGTCGTGCTGCCATGATCGCACTAAGGACCTTCATGTCAATATTCAATAGGGATATGGGTCTGTACGACCCCGGAAGCTGCGTGTCTCTATCTGCCTTGGGGACCATAACTACCACTGCTTCATTCATGGAGGGCGGAAGTGTCTGACGCTGAAATGCCTCATTGTACACCTCCAGAAGGTGGCCTACTAGAATGTGCGCATATTTCTTATAGAATTCAGCGGGTAGGCCATCATTTCCCGGACTCTTAGTCGACTTCAGAGATTTGATACCCCCCAGTATTTCTTCTCTCGAAATCGGTTCATCCAGCATCTGGCTGGCTTCATCCTCCAAACGAGGGAGATTCAAAGTAGTGAGGAAGTCCTCTACCTCCTCCAAGGCCAAAGTAGGGGGCCTGGCGTAAACCCCGGCCAAGTGATCAGCCAAAGTGTCCAGAATGCCCTGCTGACTATATAATGTGCGGCAGTCCGTGGTCTTCATTTGTACTATAGGCGATGTCGGTGTCTCATTACAGATCAATCTCGCTAATAATGCCCCTGAAGGATCCCCTTCCACGTGCAGGCGTTGCCGGTGTGCCGTATAATGGAACTTCTCAAGGCGGCATAGTGCCACCAGAAGTTCCTCCCATGCCTTCCTCTACTTGTTTAGGCGGCCGGGAGCCGCAGGCAACACCCCCTCCAGCTCAGCCAGCCTCTTCTCAGTGAGCTGAATGTCCCGTTCGAGCTGTTTCCGAACCCCATAAGTTGTGCTGAGACAGAACCCAAGTACTACCACTTTCATTGCTTCCCACTCCATACCTCTCGACAATGCCGAACCCCAATTAATCCTAAAGTAATTAGAGATTTCCTCCTCTAGTTTCCCAGCAAAGGGCGTATCTGTCAGTGAATCTGTTTGAAGTCACCATGTGGGAATTGCCGTTCTGGGCCTGCTCATACTCAAGGTCAAAAGCAACGGAGAGTGATCCAAGATATACCTTGGAAGGTACACTATCTCCTCCACCCTGGGCATCAGAGTCTGCGACACCAGAAACTGGTGTAACCTGCTGAATGTATCAGTCGTGGGGGTATGACAGAAGAACACCCGCGAATCGGGGTGCCGAACCCTCCATGCGTCTAGCAGGCCAAATTCCCTCATCACGTCCATCAGCGCCCCGGCCATGCCGGGCTTGGTGTTCATGCGATGAGGTTCGCGATCTAGCACCCCATCCAGGACACAATTAACATCCCCCAGAAGGACAATGTCTCCACCCAAATAGGGAGTCGCTGCCGTCAGCACTTCATAAAAAAAAGCAAGGCCGTCCGAGTTAGGGGCATACACATTTATCAGGTACATCTCCTGACCGTCCAGCCTACCATGCAGTACTATGTAGTGTCCCTCCGGGTCCAACACATGGTGTAAGTGCTGAAATGGTGTTCCGGGGGCCACCCGGATCAACGCCCCCCACGCAAATCCCGAGTATGAAGTAGCATACAATTGCCCTCGCCACCTGTGCCTGATATACAGCAGCGTATCCCCCCAGATATGTGTCTCCTGCAAACCTGCTACCTGCTATATATGCATATAACCTCCTACGTTTCTGCAGCACTGCCATTCCCCGTATATTCCACGTAAGGAGTTTCGTCAGGGAGGGAGCCATAAGCCCGCACAACTGACGCCCCACCTCTGTTCCCATCCCGCCAGTACAGTATCAAACTGAGCCATCTCCAATGAACCCCAACCCAGACATGGATCCTTATAGTCATGGATCCCCAATAGTCATGAACAACAATGAAAACAGGTTGAACTCCCCAGTCCTCCCACCACCCACTGGGCAATGTGATAAGACTATCCCTCCCGCCAACAGAGTGAGTGAACAGCGCCATCCTCCGCCCTACACCACCCCCCTCAGGCTATTCAAATAAAACAATAAGACTCCGCATCCATCCCCCCCCAGTTCACCATACAGAGCAAGGCCTGCTGGGCCGCGTCCTGAGGAAGACTATTCACATCAATGCTATGCAAGCGACTGGCTCCCCAGCTTGGTGCGAGGACTAGGCCTCCAGCTCCTGGGATAGGACCCAACCGCTGATGAGGAGCATGTCCCACCTCCCCGCGGCATACACCCACATTTTGACCCTCACCCAAAATCATAAAAGTGTAACAGAAATTAAGGTAACAAGCATTTAGCTGGACAATGACATAGAATCACTTATCTGTGTGTCCATAGCCCCGAAACAGCCTCCCCATCCCCTCCAAGGATTCAGCCTTCGTTAGTGTCAGGGATGACCTCTGAGGAAGCCAAGTCAGAGTCCGGCAACCCCTCCACCACCTTCAAGGTCCCATCTTCGCACACCTGGACTCTCTCAGAGTCACTTGTATCCCTCATGTGCATTCCTACGGCTGCTCTGCGTCGCCATCCCATCTGGTCTGTAGATTCTACCCTCGAGGTTGCCAGTGTCTGTGTCCCTCTCCGAGTCTCCCGCAGCATCCATCCAATCCGAAGCCTCCTCCGCCGATCCAAAAAACAGAGCCCTGCCCTTATGTTCCACCCAGAGCTTGGCTGGATAGAGAAGGCTGGCTTCAACCCTGCCTCTCTCATGCGTCTCTTCACCGCCAAGAAAGTGCGTCTTTGGTCCTGCACTCTTTTTGTGTAGTTCAGAAAGATTGCGATGTGGTGCCCCTCGTGCTGTAGATCTGGCATGGTGCGGGTGGCCTGCAGGAGCATATCTCGATCCCGATAATTAAAAAATCGGGCTATGATGGCCCGTGGTGGCGCCCCCGGTCTCGGCAGAGGGACCAACGCGCTGTGGGCCCGCTCAATATTAAAAACCTTTGACGGTTTGCCAGGAGCCAGGGCCTTTGTTATCCAGTCTTCCAAGAATAGTTCTGCAGAGGGTCCCTCTGCCCGCTCCAGGAACCCCACGAATCTCAAGTTGTTCCTCCTTGAGCGTCCCTCCTGGTCCTCGGCGTGCTCATCCAGCTTGATCGCCTTTTTCTGGCGGTCCATAACCGTATCTCTTAGGGCCTTGACTTCCGCCTGGAGGACATTCACATTCTGTTCCGTTGAGGTGACCCTGTCCGAGACCTTGCACAGATCACATCGGAGTAAGTTAACATCGATCGCCACGGCGTCTATCCTGGTCACCATCTCGTCCCTAGTCGTCCGTACAGCCATCAGGATGTCGTTCAGAGAGGGGCCTTGTGTTTCCTCCCCCGGCATCGTCCCAACTTCCACATCGCCTTGCGCATCCCGTTGGTTCGGGCCATGAGGAAGGGGCTGCGCATAGTTCAGAATTTTGTTGGCTTGCGCCCGGGTGCCCTTATCCTTTACCATATTGTACGGCAGCTTCCCACCTCCTCTGCACTCACCAGCATGAGTTCACCCCGGGCCTAGCACCCTCGGTTTCTTCCCCTCGTAGTTTGTGCACACTTGCCGTTCGGGGTCCCAGTAAGAGTGGGGCATACAATATTCAGCCCGGGTATCAGGCACCTCCAAATTACCACCGGAGTTTGCAGGGCACCTCAGGCCTCGCCGTGCCACTCTGACGTTTTAATAGGCTTCTCCCTGTGTTCAGGGCCAGGCGTAAGTGCGGTAGAAGAGTGGCCCAGCCCCCACACCCCGGTACGCAGCACCTGGGCCCAAAGGATCAGCAACACGTCATCCACCGATATTGGCGGCAGTCGTCTGTCCGGGCCGGGGGACGTATGCAGATGTCCCACTGCGACCCCTTCACCACAGAAGTAATGGCTCCTTCTTGTGAGGCCTCCAAACTCGATCTCTCGATCTCTCCACCACATGTACGGGCCCCAGTCCCTCAGGCCTCCCGACTCTGCGCCCTGTCAGCTACGATTTTATTAACACCGGCTCCGGGCCCCCGGCGATCACCTCTCAATGGCCCGCAGTCCACGGGCTCCACCGATCTCCTTGTTGTCCCCCGATATGTCTCGCAGCAGCCCTGACCAGGCTTTTTGGTCCCAATTTCGTGAGTCTCCACTGCCCTTATTACTTCTTGCCCGATCCGATCAGTTGGGGCCTTTCTGATTTTCCAGCAGCACTTCTCGTTCAGGTGTGGCCGGCCCACCGCGAAGCGTCTGCATTTATTATTGCGGCCTGGGCATCTGGCCGTATGCAGTGCTCCACGTATCACTAACCTCGCGGGCCGCCTGGGCCCATCTTCGCAGACTCGGTGTAGTCAAGGCCACCCCCATCTCCGATCCTCGCTGTGTGCCGGCGACGGGCCGGGAAGACCCTCCAGGGCCTCCGTCGCGTCCCGCGTCAATCTCCGCGCACGTCAAGATGGCGGCCCGAACCCAGGGATGCTCCGATCTTTGGCGCCTCTCTCACCGATCCACGCCTCTGCACTGCTTGCGACTGGCTCAGGGGATGCACCGGTAAACCAGGATTACCGGATGAGGACAGCGCTCGTTAGCACCTCAGGATTATTTTGGATTTTTGCTGTGGTAGGACGGAGCTCAGCAACGCACGTCCTACTCAGCCATATTGTTGGACACGCCTCGGGCCATGGCCATCTAGTTGGAAAGGTATGAGCTAATAAGAACAGTCTATTCATTAGAGAAGCAAAACCCAACCTCGGGGAAGAGAAACCTTACAGAGGCCTCTTCTCGGAATCCACAAAGAGTTAGTTTCGATTATGACTCGAAATGGCGCCCAAAGAGAAAATGGTGCAGCAAATGCTAACTTACACACAATTATGCATAAACAAAATCATTTCTATTCTAACACTGTCCTGTGCTAAAGGTGGATTTGCCATTAATAGCTTAGAAATGCCACTTCAAAAAGTGGGAATTTCTCTGCTCTAAAACTCTTCGTGTGCCTATTAATTTGACTCAAGTCCACACTGGAGGCTGGTGGAGCCCCTTTGTGCATTCCCCAGAGACAGCCATAAACATTGGGAATACAACTGGAACAACACACCTCTGCCATTTGAGGACTTGGCTGGATAGATTGGGGGGAGAGATTTTGACACTTGACCTCTGGGAAGCAAGATCATGGCCCAACAAAATATAAGATCTGCATTCCAAGGCCTCATGGCAGACAAGACTGAAATTTAGGGGAGACATCTGTGGGTCAAGGGGTACCCTCTGAACCACCCCCATCTTCAAAGGCACATTACAGTATAACTACTGGTGCCATACTTCAGCAGGGGAGAGGTACACTTGTGGGGACGTGGGATCAGACATCCTGGACTATGTGGTCCAGAGGAATCTGTTGTGCACAAGGAGGATTACTGCCATTGAAAGGGACCATGCACCCTTCCTGAATAGTGGCTGGCCTGGGCTGACTGCCTTCTGCTGTGTGCTGCCCTGAAATGTGCTCTCCAAAGGCTTGTTGGCTTGCCCTCTGTTCTTCGTGGTGGTCTCAGGGACATCAAAGACCTCCTGTGAGGGACCTACAATGTCTATGTGTTTCACCTGGACAGTGGTGCCCTCTCAAGTGCCTACTTCGTCTGCTGTATCCTGACTGCAGGACAGTGTGAGCGTGGAATTAAGTATTGTGCCTGGAGACAAGTTGCCTTGTGCGGAGCCCCCAACCTATGCCTGCATCTAAGGATTGTGGCCTGTGCATTGTGGTGCCTCAGCACGCACAAGCGTATCATTGTTGGTGAGCAGATTCACCGGTTGCGAGACTCAGCGTGGCCCACTTCGTTGTCTGCGCATCTCTCTCATGAAATACGCCGACTGCGTGCTTATTGCATGCAGAGTCCGATTCACAAGTTGCGACCCTCGGAGGGAGGGAGCATCCATAATAGTGTCTCATTCTACCTTGTGCAGTACTACTGAACTTGAGACTGTGTATGGGGGACCGGATTGCCTGGTGCGACTCGTATCATTGTGCACCAGATGTTGTGCTTCATTCCAGGGAGGTATGGCGAACCCGACTGTGGGTTGATTGTGACTGGATTGTCTCATGTGACTCGTATCATCCTGCGCCAGACATTGTGCCTCAGTTCAGGGAGGTACGGTGAACCCGACTGTAGGTTGATTGTGATCGGATTGTCTGGTGTGACTAGTGTCATCTTGCACCAGACGTTGTGCCTCAGTTCAGGGAGGTACGGTGAACCCGACTATGGGTTCATTGTGACAGGATTGTCTGGTGCGACTCGGATAAACGCGCACCAGACATTGTGTATCACTTCGCCGGGGGTGCGGGACAGCTGCACCCCCATTCACTAAGTATTCCGTTTTGCCCTCTCCTCACCTGGCCTGACGACTTCGTGTTGCCAGGTACTATCACCTAGATCGGGCCTGGGTGGTGAGAGTAAGTGACTGGGATGAGGAACACTTCAGTGAGCCCAGAATCGGGTCGAGAGATTGTGTTACCCCGCTATGCTTCACAGAACTGGGCTGGTGCTGGAAGGAGAATTGAGGGACCTCTTAATTGAACTTGGACATCCTCTAGCCTGTTTCTGCTCTGCATAAAGTGGGTGAACTACCTGAATGGTGGCCAACCCCATGTGTTGGCTGTTGCCTGGTTACCCTGATAGTTACTCTAGCCTTCTCCCCTGGGCCCCTGACTAAGTGTGACTCTGGCCTTAAACCGGTCTATTAAGTGGTGGGGGGTTTTGACTCTAACCTGTAGGCAGAGTAGTGCGGGGTAAGTGAGAGCTGTGGGATTATTATTATTATTATTATTAGATTTGTAATGTGCACAGATACCCAAAAGGGTTTTCCGGCGCAGGACAGAATACAAATAGGAGTCTAGTACAGTAGGCTAGAATAGCCAGGTCATCAGACCCTTATGAATTACAGTTCCTTAAAGCAGCTGGGGGGGGAGTTCCAAAGTTTAGGGGCGAGAAAGGCAAAAGAGCGACCTTTCAAATGGGTTAAACGAAACCCCGGTACCAAGAACAAGGTTTGGTTCCCGGATCTCAGCGCTCGAGTTGGCTGGTAGTGAACCACCAATTCCTGGATATAACGAGGTCCTAATCCTTGTTTAGCTTTAAAAATAAAGCACAGTGGTTTAAACTCAATGCGCATAGTGATCCTGAGCCAATGCAGTTCCCGAAGCAGATGGGAGACTGGAGCAGATTTTGGTAGGAAAAATAGCAACCTAGCAGCAGCATTTTGTACCATCTGAAGGTGCTGGATCAGAGCCTTATCCGCACCAAGGTACAGCACATTACTATAGTCCAATCTAGATGTAATTAAGACCTGAATCACAGTTCTCTGAGCCGCTGGGGGAATCAGCCAGAGAATCATTTTCAGCCTTCTGAGAACTGAAAAACAGGTGGCAGTAATTCTAGTCAATTGTGGTTTCATGAAAAGTTTATTATCCATGAGCATGCCCAGGTTTTCACAGAGGGGCATGGGGTAGGCAGAGTCCCAAGGGACTCAGGCCACTATCTAGGACCCCAGAGAGAGGCGTTCTTCCCCACGACGATGACCTCCGCCTTATCACCATTAAGCTTGAGTGTGTTCTTATTCATCCATGTCAAACTTTTACTCAAGCCCAGGTTTAGAATTAAAGAGTCATGGTTCAGTGCCGACAATAAAGAGAAAATAATCTGAGTATCATCGGCATATGAAAAAAGGGCAAGTCCACAACTCTCTACTAAATCTGCCAATGGGCGGACGTAGATATTAAATAGCAAGGGACTTAAAGCAGAGCCCTGTGGAACTACTGAAGTCAGGACTTGTGGCTTAGAGCACACGTTGTCAGAAAAGACCTGAAACATACGGGGGCATATTAGCAAGGGCACTATCGCCGCTTTAGCGGCACTTTTTGCCGCTAAAGCGGCGATATTTATATCGCCCTATCAGCAAACTGTCTCTAACAGCAGTTAGCGACGGTTTGCGGGCATTAGCGCCCGTTTTTTTACCGCATTGCATGTCAGCGATATTTATCGCTAATGACATGCAAAGTGGGCGTTCCCGACGAACAAACCTGGGAAACACTCGCTAACAGGCCTTTCGCCTATTAGCAAGGTGGCCATGGCCCCAGTTAGCGACGTGAAAAGTCGCGCTAACCGGGGTCATCGCCATTTATTTAACACCTGCAATTAGCAGGTGTTAGCCATACCTAACATGGGGGTGGATTATGCTGATACGACCACAGGGTCGTATCAGCAAGGTGTTCTCCTTTCTCCATGCAACATCGCTGGTTTTTCAGCGATGTTGGCCCATTTCCCCGCTATCGCTGGAATATTCATCGCCTTAGCGCTAATCGTTGCTAATACAGCGTTAGCGTGGCGATATATTCCAGCGATAGCCGGCGATAAAAAAATCATGCTAAGCAGGGTTAGCGATGATTATACGCCTCTTCTTGCTAATATGCCCCACAGTCTTTTAGAAAGGAAGCAAGCCATCCTAAAGCTGAGTTGGCAAAACCTAATGCCTCCAGTCTAGTTAACAGGACTGAATGGGACACCGTATCGACAGCTGCGCTCAAATCCAACCTGATGAGTGTGGTGGTGGCACCATCATCTAGATGTTGTCTTAGATGTTCTGTAATGCCCAATAGGGTGGATTCAGTGCTGTGTTCAGTCCTAAAGCCAGACTTCGTGGGATGAAAAAGATTTTAGGCCTCAGCAAAAGCAGTGAGTTGGGCATTCACATGCTTTTCCAAAACATTAGAAAAAATCGGCAACAAAGAAATAGACCGCAAGTTCAGCAAGCTAGAGGAATCCAAATGAGCTTTTTTCAATAGCGGAAGTACCATAGCGTGCTTCCACCTATGAGGCACGAAGCCTCTCTCAATGATGAATTAAAAAGCTCCAGTACCAAAGGTAGAAGGGGAGTATTCAATAACCCGAGCTCATCAGGTGGAAGAGGATCAAGTAGGGATCCAGATTTAATAGATTGCAGATTGTCTGAGGGATTGTGCCATGGGGTTCACATTCATATTAACAACTGACCTGTTGGACATCATTTGCACTGAGTTACGGTGCTGAGTGTGTGTGTGAGTGTTCTTCATACAGACTTGCCAATATCCTTTGCACCACGTTACAGGTTTGTGTGAGTGTGGGAGAGTGTGCTGCATGAGAACAGCCTGCAATTAGTTGCACCGGGCAGTGGTGTTGTTTTACTTGTTTGTTTCATTACCTAACAAATACTTCATTTTGACATTGGTTTTAACAGTGAAGCATTGGCTCATGGTGCTGCTGAAAAGTATTATGAACTCCTGTCTGTACACATTCCCGATATCATTGTGACCTGAAGTGCACCCTAGAAATGTGTGGATTTGAATTGTGTTATTTGCCAGGGTGGGCCCTGTTCTGAAAACGCATTGCATTGCATAAGGATGATGGGGTAAAATAGGATTTTTCCCAAGAAGGCATATCACTGATGTCGTTTTAACACTGTTGGGCCTAATATTGCTAGTAATATTTCCAAGTGTGATTTATGCTCAGACATATATGATAATCATGTTGTGCTAAATTACTGTGTGTGTTAAATACAATCTTTATTTACATACACCACGTATGAAGTCTCTTTTGTGATGCTCAGTGTATTTATTGTGAAGAGTACTGTGCCAATGCTTTACACATTACCTCTGTGATAAGCCTGACTGCTCAGTGCCAAGCTACCCAAGAGTGAGCGCAGATTAAACAGTGAGTGTAATCACATAAGCCTGAGAAGAGTGGTAGCTTCTGCCTGGCTTGAGCACCGCCTCAGCCAACCAGGAAATACCAGTTCCAACAACCCTAGTGTTAGTGCTTGTGTATTCCTTCCAGACAGTGAGACAAAGGGGACTGGGTTTAGCCAGGATGGGTCATCCTGTATGGATTACTAGGGCGGAGCTGTTCCCTGCCCCACTTACATGTCAAAGGGACTTGCCTTCAGCACACACAATGGAATCTGACACTAGTCTTTTGTTACCCCACGCTTCTTAGATCCTTGACAGAGGAAGAGTGTTAGACTTGGCATCTTTTGGCGTGTTTCCCCTGATTTTTTGCTTTCTGACCTCCTGGTTTTGACTCCGTTTTTGCTGGTGTAATGATTCTGCGCACTTTCCTCACTGCTGTCCAGTGGGAAAGTGCAAGTGCTCCTGTATAAAATGTGTTATGGATTGGTGTTTCCATGATTGGCCTATTTGATTTATGTGTCAGTCCCTTGTAAAGTGCACTGAGAGTGCCAGGGCCTATAGATCAAATGCTGTTGGTGGGCTGCAGCACTGGATTGTGCCACCCACGCAAACAGCCCGTAAAGTGTAACTCTGGCCTGCCATTGCAGAGCCTGTGTGCAGCCTGGGGCTGCCATGTCGACTTGGCAAGTGCACACACTTGCAAGTCCCTAAACCTTCCCTTTTCTACATGTTAGTCACCCCTAAGGTAGGCCCAAGGTACCCCTGCGGGCAGGGTGCATTGTAGTCTCAGGAACAGCAAAGACTTCAAGCCCGACGCCGTCTACGACGCCGCTGCCGACGCCGCTGCCGACTCCGTGTCCTGAAGGCACCGCAGAGGGCACCGCCGCAACGCCGCACCGCGACCCTGGTCTCACCGACGACGCCTGCTGACGCCGCCACTGAGCCGCTGCTCGCACCATGACCTGTGGGCACCGCACTTCGCACCGCCTCGCTTCACGACGACGCCGTGGTATCCCCGACGACGCCGCTCCACGCCGGACTCGACGCCGCTGCTTGTACCGTGGTTCGGGGGCACCGCTCGTAAGTTACACGACGCACCGCCCTCATCCTGCACTGCAGCCTTGGCCCACCGACGCCGGTGCCATCGACTCCAAGTTCGTCAGCCGACGACAGCACTGCAGCTACGACGACGCCGCTGCTGCACCGTGACCTGCCAGCACCGTGACGAGCACCGTCTTCATCTCACACCGCGACCCTGGTCTCACCGACGACACCGCCACCGAGCCGCTGCTCGCACCTCGACCTGAGGGCACCGCACGCCGCACCGCTGCACTTCGCACCGCAGCACCCGACGCCGGCCGACGCCAGCGCTCCTGACTTCAACCGAGAGGAGATCGATCTGCAACGCGTGTGACTTCGAGGGCCCGATAACGCCTGCACCGACCTCTGGAACCGACGCCTGCGGACACCGTGTTTTCAGAAGCTCACCGCGAGGTCATCGACGCCCTGCATTTCTGAAAGGTACTGTTTGCGGGTCTTCCCGACACAGTAGCTGACCCGCGACGCCGCGGTCAGCCAGAACTGTTTGGATTTGTTTGTTCACGACGCCGTGATAGCCCCGGACGGAGCTATCGACATCAAGGAACTGTTTTTTTAAGGACATTTTGATAACAGAAGATTTTTAAAGTACTGTACTGTGGATTTTTATCGTATTTGGTCTTGTTTTAAGTATATAAAAATATTGGATATTTTTCTAAACTGGTGTGGTGTCAGTTTGTAGTGCTTATATTGTATTACTGTTGGTTATGTGCAAATTCTTTACACACTGCCTCTAGAATAAGACTGACTGCCCGTGCCAAGCTACCAAGGGGGTGAGCAGGGGTTATTTTAGGAGTGTAACTCCCTTATCCTGACTAGGAAGAAGGGTCCCTACTTGGACAAAGGTGCAAGCCCTTGCCAACTAGAGACCCCCATTTCTAACATTGGTTGGCAGCGGTGAGGATAGGACTTTTGTTTGCACTTGACTTACAGTGATTGGTGTGCACTACTACCATATCGCAGACCATTACGTACCACTTACAGGTTCTTTTTCTTTTGGCCTATTTTTGATCTTGCCAGTTTGAACTTGCTACTTCAACATGCCTGAATCAATAGTATCATCAATTGCATCAGTAGAAATTGCCTTTGAGGAGGATCGATTGGAAGCCTACAATGTCAAGGAGTTAAAATCGATTTGCAAGAACCTGAAAGTCCAGGTCAGAGGCCTCACCAGGAAGGATGAGCTACAAAAGGCGCTGAGGGCCTGGGTAGCAGCCAGAGGTGCCCGTGGGCAATCTGGTGATCTCAATGGAGAGGTGGAGGAGCCTGTTCCTAGGGTGGATGTGCTTTTGGGAGGGGGAACCCTCCAGGCCAGGCAGCAGTAGTTTGTCCCCAGAGGAGCTGGAGGACAGGCAGGAAGTAAGGAGGTTTGAATTGGAGAAACTCAGAATAGAAAGTGAGAGGGAAGAGAAAAGAATAGCCATGGAGGAAAGGAAAATGATACTAGATCATGAGAGAATGATCAAGGAGCTGGAGCTAAAGAGTAGATCCGGTTCAGATGGTGGCAGCAATTCTTCAGCACACACAGACAGGATTATACACATCCCCAAGAATGTAGGTAAAGAGTACAAAAAGGGTGATGACATACAAAGGTGGTTTCAAGGGTACGAGTCGTCTATTCATATGAATGGGGTCCCTGAGAGGAACTGGGGAGCGGGGTTGTGGCCTCTCTTTCCAGAGGAAGCTAGGGATACTCTGATAGCTTTGGGTAAGGGGCAGGACCTCACCTATGATGACATGAAAGACGCTCTCCTCACTAGGTATGGGCTCACTCCTGAGAAGTACAGGGATCAGTTTAGGTCCAGTAAAAAGTCTGAGGCCAACACTTGGTTGGAATGTGTGGATATGTTCTGTAGGTCGCTGGATGGTTGGGTGAAGGGCAGTAATGTAACAGCTTTTCAGGGGCTCTACAATTTAATTGCATGGGAGCACTTGTCTAGTCTATGTTTTGCAGATCTGCGCCAGCACCTAGTTGATAGTAAGCTAACTGACCCCAGGAAGCTTGCTATGGAGGCGGACCGCTGGGTGAGTACCAGGGTCCACAAGAAAGCGTTTGGGGGAGACTCAGCCAAAGGTGGGCAGGGTCCCCAGCAGAAAGGCGGGGGGACAAGGGTAAAGCACAGGAGTTCTCTAAAGGGCCCCAAACTAGTACCCAGGGTAAAGGTTCCCAGCCCCCGGTGATAAGAAGAAAGGGGTCTCTACAGGGAAGCCTGTTGAGACCGGGCCCGCAAGTGTTATTCATGTGACCAGGTAGGTCACTTTAAGGGGGACCCCAAGTGCCCAAAGGGGACACAGCCACCCACCGGTGGACAGTCCAAAGTGTTGGCTAGTGTAGCGCTTGGGGAGGAGGGGTGCCCACAGGAGGGTGGGGATCCCGCAGAAATGACCCTTGTCTCACTAGGGGACAGTGAGATGGTCCCAGGAAACCAGGTGCCCCCTAACACAAAGAAATATAGCACCTGGGTGACCATTAATGGGAACAGGGTAGAGGCTCTCAGAGATACTGGAGCCAGTGTGACCTCAGTCCGGTGTCACCTGGTCTCTGAGAAGCAGGTAGTCCCAGGGGCATTCCACCAAGTAGTTGCTGTAGACAACTCTGAGCGCCAGTGTATGGTGGCGCAGGTTCCCTTTGAATGGGGGGTCTCAGGTCCCTTGAGGGTGGTTGTGAGCCCCACCATGCCTGTAGATTGTCTGCTAGGTAACGACCTGGAGCAGTCCTTATGGAAGGATGTTGAGCTCAGGTCTCACTTGGAGATGCTTGGGTTGCCAGAGTGGGCATGCGTGTCTACTCGGTCAATGGCAGCCAGAAAGGGTGATCAAGAGGACTTGGAGCCTGGAACAGTGGCCCAAGTCCCTGCCAAGAGGAAGGGCAGGGGGCGCGGGAAACCGGCCCCCGAAGTTCCCACGGACCGGGAGGAGGCGGACCTCGAGGGGGACGCCCCGGTGCCTACAGGGGAGCAGGTAGCCGAACTGGGAGACATCTCTGAGCTGACCCATTGGCAGCAAGAAGGGGGTCCCACCAGGGAGGAGTTCTGCAGGGAGCAGAACGAGTGCCCTACTCTGGAGGGTCTGCGGCGGCAGGCTGCAGACCAGGCAGCTGGTAATCAGTCCGGGTCACATCTGATCTACTGGGAGAATGGTCTCCTATACAGTGAGCCTAAGGTTGCTGAGCCTGGGTCAGCCCGTGTGCTGGTGGTACCCCAGCGCTTCAGGACCTTCCTACTGGGTCTGGCTCATGACGTGCCTTTGGCAGGACATTTGGGGCAGGACAAGACCTTTGACAGGCTTGTCACCCACTTCTTTGGCCCCAAATGCGAAGGCAGTCAGATGCACACTGTAGGTCTTGCCAAACTTGCCAGGCAAGTGGTAAGAGTGGGAGGAAGGTCAAAGCTCCTCTCCAACCTTTTCCTGTTGTTGGAACACCCTTTGAAAGGGTAGGGATGGATATTGTGGGGCCACTGGATCCCAAGACAGCCATGGGCAACAGGTACATCCTGGTCTTGGTGGACCATGCCACCCGGTACCCGGAGGCAATCCCTCTCAGGACAACGACGGCGCCAGTGGTGGGCCGGGCGTTAATGGGGATCTTTTCCCGTGTGGGATTCCCCAGAGAGGTGGTTTCTGATAGGGGGACCAATTTCATATCCAAGTATATGACATCCCTGTGGAAGGAGTGTGGTGTAACCTACAAGTTCACCACTCCCTACCACCCACAAGGAAACGGTCTGGTGGAGAGATTCAACCAGACCTTGAAAGGCATGATCAAGGGTCTAACAGAACCCATGAGGCGTAAGTGGGACGTCCTCTTGCCATGCCTGCTCTTCGCATACAGGGAGGTGCCTCAGAAGTCTCTTGGGTACAGCCCCTTTGAGCTCCTGTATGGCCACCCTGTCAGAGGACCTCTGAGTTTGGTAAAGGAAGGCTGGGAGGCAGCTCCCAGGAAAACTCCCCAGGATGTGTTTAGTTACATGCTGGCCTTTAGAAACCAAACTGCCCGCTTCAGGAAACTCGCTCAGGCGAACCTGGAAGCAAGCCAGGAAGAAATGAAGAGGTGGTATGACCAGAATGCCACTCTGGTCGAATTTCAACCTGGGCAAAAGTGTGGGTCATGGCCCCAGTGGAACCTTGTGCCTTGCAGGACAAGTGGACTGGGCCATATGAGGTGGTGGAGCGCAAAAGTGACGTCACCTACCTGGTGGATTTGCAGGCTCCAAGGAACCCTTTGAGGGTCCTTCACGTGAACCGCCTCAAGCCCCACTTCGAGAGGTCCGAAGTGAGTATGCTCTTGGCGACAGATGATGGGGTGGAAGAGGAGAGTGAGCCTCTCCCTGACCTCCTGCCTACCAAGGAGCATGATGGGTCAGTGGAGGGTGTGATCCTCTCCCCTACTCTGACTCAGGAGCAGCAGGGGGACTGTCACCAGTTGTTGGGACAGTTCGCCCCACTGTTCTCTCTGACCCCCGGTGTTACTCACTGGTGTACCCATGACGTGGACACTGGTGACAGCCCTCCTGTGAAGCACAAGATTTACAGGTTGACTGACCGGGTCAGGGCCAGCATCAAGGAGGAGGTCTCTAAGATGTTGGCGTTAGGGGTGATTGAGCCCTCCAACAGTCCTTGGGCCAGCCCAGTGGTCTTGGTCCCAAAGGCTGCTGCACCCGGTGCCACTCCAGAACTGCGGTTTTGTGTGGACTACCGTGGGCTCAATGCCGTCACCAGGACTGACGCGCACCCCATCCCCAGAGCTGATGAGCTCATTGATCGGTTGGGAGCTGCCCGGTTCCTCAGCACGTTTGATTTAACGTCTGGGTACTGGCAGATTGCCTTAACCGATGGGGCCAAGGAGAGATCAGCATTCTCAACCCCAGAAGGTCATTACCAATTCCGGGTGATGCCCTTTGGGTTGAAGAATGCCCCTGCCACCTTTCAGAGGTTGGTCAATCAGGTGTTGGCTGGACTGGAGGATTTCAGTGCCGCCTACCTGGATGACATTGCTGTGTTCAGTTCCAGCTGGGAAGAACATTTACAGCACCTTGAGAAAGTGTTGAGGGCTCTGCAAGGTGCAGGCCTCACGATCAAGGCCAGTAAGTGCCAGATCGGGCAGGGTTCTGTGGTGTACTTGGGACACCAGGTAGGAAGCGGCCAGGTGGCGCCCCTACAACCCAAGATTGACACCATTCTGGCTTGGGAGCCCCCAAGACCCAGACAGAGGTGAGAGCCTTCTTAGGTCTCACCGGCTACTATAGGAGGTTTGTTAAGGGCTATGGTACCATTGTTGCCCCTTAACAGAGCTGACTTCTAAGAAGCAGCCCAGGAAGGTGGTCTGGACTGAGTCCTGTCAGAAAGCTTTTGATGCCCTGAAGGCATCCATGTGCACGGCGCCCGTGCTCAAGGCACCTGACTTCTCCAAGGAATTCGTTGTGCAGACTGACGCTTCAGAGCATGGTGTGGGAGCGGTGCTCTCACAACTGAACGAAGAGGGCCTGGATCAGCCTGTAGTCTTCCTTAGCAGGAGACTACTCCCCAAGGAACAGAGGTGGAGTGCCATAGAAAGGGAAGCTTTTGCTGTGGTCTGGGCACTGAAGAAGCTGAGACCATACCTGTTTGGTACTCACTTCCGGGTTCAGACAGACCACAGGCCCCTCAGATGGTTGATGCAAATGAGGGGTGAGAATCCAAAACTGCTGAGGTGGTCCATCTCCCTACAGGGAATGGACTTTACGGTGGAACACCGTCCTGGTACAGAACACGCCAACGCAGATGGTCTGTCCAGGTTCTTCCGCCTTAGTGAAGAGAACTCCAATGGGGTTGGGTAGTTCTCCCTACTTTCAGCTGGAGGGGACATGTGTTAGACTTGGCATCTTTTGGCGTGTTTCCCCTGACTTTTTGCTTTCTGACCTCCTGGTTTTGACTCTGTTTTTGCTGGTGTAATGATTCTGCGCACTTTCCTCACTGCTGTCCAGTGGGAAAGTGCAAGTGCTCCTGTATAAAATGTGTTATGGATTGGTGTTTCCATGATTGGCCTATTTGATTTATGTGTCAGTCCCTTGTAAAGTGCACTGAGAGTGCCAGGGCCTATAGATCAAATGCTGTTGGTGGGCTGCAGCACTGGATTGTGCCACCCACGCAAACAGCCCGTAAAGTGTAACTCTGGCCTGCCATTGCAGAGCCTGTGTGCAGCCTGGGGCTGCCATGTCGACTTGGCAAGTGCACACACTTGCAAGTCCCTAAACCTTCCCTTTTCTACATGTTAGTCACCCCTAAGGTAGGCCCAAGGTACCCCTGTGGGCAGGGTGCATTGTATGTGAAAGGTAGGACATGCCCTGGTGTGTGTGGCATGTCCTGATAGTGAATTACAGCCTATTTCGTTCTTCACTATTGCAAGGCTACCTGCTCCCCATAGGCCAGAATGGGCAGTTTTGATTATTACAGCTTATAATCCTAACTGACCCAGGGAACATGGTAGAAATTCGAGTTTAGTATGCCTGGACTCAGAATGATAAAATGTATCTTTTAGTGAAGTTGGTTTTAACATTCTGTGTTTGAAAATACCACTTTTAGAAAGTGGGTATTTTCTTGTCTAACCATCAAAGCCTGCCTCTGCTAGGTTGTGTATTCCTTGTCTGGAGTGTGAGTGACAGGGGCTGGGGGATGCCAGGAGACAGGGTGAGTCAGCACAGGGCTGAATAGCAAGATCTACATGTAGATGGGTGGGAGGAGATGCACCTGGGACCTGAATAGGGCTGGGCCTTCCCTCCACAATGCTGGCTCCACCTCCTGTGGTGTGTCTGATGTCCCTGGCCTGCACTGTGAAAGGAGAGAAGGAGACTTGTCAACAAAGTGCTCCAGGACTGACCAGAACTGGTTTGGACTAGGCAAAGGCCTCTCTGCCTTCAGAGGACAAAGAGAAATTGAGGATAAAAGGGGGGACCCAAGCCCCAGAACTTTGGAACTCTTTGGGATCAAGAAGACTGTCAAGAAGAAGAGCTGGAGAAGCTGTGAGGAGGAACTACCACTTTGCTGTGTGCTTTGCTGTGTTGGCCTGCAGTGGCTGCTTCTGTCTTGGGCAGTGAAAGGACTGGAACTGAACTTTCTGCAATCTACTTTGTGAGTGTCTCCAAGGGCTTGAGGTAGAGCTTGCCCCCTGTTCAAGAAGTCTCAGGAACAGCAAAGACTTCAAGCCCGACGCCGTCTACGACGCCGCTGCCGACTCCGTGTCCTGAAGGCACCGCAGAGGGCACCGCCGCACCGCGACCCTGGTCTCACCGACGACGCCTGCTGACGCCGCCACCGAGCCGCTGCTCGCACCGCGACCTGTGGGCACCGCACTTCGCACCGCCTCGCTTCACGACGACGCCGTGGTATCCCCGACGACGCCGCTCCACGCCGGACTCGACGCCGCTGCTTGCACCGTGGTTCGGGGGCACCGCTCGTAAGTTACACGACGCACCGCCCTCATCCCGCACTGCAGCCTTGGCCCACCGACACCGGTGCCATCGACTCCAAGTTCGTCAGCCGACGACAGCGCTGCAGCTACGACGACGCCGCTGCTGCACCGTGACCTGCCAGCACCGTGACGAGCACCGTCTTCATCTCACACCGCGACCCTGGTCTCACCGACGACGCCATCCTATGCCGCCACCGAGCCGCTGCTCACACCGCGACCTGAGGGCACCGCACGCCGCACCGCTGCACTTCGCACCGCAGCACCCGACGCCACCCGACGCCAGCGCTCCTGACTTCAACCGAGAGGAGATCGATCTGCAACGCGTGTGACTTCGAGGGCCCGACAACGCCTGCACCGACCTCTGGAACCGACGCCTGCGGACGCCGTGTTTTCGGAAGCTCACCGCGAGGTCATCGACGCCCTGCATTTCTGAAAGGTACTGTTTGCGGGTCTTCCCGACACCGTAGCTGACCCGCGACGCCGCGGTCAGCCAGAACTGTTTGGATTTGTTTGTTCACGACGCCGTGATAGCCCCGGATGGAGCTATCGACATCAAGGAACTGTTTTTTTAAGGACATTTTGATAACAGAAGATTTTTAAAGTACTGTACTGTGGATTTTTATCGTATTTGGTCTTGTTTTAAGTATATAAAAATATTGGATATTTTTCTAAACTGGTGTGGTGTCATTTTGTAGTGCTTACATTGTATTACTGTTGGTTATGTGCAAATGCTTTACACACTGCCTCTAGAATAAGCCTGACTGCCCGTGCCAAGCTACCAAGGGGGTGAGCAGGGGTTATTTTAGGAGTGTAACTCCCTTATCCTGACTAGGAAGAAGGGTCCCTACTTGGACAAAGGTGCAAGCCCTTGCCAACTAGAGACCCCCATTTCTAACAAAGAGGATGACTTTCCATAACCAGATGTGGAGGTAGCCTAGAAAATTCCTCCACTTCAAAGGCTGGCACCAGGCATACATATTGGATCTTCTCCTACCAGAGGACTGGCCTGATGTTTGAGGCCTGCCTTGCTCCCCAGAGGAATGTCCTGCTCCTAGAGGCCTGCCTTGTTGCTTGAACCCAGGTCTATCAGAGTGGATCCAAGGGCTAGTTGGCTGGCCTCTTGTGTGAGCTACAAGGGCACAGCAAGCTCCAGAGACTTTGACCTCTGCACCTGGCCTCTGCTGGTGGGAGTCCTATTCCCCCAAGAGATGCCCTCAGGTCCTAGACCCTTTGAACTTGTGTTAGAGGTGCTGCTCCTGCCTAACCCTAAATCTTGGGACTTAGACAAATTTTTACCAAAAAATGCCCTGAGAACTGACAGAAGACTGGGACATACCTGTCAGCCAATCTGCTCTACGTGCATCACCAGTCGGTTTGACTTTGTGGTAGTCCCTGCTACATTTATGTAGCCCTTGTCGGCTATAGCCTGCGGCTTTCTCCTGCTGGAGATTTTCAACTTAAAAAAAAATGACAAAATCCGAAGGTAGAAATCTTCACTGTGACTCTGTTCAATGACTCCCCAGAGACTACGCCCTCTTTTCAAGCATAGCCTGCTGCCTTGCCCCACTGAACTTTACCTTCTCAAGAACTTTTCTTCAAAAAATGTTTCTAAGTCTGAAGGTAAGCCGAGACTGGGCACTATCCACCTCATGTATCCAACCTGTGCTCCATCACGGTCGACCTCGCCCCAGTTTCAGGCCACCAGATACCCACGGTTGGCACTCTGAAATTCTTGGTGCTATTTTGCAGTAAAAACTTTAAAAATTCATAACTGTTCTACCAATTGGATTTACTTAGTTTTGGTGAAAATGTATTCTTTACAATTTACTTATACTACAGTGGGTTGGAATTGTTTTTGTGCTGTGTTTTCCCTTTATTACCGGTTGTGTGCAGCACAAATACTTTGTACATTGTCTATAAGTTGATCCTGACTGCTTTTGTGCCAAGCAAGCAGAGGGTTAAGCTCAGGTTAATTTAGTGGCTTTAGTGGTTCACCCTTACAAGGATTGGGCTTGGTGCCTCAGTGGGGCTTCCATTACCCTCAACCAAAAACCCAATTTCTTACAGTATTAGATCAACCTTTACGTCAAAACCTAGGGAAGATGGTGCTGAGCCCCTTAAGTAAAGCCTCAGTAGTGCCTTCTTGATGCAAAGTGACATAAAGCAGCGCAAAGGAGTATTTGTGCTGAAAAAATGACATGTCTTCAGCACAAAATACCTTTTGCACTGGACAGTAAATACCAATGTGTCACTTTTCTTCACTTTGTGATGGTGCAAACCTTTAGTAAATCTGGGCCATAGTTAAATAGTCCAGTGCAGCTGCTATTTTGATAATTCCTCCAGATGTGATACTTCCATACACTAGACATCAGAAACTCGTTGACAGTCCCACTGAGAGTGGTCAAATATATCATATACCTGCTTGCTGCTTTGGCATCTACTCATTTATGTCTAATCTATTCTATGAGTCTTCTCATGGGAACAGCATATTCTTTGTAAACAATTTAAACCTGCTTATCCTTAACTTCATATTGTTTGATATTTTGGTACATGTCCAAAAATTATGAATTGCGATTTCCAAAATTGCGATTTTTGCTGAATCACAGTTGGGAAATTGCAATTTCTAATGTACTAAAGACTTGAGGGCATATTTATCAAGGTTTTGTGACTTTCTTGGACCAGGCAAGCGGACGCAAGGGTGACGCAAAACCTAAATGAGATTTATCAAGCTACTTAAGGCCACCTGCGTGGCTTGATAAATCGAGAGTAACGCAAGGCAGTGCAAATCACTGCCTTGAGTTACTCTGCTGCAGGAAGGCGTGTCATGGGTGGAGTGTGGGTGTTCCCACGCATCCACCCATGAATTCTGGCACATTCCCAGATCACCAACTTTTGTAGACATGCAAATGCATCAGAACTGTATGCCTCCACATCAGAGGCGCAATGAGGATAAATACCTTTATTTCTCCTTGTTGTTTCCTCTTGTTAAGTGTGCTGCATTCTACAGAATGCCTCCGAGCATTGATTTTGTGCAGGAAAGTGTCCCTTTCTGCACATAAACAACCCTGCCTGCAATGCAGGCTTCCTTGCAACATGACGCACAGGTGCCTGCCTTGACACTAGGCGGCCAAAAGTGTACCAGCGCTATGAAGACAGGTATGCGCCATACAATGGTAAATAGTGCCCTTTCCCATTCATGCAGGGCAGCAAGGTGGCTTGCTGCATTGCGTTGCGTGAATGTTTGTTAGATATAACCCTTATTCATAAAATAGCTATTCTTAGTGGAGAAAAAAATCAACCTACCACATGAATATTAAAGAGGCAGGTCACAATTTGTAACCTAATAGGAATTATCACCATCACTGGTAATGTGCCCTGCTGGGGTCAGCAGACCACCATGTCTGTGACTGCTTTTAAATAAAGCAATTTTTTTTTAAATGCAGTCCATTTCTTTAAATGAAAATGGAATGCGTTTAAAAAAAAAGAAAATTAAACTTTTACGGTTCGTTTTTTAGGAGAAGGCAGTGGTCCGTGTGACTACTGAATTCGCTTACATTTTTTTTTACATTCTCAAAGGAGAAGCGCTCCTTGAGGACCTCTTCCAAATTGCAAATGGGTTACTGCCTCCATCAATAAGGTGGTAAAATATTCATGTTTTGCAACCAGAATTTGGTCACAAAACATTAATAAATACTACTGCGAATCAATATGTGGAAGGGATGCCATAACATGCTCCAAATACCGATTAGCAAAGTCAAATTGCGATTCGGTAACAAGCTACTGAATCGCAATTTGTCTTTTGCGCATTTAAAAATGCATTTTTGAGGTCGCAAATGGCCTGATTCTGGGACCCCCAAACAAGCTTTGCACATATGGCCCTACATTCATTTTGCATCTGTTAATACTGGCGCAAGTGGGCACATCTTGTTGACGGTCGCATATATTATGGAATATAACTTTTTGCTCTTCTACCTCTGTATCATGTTTGCCAGTGACTGATACTGATATTGTGGTATTAGAGTTAATGCATTATTAATTGGTTCATGCAGCTTGCAACAACTAAGGAGCATATTACGATTTTGGGATGACTTGCGTCTGCTCGACACTGTCTCAAAACTGGGACCGACCGACCTTCGGTCGGCGGTCCTGACCCCCTGATTAGGATGCGATCCAACACTGTTCGGTTGCACTCCGACATTTCCCTATGGGAGAATGTATTACGGACGTAAACCAGCCGTAGTACATGCTCCCATAGGGAAATGGGAGGTGGTATTAAGCCCTGCACCACGTGGCAGGCACTTCAATGTGCCTGCCACAGGGTGCAGGGATTTACAGGGGGGCACCATAGGTGTCCCCTCAGCCCCCAACAGGAGGCTGCGCACACAAGGGGGCCCTGCTAGGGGCCCCCAAACATGCTTTCCGACAGGGCTTCCATGTCAGAAATACCCGCATGGAAACCCTGCTGGAAACTGTGCATCGTAAATCCCAAGGGAAGGAAGACTGCCCTTTGGGATTACGGGCAGGCCTCCGACTGGCCGAAGGGCTGCTTGAGACTGTCGGAAGCCAGCCGGAATGACCGGCCATTTAGTTTCCGATCTGCCAGCATTGTAATGCGGCGGTCGGAAAGTAAACCAAGATGTGGCCCGGAAAAGCCTTTCTGGGCCGCATCATAATTGGCCCCTAAGTATTGATTGATAATGCCATTCCCTAGAGCTATAACAGATTAACAAATAGTTAAATGTAAATCCCAATATCACATTTGCAGGGAATGATTTCAAGGGAAGCCGGGCCTGGGTTATTCTGTAACTATGAAACCCTTTTGTGAAATACTGGGCAGGGCAAACAGTGGGTATTTAGATAGAATGATATGTGTATTTTGTCTGCACTGCCCTTTATGTTACAAAGGTTTTTGATTAAACAAATTCTCAATATAAATACAAATCCGAAAACGTGAGTCATCCTAAGCCACCTCAGCAGTCAACCAGTTAAGTGTGGAAGCCAATATCGAAAGTCTGCATTCTCCATATACAACAATAATGAGTAGCTAGTATCCAATGTTACGAAGACTCTTTCCCTTCTGCGTAGGTCTGCTCTTTGGCTCTGATGTGTCACGTCTTCCCTACTGATTTAATTGAGAGCTTGCACATTGCATACTTTCTCATAACTGCTGCATCTACTCTTCGAGAGTGTCATATGCATCCTTAACTTCTTTGCTGCCCGAATAGCGAATATACACGTCATTAAATATGCCCCTTTGGGATACCCAAGGTCGGGGGGGGGGGACAATATCTTAAACTTGCATGCACAAACAACCCAGCAGTCAAGGTGGGTAAAAGTGGGTTGGCATGTTTCATAATTCTAAAGCTAAACATACCAAAACATGCTGAATTCATCATCTCTCATAACGCAGACAAATGGCTCAGCTCTATATAAAATCTCCAAGTTAACTGTCCAGAATTTAGATTTTCTGATCCATAATTAGATGTGGTTTATTCACAAAACAGTTGAACATATTGATACCCATAATTACCACAAAAGCCATTCTCCCTATCGGTGATAGTGGTTGTTTTTCAATTTAAGAATTGGGTCTGAAAGGGCTTTCAGAGGTGTTTGTTCTTGAAAGTTGGCTTCTTTCAAAATTATGTACTATCCCAATTAAGTAAATCAGAGCTGCACCCAACTAATTTCAATTTTTATATATCTCTGCCTAAATCCTAGAAGAAACAGCTCTAACTTAGTTCAAGTTAACTTTATCTTTAACTCAGAAGCTGTCTGGAACTTTGAAAACGCCCCAGAGTAACTACTTTTTCATCTGCATATGGATTTTGAGACTCCGCTGGTGACTCATCTGTCCTCATGTTGTTGCTTCACATAGGTCACAGTGGTATAAATCTACTGCAAAGAGAGTTGGAATGCTAGCCAAGAGAGCCTGTTCCAGCGCTGAAGACTAAATACACTTAGGGGTATATTTATGGAATAATGGCGTAAGGCTGAGCAGCAAGTTACCTTGCTGCTCTACATCATTAGGAAAGAACAGGAATGCACCGTATTTAAGGCATATGACACATTCCTGACTTTTCCCTCTGCACCAGTGCTGTTTTGGCAGCCTAGCGCCAATGCAGGCGCCCTTGCACCATGGTTAAATGGTGCCTGTGTTCTAGGCAGGATTGTTTTGGTGTAGAAAGGTGCACCTTCCTGCACCAAAACAATCCTGAGAGTCGTTTTCTTCTTTCTAAGTGTGTTTCAGAATGCAGCACACATAGACAGAGGAAATCATGAGGTGAAATATAGATATTTCTCCTCGTTGTGCCTCATAGGAGGAGGCATATTTTTTGGCGCATTCCCAGGATTACCAGGTTTGGTAAATCTGGGAATGCATCAAGAACCATGGGAGATAGGTAAGAACACCCACAAAATACCCATGACACGCCTCCCTTGCTAAGAGTAATGCAATGCAGCGATTTCTGCTGCGTTGCATTACTCCATATTCTTGAAGCCATTCAGAGCCACACAAAGTGGCTTTGCATGGCTTAAAAAATGTGACTTAGAGGTTTGCGTCGCGCATGTACCACTTTGCGTGGTGCAAGCATGACACAAAGCTCTCATAAATATGTCCCTTAGTTTGAACTGGTGCCACAGGGTTGCAACACAGTGATTGAACCCAGCCTATCATCAATTCATAGATCCAGTTCCAGTTGAGAGAATTAATCCCCTTTGCCGTGTTTAATGTTGATATGGCCTTGTCCCTCAGAGGACTACTCCCTTTGTCCATAACCAAGAGTGTTCATGATATGTTGTCTGCTGTATTTTGTGTTTGAACAGCTTGTATAGGCACTGGATCAGTTGCCTCCACCCCACTAGGATGGCTTTCACATTATGCAATATCTTAGAGAAACTGAACTGTTTAAGTGTTTGATAAGTGGTTATCTAATGGGGTCTTTACCCAGAATGTACTATAAGCACTTTTAAGCATCAAGTCCATGAAGCACCTCATTATATAGTTAAGCGTGGAACAGGTAAGTTAAAGATGAATTCTCAATCACAGTTTTTGATAATTTGTGCCTTGCTTGAGCAGGTAAGCAACCTCAGGATCAAGCATATCTTAATAACACTTTGTCAAAATTATACCCTTACTGGAGTCTGTTTTCTGTCATATAGTACATTTCCAATGCTTTACTGATCTTTCATTTATTATCTGATCTATTGCCTGTAGTATTTACAGTTTCCTCTGTAATTGATAGACCACTTTTCCTATTTTCAAGTCCACATAGGTAACTCTTCAAATATGATTTTGCCTTACACTGCATGTATTTACTATTCATGAAACTTACCTGTTCACCATCCTTGACACACTATTACATCTTTAGCTGCTTCAAAATGTGTAAACGTGCTGATCAAGTACTGAATATGTAGATTTTAGTTTTGACTGCCACTGCCTGGATGTGCAGCTTCAAAGCATCCGACATAAAGAAAAGGGATTCAGTTGAACCAAGGGTAGCTTCCAAGAAGACCTCTGTTTTCTTAAACTTAATGCCATTGAACCCAGCACTATTCAATGCATATTGTTGCAAGTGCGATTGTCCTGTTCAATGGAAATGAATGGTAATCATCATATGTGGTGGGTGATCCAAGAGAATTCTTGTACCATGCTCCATTTTCTGGAGTACATTAGAATTCTTTATTAGCAAGTGACCAATGCATGTGTGTGAGTCATCAACGGTCGAACCTTATTAATAACCTTCCTGTTGCCCATGAAAATATCTCTGTCTCAAACACCTCCTAATAAAAAAATGCAAACCTTGGACATATTTATGGCACTTGCAATATGGCCTCACTAAACTTGGGGGGGGGAGTGTATTAATTGAGTATTGTTTGCATAGGGTTGATGAAGTCTTCACTCTTCGCTTGGGACTTCCTTCAAATTCAAATTTCTGATATATTTTCTTAAATTCCTTTGTCCTATTAAAATAAGTGTCACATACAATTACTAGTTGGGTAAATTGGTTCATTATATCCCTCTGTTTGAACCCTTAACTGCCTTGATCACGTACATGCCTCATTGAATGCGTTTGTGATGAGCAATAAACACACTGTTTAAAAACAGTTGGAAAAAATCATTAAAAGCAATCCTGTGCAATTATCTATAATCAAGACAATGACATGTGATTAAGAACCTGACTCACGGTTTGGCAGAATTACCTCTGTCAATCATGGTGACAGATGATATAACGTCCATCACCCTCACGGAGAGACTACCACCATATTTAATTATCACTACCATCCCAGTGGTGAGCTCTGTATCTCCAGATGGCCTGCAGTCATCATGGGGCAGGACACATTATGTTAGCCACCCTCATAGACAGAGGACTGCCATATTTAGAGATCACCGCCATCAAAGTGATGATCTGTGTGCCTTCAGATGACCACAGTCAAGTTTGGTGGATGTGTGCCTTTGGGTTTGAAGGCCATCGACCAGATCTTTTGTTTTTCAAAAACAAACTTACAAACTAGGAGTTTATTTTTGAAAATCTAATAACTAGTGACCCTCACACCCAAAGAGATTTTTCTAGGTGTGTGGTAATTATGTTTATTTTGCTGTTAGTCACCACCAAATACTCCCTGGCCATGACAGAGAGAAGAAAAAACAACATCAGCTCATTGCCCAAATTAGCAGAGACCCTTATTCTGAGGGGCAAACATTCTCCCAGGCCTTTAGAAGAAGCTTTCTATCGGAGAAGCCAATGGGGACACTGCTGACATAAAAGTGACAATTCACTCGATTCGCAATAGGGCTCGAGGGCAGAGACTTTGGCAGACGGGATACTACAAAACATTCGTGAAGGAGCAGCATGTCTACCAAACCCTATATCAGGCTCTAATTACTTCTTAGGTGCAAAATAAAGAAGTCCGTGCAGGAGAAGGAAAGGAAACATTACAATCATTATGCAGTTTTGGAGAGTGAGAGGAATCATTATGATCCTTGTGTAGTCTTCTTCAAGAAAGTCCTGTAACTCCTCTTCCTCTAATTTGCACCAATTATAGCTTCATGAAAATGGACCGACAGCACTAGAACCCAGAGCAAAAACAGCACTGCTCCTCACTGATATTCAGATTTCTATGCACACAACTTCTAAGTTACCATATTAAAACAAATAGAAAGGTTGTTTTTAGGGGCAGTCATACAGCTACCCTAAATACAGGATTGAACAAAATGTATGACTGGCCGAAGCAGGTGGGAGAGAAGGTAACAGACATCTACCTCTCCCCGATGTATATATTTCACAGCTATTTTGTATTTTACCACATCACAATTTTGAAAGGTCCATTATGAACTGTGAGTTTTAGTATGATTCTGGGCAATGGAGGTGCATTGCCATTATAATTTGTGAACAAGCTATATACTTATTTGTGGTAACTGACTACTTAGATGCAAAGAGACATTAAAAATATATTTTGTTGTATGTCCTTTCGCATGGTCTTTGATTACAGGCCGTTCATCTCTCAGTGCAAAAGCTTAAATACATTCTGTCAAAAATTGTTATCTGCCTGGATTGCACAAGGCCAGGATCCCTAACATCTCAAACCATTTAGGCACAGAAGACAGCAGAAACATTATTTACATTGAGATACATATGGGGTGGTGGGTGGTGACTAAAACAATTGAAAAATTCTTTAAAAAAATTAAAGAATCCATCAACAAGCCATTGATCCAAATGCCATAGAATGCATATTTTGGTGCAATTATTACACTATACCATGAATATGCAGTGAGCAATAGATGGAAAGCATTGCTTTAAGAATTAGTGGTAACAAGTAAAAACTAGGAAAATGATTTCTCTCTAAAAGGATTTTGTGACAAAGCACCCAAGGGATGCATAAGTAATCGGACAGAAGATAAGGAGGCAGCTGTAAACAACACAACTTTTTTTTTTTAATGCTTTTCAGCATTTGTGAATTATGTGTCAGATTCACAAATCCTGAAACCCCTCAAAGGTCCACAGAATCAAGGGACGCTCTAGAATTTGAAAATAATATTTTAATTTTTATTTCAATACCAAGAGGTTCCTCAATAACGTACGTTCACCCTGACCCCTCATGCCCTTTTTAACAGTGTGTTTCCAACACAGTGCTCAGTGCACCGTATTGGGTGATGGCGGCTGTAACAGAAATTTTTATGTGACAGCCAGCCAATCAGAGTACTGGAGATTGCAAATCTGAAAAGTATGAGGGGAGATAAAGCTCTCTATTCCAACCTCATGCATATATTTTTTTAATAGGATTCACAAGTCCTCTTTGTATTGGTGAAGGTGCATAGGATCCACGGATTAACAATCTATATATCTTTAGGAAATTTGACTTTTTCATCCTTGACCGGAAAACTTTTTTAAATGCTAATTCCTCAAAAATTACTGAACAGATTTACACCAAATCAAGCAAAGGCACTTCCTTGTATACTACTTTCATTCGAAGTTTGGTGTAGATCTGTCAGCCACGTTTTTGTAACCAGGAGTAAATAATCCTGTGGGTGTGAAAATGGGAAATGTCAGTTATGAGACCACACTTTTTTTGCCCCCCCCCCACTTGATGGATTGGCATGAAACCTACCTTGAAGAAATGAAAGTGGATGAACTTTTATTGAGCAGTTTCGTGTGGATTTCTTGAATATTACCAAATATATTAACAAAACAAAAAATGTCTTTACAATAGAAAGTATGACCTAACCATAACTTCACAGGCACTGCTGCCACCTTTGCAGTATATCAATCAATCAATCAATCAAGCAGGGGGAGGGTGTTCCAGGTCTTAGCCACCAGGTGATTGAAGGAGCGGCCTCCTATGTTAGCCCGGTGGATGCATTGGGTAGCTGCTAGGGAGAGGGTTCTGGAACGGAGTTCCCTGATAGGTTGGTGGAAATTCACTCATTTGTTCAGTTACGCCGGTCCTTCGTTGTGTAGTGCCTTGTAAGTGTATCTGAGGAGCTTGAACTGGCATCTCTTTGCAACTGGTAGCCAATGGAGTTTCCTGAGTTGAGGGGTGATATGCGTCTGTCTGGGGAGGTCGAGGATGAGTCTGGTTGCTATGTTCTGGATGGTCTGGAGTTTCCTCATGAGTTGGGCGGTGATTCCTACGTAGAGGGAATTGCCATAGTCAAGTTTGCTGGTGACTAGGACTTGCGTGACTTGTTCGCCTGATGTTGGGTGAGAGCCATCTGAAGACCTTCCTGAGTATTCGGAGGGTGAGGAAGCAAGCAAAGGAGACAGCGCTGAACTCCTTCTTCATGGATAGCTGGTTGTCGAGGATGAGGCTATGGGTGCGGGCTTGTTCGATGGGTTTGGAGATCCGGTAAACGAGGAGGGAGTCCCATCTGGACTTTTCTTAAACCACGCCTCATGGGTGAGCACACTGGGGCACCACTGGTGTGCCATCTCGCAGGAGCTGCATGCACATTTACTGATGCAATACATACATGTGATTAAATGACACCTTATTAAATGGTTTGCGGAGGCGCTTCGAGAACACTCCGCAACTGATCTGGAACCTCTGCGGAGCCATTGGGAGGTAGATTTGGCCCACCAGCGCACACCTAAACAATGGAATACGATGTTTGAAAGCCCCAGACTAATCCCCAGAAATGCCAGTTTTTGCCTGATTCAATTTTACATAGTGCACTGGGCATACCTATCTCCAGACAAAATTAACAGGTACTTCAATAGGGCAGACGCATGCTGCCCACGCTGTAAGTTTATTGACGCTGGTTTATTACACATGCTATGGTCGTGCCCCAAACTACAGCTTTTCTCCACATGCACTGACAGGGTAATTCCTGACATGTGGGAGGCCTGTATTACAGGGATATTTGCCAGGGGTAAGAAATACAGAGTCACTTCCAGATTCTTAGATCTAGGCCTGGTGGTAGCCAAGAGGCTTATCACAAGACGCTGGAAAGTGGAAGACCCACCGACACTGAAAGCCTGGTCTCAAACAATGCTGAACTGTGCTAAAGCGGAGGGCACTTCCCTCCAAAGGGAATATACCCTTGGATTACGTAAATACCTGATCTCAGCTTCCTGGAACGTAATTCTAACAATGCTTCAACTAGAACTAGCTCCAGGAGATTCCACAGATAACCCAAACGCCGAATGCCCTGAACTACTCACATGATAACACCGCAGCCCTCATAAAATCTGGCCAGGTGCACGCAACAAACACCACATGCATCAAAGTTGAGTGCAGGACTACGTCAACAGGATTGACTGACTCAAACCACAGGAGTGACACGGTGGTTACGGATACACGCCCCCTCCATCAGTTAGGCCCACCCCTGTTCTTTTTCTCTATTATTTGATGTTGCAGGTTTTTGGGTTATATATAGCTGTTTGATCAATAGCCTTCAGCAATACAGCGCAGTTACAAGGAATTAGTAACAGCTCCCGCACCAAACACGCGCACATACAGGCAGACAACTCCTGCATATATAATAATCTCCTGTCACCATTACTCGCCAGATTTATTGTGCAATTTCTATTTGAGGTAAGACTTAACAGCTGCACGGACACAACTTAGCAAATATGTTATCTGTCAACCTGCAACTGCATTGTTTTGTATATCATGCTCCCAAATGTAATTATGCTCCTGTGAGTAACATGTAAGCTTGTAATATCCATAATCTTTCTAAAAAAGTCAATAAAACAGATCAAACAAAATAAAAGCTATTTTTACTGGTAGGTCTGTGACTGAATCATAAAAAATATCATAGTAAAGATTATAAACTTTAAAGTGCCTCTTTGACAGGAAATGGCTACAAATGTTATTCGAAGGCTATTTTTAATACTTATTTGAAATCTAATTTATTGATAAAGTTGGATTTTTATTAAATATTTAGGAAAAGTAACTTTTAGAAAGTTACCTTGTACCCTCCTGAACCTTCAGTAGACTAATTAGGATTAGTCCACTGACAGCTGGTCTGCCAGTACTTGACCTTAATAAGGCATGAAAACTATTCTTAAAGCAAGGTCAATAGGCTGAGTGTGGGAAGGTGTTTATTTTCCTTGTGGTAAGGACAGTTGAGGTTTACAAAATAACTTTTATGTACTTGTAAAGGAGTAAGGTAAGGGCTTCCCTTTTACAAGTAAACACAAACTAAAACCCGGGGGATGGTCAACTTTTGTCTCCCAGGCACACACCAGCCAGGCTGGCTCCAAACCCAGTAGGAGGAAATCTGCCTTTAAAACCAGTTCATAGTGGACATAGGTGCTTGGGACTGCTAATTTCCCTGTCCTTATCTCTGGGTGGACACAAACATTCTGCACAAGAAAGGAAGTGTTTACCCATCTTGTAGTTTAGGAGTGAGGTGAACCGTGGGATTGTTTATAATTCCACAGTGATTGCAATCACAACTGTTTGTAGTAGGTCAAACATGATCTGCTGAAATGGGAGTAGGGTAAACCCTGGTAATTTTTACTCCTTTAATTAGGGAGGAGTCAGAACTCACTACCACCTCTGGCTCAGTGCCAACCATAAATGTGGCACCCCAAAGAACCCTCTACAGAATACTTTCTCTACCTGTGGAAGATCAGAAAAGGACTGGTCCCTGCTTATGGTAATCTGACAGGAACCCTGAAGGACTGGACCTCCTCCCTCTTGTACCCAGGACAATGAAATAAACTCCAAGGATCAGTGGGCTGAACTCCTGTGTGACTACAAGGACACAATAATCTGAAAAAAATACCTTATCCTGGATGACAAGTTGCCAGTCACAACTTGAGCTGCACCAGACCCTGCATTGCACCTTTTCAGAACCAACCCTTTAAGTCCTATAAGCCACCCCGATAACTACAATCTTTAAGTGAAGAGCTGAGTAAAAATGTTTACCACTGCACATTTTTGGGACTTGGACAAGGTCTGAATTCCAGCCACTGGAGGACCAGGATAAACCACCAGAACTGATCAGGCAAATGAGCAACTTCGTTGGACATGTACACTTTTGGTAAGTATCAAAATCAGTGTGAGACTTCATAATATGTGCTATTTATTGCTCCCTGTAAATTCTGACCCCCGGCAGAGTGGGATTCTATCAGTTGTGATAAATATCGCGCCAACACTAGACCACTTGCAATGAGGGTCAGAGGGTCAATGGCATGCGTGAGACTATCACGGCATTGTGTGGGTAGTAAAGACAGATTTAGAAACACAATTTTAATTTTCTGTGACTTATTGTTTGCATTTTCGCCTCTCTCTCTCTACACCCTAATAAGCTGAGGTTAGATTAGAAGAATGTAATGGTTACAACTAAGGAAATGATTTGCAACCAATATCATCATTTTAAACTTAGACCAAAACTTATAAAAATAAGAAGAATGCTACATTGACACAAATACTACTTCATTATGAGTAGCATGCACTTTGTATAGTCCCGCAGAGGGTATAGGCGCATACACTCTACAGGATAAGCAGTAATGTTTGAATGTGTGACATCTGGTACACTGTTTATGGTGTTCCAGTACAGTAGTTTGCCACTGGTTTGTCACTGATTCATTAGTAATTTTGAAATGGGATTTTATAGATTATTCTTTGTTTGTTTCCTTGTCTCTTTGACAACTACAACCTTAAAAAATGCATTTAGTGCTAATAGCCAAGGTAAAGCACATTTTTGCAAATCTTTAATTTAGGTTAATGATGTAATCTGCCATACAACAAAAGGACCATCTAATCCACACAAATACAGAACTATTAGCTCGATTTTGAGATAGCAGAAAGCAGGTGTTATGCAGTATACCCTGTAAAGCCAAGGACCCCTCGGTTTCTTTTTTCTATTTTACTGAATGAATCAAATAAATTATTCTTCAAAAAATATAGGGGTGCAATCTACTGTTAAAATGAAATAATTTACTTAGTGGCCATGCAGGTTCAAGTGAATATGGGGAGACCAAGCACACTGTGAAACATATCATTCAAAAGATTTTTGGGGTTATTAACAACACTTTTGCCAACTTTTTCAATGTAACCACTAGGCATTCATGTGTAACGTACTACGTATCTACCTGTGCAGACATTGCAATGCCACGGAGTCACATTATAAACAGGATGTTACTCCTGCATACAGGCACATGCCTTATGTGCATGGAAGTGCTGTAAGCTAGGTAATGTTATGCAAAGGCAGCAGATAGCACCTGAGTGGAAATGAATCCCAGGATGCTTGTTTCTGGTCCAGGGAGGACCAGGCCTGACAGTTCAGGCTGGACTGTTCCCATGAGGAGCAGAGTCAAGACTGATTTGCATATGGCTGGGTACAAGCTGGAGTGGCATAGTGAGCAAAAGAACAATGGATTAAACCCATATCTGTGACTGGGGGTGAGTGGTTGAAAGGTTTCAGCACTCCGTCCATCATCTTGTTGCGTTTGCTATGTTCGTCCTAAATGGCCAAGGGTATGCCCAGACATGGTTCCCTTGCTCGCTGTGCCACTGGATTTAAGCTTGCCTGGCTGATGAGGTGTAATACCCCAAAACCGGACCCAGGATTCTTGTTTCTGGTCCAGGGAGGACCTTGCCTGGCATTCGGGCTGGACTGTTCCCATGAGGAGCCGGGTCAAGACTGATTTGCATATGGCTGGGTCCAAACTGGGGTGGCGAAGTGAGCAAAAGAACAATGTATTAAACCCATATCTGTGACTGGGGATGAGTAGTTGAAAAATGTTAGCACTCCGTCCATCATCTTGTTGTGTTTGCTACGGAAATGAATATATATCTAGCAGAAACGTACAATAATATTTGAAAAGTAAAATATAAATATATACTTATTTAAACATTGAAAGTATATACATTATTAATTTAATCGTGGAGAAATGTACAATATGGCTGTGTCTATCACAAAGTGTAATCGTAAAATTCAAAATGAGCACAGTAAAACTCAGGGGAATCGGTGGACATACAAATCAGAACAGACATTCTCTAATCCATCTTCTGCATTTTCCAAGCTCGCAGTTGTTTCAAAGACAATTTCAGCTACTATTGTCAACATTTCAATACCGTGGTTGAACAAAGCAGGCGCATCATCCAGATAGAAGCAGCCAATTATCCCTCTGTTGGAACTGTTTCAGGTATTCAAGAGCAAACAGGGGTTACTAAGTTCAGACTGTAACATCACTGTTTAGGAGTAGCCATCCAGTATGAGTTTGGGCTGCTACCCATTGGTGAAATATTGCATCACAAATACAGCCAGTGCAAGTTAGGGTGCATTGCCCTCAGGGAAGTATTGATGGCTGTGGCTCACATGAGACCTCTCTGGGTGCCAGCATATGCACATCCAAAGTTATTTAGGTCTAGGTTTCAGGTAGCACTTAAATGTAGATCCATCTTTGACAGTCTTAGCCCCCACAAATGCCTCATGTCTGCACTGCACCCTAAGTGTTCATTCTATTAAATTAACAAACCGAAAGAGATCAGTAGCAGGCCATTTATGATCGCACAAGTGTTAATGCTCTGATTTTGCTCTTCAGCGCTGAACCCCAGAGAGCCCCACTGCTCACAGGCCCTGTACACAACAGAAAATAACAAAATTGGGAGCGCTATCCAAATAGTTTCTGGGGAATTGCAATAGTATCCATATTAAGAACATAACAAAAGTTCACTCATATCAAAGTCCATCCAGAGGGGTAAATCAATTCTTCGTTTAGTCCATAAACACACTAAAAACGTAGAGGTGAGTCTTCAATAAACTTTATTCTTCACAAATAGAACATACAGCCCAGCCAATGCGTTTTGCCCTTCAACAAGGGCTTCATTGGGGATGTTAAGCAAATATATAGAAAAGCTATATTTAAAAACACATTAAAAGCATAAAAACCAACACTCATATTATCGACTCCCTCTACTTGTATCAATACATGTCATATTCTAATCTTTTAGGACTCTAATTTCATCTTCGGTAGACCCACAACAATACATAGGTCATACATCATTATTAATAGGAAGACTCTGGATTACTGAGACTATAAAGTGCATATGTTGAAATATGGTTGAAACGAAACAGTAGAAAATGTAGCATTTTTGCTTCTTGTTTCCCCCTCTCACTTATACAGGATATTTCATTTTCACTGATCAGCACAGATCTGCAATACTGGAATACCCTTACTTTGTGCAGGCAGGAATTTGCTTATGATGAAATTAATAACAAGATACTGATGTTGTAAGTAATGTATTGAGGTTTTTTTTTAATAAAATGCTGATAGCAATGACAATTGGTAATGTTACGCCTAGATAATTTATTTTCCAATTAGAAGATGTGGACCTTGTATCCAAGGAAATGAACTTTGGAAAACTTTTGATGTTTAAAATTGTTTGTTCACAGTGGGTGTGGGTCTAGCGAACCTTCGTTGGGTTGCAATGGTATGGGTTCAGCACATCCTGGCTTAGGTCCTCACAGTCCTCCTCTGTCAAGTAGCATCTATAATGCATAGAAGCCGCCAGCACCCTTCCTAAGCAGTTAGCTCCTTTCCTCAAAGCAGGCCCAGGCAGCTCCTACTGGCAGGTTTCAGGAAATCCAGGCTCTTGTTTCTGAACCTGGTGAAAAGGTTAGTAGTCACTGATAGCAATTCTGAAGCACCAAAGAGTTATATGGTTGCCAATGGTGTGGGTCCCGGGATTCTGATAGAGAAATCTTCACACACTGACTGGTAGTTTCTAACTGGATTTATGACAAGGTTGCAGACAGAGTTTGTGTATTCCACAAGTTCTACCTTGGGACTAGTTTGAGGCATCTCTTGACTCTTGCGTATTCCTTCCAAACTGATCCAGCTATAGGCTTTATTTCATAGTATGCAGGAAGGTGAGATGGAGCTCCGAGACCATCTTATATCCCTCTCTTGATCCGAAAATCGAAAAAGATTCCTGTTTTAGCACAATAACGTTCGGCACACTTGTTCCACTCTCATTCTACTGCACATGTGTACCATATTCACACGTATATAAATGTATTAATCATGATGCAGTTAATTGAAACCTTACATGATAAAAACAGTATACATAAAAACAGGAACAAGAAAAAAGGGTTAAAAACAGAAAGCAATAAGCCATGTAACAAGTCAAGGTAAACTTTTAAAAGCATGCTCAATCAAGTCTCTTCTAAGATGAGCAAAATGTTCGAAACAATCTCAAAGAGGCCATACATACACGTGTGCCACTCATGTCTCACAAAGATGGTGTAAAAGACCTGAGTGAGAGGGATTGTCAGACAAATTTAAAACATGGAAGAGCCCAGTAGGCATGTGTTAGACCTCGCATCATTGGTGTGGGTTTCTCCTGTATTTATTGCCTTTGCCTCCTGTTATTTTGCTGTGTGTTGGACTTCGTTTTTGCTGGCCCAGATGCTTTGGGCACTTTGCCACTGCTGTTCAGTGCCAAAGTGCAAGTGCTCCCTGTAAATTGTGTTTTGGAATGTTGATTCCATGATTGGCATATTTGTTATACTAGTCAGTCCCTAGTACAGTGCCCTGTATGTGACAGGGCCTTATAAATCAAATGCTGCTAGTGGGCCTGCAGCACTGATTGTGCCACCCAAATAAGCAGCCTGTAAATGTAACTCAGACCTGCCACTGCAGTGTCTGTGCGCAGTTTGGTACTGCCATGCCGACCAGGCAAGTGCACCCACTTGCTAGGCCCTAACCTTCCCTTTCCTTACATGTGAGTCACCCCTAAGGTTGGCCCAAGGTACCCCTGTGGGCAGGGTGCAGTGTCTGGAAAGGTAGGACATGCCCTGATGTGTTTGGCATGTCCTGATAGTGAAATACTGCCAATTCAGTTTTTCACTATTGAAAGGCTATCTGTCCAATAGGATAGAATGGGAGTTCATTTATAACATCTTATAAATATAATTTCCCATTGGGACAAGATAGGAAGTTAACTTTTAGTATGCCTGAACTCAGAATATAAAGATTAATATTTTAGTGAGGATGATTTTTACATTCTGTGTTTGAAAATATCACTTTTAGAAAGTAAGTATTTTCTTGTTTAGTCATCCTGTGTGCCTCTGATAGGTTTGTGTATTGACTGTCTGGCTTTGGAGTGACAGGGGCTGGGGATGTAAATTCTGTTCAGACAGCCACTTGGGGGGGTGAGGTGTGTCCTGCCTTTCCAGGGTGAGTCAGGGCTAGGCTGAATAGACCTGGGCTGCATTTAGAGTAGGGGGAGGAGATTTATTTCACGCCTGAATGGGCCTGGTCTGCCTGGGACAATGCTGCTCCACCTCCTGCCGGGCAGCTGCACCAGAGAGGACAGGACTGGTTTTGACTGGGCAAAGACCTTCTGTGCCACCAGAGAACAAAGGAATTTGTGCTATAAAAAGTGGGGCCCAGACTCCTGAACTTTAGATTACTTCTGGGATTCAAGAGGAACGTTTGCCAAAGAGACAAGCTGCAGAAACTGAGAAGTACTGCCCCTTTGCTGTGTGCTCTCTGGGGTTGGCCTGCAGTGGCTGTTTCGTCCTAGGAAAGGACAAGGACTTTGCTTTGTGCTGTGTCCCCTGCTTGAGGAAGATCTCCAAGGGCTTGAGGTAGAGCTTGCCTCCTGTTTTTGGAGTCACAGGGATACAAAGACTTCAACCCCAGCTACCCTGAACTTCCTTGCTGGGAGTTCTGACTTGACAGGAGGTGGCTGCTGGTTGTTCCTGCTGTTGGGGGCTGGGAAAGCAGCGCAATGATGAGAAGCATGACGCATCCGCACCTGTTTCCGTTGCATCGCCAAAGAAACCAACACAACGCCTGCCCGCAGCTCGAGAAATTGCCGCACGCGGATCTAGTGCACCGATCTACGGAGTCCGAGATCACCACTCCGATTCCGACACAGGCCCGGCTGTGTGGCTGCAAGAACCAACGCATCGTGGGACCACGGCTGCAAGAACCGACGCATCCCCGAACCTCACGCATCGCATTTGGGTGCCACGCCTGCAAAAACCCTGGGGCTGCTGTAAGAAACCGACGCATCACCTCCCCTTCAGTAAGGAACCAACGCATCACCGCCCCTGCGTGGCAGTAAGGCACAGACGCTTCACCTCCCCTGAAGTAAGGAACTGATGCATCACCTTCCCTGGGCATAAGGAACCAATGCATCACCTTCCCTACGACAGTTTTTGTTTGTGCGCGTGACGAATCCAAGGTACTTTGTGTGAAAAGTGTTGCATCTGCAATTTGCTTTGAAGAAAACTGTTTCTACCTTTTGAAAGTCATATTTTTATTACTGTATTGTGGATTTTTGTCGCTTTGGTCTTGTTTGGTTTAGATAAAGATTACTTATTTTTCTAAACTGGTGTGGTGTCCATTTATAGTGTTTTCACTGTATTACTGTATGTGTGCACAAATGCTTTACACACTGCCTCTGAGATAAGCCTGTCTTCTTGTGCCAAGCTACCAAGGGGGTGAGCAGGGGTTATTTTAGAAGTGTATCCCCCTTACCCTGACTAGGAAGAAGGGTCCCTACTTGGACAAAGGTGCAAACCATTGCCAACTAGAGACCCCCATTTATAACAGTATGTCTCCCTGACATCTGATAAAAATGTCTGTCCTGCCACTATTAGGTTTCTACAGCCTGATGAGCTGACAGTTGTCACTCTCAGAAAAAGATGGTGCACATACTGGGACACTTGAGACAACAGAGCTCACATCTGGGTTTCATTTTGTATCACAGGAAGCCATCAATGCACCCATGATGTTCATGTGCAGTGAGGCTTAATATCTCTCCAGGACCACAGAGGTAACCTTTTCCGTCCCAACAGTCTCCCTGTTTATTTGCAAAGAATCAATGGCGCTTCAATGCATTTCGATAACCAAAAGCCCACAAATCAGAATACAAAAGACTCTGAGGTTCATTTACAAGACCTGTGTGCTGCCGGAACGTCACTTTTTGTGATGCTCCAGTGGCACAACGGGCTTAGCTATGTCAACAAGGACACGTAAAGCAACCCTGCATGGCTTTTCATGGTATTGTAGATAAGCAGTGAGGCAACGCAGCACAAGTCACTGCGCTGCCTCACACTACGATGGGGAGGCATGCCATGGGCGTTACAGTGGGTGTTCCCACGTAACACCCATGACATTTGACACATTCCCAGATTTGCAAGGTCCTGTAAACCTGGGAATGCGTCAAAAGCCTATATTATTTCTCCTCATTTTTTCCTCTTTCTATATGTGTTGCATTCAGCAGCACACATAGAAAGAGGAATAGAAGATAGAAAAACTATCATCCCTACAACGCAGACACCTTTGGACCATGGTGCAAGGGTGCCTGTGTTGGTGCAAGGAAGCCCTCTGAGCAGCAGCGCAGGGAGAAAGGACTGGAATGCGCCATATCTTATAGATATGGCGCATTCATGCCCTTTTCTTTTGACGTAGGGCAGCACAGCAGGAAAACTTGTGGCGCTGCCCTATGCCAAAACATTATAAATGAGGCCCTCTGTCCTTTTCATTAGAAGAATAAAGACGCAATGGGAGAACGCAGGTGAATTGCGTTTGACTGTGTGACAATGACAATATAGAGCAGCCTCTCTGTACAACATGCAATAGTGTGACATAGTTTTAATTGTAGGATGCACATTGAAAATGTGTAAAATGCAGAATTCATAGCGTTCAGTGAAGCTGGATGTCAAATTGGTGAACCCATAAGTTTTGATTGTGTCGTTGAATGAGAAGACATCACCTTTCACAGAGGCATGAAGCCTCAGTCAACACCGACCTTGGCCTATTAACATACCCCTTTGAAATGCTCCATCATGTATCATATTTTTCCAGTGAGACAGTGATTTATGCCCTTATGCCTAGTAAATCTGAAGCTGACAAGGTTTTATTAACTGGCGTAGTCACCACCTTCTCTCTAAGGTGGTGTGGCAAAAGTCTGGTCTGACGAAAAAAGCGACATCGCCCACGCTTCTCCTGGCCTCAGGCCTGGCTTTTTCAAAAACCGCCTGCCTCAAAAGAAAGTTTCCAAAAAATATCAGGATGGCTCTTGGCCTAGCCCCTTCCCTAACGGGGTTTCTCAAAGTGAAGGGTGTCCTATGCACTCGCTGGACCTCTTGTTGCCAGTTCCAGTCTGAGAGTTCCGGAAATGCTTGCCGAAAAAGATCTAGCACATAGGTCCGTATATCTGATCCCTCCTTCCCTTCAGGGACACCCAAGATCCTCAAATTGTTGCGCCGCTAGCGATTCTCACTGTCCTCCAATTTCCATTGTATATCAATAATCCGTTTCTCTTGTTCGTTGGATTGTGTAAGCTTTTCAGTTACCTCTGTCTCCACATTACTTACTCTAGTTTCAAGCTCCGTGAGACGTTCGCCTATAGTGTTGCAGGTCTTTGTTAGCTTCCTTACTGCACCCTGGACTTTCCTTGCCGCACTCTGGGCTTTGCGGGCATCTGCCCGTGTCTCTTCACGGTGCTGTATGATAGTTTGCAGGACCGTTTCCAGTGTCGGAGCTTGCGAGCCAGTGGTGTCCTGGGGAGCCACATCCTGCATGGTACTTATTGAGTCAGTTATTGAATAGTCCCATTTCAAGCTTGCAGCCCTTTGTAGATGGTGCCCAGTTTTCTTACGTCCAATCCGGCGAGCTGTCGTAAAGATAGAGTCTCCTGTCTTTTCCGGGTCACTATCATTTTCACTGGATGTAATTGAGGATCCTAAATCGTCAGCCGACCAATCGGGGCCATCGGATAAAGAAAAAAAACAATTGTTGGGGTCTGAAACTGCCACAGTGTTAGTGTGCAAAATTTCTTACTCCTGGATTTGGGCATGAGGCAGCCCTGTAGGGTCAAGTTGCTGGGCTGACACTGTTGTTAGAGGTCTGCTACCCATTGTGGCCCCACCTGACTCCCCTCCATTTGTAAACCGATTTTGATCAGCTTCATCAGTTACATCAATTTCCCCATCTTGGCTAATTGATAGCCCACTATGCCTCACATCGTCTGTGCTAGCAGGCTCAGATATATTTCCCTTTATTTTTGGCAGCTCAGTACTTTCAGTCTGGCTCCCTGCAAGGAGTTCTTCGGCCAAAAGAATATGAAGACTGGCCTCTCCAGACACCGCTGAGTCGTTGTCTCTTCCAAATCTGCCAGAAAGCGCTTTCTCCTCAGCCTCGGGTGCTCCTGTAGCTACCACTGGAGTTACAGACTGCTTCTCGCCAGTAGCACGCAGCATTTCCAGCACAGAGCCCCCCCGGCGCCCGGCGTCCAGATTAGGTCCCGCCTCTTCCTTTCTCAGCAGCCGGCTCCCTCGCCTTCTCCAGTGCGGGCATCGCTGTCTGCGGCGTCCGCTTACTGCCTTGCCTCCCCTTGGAACCGGTGGAGTCAACCGTCGGGGGTACACCGGGCTTCCCCTTTGCAGAGCTGGCCACTTTGGGAGCCATCCGTGCAGTCGCTTTCTCGCGGCAGCGCCGACAGCCAACAGATGTAAGAATCCGCTCCACCAGCAGCTCCAATGCGTAGCGCCCCAGCGGCCAGCCTTCCCCCGGACTGCCGCCAAGTCTCAATCGGGTGTCAACGTCAACACCGAGGGTCCTGTCGTTGAGGAGCATGAGCAGGTATGTGCTGAGTATAGATCTTTAAACGTCTGCCCATCCTGTAAGAAACATTTCACGGTGCTAATTTGGCAAGCCCGCTCCTACAGCCTCAAGCGGCCGCCATCTTGCTTCCCCCCTTTTCAAGATAAAGGCGCAAATGCGTTTTTGAATAATCCTGCCTCCTTGAAAGTAGTCTGGCATGGCTCAACGAGGTTTTTCACATCTGAGATAAAAGCTAAAGAGTTTTTGGCAGGGCTGAAGCCTTAATGTGCTGGTGAAAAAGCGCTAATAGTAGACGGGAGGGGGATATATTGGGACAGTCTGTTTTTTTGTGCCGATACTCTTATTTTGAGGTGTCGGGAAGAATGACATCTTCCTTAAATTCCCTCTATCCCCTTTTCTTTTTCTCTTTTCCTTTTTTTCTCTGGTAATCTCTATTTTTGTCCTGTAAGGTCTTTCTCTATTAATGTAGTGTAGTGTTGTTTATTATGGTAATTCACGGTGGTGGCAAACCGCTCGCCATCTCCTAACAGACCGATGTGCGGTCTGGTTACTTCCCGTAGAGGGGAGAGAGGGAGGGAGGGGGGGGACCGGGGAGGGGGGCGCGGGAGGGGTCAGAGGGGGGGGGGTAAAGGTTGGCCTGGGGATCTAAGGGGTTTTGGGTGGTGGGGACAAAACGGGGTGAAAAAATTTGGAGAGGTAATTGGAGCTTACAAACCAAACTGTAAAATATTAAGTATAATGACAGAATCTGGTATAAATTGTTCTTACCAGGGTCAGAAGGGAGGAAGGACTACCGTTGCAATAAAGAAGGACTATCGATCTAGGGTAAATGGGTAAGTTAACTATTTGCTCGGTTAATATAGGGGGATTAGGCGATAGGAATAAGCGGAATCGGACTATGGAAATGCTAAAATCTATTAATTCGGATATGATCTGTCTCCAAGAGACACACATACCATGGGACAAGAGGGAATTAATGAGGATAACGGGGTATTCTTTAATGGTCTGCTCTACTCAAACTTCTAATATCAGAGGGGTGGCTATCTTTGCCAAAAACCGAATGGGACCAGCTAAGCGGACATTGGGCGATGCAGGAGAGAGATGGGCCCTGGTGGAACTAGAGTTTGGAATAACAGTTGTAATGGTGTATGGCTCAAATCAGGATGAGCCTAAGATATTTGAGGATTTGGAAATTGAGTTGGCAACCTGGCATATCCCTCTAATTATAGGTGAGGATTTTAATATTCATTTAGGAGTAGGTAGTATTATGCCCAGTAGGTATCAAGGGCGCAAGCCTAAAATATACAGAGCATTAGTATCATTAATTAAAAGCCATGGGTTAATAGATCTATGGGAAACTAAGGGGGTCATTAGGATAGCGGGCGGATCGCCACCGCCCGTATGGCGGTGGCGATCTGCCCGCTATTTTCCACCACCCGCTGCACACTTCCTCACCGCCATATTACGATGGCGGTGGGGACCCAGGCGGACGGAAAGACCGTCTGCCGGTTTTCCGCCGGTAGGCAATCGGCCCGATTGCCTACCGGGTGGAAAAGGCTTGCAATATGGTGGCGGTCCCTTGCAGGCACCGCCATCCATATTACGATGGTCGGCGGTGCAGAGCTTTCCATGGCGGTGACTCCGCCATGGAAAGCCAGGCGGATTCCGCTTTCGGGGGCCCGTTACGGGCCCCCAAGATGTTGGGGACGTGGGGGGTGCACATGGGGGGTACCTATGGTACTCCCCTGCATTGTCATGGACATGGTGGCAGGCACCTCGCGGTGCCTGTCACCTTGTGCATGACGATGCACACAGTGCATTCCCAGCATTGTGGCGGGCGGTGCTGTGCCCCCCGCCCGCCACAATGCTGGGAATGGAGGATGCCACCGCCACGGTAGCGGTGGCATCCTAATCGCCTGTGCGGGACCGCCGCACCACTGGCGGCCGGTCCCAGCACCGCTAGGGTGGCGGGCGGACGAAAGTCCGCCCGTCATCCTAATAGGCCCCTATGTTTCCCTTAGATTCTGGATATACATATTTTCTCACCCTCACCAGAAATTTGTCAGGCTGGATTATTTTTTATTTCAAAGCAGGTTTTGGGAGGGGCTGAGATAGAAATACTCCCCAAAATGTATGTCTGATCATAATCCGTTGATTTTAGAGGTAAAACTACAGCAAATACATATGCAGCAATCACAATGGACCTTCGATCGGAAACTGTTGGTAGATCAGGATTATATTTGCTTTTTTTTAAAGTGGATAATAGAATTCTTCAATATGAATAGATATAGTGCATCGCGCAGCACGGTTTGGGATGCTTTTAAGGCGGGATTAAGGGGGGAGATGGTTAGCTTTGTTGCTAATAAAAAACAGCAACATGAGAGGAAGATTAAGCTATTGCGCGCTACGCTCCGGGATTTAGAGATAGAGCATGTGGGTAAAATAATGCGGGGGATGGATACGGCCGTAACTCAGCTAGACATCGCCCTGACTAAAGTGGAGATAGGATCATATTATTCTCAGAGGGCAGCAGCAGGATATCAGACTCACAGGGCGGAGAGTTACGAGTTTGGGGAATCTGTCGGGAGACTACTTGCTTTAAAGACAAGACAAAAATCGATGAAGAGCCAGATAACTTCAATAACAAGCGGGGAGACCTCCTATAGAGATCCGGGGGATATAGTTAAAGTATTTCATAAGTTCTATCAAGACCTCTATTTGGAGGAGACATTGGGCCCTCAGGGAAATCTATTTGTCAGGACCAGTGAGGAGTATAGGAGGTTGGAGGGGGATGCGCGAGATAGGTTGGAGTCCGAACTTACATCTGAGGAGGTTCAAATAGCGATACAGCAGTTATCATCTGGTAAGGCAGCAGGCCCTGATAAAATTCCATCCGAATTCTATAAAGTCTTTCAAGAAGAGTTAGCCCCCCTCCTTTGGGATCTGTTTTTGGGGGTACAATATTCTGGAAACCCACCAGATTCTTGGATGAGGACTAATATTATCATTTTTCTAAAGAAGGATAAACCACCGGACAAGCCTACCTCATACAGGCCCATCTCTTTAATCAATGCGGAAGCGAAAATCTATTCTAAAATGTTGGCGAATCGTCTCCAGGGGGTCATAGCCAGTCTCGTGTTGCCCTGGCAACACTGCTTCGTACCTGGTAGAGATACAACTGACCATGTAAGACGAGTTGTGGCTCTGTTTGATATTGCACGGGTGACTAACGATAATCTGGCTATGATCCTCCTGGATGCCGAAAAAGCACTTGACCGGGTGGCATGGGAGTACCTGTGGGGAACCTTGGCAGCTAAGGGATTTGGCCCTCGGATCATCATTGCAATTAAAGCAATGTATAGGGCACCATATGCGAAGCTTCAGTTGATGGGCAGAGAATCAGATATCATAAAGGTGGCAAGGGGTACAAGGCAGGGATGCCCCTGCTCCCCAATTTTATTCGCCCTATATATCGATCCATTTATCCAACTGATAATTGAGAACCAGGCTATTACACCAGTGACAACTCAAGGGTTCAATACAAAAGTACTCGCCTACGCAGACGACATTGCGGTATTAACACCTAATCCAGAGAGAGCAATGAAGGAAATAGAAACCATGGCTACCACATTCGGAAAGGAGTCGGGGTATTTATTGAATAAGTCTAAGACTCAAGTAGTCTGTACTGAGAATGTCATCTTCCAAGATTGTCGGCGAGTACCTACGGCTATCTATCTTGGGGTCAGGGTTAGCCCAGATATAGATCAGATTGTACAAATTAACTTTAATCCCATGATTAATAAAATAGCTACTGATCTCAAGCGAATGAATTCACTGCATTTAACTATTATAGGAATAATTAACGTTTTAAAAATGGTAATGCTCTCCAAGATACTGTATCTGTTTAGGACGCTTCCGGTAGAAATTGAAGGGTCCATAATAAAAACTCTAGATTCCATATTTAGCAAATTCATTTGGCAATACGGTAAGGTCAGGAGATCCCTAAAGTTTCTTACCTTGCCACAAACACGGGGTGGATGGGCCGCTCCTAATCTTACTTTTTACTACTGGGCTGCTTTATTACGACATATGAATATACTCTTCTTCGAAAGTGCAGGCAGAGCTAGCGGGGCATCGGCTATGGGCCTCCCAACAATCTATGAACTGGCACTCGGGGAAAGGGCAAGAGCACTGTTGCTCCGACAGTTGGAACCCAGCTATTACAAAAAGGTTCGATTCAAGATCATCATGAACGCATGGAAAGTCTGGGGTAATATTCAAAAGCATATGAACATCGAGAATCGAGAAATTTACAAGGTATACACCGATTTGGAGGTCATCATTATGCCCCCCTGGGTTCTATGACGTTATAGGGAAACAATGGGAGCAACTTGGTTTAAAGGTAGTAGGGGATATTCAACCAAAGGGCCAATTATATATTTTTTCTGAATTACAAAGAGAATATGGAATTCCGGATGGGCATTATCTTAAATACCTTCAAATAAAGGGGTTTTTGGTAAACGGAACCAAACAATCGCTAGTGCCAAAATTACATTGTTTGAGATTATGGGGAGGCCCATCTGCAAAATGAAGCATCTATATGGTATGATGATGGAGCGTGTCTCGGATGACACTGAAAAAATAGAGACAAAATGGGCTAGCAGATTAGAGAATGATGATTTGGATATCGATATGTCATTGCTGCTGGCAAAGAAAATGCTCCTATCATCCAATCTAAAGGCACAACATTATAAAACAATCTATAAATTATACTTTACCCCTCTCAAATTATTTAAATGGGGGAAAAGGGAGGACGACAAATGCCCTAGGTGCGGGATAGGACCAGCAGAGGAGATTCATATGTTTTATGGATGCCCACAGCTCGATCTACTAAAAACTGATTTGGTAAAGTTTTGGGAGAGGATTCTCGGCAAAACGGTGGTACTAACCCCCTCGCTTATGATGGTAGGGTATGATAGTAAGGTAGGGCTGGATCAAGCCCAGTGTAGTATTTTATTTATTTCAGTTACTATAATCAGGTTACTTATCGCTACCAGATGGAAAGACCCAATGCCCCCATGCTTTCATGAATATTTGGCTCGCCTTATAGCTGTATATAAACTTGAGCGGGCCCTATATGATTGCAAGGAATACCAGGCTAAAAATTGGGGCATGAAATTATGGGCTCCAATCACAAAGTGGTTAACTGGGGAGGGGCAGGGTTTATAAGTTGATTTTGTATTAATGCTTTGACGTACTATCCTTATCTCTCTTCTTGGATTGTCTTCTTCTCCTTTTTGGAACTCATATGTGTAACAAGTATTAATTCAGAATATGTGATTATATTGATACTGTATAATGAAAGAATAACCTATGGATATGACTATATGTACAATACCTCTCTGAATCAATATAAACATTTTTTTTTTTTTTTTTAAAGTAAATCTGAAGCTGACTAGTGGTCCAATACAATTGTCCTGCTTTGACCTGTGGTGAACTCTTACTCTTCTCCGACCTCTGACCTCGTTGTGAGCCTTGGCGTTTGTCTTTTCCAGACTTGGGATCCAGCTCATGAAGTTTCCCTCTATGAAAGGCAGGTCTTGATTCACTATTATTCCCGTGTTACAGGGCCGTTTGCATATGTGTGTTGTCGAGTGAGGCATGGTTCATTATTTCCAGTGATGTTTGACTTATTTACAGAATGTTTTACAATTCACAGCCTCAGATCATGGTTTTGCTTCGTGAAGAACGAGAAGCTGTCGGCCACATATTTAGCATCTGACAGAAGCCACTGATATTGACATGATTGTTTTTTCCCCGCATATTACATTATTACCAAATTGTTTCGCTTTAGTAATTATTTTTTACATACTTGCAAACCGTCTGTGCATGTGTAAGTTTACGTGTTTCATATTGTTCCAAGGGTTTCTGGTGAGACTCCTTGTAATCTGCAGATCGCAGTCCCAGTATGCCAAGGCCATGTTACAAGATGTGGGACCCACACTGTCAGTGTCCTCGATAACCAGTACACGCGTCCAGGCCAGTTCTAGAGATTCGTGTGCTGCATGATACATGACGACAGCACTGCACAAGAGCTGTCTGTTGAAAAACAACCCCTGTGAGCTTGTAGTCGTGCACTGCGTCTTGCACCCGAGCACAAACCTCAGCTGCTTTCCTAATCACGGGTGGCGCCGAAAAGAAAGTCAGCTCAGCCAAACATAATGCAAGTCCCAAGTAGAATGCCTGGAACATGCGAGATATAAATGACGGCATCCTCCCGCCCACGGAGCAGCTGCCAGTCATCTTGAGGCTGAGAGTCTGAAAGTGAAACAAGATAGAAAGGGACTGACTTGAAACATTTCTGGACGCAGAAGAATCTGCTGCGAGCGCTCAGGCTACTGTGTACAGGAGTGTGAATGCTGCCGTATATAATGTATATCACAGTGGTATGATGCCATAAGGACAGTTATATGGGTTGCAAGAACTTGCATGACATTAGATCGAGGATAAATATATTTGCTTAAACTGGTTTACCCGCGACAATTCCCCAAGACACAAAATTAGACTTTTAAACTATATGAAGTGCAGGTTGTACTTGGACATATGAGAAGCGTATGACTTTATGCCAATTCACATACATTTATTTGCGACGCGTACAAAGTAGCACAGAGCTTGCACTGGCAGAGAGGTCACTTAAATGTGCCCCTTAAGTATAGTGCCACCATTGGCAACACTCCCCACCCACACAAACACATAGCATGCATGCTAAATAAATAAATACACAACACAACTTTTGTTTGGGTAAATATTGCTGCAGGCTTATTCCATACAACAGTATGCAATATGGTGGGTTAGCTTACGGGCGATCCAAGGGCAGGCAGCTGTAACCAACTGTGCTGCCTGCCCGCCTGATGAGCCAAGCAGCACTGGGGAGAACCCAATCAGTGCAACACCTTATGGGGTGATCCTCTTTCCGGATCACGTGACACATTGGTCCCTTATTACTCACGCCCCTTTCAGGGCGGAGCGTAGCAAGGCAAGCCCCCTGTTGTTCAGGCCCACAACCGCCCGAAGGACTAACGGGACGCCGACGCGGTTTTCCAGGAAACTCCCATGAGGCTCCTGGGATTTGGCTCTTGCACCCCTATTGTGCCCTGCAGAGGTACCCTTCTGTACCCATTTGCTTCCAGATCGCCCTGTAACTCTGCCTGCAATGAAAAAGAAAACATTACAACATTCCATGTATCTTGCCCGCCACCCCCACGCCGGGTAGGCGGTAGGGTGGGAGACGGCGTGACCGGCGCAAAAGAGGATGCCAGGATGGCGGTGGAAGACCTATATACCTTCCCCCAATCCTCGGCGCGCCGGAAGTGACGCGCCTAGCGTGCCACAGGCCAGGATGGGGGGACTCCTCCCTGAGTCCCCGCCTTAGAGAGGGGGGGTGGGTTGGTGCCCAGATGGCACTAGAGGGCCGCCCTCTTGAGTGGCCCCCTGCGTGGGCCACGGGCAGCCGCATAGTGCCACCATTGGCAACACTCCCCACCCACACAAACACATAGCATGCATGCTAAATAAATAAATACACAACACAACTTTTGTTTGGGTAAATATTGCTGCAGGTTTATTCCATACAACAGTATGCAATATGGTGGGTTATCTTACGGGTGATCCAAGGGCAGGCAGCTGTAATCAACTGTGCTGCCTGCCCGCCTGATGAGCCAAGCAGCACTGGGGAGAACCCAATCAGTGCTACACCTTATGGGGTGATCCTCTTTCCGGATCACGTGACACATTGGTCCCTTATTACTCATGCCCCTTTCAGGGCGGACCGTAGCAAGGCAAGCCCCCGGTTGTTCAGGCCCACAACCGCCTGAAGGACTAACGGGACGCCGACGTGGTTTTCCAGGAACCTCCCATGAGGCTCCTGGGATTTGGCTCTGGCACCCCTATTGTACCCATTTGCTTCCAGATCGCCCTGTAACTCCGCCACAGCTCTGGAGGTGGCCTCCGTCGCCGCCAGAGCCCCCCACCAATACAGCTATGGTCTTACCTGCAACCTCTCATCTCTAGAGCCTCCTGCAAATCTGGAAGAAAAGAGATCCATCCCTACGGGTGATAAATGAACCCCATCTTTATCAAAGTATCCTTTCACCTTAGCTTGAATCATCTCATGTCTGATGAAACCCAGACCCCTCTGATCTGTGAACTTACGCATTGAACTATTAACCCTCTTCCGGGAATGTTCAACGGCCTCCTCTGACTTAGCCCGTGCTACACTCTGCGTGGAATTATCTCAGACCACCAGAGCTCACATTGCCCCATGTATTTACTTATTTCCCCCAAGTCAGCTTTCATGGCTTGTAAGAGTGACCTCCTCTCCATGGCAATGAGGTCGTTGCCCACTATGTGTATCACTAAGAAATTAGGGGGGACCCCCCCTTGGACTAGTCTCTGTTCCAATCTGTTCCTGAGGCTGCTCCATCTCATTCCGGGGAAACCCATCCACACACACTGCGTTTGTGAAAATCCCCGTGTCCAATTCGGGCGCGCAGCCCACTGCGCCACCCTGGAGACGAATGAGTGCCCGATCACCCATACTTGGAATCCTAGTAAAGTAAAGAACACCATTTTTACACTCTGCTTTTTAATGTTCATTGTAATCACGCATAATTCGACATTTAGTACACTCAAAGTCACTGCACACTATAATTACTATATACAAAATAGCCTTCAATGGTGGATGTAACGCTTGTAGCAATGAGACTCCCAACGTCCCACCTTTTTTATACCCTCTGGCTCCATGCCTGCCTTGAACGCAGCTGTGGCCGCCCCGATCCTGAAGGAGTGACTAGAGTATTTTTTGTCAGGATGGGAAAGACCTGCCTGTGCTAAGCAAGCCCTCATTATGCGCTCTATCTGATATTTGGTCAGGGGCCCCTGGTCGGCGTGAATCAGGAAGTAGCCAGGGACGTTGGGACGCAGCGCCAAGTACTCTTTTACCTTGGCGACTGGGCAGTATCTTTGATCCCCTAGAGGCCTTAGTACCACATCGGCCCCTCGCCCTGTCTGATCAGTTTTGGTCTTTCTGATATGAATGGACAGGGTACCCTCCAGCTTGACGTCCTGTCTGCTTAAGGTGTCGCCTGACCTATCTGTCTTGGATCTGGCCACCAGTTCACTGATTCGAAAAGCCCCAAAGAACGCCAGACAGAAGGCCGTTGAGAAGAGTCTGGCCTCAAACTGTGAATAGGTGACCTGCTCAATCACATCCAACATGCCCTGGAGTGTGGGAAAATCAATGGGGGCCCTGTTGTCTGGGACCTTGACCTCATCCCTGGCCCAACCCTTGAGGGCCGCCCTGATGAGGAAGGACTTGGTTGGATCATGCCCTCCCCTTAGTTTGGCGTCATGGCTTACTGCCGCCAAGTGGGCGCATACCCAAGAATGGCTCCTCCCCTGTTCCTTTGCCCATAGTACGAATGCCTGCACTCTCTGTTCCAGGGGTAGCGAGGAGTGGCCCTGAGTTTGTGAAACTTCCAAGAATGTGGTAAGGTGTGCCGGTTATCTCTTCCTGGTACCTGGTGCCAGAGAGCTTTCTCCCAGTGCTCTCAGTCACTGTTCCACTGCAAGATCCGCCAGAGGTGTGCCGGGAAGGGGGTCATCTCCACTCTCGCTCGCGGCCAGGCCTCCCGGAAACGGAGCCACTGAAAACGAGAGAGAGCGTCAGCTGCCACATTCTTGACCCCCTCAATATACCTTGCCCTAAACTCAACATTGCAGCGCAGGCATGCCCTGACTAACTAACTCTCTTAGCAAACACAGCACTAACGGGCACTTGGCTGTCTGCCCATTGATGGCCTGCACCACCGCCATGTTATCAGACCAGAATAGGACCTTTCTGTCTGATAACGCATTGGGCCACAAATGTAATGCAATGACAATGGGGAACAATTCAAGGACAGTGATGTTTGCCGTGATGTTACGCTTGCGCCAGGTGTTGGGCCACTCCTGGGCACACCATTCGGTACCCATTATTGCCCCAAAGCCCTCTCTGCCTGATGCGTCCGTGAAGAGGCAGAGCTCCGGACTCTCCGCCCAGGGTGCTCTCCAGATCACTGTTCCATTAAAATGCATAAGGAACTCGTGCCACATTGCCAGGTCCTTCTTCAAACCTTTCCCCAGCCGAACCCGGTGATGTTTCTTGCTGACTTTCGCTGTTTCCCTAGCTAGTCTTCTGGCAAACACCCTACCCGCCGGGATCACTCTCGCTGCAAAATTCAGCTTTCCCAAGAGGCATTGGATGGCACCCAGGGTGGCTTTGTCCTTCTCTAGCAATGCCTGAATGTCCTGACGCAGAGCCTGCACCTTCTCCGCAGGGAGTCTTGACTCACCCTTAATCGTGTCCAGCTCGATGCCTAAAACAGTGAGAACCTGCACCGGACCCTTAGTCTTACCAGGTGCTAACGGGACCCCTAGGTGCCTCACCAGGTCTTGAAAACACTGCAGGCCCCTGCTACAATCCTATGTACCTGCACACACATTGAACAGAAAGTCGTCCAGGCAGTGGGTCACTCCCTCAATGTTGAATGTCCCAGAGAGCACCCACTGAAGGAACGAGCTGAAGGCCTCGAAGTAGGCGCAAGGCACGACACACCCCATGGGCATGCATCTGTCAAAGAAGAATTCACCCTGCCACTTGAAACCCAGAAGATGCTGGCTTTCCGGGTGGACCGGCAGCAGGCGGAATGCTGACTCAATGTCTGCCTTTGCCAGCCATGCCCCCCCTGCCCGCTCTCCTCACCATGTCCACTGCCATATCTAGGGAGCAGTAGGAGCCCGAACACATCCCCTTCTCTAACCAGTAGTTAACTGAGTTGCCTTCAGGGTAGGACAGGTGATGGATCAACCGGAAGGCCCCTGGCTCTTTCTTAGGGACCACCCCCAGTGGGGAGATTACAAAATTCAGGAGGGGGGAGCTGCTTAAAGGGGCCCGCCACCCTACCCAGTGCAGCTTCCCTCTGAACTTTCTCCATTACTACCTCAGGTAGCTCTCTGGCAGACTTAAGGTTCTCTGCATCCCTGCAAACTAAAGGACCTAGATATGGTATTTTGAATCCTTCCATAAAACCCTCTGCTAGGAGCAGTCTGTCCTTGGGGTTCGGGTAGTCTCGGATCAGGGGGAGGAGGTTGGAAATGATGATGGGGGAAGGGCCCTTTTCCATGGGAACCTTGGGGGACACCACCCGGGAGGGTAAGCCAAGGGTGTCAGCGCTGAGTGATAGTGGAGGTGCCTGGGAGGATGGGATCCGGGGTGGGCTGGACACCAAAACTGGACTACTTGCCTTGCCGTCCTGCAAGTGTTGGGGGCCCCTCTTGCTTGGTGTTACAAGAGGTGGCTGGATGGGTGGACCCACACTTACTGCAGCTGTGGGCAAACTTGCAAACTTTGCCCCAGGAGCAGGGCCCAGCATTGTACAACCTACAGGTGCCATTGTTGAATCTGTTACCCCCTTGCTTCTGACCACCTCCCTGACTTCCTCGAAAGGGCTGCTTGAACTGGCCTTTCCTCGCCTGCTTCTGACCCTTGGGTTTGTCTCCCCCCTTCGTGTTCATGTTTGTCTTAATCTTAATCTCAGACGTGCCTTTCCCCATGTGCTGGACCCAGAGCCGAACCTCCATTTGGTCCCACCCCAGTTCGGGACACATTGCCATCTTTTTCCAGAATTCACGGTCATAGTTGTACCAACCCATCCCACCGTTCATTTCCGCCTCATTCGTTATGGTGCGGGCGTACTGGAACAACCCCGGCCCCTGCTCTGGGTATTTTTCCATGATCACTGCCGCTAAGATGGCGAAAGCTTGCCCCCATGTTGCAATTGTTTTCTCAGGCCACGCTTGGAATCGCACCTTCTTATCCTCTTCCTTACCCCCTATCTTTCTTGTGTCCACCCCATCTACCCCATGCATCAATAAAGTGAATATGTCGATGAACTCCCGCCTCCAGATCCCCTCCTTGGCCGCTAAAGGCACCTCCCATGCCAAGGAGCAATACCCGGACACCAATGGTGCCACCGAGACGAGTGGCAGGGGCGCCGCAGCTGATTTGGCCGGTTCAGCAGGAGGTGTGTGGATGCTAACTTCCTGGGGCGTGGTCAGCGGGGGCACAAAGATGGGAGGGACCATGGGGTGGGGCACAATTGCCGGAGTCGTCTGAGCAGCTGGCGCCCGCTGCTGCCCCCCCAGCTCTGGAGGAATGCTACTTGACACTGAGCCGCCGTGGACTTGGGCTGCCATTGCCCCCACCCCCGCCATCTGCTGAGACCCCGGATTCCCTGCATTGGCGGCTGCCTCAGGAGCTCTGTGGCTGCTTGAGTTACTAGCCTGCTCCCCCCAGACCTGTGTAATGGAGGTTGCCCCAATTCCGCCCACGACAGGGGGAGCGGGAGGGGTGGGTGCGATGGGATTGTCTAGACGTGATTGAAAGCTGGCTATCAAACTTAACATAGAGTCCATCATCTTACCCATCTTCTCCATGTTCCCATCGCCCACAGCGGAAATGTTCGGTGCACCCACTGGTGCAGACAGCGCTGTCCCTGCTTCTTGCAGGTTGGCCACCACCCTGACCTTTGGGGCCGGGGGGTCTGGAGGGAAGTCCTTATTGGTGGACTGGCGAGCCCGTTTCGGCCTGCCTGGTCCTACTTCGACCGGTCCTACATGGGGGGCAACTGGTAAGTCCTCCACCACCCCAGAATCTTCTTGCTCTCGGGAGTTGAGCATTCCTTTAGCCCAATCTACTCCTTTGAACTTAGCCAGTGCCATAAAGTCCGCCCAAACTGCATCCTGTGACGTGCCGGGTTGGGACTCATCCACACAGCTGATTTGGGCAAACAAGAGTCGGGGGTTCCTTAGCTATCCATGGCTCCGGACTTGTCGGACCGACAGCCTCTATGCGGGTCCTAGGGGGAATAAAGAATCGTAAATAGCTGCTCCCCACCTTTCCTGCTTGCGCCACCACGCGGCTGTGTCACGGGAGCCCCATGCCCCTACGCCCTGTTCCGTGTCCAACCCCCTTCAGTCCCCGTACTTACTTCGTCTCTTGCTCTCCTGATACCTATCCTGGCGAGCGGTTCCAAGGGGGGGAGGGGGGCTTCTATTATCCTTGACGGCTGGAGCGTGCGTGGGTGCGATGCGACTTGCTTGCTGGCCCAAGGGCCTGTACTAGCTGTAATTGAAAATTGCACATCAGATCACTTTATACACGTTGTTACCATCCCTGAGCCACGATACGCCCGAACGCCTCCCCACCCGTGCGCGCCCTGGCCATACCTGATCCTGTTCCCTGCAATCCGCTCACTCTGTGCAGTGCCTGATGCTTGTTCCGATGGGTCCTGTAATTAGAAAACGTTACATTCCTTTTCTTGATATTCCTGCCTCCTGATACCCTGCATCACTGACAGCAGCACCACAGTGTACCACTTTTAACCTGTACCTGTTGCTGAGCCGTGCGCAGCCGTGTCTTTTAGGCATTTGACGGCGAACGGTTAATCACTGTGCGAGTAACTGGAACAGAAAAAAAACAGGCATTAACACAAAGCCCCCCCTTAACTGTTCTTCCAACCCGGTCAAGCGGTAGGTCATACCGTTCTCATAGCCGCTGGTCGCTAGACCGTTCCAACTCTTATGCATCAGGGTCTGGGAAGCTCCCCTCCCTTCCACCTTGTCCCCTTGTCAAGACCCCACATGGGCATCCCCCTCGTAAGCCCCCAACAACACGTAAAGGACCAAATGATATTGTTGCCCAGTGCCAGCGTGTCACCCAGTGGTTTTAAAGTTGTGCTGCAACCTGAATGTACTTGAACAGCTTGAGGTCGGGGTTGCTAGCATCCACTGGCATTTTTAGTAACCTGCGCCAAAGCTATTGGTCATCTGGCCATCCAAACACAGGGTCACCCCTGCTGCAGAATGCTAGCTCTTAGCCCCCACCCCCCACCAAGGCCGCCAAAATTGCTTGGGACCCGGGACTCGAGGTCAATGCAAAGGCCGCAACCCCGGCTCGGATACATAAAACATAGTACACTGCCCTGACCTCGGGGCACTTCACGTCAAGAGGTTTTATCTTGGGCAGTCTCGACCTACCCGTGAGCAACCATGCCGCTTGTTCTAGTGCTGGGGGGACAAAATTCCCGGTACTGCGGTCAAACCTCTTCCTTCCAGGGCGCCCCGCTCTGTTATGCGCACCCTGCCCATATTAGAAGAAGAAGATCCCCGACCGCTGCACTATGCAGCACCAAGCGGCCCTGCCACACGACATCCCGCTCTGTCAGTTGCCCCCGCGCGGAACCGCCCAGAGGGCTGGAGGTCGGCCTGACTACCTGCACCCTTTTGCGGGCTCCCCCAGCAACATGAGGAGCCCCAACATCGCAACTAGAGGGAGGGGGGGGGTTCCCGGGCACCGTGGTGCGGTACATCGACTGGGCGCTTAGGAGCGGGAAACTAACCCAGCGGAATGAGCACACAGCGGCAGCCCCTTCAGGACCCGCCAAGTAAGATTAGCACCGATCGGCCGCCCTCCGCGATATACTTTCCATGGACGCGGTACTCTGCCCACACAATCTGCAAGCAGCGGAGCGCTCACAGCCCCCCCTTCCTGGCGACTGTTGCGTGTGGTGGTGTTCCACCGCTACGCTACAACTTGCATGCTAATATGCCGTGGCCCGCCTCCTGCGCCCTGCACCGCCGGAGTGTGGCTTCGCGGAAAGGGGAGCCTGCCACATCGCGCTCCCCCCGTGGCTGGATGCCCCCACGGTCCCCGGGCCTGTGCCCCACCAGCCGGGACAAGCGGGAGAGGGCTGCACTGGCGCAGTGGGCCCCCGCAAGCACGAGGTGAACTCAGAGCCGGGCACGGAAACAACAGCTGGTGCGGTAATCATGCCCCCTAATTGCGCCACTCAATTCCCCTCCGGTGAAACGGGGGAGGCCAGAAATTCATCGTGATCCATGCCCCGCACCCCTCCAAGAGGGTGGGGTGGGGAAGTGCTCTGGTTACTACACACAGAGCCAGCTCAGCCCCGCAGCCGTGAGGGTAGGCACCAGTGGGCATGGGAGTGTCGCACGGGGAGACACGTGCTCGCCACCCTCCCCCCACTTGCGTGGACAGAGCCCGGTCTAACAAGCCCCTGGAGAAATACTGGGCGGTACGGGAATCGGACCCGCGGCCTCACCGTAGCACCACCACGCTGCCCCACTAACCGCACCCTCCGGTTTGCAACGGAGGAAGTAGCCCGATTGTACAGCTGCTCACCCTCCCACTCTGCGGCTAGTGAGCGCTCCCGCCTTGGGAACAGCGGTGAAGAGGAGCCCCAGAGCCCCCCCCATCGCATCCAGGCTCGGGCTCGCAGCATGTCACAGCATTCGCAGGCCCGCGTGGCCGCACCGAGGAAGACCGCACCGGGAGCCGCAGCGCTACTGGACCCTGGCCCCAATATGAAATCCCGGCCCCCTTGAGACTGGGACAACAAGGAGGGACCGGGCCACAGTGCAACTTGCCCCCCCCGCCTACCGCAATACCCACAACCATGAGCCAACAAAGGAGCCACGCTGGGCAACCAGGTCAGGACCAGGCCCCGGCACGCACGGCACAGGGCCAAAAGCCACAGGCCTGTTTACCCGGGAGCTGTGCTAACCCCCCCCCACAGCGGACCGTCACCTGCGGCGGCTGCCTGGCACCCGACTTGAAGTGCCTACTGGGAGAGGGGAGGGGGGGTGTTCGCACTCACCGCCGTGTAGCTCCTGAGGCACCAGCCGCTTCCTGGAGGATCACCAAGCGGATCCTACACGGCGTCAAGGGTCATGGTAAAGGGTCGACAGCATGTCTGGCGCAAAAGAGGATGCCAGGATGGCGGAGGAAGACCTATATACCTTCCCCCAATCCTCGGCGCGCCGGAAGTGACGCGCCTAGCGCGCCACAGGCCAGGATGGGGGGACTCCTCCCTGAGTCCCCGCCTTAAAGAGGGGGGGTGGGTTGGTGCCCAGATGGCACTAGAGGGCCGCCCTCTTGAGTGGCCCCCTGCGTGGGCCACGGGCAGCCGCAAAAATGGCGTCGCTTTGTGCAGGCAACAGGTCTGACTGGTGATAAAACGTGCTCATGTTACTACTGTGTTTGTACAAAGCTGCAGAGCGTATCCACATAGAATGACGCACAAGATGACCATGCACTCAAGAGCACCCATCTAATGGGACAGTTCTTTCAATGTTTGGGCAATCAATGTTTCTGGGTTGCCCTTGGAGGGGAGTTATGGGTTCTACTGCTCTTGTTTGTTATGTCATGCAGCCCACTCTCATACTCCTTTCTGTGGGCTACTGCTACTGTAGAGTAGAGCACAGTCGCAGGGCTTCGCTCTGTTGCTAGTTCCGGGGGACTGGCTCTATTCTGGTGCTACTTAGATGACTAAAATTGTGATAATTAAGTGTGATGTCTGTGGTATGGCTACGTCCAGATAAAGCATGCAGTCCAACAAAATTTGAGAAGGCGAAGGGTGCAAATTGCCTTCTTGCAGGAGACTCATGTGGCAGGCGGGAGGACATCCGCTTGCAAAAGTGCTGGCGTGGGCAATGTTTTTGCACAACGTATGCTGGCTTTGCTAGGGGTGCACTGATCTGGGTCCATCCAGGGGTTCTCTTTCATCCCCTGAGATCAGGGATTGACCCGTAACGGTGCTATGTATTGGTGGAGGGGCAATTGGATGGTAGGGAGGGCCTTTAAGGAAGCATATATGCCCCCAATGTTGCGCAGTCACCAATTCTCTCTTGTCTCTCCACAACACTTATGAAGTGGGCTCATATTCCATGAATACTTGGTGGAGATTTCAATTGCGTCCTAGATCCATGCCTTGATTGCTCACACCCGCCTCTTCCAGCATCCCCAGTAGTTGCATCTGCAGCCCAACTCACGCAATTGCTACAACACTAGTCCTTGTTGGACTGTTGGAGATCACGCCATCCGGCCACTAGGGACTACTCCTACTATTCCCCTCCCCATGACCTACATGTCCACCTTGATTGGATCATATGTGACCTGGCCACCAGGCTCCTAGCGACAGGTACAGAGTACTTGGGGAAGACCTTTTCTGACCATAACCCCTTGCACTTTTAACTGGCATGGAGTGCTGTGAGGCCACTGGCCCCCACTTGGAGACTACAGCCTACTCTGTTGGAGGACCAGGACTTCCGTGATACCACTGCTGAGACCCTCTCCCAATATTTGCCCAAAAACTGTGACACATCTACGTCCAGACTAATAGATTGGGAGGCAATGAAGGTGGTCCTCGGAGGACATCGCATCCAGACAGTTGTGGGGGCCAGGGTTGTTTTACATGGAGATCTATTACGCATCAAGTCCTCCCTGACCACATTAGAAGCAGATGCTTGTGAGGACTGCACAAAGCAGAACGCACTGATGGAAGCTCTGTGTGAACATGCCCAGCTTATTGAGTAACTATGCCGTCTCAATTTCCGTGCATACCAGGCCAAGATGCATGCAGACAGTGACAAATCAGGCCACCTATTGGCCTGGTTATTGCGCAGTACTAATCAGACTTTGCTGATCACCATCATCAGAACTCCTCAGGAAACTCTGGCCAAGGATCAGGTTGGTATCCATGAGGCATTCACTGCGCATTATCAAGCCCTCTATGAACCTCCGATTGAGGACCGTCACAATGCTATGCACTCCTTTCTTGACCCGTGACTTTAACAGAGTTGTCTCCAACGGACAGAGATGGGCTCAATTCATGCCTTACTTTACAGGAAGTTAAAGCAGCCAGTAGAGAACACCACTTAAGTCCTGAACTGCTAGAATTATACCGAGATACCCAGACGAGTAGCTGTCTCCCGCCCACACTGAGTGAATCCTTGATAGTATCCCTCCCAAAACCAGACAAGGACCCATTAGAGCTTACGTATTATCAACCATTATCGATGCTGGGATCTTATTATGAGAAACTGAGGGAGGGACAACCAGAATCCACAGCGCAACTGATGTTTAAAGCCCTACAGTGGTTGACGCAAAAACTGGATGAAGTGGGGGGCAACTGCAGGAGTCTCCCAAGCCTCCTCATCATGGCAAGAAGGGTACCCTGGGTAAGCCCTGCGGGGAAAGAACTGTTGGGAGACTGTGTAGTCCTAAATTTCAAAGATGAATTTGTCGTCAGACACCTTTTAGAGTATTTAGGCAAAGCCCCCCCAAAGAGCTACCAGATTATTGTGCTACCGTTGGGTTACTTTTATAGACCCTCTCTGGCGCTAGTCCCTAGAAGCAACCGTTACCAGAGGGAGGTTCAGGTGTGGAAGAATTTAGGGGGTTATTCTGGGACACCAGCCATAAGTCTGGAGAATAGATTCGCCCCCCTGTTCGATCTGGAGGCATGTGATTGACTACATACACCGATTTTAATTTCTCTACCCATTCCCGAAAGTTATGTTATCCCGGCCCCCGCCTTTAGAGTGAGCCCACAGCCATCCAATTTGCAAGGGCGGGCAACTATAAAGGCGCTTAAGATAGCCTCGTGGAACGTGGCCGGTATCGCCCCAAAATTGAGTGACTGTAATTGGTTAAAAACTTGCCAAGACCACGACATTCAATGTTTCCAGGAGACATGGTCGACGGAGCCAATATTTATAAATGGCTACCATTCTTTTCAAACCCTAGCCAAACCATCTGAATCAGGGAGGGCAAAGGGTGGCATCTTGACCCTGATTCTAAATAATTTTCCAGGAAAGGTAATAAAGTTTAACTCCCCTAACCTAAATTTCCATATCCTCATACTTAAAGTAAAACAGGAAGGCACGTGGGTTCTGATTAATACGTATAATAATGAGTTTGGCCCAAATATGTATTCTATTGTCGGAGAGGTCGATAAGGCCCTGGAACATGCTATAGGCAACATCAGGAATGAGGCACCTAACATCATTTGGTTGGGGGATTTTAACATACACCCCTGCAAGCATAATGTAGCCCCGGTATGTGGCCTAGAGGATTTGGGGGGGAATCTTAAATATCATTTTACCAATAATGAATATGGTAACTCCCTAAACACAATACTATCATCTCAAAATATGGTAATGACCTATGATCCAGAACCCCCAACAGGCAACCCGGTGGGAACCTTTCAGAGAAATGGGTTAGAGTCAACCATTGATTATATATTACTTACCACCCCAATCAGTTTAAGGGCCAGTAGGTTGGGAAATCGATTTACAATATTTAGCGATCACGCCATTCTATCCCTCCAGATAAACGTATCCATAGAGGATTCCCCCTGCACCCAAAATGTCGGCACCCCGATCGTGGCAAGAAGAAACGGAATACAATTAAAGTGGTCCCATATTGATAAACCTAAGATGACCTCTGAAATCATACTTAGTACAAGTAGTAATATATCATTATGTTTAGAACCAGATGCCGACGCAGGGGAAATGGTGATGGCCTTCTGTGGCTTTCTAGAGAAGGTAAAACTTTCACTCACATGCTCAAAAGCGGCAAAATCAGAAGTCCGTAGGGGGTGGTTTAACTCTCCATGCACGAAAGCAAGGAAGGCTTTGATGCACACCCTGAAAATTAGACCTAGAAACCCAGATCAAATAAAAGCAGCGCGGGCTGCGTACAAGCTAGCTCAACGAGAGAGAGAAAAGGCCATGAAGGAGGAGATCTGGGCGGATCTTGACCAGGCAGCCAGAATGGGCAACAGTAGCGAGTTTTGGAGGATAGTGAATGCACCACATTTAAAAAATCCTAAAGACCCTACACTAGATAATAACGTAGATGAGGAAGCATGGGTAACTTATTTTGAAACCATCTTTGCCCCTAGTACGCTCCCCCGAACACCCTCTTTGGTTACAGTATCAAGCCCCCATGCTCACCTCTCTTTCTCACTTATTGAAGTGAAGAAAGGTCTGATCACGTACAGCTCTGGGAAGGCTTCCGGACCGGATGGTGTACCCATTGATTTTTTCCAAGATATACCGGACCTATGGGCTCCCTTATTAATGAATGTCCTGAACAGCATAGCTATGGTAGCCCCCCCCCCTTCATGGTCTGCGGGCGTCATCGTCCCAATTTACAAAAAAGGGGACAGGGCAAACCCAAAAAATTATAGACCTATTTCTCTGCTGGATACTACATCAAAACTCATGGGCTGGCTGCTCCTCTCTAAGCTAGAGGGGTGGGCCAAGGAGAATAACATCTTAATCCAGGCCCAGTACGGGTTTCAGCAGGGAAGGGGCACCGTGGACCAGTGCTTGAATTTAGCTCTGATCACAGAAAAATATATCAGAATGAAGGAAGGCAAGATCTATATGGCTTTCATGGACCTGTCGGCAGCGTTCGACTGCGTGGTCCATGTAAAGCTATGGAAGATATTGGAGGAGATGGGGGTTGACCCCGCTATAATAAACTTTATAAGACAGCTGTACTCAAACGCCACGGCATTGGTTCGCTATACCAAAAATGGCGACTGCACACAACCTTTCAAAATCGCCAGAGGAGTAAGGCAGGGTTGTGTCCTGGCCCCATTTCTCTTCTCTGTTTATACAAACAGAATTGAAAATGCACTTATCAAGGCTACCCGTGATGTCCCCGTATTTGATTGTCAATTGCTACCCATCTTGGCATACGCGGATGACGCGGTACTGATTGCTAGGACTGGGCGGGGTCTTCAGTGCTTGATAACCACCTATGCATCCTTCATGGACTCCTTAGACCTGAAGGTAAATCATACGAAGTCCTTTGCAATCTTAGCTGGGGCTAGGAAAAGAGATAAAACCCCTTATTTACACGTGGATAGCAGGAGAATTGAGGTGGTCGATATTTTCCCTTATCTTGGGGTTCTTTTTGATAAAGATCTATCCTGGTCAAAATTGGTGGAAGGAAGAAAGTTGGTAATGGAGAAAAGCTTCTCAGCCGTAAAATCTTTCGCCCAAAAACTGGGCGCAAGACCGCTAATACCAATAAAAAACATCTATCAGGCTAAAGTCAAGGCGGCAGTAACATATGGGGCGGGTGCATGGGGCTCGGTCGCAACGCAGACACTCCAAACCACTGAAAATAACTTTTTTAAGTCTTTGGTGGGTCTCCCTCTTTCATCAAATTATATTTTGCACATGGAATTAGGCCTGCCATATATCACAGATGCAATTCATCTAGTTCCAATTCTTTTGTGGCACTCAATCTGGCGGAGGGACACAGTGCCACTCACACAAGTGATAATAAGGAATTGTCTGAATATGGATAATAGCAGAATGTCAAGGTGGCTTGGTTATGTAGAAACAGTCCTGAAGGAAATTGGCCTCTCTGAACTATTCAGGGATCCACTGACCTGCAGGAGGGTTTCGAAGCAAAAGGTTTCTAATATGTTTTTGTTAATGGCGGACTATAAACAAAAGGAACACCACAAAGATAAATATGCAGTTGTTACCTATCGACTGAACCCACCACTGACAGAGAGAGGGTACTTTTACTTAGCAAACGTTACTTGCCCACAACACAGATTTATATTATTGAGGTTTCGCGTGAACATGATTCCATTGATGTTAGGATATCCGGAGAAAACCTATAATCATGCAGATCTAAGCGAGTGCCCATGTGACAACCTCTCATTAAAAACGGAACTGCATCTAGTTTTATTCTGCAGACTCTATGAGAAAGAAAGGAACTTCTATCTTAAGCCATTTTAAAGCAAGGGAATTTTAATCAATGCCGAGTTGCACTTTATTTTTAAAAAATGTTATCTGATCCCTTGGTATGTTTTTCGGTAGCTACCTTCCTATGGGCCTGCATGAGAAAAAGGAATAGGGGGGCTGCTAGAACCTTTGGGCCGGTCGCTTGCTAAATTGTTCGCACTTTAAATGGGGCAGTTTAGGAAACTAGAGATATAAAAGGTGGAAATAGCGCAATGCAGTACAGGTTTCATTTTATTTTTATTTTTAGATGAAATATGAATTAACCATTGTTTTTATCGATTATGAATTTTTATCATGTATTTATTCTGTGATTTTATGATCGTTTTTGTAACTGATCGAATAAAGAATTGAAATGAATTGAGATCCTGAGTAAAATCATAGTGTGCATACTATATGAACACATTCTCTTATTGGTACATCTGGACCACAACTGTTATGTGCCTAGGAGAACCAGTACCTTAAACATTCACTGGCTGCATGAATTGATGAAGTTCTCCAAATTGTGGTGGCCATATGCTGGACTTGGAAAAGCTTTTGACATGGTAGAATGGGGATATCTGTTTTCAAACCTAACTGCTTTCGGCATACCTGGTCCACTACATGGTCCAATCCAGCTCTTATATACTGAACCCACGGCAAGTGTAAAAATTGGCCAATGCATCTCTCCTTCCATTCCCTTCAGCAGAGGGTCATGACAAGGGTGTCCGTTGTCCCCTCAGATTTTTGCCCTGGCAATGAAGCCACTGGCACAGAGGCTTCTGCACCATGGCCATGCCTGGGGCATTCCACTGCATGATGAAATGCATGTAGTTTCATTGTATGTGGACGACGTCCTCATCCATATAAGTGATATCCAGGAGGGGATTGCCCACATTCATACCATATTCCAGGAGGTTCATGCAGGCTCTGGGTTGGGGGTAAATTGGGCAAATTCCTGCTTATTTCCCTTGTACCCTGACTGCCCCCAGCAAGATTTTCTAACTGAATCACAATTCTTGCACTGGGAATCCCACATCTTTCACTATCTGGGGATTAACATCTATCACACATCCCAAGACCTAATAGATGGCAATCTAACACAGGCCATAGCCTCGTTGCGCCACCAGATGACATTCTGGTGCACCTTGCCACTTACGGTACTGGGTAGGATTTCCTTATCAAAGATGTTAATGCTTCCCCGGCTACTTTATTCTTTCCATAACCTCCTGGCTCATATCCCATAATCTACATTCCACACTCTACACTCTGCGCTAGGTAGTTTCATTTGGAACAAAGGGAGGTGGTGTGTCGCGCTCCGCAAACTGCAGCTGCCAGTTGAGAAAGGGCGGCTGGGTACTCCGAACTTTGAGCATAATTATTTGGCAGCACAGATATAGTGGCGCGTTGGCTGGCTGGCCGCCTCATGGAGGAACTCAGCCTTCCTACATCTGACGAACCACACAAGTTGATCCATCAACTTGTCCTTCCTAGGCTAAACTCCCACACAACACCAATGGGTTATTAAAGATAGCGCATAGTAGCCATCACGGTAGTCTGCAATTATGGCACATTTGCCCCAGTACTCCACGGAGATCCCCTTGAGTTCTATTACTCCATTTAGTGATAAGTTAGGTGGGGATGGAAGCTTGGGAGTCGGCTGGAGTCAATACACTTGGTGCACTACTCCAGGATGGAGTGCTCATGCCCTATGCTAGCTTGCATGAGGAGTACCGGCTTCTAGCTGGTCACGTCTTGGCTTATTGAAGACTATGAGCAGCACTGGAGAGTCTATGGGGAATAACGGGCAGCAAACCTGAGCAACACCCACAGCTCCACACACTATATATAATGGGTAGCAGACGCAGACTCATAACATGGTTCATACGTGCCCTAGTCTATACTACACATGATCCGCTTGCTGGGGCCCACAGATGCTGGGAGGGAGATTTGGGAAGAGCCCTACGCACAACGAGTGGGAGAGAGTGCTTCATTACCCCAGGAAAGTGCCAGAGAAATGTTACGTTCATATATATATATCCAAAATAAAATCCTTCATAGGGCTTACCTCACTCCAGCGACACTGCATCGTATGTTTAGGACTTCCTCCACTTGTCCATGCTGTCTGCGGTGCAGAGACAGAATATCGAGTTGCACAAATATCGAGTTGCTAATATCGCGGGTCAGAAATATCGACAGCAAGAATATCGTGGTCAAGAATATCGACTTAAGGTAAGTAATATTGATTTTAAAAATATTGAAGTGTTTAATATCGTTTGCAAAAATATGGTTGTTAAAAATATTGTTTGTTTATTAATGTTATGTAGTATATATTTTATATGTATGTGTTGTATGTTTTTTTGTATAAGAATTGTTTGTATTTTTAATATATGTGTTAAATTTTTAGTAGTTATTCATTTTTTTTAGTTCTGTAGCGGGTTGTGGGTTTATAGGGGAATAGGGTGGGAAGTAATTTAATTATATGAAATTTATTGATTATTTTTTATTTATGAATATTTGTTTAATTGAGATGTTATATTGTTACATGTGGAAAGTAATTTTATTACTAATTAATTAATAATTGGTTGTTAATTAATGTAAATAATTAATTGGTAATTAATTATGGTAATTGTGTAATGAATTTTAGGTGTGTGTTGTGATGTTTATAGGTGTTAAGGGCAGGAAGTAATTTATTTTAAATTGATGAATTAATAATTGGATGTTAATTAATTTTTATCAATTAATTGGTAATTAATTATGGTAATTGTGTAATTCATTTTAGGTGTGTATTGAGGTGTTTATAGGTGTTAAGGCTAGGAAGTAATTTATTTTTAATTGATGAATTAATTTATGTTAATTAATTTTAATCAATTAATTGGTAATTAAATATGGTAATTGTGTAATTAATTTTAGGTGTGTCTTTTGGTGTTTATAGGAGTAAAGGGTGGGAAGTAATTTGTATTTAATTAATTAATATATAGTTGTTAACTAATGTTAATTATTTGATATGTATTTTGGCTAATTGTTTATTTTTTTGTCTGTTGTTTTTAGTTTTAAAGGAGTAAAGGGTGGGTATTAAATACATTTTAATTACTTGATTATTAGTTGTTGATAGTAATTTAAAAAATAGTTTTAATTGTGTTTTTATTATGTTTTAGTTTAATTTAGGTGAGTGTTGTGGATATCATAGTGTTAAAGTGTATGTAGTCAATTAATGTTTATTAGGTTTTTTTATTGATAATATTTTGTAAATTGATTATTAATTATGTTAATTTTGGGAAAACATTTAATTAAAAATGAAGTGTTTTGTTATTGGTGTGGTGTTATAGGGTAGGAAATATAATAAATACATTCATGTATTAATTAATTTATTTGTTTGCAAATATTTTCTAGTTTAAAGATTTTTTTAATACATTTATTTAATATTTTATATTATATATTATTTATAGGTTTTTTATATGTAATTATTAGTATAATATTTTTTCTTTTGATATATTTAATATATTTGATTTTTCATTTCTAAATATTGTTTATTTATTTTTATGATTTTTAAAAATAATTTTTTATGTTTTTTATTTTTGTTTTAACTGTTTGAGTGTGAATAGTAATTTTTGTCTCTTTGCTATCCAGCACTTTCCCTACTGTTGCACTCACTGGAGTGGGAGTAGTAATTTTTACCCCTCCGCTATCCAACACTTTCACTACTGTTGCACTCACTGGAGTGGGAGTAGTAATTTTTACCCCTCCTCTATCCAACATTTTCCCTACTGTTGCACCCACTGGAGTTGGAATAGTAATTTTTAACCATCCACTATCCAACACTTTCTCTATTGTTGCACTCAGTGGAGTGGGAATAGTAATTTTTACCCCTCCGCTTTCCAACACTGTCCCTACTGTTGCACTCACTGGAGTTGGAATAGTAATTTTTACCCCTCCGCTATCCAACACTTTCTCTACTGTTGCGCTCACTAGAGTGAGAATAGTAATTTTTATCTCTCAGCTATCCAACAGTTTCCCTACTGTTGCACTCTTTGGAGTGGGAATAGTAATTTTTTCCCCTCCGCTTTCCAACACTTTCCCTACTGTTGCTCTCACTGGAGTGGGAATAGTAATTTTTACCCCTCCGCTATCCAACACTTTCCCTACTGTTGCATTGACTGGAGTGGGAATACAATGTTTTACCCCTCCGCTATCCAACAGATATTCTACTGTTGCATTCAGTGGAATGGGAATAGTAATTTTTATCCCTCCGCTATCAACACTTTCCCTACTGTTGCACTCTTTGGAGTGGGAATAGTAATTTTTTTCCCCTCCGCTTTCCAACACTTTCCCTACTGTTGCTCTCACTGGAGTGGGAATAGTAATTTTTACCCCTCCGCTATCCAACACTTTCCCTACTGTTGCACTCACTGGAGTTGGAATAGTAAATTTAATTATTTTGCTATACAGCAATTTCCCTACTGTTACACTGATTGTATTGGGAAATTTAAGTTAAAATATTTTTTAATAGTTTAATGTTTTAATTTATTGTAGGAAGTTTTAAAATAAATTAAAGATAATAGGTTGTTAATTATTTTAAAGTAAATATATATATATATATATATATATATATATATGTATACATTATTGTTTATCTGTTTTTAAATTAAGTTTATTTGTTATATTTTGTTAAAATGTATATCAAATTTAATTTATTTTGTTAAAATTAATATTAATATTTAATATAGTTAGTATATATTATTTTATTTTACATATATATATATATTTAAATCAATATTTTTTACATCGATATTTTTAATTCAATATTTTTGTACTTACCTGTTTAGGTATGGGACGATATTTTTGGGGTCTATATGTTGAACATCGATATTTATGTCATCGATATTCTATCAGTGAACCCTGTCTGCATCTGGGGCTTATATGGGGCACATGTTTTGGAACTGTCCAGCCGCCAGTACGCAGTGGGATATGGTTTCTGCAGCACTCACAGAGGTGACTGGTCGCGCAGAGGTGTGCACCTTGGAGGGCTCCTTACTAGGGTTATTTAAGTGCCCCAAAGCATCAAAAGCTACAAATAGATTAATTAATTTGGCATTATTAATTACACGTAGGTTTTTGGCCATGTACTGGAAAAGCTCAGACATTGCCTGGTGAGGCTCACTGATGCAGAGTAACGCTTAAGTGGGGGCGGGCGGAAGCTGTGGCACTCAGGTGGGAAGAAGCTCGAGGGCTGTGGAAATACCTTAAAGCTGCAGAGTGGGACACTCTATTAGCAAACCTCCGAACTTATAGCGAGGGCCGCCGCATCTAGCACTACCATATACCTTGCTAGATAACATATGTTTTATCATATATGTGAGGCAGTGGCTTACTATTTGCCAGCATGCGTTCGCTGATGGCCCTGTGCCTATATGTCTTTTCTTGCCCTTTTAGTGTTACTGTTGCACCTGCCTAGAATCCCCATGTGCCGTTAGATTAATCCAAGCCTAGATGATACTGCACAATAATCTACTGGCAATTGATGGCACTGTGGGAATCGCCTTTCAACCCCAATGAACTTGTTATAAATTCTGACTGGAAAGGATTCTAGCTAGCACCTCTAATTGTCCTGAATAGTAGTAGTGTTGCCGAATGTTTTCAAAAGTTTGGCTGGTTGCATAAGTTAATGATAAGAACCATGACTTCCCTCAATTTTGTACGATGTCAAAATTACCCTGTGTCAGTGATGAAGATACACATGCTGTCAATGTACTATGTCCATGTACGATGTTGTTATGAAAATGCAATAAAATGGTTCAAAAGAAACAGAATTACGGATGAGGACTGACAACTGTAGGCCTCACTCTTCAGTGGAGGACAAACTGGGAGGCACAGAAAAACAACATTTTGATGGGTTGAGGTTAGTAGTTAGCATCTGAGAGAAACAATATGTAAAACTGACACTTAGGGGCACATTACGATACCCGGCGTAAAAAAATCCGCCAGGCATGGAAGCGGCAAAAATCCGCCCGCACACACCGCCTGAACACCGACCACGCCATTACGATTACACAAACTGAAAACCGCCATCGGCGGAAAAATCATACAAAATACCGCCCGCCATCGTCCGAGTCGGAGTCAAACCGCCCGCCACGGACGGAAACACGCACGACAACACAAAACCGCCCGCCCACACGGCCGACACACCGCACGTGAAATTACGATCGCACCGCCATGAGCGCGGAAAAACAACAAATATACCGCCCGCCAGCGCAAACAACGCCGATGAGAATCGACACGGCAGAAGCCATGGCGCCCACGTACCTGCACAGAAACCATCCGCACACAAAACCAATAGCACACAACATGGCCAACAAGTCCACACAGCAAGGCACGCACAAATACACAAGCACAGTACACATCCCGAAAACACCCCCGGACAAACAAAAAATACAAAGGCCAGAACCCCAGACACAACACACCTGAAAACAACAGACCATGAGGACACACCCACATAGGTGAGTACAAAAGCAGCACTCCCACAGACCACAACCCCTTGCTACATTGCAAACCAGAGAGGAGAGGAGAGGACACAGTGACACAGCAAGGACAGCAGCACACCACAGAAACGCACACATCACAACCACCACCACCACCACCACCAAACACCGGCACCACAAACCCCCTGCACATTACACAACACACACCGCACCAGCACCACAAACACCATGGCACCACAAAGGATGCCCAAGTTCACGCCCATGGAGCTGACGGTCATGGTCGACGAGATCATCAAGGTGTACCCACAAATCTATGGGAACATGGTCCAGCACACACCACTAGCCACCAGAAACAGAATGTGGACCCGGATCGTAGACCAGGTCAATGCAGTCGGGACCCTGCCCAGGAACAGAACCGAGATAAACAAACGTTGGAATGACGTAAAGAGCCTGGTCAAGAAGAAGGAGGGCAAAAACAGAGAGCTGGCTGCCGTCACTGGCGGAGGGAATCCCGCGCTCTTTAAGACCTTCAAAGCGTGGGAGGAGAAGGTGCGAGTCGTAATCCATCCGGAGATCCTCGCCGGATTAGCAGGGGAGTGGAGGCTGGTAAGTACAAACTAATGTATACCAGCACACCGCTATGTACACACATGCGCAACCACCATGCCACAGCTCCCAGGGACAAACACCCCCATGTCCAGCACACAATACACAACACATCACACGCACATGCAACAGACACTACCACACACAGGCCAAACCGAACAACTGTAAGATGCGTGGGGACATGTGTACACTAAGCCAGCCACGTAACCACCAACAGGTCCACAAATATGCCAGAAGCGCCACAACGAGCACCCACCACACCCATGTGTCCGCCACAGCTGCACCAACTGACAAGTAACAGGTAAGTGGCAGGAACACAAAGTGCAGTGGGTCGGAGGGGGACAGCTGAAGTACAACACCCACCAGGCCCCCACTCCCACAGACCAGCAAGGTGGAGCACTCCCCACACCCATGTGTCAGGCACAGCTGCACCAACCGACAAGTAACAGGTAAGTGGCAGGAACACAAAGTGCAGTGGGTCGGAGGGGGGACAGCTGAAGTACAACACCCACCAGGCCCCCACTCCCACAGACCAGCAAGGTGGAGCACTCCCCACACCCATGTGTCAGGCACAGCTGCACCAACCGACAAGTAACAGGTAAGTGGCAGGAACACAAAGTGCAGTGGGTCGGAGGGGGACAGCTGAAGTACAACACCCACCAGGCCCCCACTCCCACAGACCAGCAAGGTGGAGCACTCCCCACTCCCATGTGTCAGGCACAGCTGCACCAACCGACAAGTAACAGGTAAGTGGCAGGAACACAAAGTGCAGTGGGTGGGACGGTGGACAGCCCAAGTACAACACACACCAGGCCCCAGTCCCACAGCACAGCAAGGAGGAGCATCCCCCACACCCCACACCCACGTGTCAGCCACCGCAGTGCACAACGACAGCCGAAAGGCAGACATCACGGTCCACAGCAATCGGTGTCAGTGGGTGTACAGCCACCCCCACGACCCACTACACCCCCCCACCCCCACAGACCTGCAACATGGAGCACCCCCCGCTAAGAGCCATGTGGCATCCAGTACAGTGCACGCACGAACAACTTGCAGGTGGGAAACTGGACAGGGCTGGATTACTGGAGGCATGAGGACCATAACACCACCAACACATGGGACATGTCACGTAGCACACGAACACGCAGCACCGCCCACCGTCACGAACAAGTGAACAATGTGCACACGGACATGAACAGCAGACTCACACCCCACATGACCCATCACAGACATAGCAACACCCAAGGAGCCACGTCTGCATGCACAAGCCACACTGAATATAGTCCCACACGGCAGCCACTGTGCAACTCATCACACACAACCGAAACACCATTGAAGTCCTGTCCATGTAGCCCCTACTGCCTGTCAACCACACACCCCACAACTACGCCTATGTAAGACAAACAACACTAGACGCAACAGAGCGGAACAACAGAAATGCACACGAACACCACTGAACCCATCAAACACACAGACACACCATGCACATACAACATACCATCCATCCCATCCGTCAGCCCCAGTCTCATGAAAGGCATGTCATCCGCACAGCTGCCACACATACAGCAGTCACGCTAAGACACATGCCCATGACCAACCATGTGCCAGAAGTCAATTAAGCGCACGACACACTGTGAGCAACAACACACAACATGGGCCACACCCCCCCGAGCACTGCAGTGATGCACATGGCACAGGGCAGCACGCACACCAAGGAGATGGGACAACTGCAATACGTTGGCAGGCACACAACTATCACTCACTCATAACGATGCGTCCAATGCCATGTCCAGTAACCACAACAGACAGCAAATATGCAGGGCATGTCAGGCATGCACACACCTCAGACCATGCACTGTCATGCTGCCACAACACATGTCACGTTCGGCACCCATGGCTCACAGCATGTACCCCAAAAGCATATACCCTCCCAAATGCGAATCTGGGGCATGGCCCCCATGTTGCCATATGCGTTCCTAAGCGTTCCATTTGAACCCCAAAAGCATATTCCCTCCCAAATGCGAATCTGGGGCATGGCCCCCATGTTGCCATATGCGTTCCTAAGCGTTCCATTTGAACCCCAAAAGCATATTCCCTCCCAAATGCGAATCTGGGGCATGGCCCCCATGTTGCCATATGCGTTCCTAAGCGTTCCATTTGAACTCCAAAAGCAAAGTACAAACCAGACCCAGGATGGGCCAGGAGCCCGCATACACCAGAGTCACAATGAGTAGGGGCAAAGCAACACACCCATCGGCATGGCCAATCCGTCCCATGCCACATGTGCACAGCACACAGTCCCATTGCCTAGCACACACACCTACAGATGCCACAGCCACACACTCGCCTCCGGGAAACCCATGTACGAGATTGCACGAACTGCCAATGTCAGACGACTAATACATACTTCGCCAGGTGCAACACAATAACAAATCTCATTCTCTCCACAGGTGACGAACTGCTGGACGCTGGGGATGGAGACAGCAGCCAGCACAGCCAGCCTACAAGCCCCCAACGAGGACTCACGGATCTGGAGGATCTGTCCACCTCTTCGGACACGGACCACCAAGCTGGCCCATCTGGCGTGGCAGGGCCCAGCCGCTCCCCAGGACCCCTCCTACCCACCAACCCATCATCCAGGGATGCTGAACAGTCCCAGTCCCCTGCTGCCACTGTCGTTGCGGCCACACCCACGGTCATTGCGGCCACTACCACTGCCGCAACCGCCACCATCGCCGCACCGACCACCACCGCCTCCACCACCACCACGTCTTCGCTGGCACCAGCCCCAGCGCAGGTGGTGGCCCGGCCGACTGGATCCACCCTGGGAGCCACAGCGAGGACCGTGGTGAGCAATGTAGCTAGTGGGCAGGCCGGTGGCAGCAGGACTGGTAGGAGGAGCAGGGTCAGGGAAACGCCAGCCTCCCCTGGGAGCCATGCCCTGCCTCAAATGGCCAGAGTCCTTGGGGCCTATGAAGAGGCCCAAGGACAATGGGCCAGGTCTGCTACTGACACGCGGGAGGTGCTGGGGGTGCTGAGGTCCATGGACGCCCATATGGGCCAATTCGTGTCCCGTATGGACCAACTCGTGGACCTCATGGGCCAGCTGGTGGTGGCGGTGGGGTCACAGGCAAGGCCAGCAACACCACCTCCGCCACCACCTGCTAGGGCGCAGGCTCGGGCAGCAGTGTCCACTTCCCCTGCGTCCACAGCCAGTGAGCACACCTCACCCACCACCAGCAGGTCGCCACCACACACCCCCCTCCCAAACGTGGAAGGGGCCGTCCGAAGAGGAAACAGATCTCCCGGGAGGACTTCGCACGCTCCAGTCGCAAGTGAGGCAGCCAGCCAGCCTTCCGCCAGCCTTCCTTGACCAGCCACTGCATTGACTTGCTCTACGATCCCACTCCACACAGCCATCTGGATGGCATGTGTGTGTTGGACTATGGACATAGAACCAGTGGGTACACCCTGATCATCACGCAGCCATGACCGACAGCTCATTGTCACTGCACGCACCACTTTTGTCATCACCTTACACACAATCACATGTCACAGTTTGTAATAAATGCACCTTTTTCACTAACTGCTGTTTGTGCCCTGTGTCTTTATTGTACGGAATACAACGGCCACCTTGGGCGGAAAGGCACCTGATGCGTGGCATGGAAATGGAATCCGGAGGACCTGTAGGGACCTAGGGGTGGGAGACAGAACAGGAGCACATTCAATGAGTGTGTCACACACCCATCACACAGTACATGTCAACAACTACAAGCAATGTACACACATCGCACAGAGCAATAGGGCACAATGCCACAGTCACCAACAGTGGCATACTACCCTGGCCATGGAGCGTTGACACACTGCACGCAGTGAACATACGGCCACCCTGACACAGCACACACACACCTGCATAGATACAGACACATCATCCGTCGTACATGGACACTCACCGTCAAGTGAAGTAGCGGGCGATGAGCTGCTGGCGCACATTCCCAGCTTCCTCCTCTCCGCTGTCCACCTCACTCGAGCTGTCCTGGTCTGCGGGCTGGGGCCCTGGTTGATCTCCGTCATCCACAATGAGGGGGATCTGCTTCCGAATGGCCAGATTGTGCAGCATGCAGCACGCCACCACTATCTGGCACACCTTCTGTGGGGAGTACGCCAGTGCACCCCGGTGCGGTCCAGGCACCTGAACCTGGACTTGAGGAGGCCAAAGGTACGCTCGACCACACGTCTGGTCCTCCCATGTGCCTCATTGTATCGATCGTCTGCTGGGGTGCGAGGATTCCTCAATGGACTGAGCAGCCATGCCCCATTCGGGTACGCAGAGTCACCTGGGTGTGAGGGACACAGAGAACCGTTGCTATTCCAACTGGACAGGGGACAGCATCGCACAACCAGCACGCTACACCACTCCACATACTCACTGACAATACAGCCACGATCCTGTTGCAGATTGGCCATCAGTCGTGGCAAGATGCTGTTGCGCATTATGTGTGCGTCATGGGCCGAGCCTGGAAACTTTGCACACACGTGGGTGATCACCATGTCCGCAAGGCACACCACTTGCACATTCAGGGAGTGCGTGTGCTTCCTGTTGCGGTACAGGTGCTCAGTGGCCTGTGGTGGAACAAGGCCAACATGAGTGCAGTCAATGGCTCCCACGACGTGTGGGATTCTGCCAAGGGCATAGAATGCACCCTTCACTGCCGCCAATTCACGAGCCCTGGGGAATCTGATGTACCTGTTCCGGCACAGCATCATGGCTGCCAGTACATCCCTCAGCACCTTGCTGAACATGGGCTGGGACATCCCTCCTCCACTGCCCACTGTGTGCTGGAATGACCCAGTGGCGAAGAAATGCATGGCGGCCATCACCTTAGCCGTGGGGGTGACAGCAGTCGGATACACCCTGCGGGGACGGAGATGGGGCTCTAACATGGCACACAGTCGATGCAGAGTTGGCCTGTCCAGCCGAAACTTCCTGATTACCTCTGTATCGTCCATGTCCGCCAGCAATTGGTATGGGCGGTCAATGTTCGGTCTCCGCCTGGGTTAAATGGCAGAGGACACATGTCAAAGCAACACGGCACATAGCAATTTCGCATACACATCACTGACATGACTGAGCAAGCACATGAGCCACAGCCCAGCTGTCAAGCTGGGACGGCACGGCCACAATACACTTACACAGGTCTCCCAACAATGGCAATGGCAAGTGAGACATACCACTGCCATGTGCATGCACATGGGGATCTAGGCCCCAATGACTTGCGGGGCGTGCTGATGGGGACTGACTGCATATTCGTCAAGCGGCAACGCCACGGCAACATGAGTGTCTGCTGAGCATGGTACTGCTTCCGAGGCTGGATGAGTATGGCACACGACGACGACGATGTGGGCACGGGCTGAGCGGCCAATACAAGTGGGACCTGTGGCACGAGGGGATATGAGACAGTAGTAGGTGTCAGCACTGCACCCTATGTACAGCACTGTACGGATCACAGCTCCCGAAACATTGACTGGTGTCCACATTGACAGCCCCATGCCAAGACGGCTGTGTGCTTGCAGTCACACGTCACAGGTGAGAGGTTACATTGCACGTGCCAGGTGGCAGTCGTACATAGTGGGAGCTGGCATGTGTGTGCATGTGTCTCCTGTTCAGGATCCACCAGATGGGCGCTGACTCTGTACTGACCATTGGACACAGCATGTTCCGTGGAAGGCTTGTGTGTGTGGGATGGTGGCACTGGATGTGCCTCCGTTGGGTGGGGGGCCATGCACAGGGCGGGTACGTCGATGATTGCGCATTGTTGGTCACGGTGGGTGCACCAGCTAAGATGTGTTGCCCTGTGTTCAATTCCTATGTCCGCATGATGATGGACTGTGGATGTGGGCAGACTACACATTGGTCGATGTGCTGTCCATATGCATGTGCCTTCACACCAGGCACAGCTGCCCCTGCACATGTGACCCCTGCTGGACTCGCTGCTGGGTCTGTGGAGCTGATGCACCTTCTGCGCGTGGGGCGGACAGCTCTCCTCACTTCCCTCATTGCGCATGTCATGTCTTTGCCGCAGGTGACATGGATCATGGAGGGCCCACATGTACGCGTGGGTAGGCTACACATGATTGTTCACTGGTCGCCACCCCCAGTCAGTGTTTCGAATGGGAAGCTTGTCGTGCTGGTGGTATGTTCGATGTGGCGGATGGGCGGGCCTAGGTGCGGGCTTACATTCCGGACATGGGGGGTAGTTGGATTGGCGACTAGTTGCAGTACACACGGGACACGTCTCTTCCTTTCCACATCTGGGTCATCCCTTGTACTAACTGACAGTGATACAGTCATCTTCGCCCCAGCCCTCATGTCCTCCCCTCGCCCCCCAATATGCATGCTCACCTGCGAGGCTAGCGCTTGCACAGGCAGCCCCAAGCTCGCACCAGAGGGGGCAAGGAGTGCATGTGTGGGTCCAGTTGCACGAGTGGGCTGTCTCAGGGTATGATGTGTGGCGGGACGCCGTCCACCTGCGTGGTGCCCCAAATGGAGACCCGGCCTGCATGGACTATGCATCACAGTCTTCGCCTTCCGGATCCGCCACCTGCGACACCCAGTGGCTGTGGCTGCCCTGCGGCCATGCCGCGTCCGTCTGTGGCTGATGGCCCACACATTCACTCTTTGGCCTCTCTGGGGAGGGTTCAGGGGTGGTGGCGCACGCGCTTGCACTTAGTCGCAATGGCATGTGGCGTGGTTGGTATGATGGGCAATGGATGGGATGGTGCGAGCCACCTCCCGTGACGTCAGTGCTGCTCATGCTGTGGTGCGTCCCCCTACACTTCCATTTGACTTTTTGCCATGCTGGACGTTGAGGTTCTATTGCCTGCGTGATATGACCAGGAGGAGCGCGAGGAGACCTCTCACACACCATGCTCCACTGCCATCCCGTGCCCTGTATCGCCTGTGTGGATTGACTATGTTGGGGTTACACCTGGTCGACTGGGGCTGTGTGTGCCTTGTCAAGGGGCATGGCGGGCGCACAACAGGATCCAGCTTGTCCACAGAGGGTGGGCTGAGGTGCGCCTGGTACCGCTTTGTACGTGTGCCCGGCTGCTGTGCACACACGTGTTCACTCCCCCGACAGGTGTCCTCTCACAATGCCCAGGGAAGCGGTGGTGTACTGTTCATGACCCCTCCCAACACGGCGTGCTCCAACTTGGCATGTGCGCATCTACCCGTCGCACCCACCCACCTGAGCACTGCGTCCATACGACTTCACACGACACATGTGTGTCTTCCACAGTAGTGCTACTCATTTGCGTTGACATCCAATACCAGTGGACTACATGGTCATGTCACGACTGCCGTGTACTTCACATACTCTCATCCTCTCTCATTCGTACTTGTGAAATGAGTCAGCGGAGACAGTTCTGGTTTCAAACATTATATTGAGTCTTCTGTCCTCTGTGATGCAGTATAGTGGACACTACTGGCAGCGGGATACATGTTGAGGATATACTGAGCATGATTACAAATGGGATAGGGTGTGGGGTTACATCTGCTTGGCCAAGGCTGTGCTAATGTACATTTACGTATGGCTGCAGAGCTGCGGACTTTGACACAGACGGTATACATGTAGCCTACCAGACCGCTCGGCATCATGGGCACAGTCCATCTCAGTTCCATGTGACAGGTTTGCTGCGGTTGTTCCTCATGCACGCGTGCATGTGAGATGACATCAGGGCATGTGCTTGCGTGCATGCAGCGGCGTGCCACTTGTTGTTGCACTGTGGTGGTTACTGGACATGTCACAGTCACTGGGGTCGTGTTGTTGTTGTATGCACTTGTCGTCCATGCAAAGGTCCTGGTATGGGATTCCTGGGGCGGGGGTGGGAGGGGTGCAGCACCCACAGACTCCAGGCGACCTATTCATGTCCACTGAGCGGTGTGTGTGTCCATGGGCGCTGGATCCATGTCGTGTCCTGGTTGTTCGTGCAGTTCCGTCCATGTGGGTGCGATGCACAGAGCCCATGCCACTGCCTCCCACGATGCATGCGGTGTTCCTGGATGTGATGGGGAACAGTGTGCATGTCCCGGTCATATCCGATGTCATGGCGATGTCGTTGATGGTGTGGTTACAGTTGCCGGTCGTTTGGTATGGCTGTTGTGGTGGTGACTGGCCAGTCCATGCGGAAGCTGAGCATGGGTGCGGGGTTGGACTTCATAGGTCACTCGGGGAACCTGCGTTGTGGTCCGACGTATTTACAGGTTGACAGGTATGCGATGCCGCCCAGCAGGGCTTCCATGTCATTGGTGGTGTACATGTTTGCCAGCCAATGAAGCGGATGGTGGCTGTCAAGGTGTTGTTCGTAGGTTGTCCCTTGGAGGACCATGATGGGGCATGCTGGGTGACATTCGATGTAGCTGTTCTCGATGATCCGTCGTGTGGAGGCACAGTGGTTCCATTTCAGTGCGCGTGCGATGTTGGCCACATACGCCATGCCCCCATAGGCAGAGCAGGCCCTGTCGTGTGCGTCCAGAGGGAGGAGTAGTGGTAGCAGGTCCGCCTTCAGACATGCCGGGTTGGAGAGGCATATCTCGACGGGATGCTGGTAGGGACACCTCCGACAGTAGAAGACGGGCATGACGCAGCTGAACAATGTGATGCGGTAAGTCAGTCGGTAACTTACGTTCAGCAGGGACAGGAGATCGCATCCCAATGTATGTATCGTGCTGGTTTGGTACAGCTTGAGCTCTTCGGCGTAGTTGGGTAGGTGTGTTGCGGTTGCCATTTCGCAGCGGTTCGTAGAGGTGGCGTGCTCCGGCTGTGTGTGCAGTCTGCAATGTGCACGCTCCGGGGTTGCTGTGAGCTCTGTGTAGTCGTGGGGAGACAGGACTTGTGTTCTGTTGGCTTGTTTGGAGGACACGGGCCCTCTTCCCACATGCTTCTCAGACAGTTCAAGGTCGGTGCTGTGTGACTCCTTCCAATTAACTTGCATGTGGCCGACATGGGGGAGTGTTTTCTTCTTTCTTCCCCGTCCGTTGTGTGCTTCTGTGATATGCGCTATCTGCCGTGTGGTCGGTCTCCTCGGCATGCCTGTGTTGGTCTATTCTTGGACAATGGCTGTATTCACCGGCTTCTGTCGTAGGGCTGTGGTTTCGGTGTTGGAATGGAAGGTCATTCAGTGCTGTCTGCTCTCCCTTGTGTGGGCGGCAGGCTGCCTTTCCGCTCTGCGTTGGGCCTTGTGTGTGGATGTAATTCTTGGGCCACCTGTTGTCGGTCCCCGGGCTCTTTGGTGTTCCGTTTCATGTGTCTTGTTCATATGTGCAGGGTGGTATGGGTTTTTCAGTGTGGTACTGGCGTTCCTCTTCCCGAAGGGGCCCTGCTTCTCCTAGTTGGTGTTGCCGCCGCTGTGTGCTTCGCCATGTTTGTTACACTGGGGTGTGTCCTGCTGTTGCGTGACTTCACTGACATGTGTGCGTCGGTTGTGTGGCGTTGGGTGTTGTCCGTGAATTGGGCGTTGGGGACATGTCTGTGGCCGGCCTGTCACGTGTCATGTGCGTTCGGGGTGGGGCTGGTGTGTGTGCTGCTTGGTTGTGTCCCTGTGTCTGTGTGCGACGCATGCATGGCGCTGCGGTTGGCCTCTGCGTTGTGCGCATGTGTGGCGGCGTCATCGGCGCTTTGGGGCCGTGACGGGGTGGTTGGTTCCTAGTCCCAGGTGGTGTGTACACATGTGTTCCGCGATGTTAGGATTTGGCCTGTGTGTCATATGTGGATGCAATGGTGGATGTGTAGTGTGCACGCGCTGGTGGGGGGTTGTCCGCTTTATCCGCCCTTGCACTGTGTGCGCTGTTTGCGTGCACTTGTTGTGTGTGTGCCTACCTGCGTCTCCGCGGTACGTTGCGTCCTTGGTGGTGCATCAGCAGAAGCATGGGAAGGGCCTGCAGTGCTGGATTCATGCCCGGGGTGCCGCTTCTTCGTTGTCCGTGCTCTGCGTCCGTGTTTCCGCCTCTCTTTCACGTGCGGTGTCTCTTTGCCGTGGGAGCCGTTTGTTTGCGACATCGTAATTTATGCGCCGGGCGGGACGTGTTTCGTCGGACGGTGTGTGTCAGTTGTGCTGCGCCGCTACGTGTGCGGGCGCACTTTGATGGCGGACGGTGTTGCTGGCTTGCCGGCGGTGTTTGGCCTGCTTTTCGCATCGTAATTGGGCGGGCGTGTGGACTGCTGCGTGCCGGCGGTAACTGGTGGTTTTTGCATCCGCCAGCACGGCGGTAGTGCTTCCGCCCGCCATCGTAATGGGCCCCTTAGGCCCTTATTACAAGCCACCCAATACCAGCCGCAACTGCTGCACATATCCCACTTGTGAGCTTTGCGATAAATAATGGCTCGTCAAACCTGCTAATATAAGGGTGGGCGGAGTTCGCGGAGTTGCACTACGCGGAATTCCGCGGAGTTGCATAAAAACTCTGTGGAATTCCGCGGAGTTCCGCTCCGCCCTACTCAGTCAGGATCACACAGTTCCCATACTTCTTTCAAGCACTCCTTGTGCTGTCAGTATCAAAACTTAGCTCTAAGCCTCTGTGTCTGCTCAGCACGGCCAAAGTCAGTGCTCCCTGCTGCCTTGCACTGCAGTCCTGACTCTCGCTGCATGACTGTTCCCTGCCACAGCTGGTGGTGATTAGAGATGGCATATCTATGGGGGAGAGCCACCGCAGAGAGTTTTTTTTAAGACAGTAACATTGTTTTGCAATCGGATTTCAGCAGTAGCTGTGGCAGGAGACACCACTGTTAAACAACAGTACGCACCACAGAAACTGCTCAATGACCACTGACTGCAGCATGACCTCAGTGAGGAGGGGGGTGTCTCCGTTTGAAAAATTGAAGGAAGAGGAAGGGAGAGGGAAAAAGAGAAATAAACAGGTTACCGTGAGAGGGGAAGGCAGAAAGGAGGAGAGAAGGAAATGGCTCATTTTCTCTGTGTGGGGCAGTGAGGGAAGTGTTAAATTGAGCCATGGTAAATTAATTCACTAATGAGACGGGAAGAGGCCACACCTAAGTTCACACTCAACAGAAGAAGCCAGCGCGCACATGAAAGAAGAACGCATATTTCAGTAATAAATGCGTTGCACAAAATATGTATGCCCTAATATTATCTGTACTGCAAGCAGCCAACCATGCAACTAATAAATACGCACATTTTCTCAGATTTTGGGTAAATAATATGCAAATGTTGTCAGATGTTGGGGCAGATCAAAATGCCTCCCCCAACTACTGGCACGAGGGACAGGGCAAAATATTGTCTTGATTCAATCCAGACACACCACTGCCCACCTTGGGCTCTCGCTGTCGCCAACACGTGGCCTGCACCCTGGCACCCAGGTGACACCGGTCCATCAGAAATCATCTACGTGCCTGGATGGCAGAGGAGGCATATCGGCTTGCCACATGCAAGGAGCGCAGAGCAGCAGAAAACTGCACTTCGACCGCTGATCTTCACGTTTGAAACATTATCGTTCTTAATCGCGATCAGTTTAGTTAGCGTTACATACGCGGAAATCCGCACCAGAAGAACTCAACATTCTGCATCTCAAACACTCACACATTCAAATATCCACGGCTCGTAGTCATCCAGCCCAACACATAGTGAACTCACTTTTAGTTTTAATTAATTGGCTGGTGTGACCATGTTTTTATTATATTCACCCCTTAAAAATTCAATAGACTTCCATACACACCTATTTTTGGAAGACCATCTCTCCGCTACTCACATTGATTGACCGCTCGTGAATTTTATTCAAACTAAAGTCCGCCGTCGGATGCAATTCCTATAACGGATGTCATTTACTGACGATATCAACAACCAATCTCCTGACTGAACACGTTCTTCTGAGTTTGCACTGCAGTGCCACAAATGTGTAAAGTCACTGAGGATTGGAGCTCTTAGACACCCCACCCATTTTAATGCGTCACACAGGATTGTGAAGTGCGGATTGGCTGTAGACTTTTGTGAAGTCCATGTGTGCTTTTTTAGGTCTCGCCTAGCGTTGCTGCGCACATGCACAGCTCGCTCGGCGAGATTTATTGCAGATGAGGACTTTGAGAAAAGGGCTTGAAGCCTCGCCCTTATTCCCATTGGCTTGCGTCACCGTTTATGTTAAACGGTGGGCTGCCATTGGAAATAAGGTTTCTGGGGTGCCTCCTTTTCGCTTTTTTATCCGGCCCATCCGGACTGGCTCGCCTGCATTACGGCTGTCATGATGAAGTTTCTTATCAGAAGCTTCGTCACGCTGCCTTGCACGAGCCAGTCCGGCTCTCTGATTGGGCGCTGTGAGAACGCTCTTCATATGGTAACAGGCTTGTTTTAGTAGGATTTCCGCATCTTTGGGCGTCCTTCCAAGGTGTGCATGGCTTGCGTAGCTGCTTTTTCTTACTTTGTTTTTCTTAACATCTTAACATTTATATAGCGCGAACTCGACTCGAAGCTTTCGGAGCGCTTCACATAAGCACCATATTCCAGCACTGTCATCACCAGTCCCCATCATACACCCGGCAGGCTCCAACAGACATACACGGAGAAGCCCATTAGGGGTTATAGCCACAACACAGACACCTGGGCTCCGTGGCGGGTGTATGCACGCGCCACAAACTGAATTCGACCCAAGTGGGCGCGCCGTCACGGGCACACTCCGGCACCTACAGCGAATGCACGGACACGCTCAAGCCACCCGGGACACCAGGAGGCACAATCTGACTGAAGCAGAATACCACCGGTCAATCCGTTCAGCCCATCCTTTCCGGCTCCTTACACGTAAACTCTACCTAGCCTCCAGTGCCACGCTTGCCTGCTGAGCTACAGTAGGAATCCGCTTATATACCCCGTGGCATGGGAACGCAGTCAGAATGCGCGCATTGTCTTTTATAAAGTGATCTACTCATAAAATAGCAGATACGGAATCGTGCGGATATCGGTGTGGACTGAAATATACCGACACACACCTCGGCATATAGCGCCTTGACGCGGCATCAAGCACTCACTGAGGCAGCGCCATGATGGTGGTGACTACCAAGGCATAGTCTTCACACTGCCCGGACCGGACAAAACCTCCCCACTTCCCTGGTACTCTGGACAATCCTAACTCTGTCCAGTCACATCCCGTGTCATTGCCCTGTCTATCCATGAACTGCCCTCGTCCGGAATGGCCTGCTGCCTTAAATGCTGCCTGGCGTATCCATGTCCCGGCACTGCCCCCTTCCCCCGGCAGTGATTTCCTTCTGCCTCTGCAGTCTGCCTTTCCCTCCACCCGGCCCAACAGGTCTTTCAGTTTCCATCTACTTGGAAATATCTGTGCCGTCCTGGCACACTAACTGTTCCCGCCGCCCCAGCAAAGTTTACACAATGCCCCAAATGTGCACGGCCCTTACCCAGTCCACTGTCCCAGCACAGTTCCCACTGTCCCACCGTCAGCCAGCACCCCTCCCCCTTTAGTGTCCTTATCCCCTGGCTGGGCCCAGTCTGATCAGTTCCTCCGAGTCCCTGCACCCTTGTCACCACTCTCTGGGGATCCTCAGCCCCTCCCCGCCTCCTGGATGCAAAAAGAAAGCAGCAGCTCCGCAAGCTGCGGGGGGAGCTCCAAAAAGGAAGAAAACAACAGGGAGAGCCAGGACAGTGAGCAGGAACTCTCCATGGAGGCGGTACATGTGAGTAGCACCTCTGGGGGCATATTATGCTTATAAACGTGCTGTTAACATTAATAATGTTATTAATGCTATGTATAGGATGCCTCAATACATTCCTTGACAAACTGTCTAGAGAGCCCAAAAAAAACACGTGGCCCCACTCCTGTGCATCCTCTTTCACAGTGCCTGCACTGAAAACCACATCCAGTCTGAACAAGCATTTGCAATACAATAGGTCTCGCATTTGCGAGAGTTTAAGCTATTGGCATTGTAAATGACAATGCCTTTTATTTATGTTTTAAAAACCAACACGTAAATAAAAGGCATTGCCATTTACAATGCCAATAGCTCAAACTCTCACAACTGCGAGACCTATTGCATTGCAAATGCTTGTTACAGACAGTCCGTGAGTACCGCCTATCGTGGAGTGAGCGGTGTTTGGCTGGAGTCCCTCCTGACGAGAGTTAGTCAAGGATAGGGGTGGGCGGCGGGGGCAAACTCCGCCATGCCACGCAAACGGAGTTTTATGCCGAACTACCCTCTCCTAGTGGAGCGCGAAGTTAGCAAAAGTCCGCAAACTCCACTGGCGGAGCGGAGTTCACCACCCACGGTTAAATATTTATTGAGTAAAAATGTTCTGTATTTAACGGAACATTCAGATTTTGGTGCGTCAAGCACAAAAAAAACCACTTTATTCCCCGAAAACTCATAAATGCGTGTTATGTCTTACTCCAATGAAATTATGACCCAGTGGAGTCGGATTTTATCAGGTCCGATTAATATCACACCAAATACTTGACCACTCCTAATGGGGACCTTGGTGTTTGGGAACTATAAGAAACTACTAAATGATAGTATTGCGTCATTACTAAAATAAAATGCAACCCCGTGGCATACACATTGTATGTCAGACACAATACTGGAGGAAAAGTGTGTACTCGCACCATACCAATACCGTGAGGTGTGGTATTTAGAGAAATTCAGGGGCATATTATCAAGGAATAGCGATATTTATCGCTAACCGCGCTTAGCGCGACTTTGGTTAACGCCGCCTATCGCTGGAAAATATCGCTGAGATAACACACTATTAACAAGGTTTATCTCCATAGCGATAACATTTCCAGCGATAGCGGCAAAATGTGAGAATATCGCTGGAAAAGCAGCGATATTATCGCTAAGGTGGATTCAGCATTAGAATCCACCTCCTATACTTTAAACAGGTAAGTCATCCTCACTAGCAGGTAATAAAATCTAGCGATAAACGCGCTTAGCGCGAATTATTTTATTGCTTCGCCTGCCTTGCTAATAGGGGGTAGTGGTGTTAGCGACTGTTATCAGTCGCTTTTAGTAGGGAACGCCTTCCTTGCATGTCATTAGCGATAATTATCGCTGACATGCAAGGCGATGTGAATCCCGCCTGCTAACGCCTAAAAGCTGTCGCTAACGCCTGTTAGCGCCAGCTTGCTAATAGGGCGATAAAAATATCGCCGCTTTAGCGGCAAAAAGTGCCGCTAAAGTGGCGATAAAGCCCTTGATAATATGCCCCTCAGTTTTTGAATTGTTGTGGCATTTGGGCCCCAGCATGTGGAATAGCATGCTAACTGCGTGGGCGTTCCCCCTCTCTGAGTCACATGAACTAAAAATGCGAAGTATTACATGAAAAACTGTGTCGGAAATGTAATCCTGAACAAGGCTCAAATGAACATTTTCGAACGGTCATTCGCACCCATCCCTGAATGAGGGCCAATGCATTTCATGTGTTATTAACCTGGACTACTGTTAAGTGATTGAGTCACGCTGGAGACGCCAATGGCTCAGGTCTGAACAGTGTGCATATATTGATTTTATTTGAGCAGTACATCATAGCAATCAGCCATAAATTCAATACATTTGCTTAGAAGAGAACAAACCTCAAATCTGGAAAAGTTCATCAATGAAAAAAAAACTTCCAATGAAACACACAGACAATTATTAAATGAAAATGATAGTGTACCCGCATGAGGTGTCTCTGTGCTGATTAAACGTCTCTGTGAAGAAGAACTTGAGCAGGAGCTCTGTGGTACAGCATATTTAGATTATACTTATCAGGTGATTTATGTCAGACAGGACACATTTAAAAGTAATGCAATCACAGATATTGCAGGGTTACGTTCACCAGAGATCACTTTCGCCACATGTATCATTAGTCTGTAAATGAAAGGTTGGAGCAGATGTAATATCCAGCAGAAATATGAAGCATTGTGGTGCTGATGTGTTTCAAGAAAATATTTTTACTTCCTAGAATCATGCATTATAGAACACCTTTTCCATGACTGCAACAGCGACGCAACCAACAAACTTAAGTGATTAATTCCGGCAAATATATAGACTGCACTTTAAAGGATGAGAGGCAAACCTTATTGCAGGTGACGCAATTAGCATACAAATGAACCCCTAAACACGCCTTTTTCTGCATTCTTTAGAGGTAACAATGCAGCTTGGCATCAAAACACTGATGCAAACTAATATAAACATGTTCTTGTAAAATGGGTATCCGGATGTGCAGGGAGAGGAAGAGGAGGAGGGTAGATTTATAAAAAAAAATGTTTTCCAATTAACTGGATTCCCCAATGGTTTGAGGTTGATGTTATGTTATGTTATGCTATGTTAATACAGCTTACTATAGAGCGCGAATCACCTCCTTTTAAGCAGTTTCCTGAATTTAATATAATCAGGACAGATGTGAATACGATAGTGCAAGACATTCCAATAACACAGGGCCAGGCAAGAAAAAGACCTGCCACCGCATCTTGTCAAATGGACACGAGGAACGATAAGTAGGGCTTTGTCCTTGGAGCGCAGATCCCTGCCTGGACAATAGTACTTTAGTTTCTGGAGTAGGTAACGTGGGGGCATATTATCAAGAACGGCGTTAAAATTATCGCTGGTTTAGCGGCAGAAAACTGCCGCTAAAGCGGCGATAATGGGCTTGATAATATGCCCTGGAGAATTCCAATAGAAGCCCATGTTCACACCAGAACATGGACTTCTATTGGAATTCTCTAGGGCATATTATCAAGCCCATTATCGCCGCTTTAGCGGCAGTTTTCTGCCGCTAAACCGGCGATAATTTTTAACGCCGTTCTTGATAATATGCCCCTAGGTCCATTACCTGTTAATAACGTATGAGTGAGGCAACACATTTTGGTTGTCCTTTTCGTAATAGGTAGCCAATGCAAGGCTTTCAGTAAAGGTTCAGATGCGGAACAGGATTTTGGACCACTTGCGATTTGGATATAAATGTATCATTGGCTGATGCAAGTAGAGGGCTGCTGTAGTCCAATTTGCTAATAATCAAAGCCTGAACAAGGGTTTTCCTCACAGAGAGAGGAAGATAGGAAAAAGCTTTCTTCAGCAGTCACATCATGTTGAAACAACTGCCGCTGCTGTCTATGACCTGGTCTTTCATGGACAAAGAAGGATTTATTTTAAAACCAAGATTCTTCACTACCTGTTTGGGTATAGGAGCGGGGCCTAATTGTCTAGGTCACCATTCTGAGGCCCAAAGTTGCTGTGCCATCCCAAACAGCATGATGCCAGTTTTCTCTGTAATTAATTGCAAACAGTTGTCAGTGACTGGTCTTTGATCCTGTCCAGGTCACTTGAAAGGGAAATGACAAGCTGAGTATCATCAGCATATGATATTATTTCAAATCCGAAGGATCTAGCAATGGTAGCTAGGAGGGGCACATAGATGTTAAACAGAGTAGGGCTTAAACAAAAGCCCTGTGGCACCCCCTTATCAATCAAAATGGTGCGAGACTTCAAGGTGCCCAGGAGATAGTCTGAAATCTTTTTCCTGAAAAATCCAGGGACCAATGGAGAGCCATACCAAAAATGCCAATCTCATACAGCCTTTGGGGCATATTACCAAGGGCCGGCGATACAATTATCGCCGCTTTAGCGTCCGTTTTTCGGGCGCAAAGCGGCGATTATTATATCGCATTATTTACAAGGACACTCTAGCGCGTGTTTCCTTGACTCAGCTCCCGTTTTTCACACGCCTCGCATCGATAATAAGATGCAAAGTAGGCGTGGCTGTGAAAACAACATGGGAAAATATCGCGAAGGCAGCTTCACGATATTAACAACAAGGCGTAGCGATAATTTAAATCGCGCTAACTCTGCCTTAACTCAGGAATTTAACATCTGTTAAATTCCTGACTAAGGCATACCTAACATGGGAGGTGGATTGTGGGGCTAAGGCCACAGGGTCTATCATCAAGCTTATCGCTGTTTTCCATGGAACATTGATGGAAAACCAGCGATGTTCCATGGAAAACCCCGCTATCGCTGGAATATTTATCGCCATAGCGCTAAGCGCTGATAATACAGCGCTAGCTTGGCGATATATTCCAGCGATAGCCGGCGATAATTAAAAGCGCGCTAAGCGCGCTCAGCGATAATTATCGCTGGGGCTTGATAATATGCCCCTTAGAATCAACCTTGTGTGGGACACAGTCTCATAGGCTGCAGATATATCTAGCAGCACCAGTATAGATGGAATGCCTTTGTCAAGGAAAAGTCTTATGGAATCAGTTGATGTGAGACTGAATAATGGGGGGGGGCTTATTTATGAGCGTAACTTTTTTGACGCTCCAGCAGGGCAAGCCTCTCAATCATATCTATGAGACGACACAAAGCCACTCTGCGTGGCTTTGCATGTCCTCATAGATCTGGAGTAAGACAAAGCAGCGCAAGTTGCTGCCTTGCCTTACTCTGTGGCAAGGAGGCGTTCCATGGGCGTTGCAGTGGGTTTTCCCACGCAACACCCATGGAGTTTGACACTGACCCAGATTTACTTAATCATGTATACCTGGGCAATGGCAAAAACTTAAGCCTTCCCACATCCTACAGCACAAATAGAAAAGGAAAAATGCCTCTCTGGATTGTTTTTGTGCAGGAAGGATTCCCTGCTGCAATGGAGCATTGGTGCTAGGTAGCAATTTGTGCACCAGTGCAGTGGAAAAGGACAGGGATGCACCGTATTTTAGAAATACTGTGCATTCCTGACCTTTCACATTGGTGTAGGGCAGCGCAGCAAGAAGACTTGCAGTGCTGCCCTATTCCAATTCCTCATAAATGAGGCCCTAAGTGTTTCTATAGGTTTGTGGTGGCAGAATGTGTGTTCCTGTGAGATTTCATGGAAGGTTGCATTATCAATGATCACCAAGGAAGTCTTACCTTTGTGGACCTTAGCATGCATATTCCCAACGTACTTTCTTGCTTTCACTACACTTCTAAACTGATGTCTAATTCAAAGTTGTGTCAATGTTGCAGTGAGTGTTGACTAATGTTCAAATACCCCTACCACGTGGGGGACTAGGGAGATGTGATTAGGCACTTGAAAAAGAGAGAATAAAAGAAAAACACCTAATCGTTAACCACAAAAATGGAGAATGTCCACTTTTTATACAATCCACATATCATTAAGGCATATGATTGCATGCTTAGCAAGGGTGAGGATACATAGAAAGGAGTGAATCAGTAAATTTACGCAATTTATAATCGTACAATGACTTTTATTAGTCATTTTAGAGAACCAGCAATTACAAATGATACCACATCCCATTTTATTCTTTACTTTGTCCCTCAGAATTCAGGTACAACGTGTACAATGTTGACAACTTTTCTGTATAACTTCCACCAAAGTTCTCTTTTTCCTGCAACCACTTTTGTCTCACCCATGAATGGTCTCTGCTAAGATGATTTTGTGAAAGTAGGTATCCCAGGATGTAAATATATTTATTGCATTGAGCTATTACAGGAGATGTGTGGAAGGTGAAGGAAGGCACATCAGAGGCAGGTAAGGATCGAGCAGTTTCATAATTAAACAAGGCAACCTCAGCCTAGTCCAGCTGCCACATTCAAAACACAGCACCCCCAAAGGATTGCAGAACCAATCCGAAGACTGCCCCAGCATTAAAGCCCTGCTAAGAGTTCCACAGCTGTAACAGCTGCAACAGAGGGCCACACATGGTTTCATTGGCTTGTTACTTATGAGTTAGTTATTAGTTATATTTACATTACTTCCAGGCAATATGGCTGAACACTTGTTTTCACAATAATGAACCTTTTTACATGCATTGATTTAGTTCTAAGATTCATTTACTGTACCCAATTCTAAATACCCGGCTTTAGCCATTAAAGTTATTACAGGAGAATTTCTTAGCAACTTAAAATACTAAGGTGTGTATGATGTCACCCAAAGACCAACGTCTGAAGAAGTTTACTCAATGCACAAGACTCTGGTAACTCTGTATGCCATTTACAGAAATGTAAAGAGTAAGAATTTCAAATGTTCAGAATGTTATTAAATGTTAATATTGGTCAAGCCTCGTTCGTGTTACCTTTAACAAGTCTAAAGAACCCACTGGTTAACAACACCAAAACGATTTTACTAAGAAATAACTTTTTCTTTGCAAACTAATATAGATAAGAAACTATTACCCAATGCACCCTTTTGGCTATGGATATCCGTGCACTACATACCTAAATTCCACATATTGTTTTTCATTGCATTTATATAGTTCTTGCTATCACTAGTGTGATGCTAAAGCACTGCCTGGGAAGGACATGCAGCGGACATGAACGGATGAGAGAGATTGGGTTTTGTGACTGATTTCACCAGGACGCAGTCTTTCCCCCACTGGCCTTTGTGGTCTACTTTTTTTTTATCTCTGTGGGCGTTGTGCTCATGGTCTTTAGTGATGGGTGTCAGAATACTTTGGATGTCCTAGGTCTTCTTGGCAATCTTAACGGGTCTAGCAGTATTGCGGGAACCTTATTGATGACCAGAACGTTGGCCTCGGCCCTGGATCATACATAGTTTCATTGTACACCTTTACTTGCACTACATAGTGAAGAGCAAACCCCATTGCAGGGATTCTCTTGAAGTCTGCATTAATGTTTACAATATCCATTCTGTATGGAGCACTTTCAAACCTTTTGAAGACCTAGTATACCTTGCATCTTTTAGGCCAAAGTAGTATTAATTGTTGGAGACACCAACTCTGACGTCTAGTCCTGATTAATTTTCCGCAAATTTACTTTGGCAAGGAAACATGCCGACTGGCATTTTTGAATGGTCCTAAAATGCTGATAAGATATTTCAATGTGCTGGGGGCGTATTTTAGATATGTTACACCCTCTGACACATTTTTAGCTGTCTATATGTCAGAATTACATTTCATATAGATTACACCATGAGAATCACTATCCAGTGGGTCCGGTTCACTTTGAATGGGGTGGGTCTCAGATTCTTTGAGAGTAGCTGTGAATCCATCCATGCTTGTGGATTGTCTACTTAGTAATCACCAGAATGGGGGTCTCTAGTTGGCAGGTTTGTATCATGTCCAAGTAGGGACTCTTCCTTTTAGTCAGAATAAGGGAGTGACACTTCTAAAATACGCCCTGCTCACCCCCTTGGTAACTTGGCACAAGCAGTCAGGCTTATCTCAGAGGCAATGTGTAAAGTGTTTGCACATAGCACAAAGTAATACAGTGAAGAACTGTCAGGGCACTTGTGGCAAGTGTCCTGCACAATTCTCCCACCCGTTCAGGGTTGCTATCCTGCAACTGGTTTTCCAGCCCAGGGTCTGGACCCTTTGGCTGGACAGGAGCCAGGGGTGAGGCTTCACTTCCCCTGCTCCCCTTACCGGGGCTCTGCACCCTCCCACCCGGAATAGTACCCCAGAAGACAAAATGGTGGGGACACTGCTAGCAGTCACCCCTCCTCCCAGGTCAGGGGGGCACCCTGATCCTGGCCCTCAAACACAGGGTCTGTACAGTTAGGCTGGGCACGTGCCTGGCAAGCCAGGACTTCCGGGGAGGGGGCAACCCTACCCCACCAAAGGAAAACTCATTCCTCATAGGTTGTGTTGGGTCTGCCTGGCACAGGTATCCAGCCTCCTGTCCATCTGACAGTGCATGAAGACCCCCAGGCCAGAAGTGACCTCACCAGTCAGTCCTGGGGTGCTCTGACCTCAAAGCCGGCAACTCATTAACTGCTGGTCCTCCCACTGGGAACTGTCTCCCCCCTCACCCCTTTCTCTGGACTTCTGCTAACTCCTTTCTGGAGTGGTGCTGCCAGAACTGGGCCTCAGCCCACCCCCACCTCTCCTACCCTGAGAAGAGACATGGAACCACATACCCGCCCCACCACACTGGGACCTATCTGGGCTAATGCAATCCTCCCCAACCTCCCTGGGTTGGGGAAAACCTGAGCCACCCCCTTCAGGATCACCCCCATAAGCCTCATCAGACCCTCTGGAATCCACTAAAAGGTCTGCCTCCAGTGCAAGCTCCCTGGGGTCAGAGAACTCACACTCCACCAGGTGTTGGCGTAGCTCTGGAAAACAGGGACTGAACATATGCTCTCCAGCAATCAAATTGCACAGCCCCATGCATGTGTCAACCATACTATCCTTCACCTCACCATCCTGTGCCTTGAACGAGTACCCCACATCACCCTCCTAAGACTGGTGAGACAGTATCTGACTGTCCCTGAAACTCATCCCACACTGTTCTGGGGTGTCTCCACACTTCCTTACCAGGACTTCTATCATGGGAAAACTCCTCTCCCTGACACTCTCTTCTAGAGTCAGTAGGGTGGCCCTCCCACCACTAGCACTATGATTCCTAGTGCCAGTTCCGCAATCCACTTCAGGGACCCTGAGCACCTCTGGACCTACCTCACAAACCTGAACCCCTGGTGTATGTCAACCCCTTACTTGACGTTAGGCATCAAGTCTATGGGTGTGTGCACTTCTCCCTCAGTACTGGATATTACACTTTTGCTGCCACCATTCTTGCTGGACTCATCTCTCCTGACTTCCCGGTCCAGCTCTCTTAGTCTCCGATCACAAGCGAGAATCCTGCTCTTCTCCTCGAGAACCAGTTTTTCCTTCCATGTCAGTAACATGGAAGGAAAAACTGGTTCTCAGGGCCACTGCCCTCTTGGCACTCAGGCTGGGAGTGCTCCCCCTCAGAATCCTCCTCAGAGTCATCTGATAGTGTTGCTATCCAGCACATTTCCTCATAACAAAACAGGGCTGCCTCAAGATCCCGCCTTGTGGATCCCTTCTTCACAACCAGCCTCCACTCCTTGCAGAAAACTCTCAGCTCCTGCATAGTATAGATATATAGGTGGCAGTAGTTAATTTCCATTCTGTCAAGGCCTCCCAGATACAACAACCAACCAGAGTTCCAAGTATCAACAAAAGATCCAGAATGCGAACAGGGAAAATACAGTATGTGGTACCTAGTGGTTTGCGATATGGTAGTAGTGTACACCAATCTCTGTAAGCCAAGTACAAACGCAAGTCCTATCCTCACTGCTGGCATACAATACTAGAAAGGGGGGTCTCTACTTTGCAGGTTTGTACCCTGTCCAAGTAGGGATCCTTCCTTCTAGTCAGGATAAGGGAGTTACCCTTCTAAAATAGCCCCTGCTCACCCCCTTGGTAGCTTGGCACAAGCAGTCAGGCTTATCTCAGAGGCAATGTGTAAAGCTTTTGCACATAATACACAGTAATACCGTGAAAATACTACAAAAATTGGCCAATACTTATCTGTGTAAAACAAGACCAAAACAATAAAAATCCAACATACAGTAATAAAGAAATGAATATTGCAAGAATCAACTTAAAAGACAGTTCCTTGAAGTTGATAGCTCCGCCTGGGTCTATCATGGCGACATACATAACAAATCCAACAGTTCAGTCTGACCTCAAGGTCGCGGTCCAGCTACGGTGTCTGGAAGACCCGCAAACAGCACCTTTGGAAATGCAGGGCGTCGGGTAGCTTGCGATGAGCTCAGAAGAAGCGACTTCTCTGACGTCGGCAGGTGTCAGTTCCAGAGGTCGGTGCAGAAGTCATCGGGCCCTTGAAGTCACACATGTTGCAAATCAAACTCTGTGAGGTTGAAGTCAGGAGCGCTGGCGTCGATGGCGTTGGGGCTGCGATCCGAAGCGGGACAATGTGACGTGCAGTGCCCACTGGTCACAGTGCAGTAAGCGGCTCGGTGACAGTGTCCGGCATCGTTGATGAGACCAGGGTGTGAAGCACAGCGATGCAATGTGCGGTGTACACAGGTCACAGTGCAGGCAGCAGCATCGTTGTTGCTGAAGCACTGCCGTTAGTAGACCCAAGGTTGCGATGCAAAACGGGGCGATGCTTTGTGCGGTGTCCGCAGGTCGCAGTGCAAGCAGCAGCGTCGATGTCCGTGGGATGCGTCATCGTTGATGAGAACAGGGCTGCGGTGTGAAGTGGGGCTATGCTTCATATTCTCCATGAGTGGTGTCCACATGTCATGGTGCAGGCTGCGGTGTTTGTGACGAAGTCGCGGCATTGTCGGTGATACCAGGGCAGCGATGTGAAGCAAGGTGATGTGAGGTGTGGTGCCCACAGTTCCCAGTGCAAGCAGCAGCTTGATGACGGCATCAGCTGGTGGCGTTGGTAAGACCAGGGTTATGTTGTGAAGCGGGGCGATGCTCGGGGAGGTGCCTTCAGGGCACTGAACCGGCAGTGGTATCAATGGTGGCGTCATAGTTGTTTTTCTTCTGTTGCAGCACAAAACACGCAGTTCCCAGTGCTGTTGGCAGATGAAACCGAAGTCTTTTATGTTCCTGAGACTTCCAACAGGAGGCAAGCTCTACTTCAAGCACTCGGAAAATTTGGACCTGTCAAGTGGGTGTGCTTGCCAGGTCGACATGGCAGTTTAAAACTGCGGGCACAGGCACTGCAGTGGCAGGTCTGAGACACATTTGAAAGCCTACTTGTGTGGGTGGAACAATCATTGCTGCAGGCCCACTAGTAGCATTTGATTTGCAGACCCTGGGCACACACAGTGTACTTTACTAGGAACTTATAAGTAAATCAAATATGTCTATCAATAACTAATACAATTTACACAGAGAGCATATGCACTTTAGCACTGATTAGCAGTGGTAAAGTGCCCAGAGTCCTAAAACCAACAAAAACAGGTCAGACAAAATGGGAGGAAGGAAGCAAAAAGTTTGGGGATAACCCTGCAAAATGCCAGGTCCAACACTCATCATCTGGAAAGAGGATGAACTCCAGTCCCACCTGAAAATGTTGAGGTTGCCTGAGTGGATGTGCCTGACCACAAGGTCTATGGCCACCGAGAGGGTAGTCAGGAGCCTGGAATAATGGCCCAGGTACTTGCCAAAATGAGGAAGGACAAGGGGCATGGGAAACCCACTTCCCTCCAGTCCGAGAAGAAGCTGAGTCTGAAGGCAAAGCACTGGAACCTACAGCATAGGACATTGTCATCCTGGGAAACCTACCTGAGCTGACTAATTGGAAGAAGGAATGAGGCCTGCAGAGCGTACAAGGAAGGCCTTACCCTGGAGGGCCTATGGCAGCAGGCCAAGGTCCAGGCAGTTTGTGACACCTCTGGTGATCACCTGATTTACTGGGAGAATGGTCCCCTAGTGCCACAGGGACTTCCTACTGGATCTGACTCTTGGTGTTCCCCTGGCAGCTCATATGGGGCAGTACGCCCTTTGGCAGGCTTGTCACCCACTTTTATTGGCCCTGGATGAAGATGGCCTCAGATGCGTTCTGCATGTTATGCCCCATCTACCAGGACAGTGGGCAGTCAGGAAGGAAGCATAAGGCTCCCTTGGATCCCCTTCCAGTCATTGGCACCCCTTATGAAAGGGTGGGAATCAATTTTGTTGGGCCTCTGGACCCCAAGAAAGCCTTGGGCAACAGGTTCATTTTAGTCTTGGTGGACTGTGCCACCTGGTACCTGGAGGCTTTACTTCTAAGGACAGTGACTGTGCCTGCAGTGGCCAGAGCACTGATGGGGACATTTTCCCATTGGGTGTCCCCAAAGGGATAATATCTGACCATTATATCACCTTCATATGAGTGTACATGAAGTTCTTGTGGGATGAGTGTGGGGGAATATATAAGTTCACCACACCCTATCATCTCCAAACCAATGGGCTTGTTGAGATATTCAACAATACCCTTAAAGGCATGCTCATGGGCCTGTCAGAGCCCCTGAGGCAGACTTGGGACATCCTCTTGCCATCCCTGTTGTTTCCATACAGGGAGGTACCATAGAGGGGGATTGATTTTAACCCCTTTGACCTTCTGCATGGGCACCCTTTCTAGCCTCTCAGCCTGATGAAGCAGGGTTGACAGCAAGCTCCCAAGAAAGCTCCTCAGGATGTGAACAGCTACATGCTGGCCCTCCACACACACATGAAGCGCTTGTGGTAGAAGGCAACGGAGAAACTGGAAGCAAGCCAAGAAGTTATGAAGTAGTGGTATGACCAGAAGGCCACGCTGGTCGAGTTTCACACTGGCCAAAAAGTGTGGGTGATGGAGCCTGTGGCGCCCAGGGCCCTACAAGACCGATGGTCTGGGACATGTGAGGTGAAAGAGCGTAAGGGGGAGGTCACCTACCTGATGTACCTCAAAACCCCCAGAAACCCTTTATGGGTGATGCATGTCAAATGCCTCAAACCCAACTTCGAGAGGTCCGAAGTCACCATGCTCATGGATGATGGAGTGGAGGAGGAGAGTAAACCTTTCCCTGACCTGATTTCTTCCAAGGAGCAAGATGGGTCAGTAGAGGGTGTCAACCTCTACCCTACCCTGACCCTAGAACAACAGATGAACTGTTGCCAAGTACTGGGGAAGTTTGCCTCTCTCCTTAACCCCAGGACTCACTACATAATGTACCCATGCTAATGACACTGGGAACAGTATGCCTGTAAAGAATACCATCTACAGACTATCTGATAAGGTGAGAACCAGCATAAAGGAGGTAGTCTTCAAAATGGTGGAGCGGGGGGTAACTGAGCCCTCTAGCATCTATAGTCCAGCCCAGAGGTGCTGATCCCAAGGCTGCCCATCCAGGTATCACCCCTGAGCTTCAGTCCTGCAGGGATTACAGGGGGCTCAATTCAGTAAATAGGACTGATGCTCACTCCATCCCCCGAGCTCATGAGCTCATTGATCAGTTAGGGGGCCGCTAAGATCCTGGCCCCGTTTGATCTGACGTCTGGGTATTGGCAGATCGCCTTAACTGAGGGGGCCAAGGAGAGGTCTGCGTTCTCTATACTAGAAGGCCACTTCTAGTCTTGGGTGATGTTATTCAGGTTGAAGATCACCCCTGCTGCCTTCCAGAGGCTGGTCATTCAGGTACAGGTTAGATTGAAGAACTTCAGTGCCACCTACCTAGACAACATTGCAGTCTTCAGTTCCAGCTGGGGAGACCACCTGTGGCACCTCAGAAAAGTGCTTCAAGCTCTGTAGAAAGCAGGCCTGACTATAAAGGACAGTAAGTGACAGATAGAGCAAAGTTCATTGGTCTACTTGGGTCACCAAGTGAGAGAAAGCAAGGTGCTGCCTCTCCAGATCGAAATCCAGACCAATCTAGCTTGGGAGCCCCCCAAGACCCAGACAAATGGAAAGGCCTTCCTGGGGCTTACTGGGTTCTACTGGAGATTTGTCAAGGGGTATGGCACCATTGTTGCTCCCTTTACAGGGCTCAAAGAAGACCAGACAGGTGATCTGGTTGAGGTGTGCCAGACTGCTTTTTACATCCTGAAGAAGGCCATGTGCATGGCATCCGCTCTCACGGCCCCTGATATCTTCCAGGGGTTCATCATGCAGATGGTTGCCTCAAAGCATGGAAGAGGAGGCTATGCTCTCACAGCTAAATGAAGAGGGCCTAGATCAACCAGTAGCCTTCATTAGAAAGAGATTACTTCCCATCTAACAGAGGTAGAGTGCAATAGAAAGAGAATCATTTAAAGTGGTACTCACTTCTGGTTTCAGACAGAACACAGACCTCTCAGATGGCTAATGGGGATGAGGCATGGGAATCTCAAACTGTAGAGGTGGTCCATCTCCCTACAGGGAATGGACTTTACAGTGGAGCATCGCCCTGGAACAGACCACGCCAATACTGATAGCCACTCTAGGTTCTTCCTGCCTTAGCAATGAGAACTCCCATGCGGGTGGGTAGTTCTCTCTGCTTTCAGCTGGGTGGGGACACATGTTGGACCTGACATTCTTGGTTTGGTTTTCCCTCAACTTTTTGCCTTCGATTCTCCTGTTTTTGCTGACTTCATTTTTTGCAGGCTCTACGACGCTGCACATTTTACCACTGCTAACCAGTGCTCAACTGGTTGTGCTCTCTCCTTTAAACATGGTGAGATAGGCCTACAGCCAATTGGCACATTTAAATTACTTGTATGTCCCTTGTAATGTGATAGTACATGTATCCAGGGCCTGTTAATTAAATGCTACTAGAGGACCTACAGCATTCATTGTGACATCCACTTAAGTAGCCCTTTAAACAGGTCTCAGGCCTGCCATTGCAGCCTGTGCGTGCCATTTTAAACAGTCATTTCGACCTGACAAAATACACCTTTTGCCAGGCCTAAACGTTACTTTTCAATATATATAATTCACTTCTAGGGTAGGCCTAAAACAACTCATCGGGCAGGGTGCAGCGACTTTAAAAAGTTGCACATGTATTTTTAACGTTTACAGGTCCTGGTAATGAAAACTCTAAAAATGTGTTTCTCATTACTGCAAGGACTGTTTCTACCATTGGATAACATTGGGCTATTTTATTACATTTAATAAGTGCTAACTTACAATTGAGAGAAGGTAGGAATGTTGAGTTTGGTGTCTAAAGAATTGTAGCATAAAACCCTTTTTAACGGTAAAGTCAGATTTTAAGTCACAATTCTGAAAATGCCACATTTAGGAAGTTGGCATTTTCTTGTCCTAACCATTTGGTTGCCATAGCCTACACCTTAGGTCATATGACTAGGTAAAGCTGGCAGTTGGTCTTTGTGTATTGCTCCCAGACAGTGAAACAAAAGGGAATAGGTATTTTCAGGATGGTCCATCTCTGACTTGATGCAGGGAGGGACTTACCACAGTTGAACAACACAAAGGCTCTGCCAGAGCATACTCACAAATGGTTTGACACTAGTTTTTTTGTGACCAGGGCAGGGAGGTAGCAAATTTCAAGTCCCTCTGGCGGTGGAAACTTACAGAACCTTCTCCTACTTCTAAGTGGGCACCAGGTATAAATAATGGACTCTCACACCCAGTTCTTCATTACATCTCTGGACATGTTCTGCAAGAAGTACTGCTACTCTGTTACCCTGCTGCCTGAGTGAAGAGGACTGGACCTGCATCTTGAAACCAGGACACCAGAGTGACTCCAAGGGCTAGTTGTCTGTCCTCCTGGCTTTGGCCTTGGGGACAGAAAAGGCTCCAACCACCTTGAACCTGGCACTTGGACTCTGCCTGCTCTGAGTCCTACCCCCCAAGTGGTGCCACACCAGTCCTGGACCCTTGACAGTGGGCCTGAAGGTGCTTTGCCAGCCTAGCTGTGGTCCTGTGCTGAGTCTGGTGGCTTAGTGAACTAATGCATCCACTGAAGGAGCCTGTGTTTGACCTCATGGTCACAGGTATATATCCCAGCAGGTCCACTCAGCCTTTTCATCTTTCTGAGGTCAATAAAATGAGTACCATTGAGTTGGGTAACAATAAACATCTGTTATTCAGTGCCAAGATGCCCATGGGTGAACGTGGGCTTTGCAAATACATGTGATGTTATATTATGATATGCTGCAAGCAGAACCGACACAGCACAACACTTCCCCTAAGAGCCACATCGGAACTGCCCTGATGCAGGACCTAACATCGCAGCCCGCAGCTTCATTGGAACTGCAACTGCGTGACGCATCCTTGACACAGGCTTTCGCATTGCAAGCCCAACCGCAATGGCATCCTCTACAGCGATGCAGGATTTTGCATCACAGACCAGGAGCTTTCTCAGGGCCACTGCAGTGCAATGTGTCTTCAATGCAGGACTTCGCTTTGCAAGCCCCTTGTCAGCAGGAGTCTCTATGACAATGCATGACTCCGCCGGACTCCGCAACTCCCTTCAAACCACTGCTACATGGCACATCCTGGAAGAATAATGTAGCAACGCTCTGTAAACAAGGGGTTGCACCTCTTAGCAGCCGCATCAAAAATGCCACTCTGTGATGCATCCCCGACTCAGGAACATGTGTTGCACCCCGTAGCTTCATTGGAACCGCCGTTGTGTAAAGCATCCTCAATGCAGGCCTTTGCATTGCAAACCACTTGTCGATAACATACTTGACGATGATGCTGGACTTCGCATCGCAGCTCAACAGCTTCCTCAGAACCACTGCTGCGTGACACATCCTCAATGCAGGACTTCACATCACAAGCCCTGCATCAACGACATCCTCAACAACAATGCAGGACTTTGCATTGAAGCCCAGCAGCTCCTTTGGAACTGTCGCTGTGTGACGCATCCTCCGTAAACTAGGATTTAAGGTACTTTGTTCAGCGGGCCTAATTTGGTCTTCGTATATGGCCCTCACTTTTTAGTGGCCAGCCTGAACTTGTGACTTTGTCCTAGTCTGGCGTGACCAGATAACCACAGTTGGCACTTTGTGCTTCGAGGCACTATTTTCACTTAAATCTTTGAACTTGCATATCTCTGGTTCTACTGATTGGGTTTATGTTGTTTTAGGATGAAATAATTTATCACATTATACTTTATTTTTCTAAATTCATGTGGGGTTTTTCTTGTGTTGTGTTTTCACTGCTTGAAGTGCTGAATAAATACTTTACACATTGCCTCTAAGTTAAGTTTGCCTGCTTTTGTGCCAAGCTACCAGTGGATTAAGCACAGGTTAAATTGGGGTTTGCTTGTGTTTCACCCTGACATAGACTGTGGTTGCTGCTTGAGCAGTGTTTCACCCCCCTCAACCATTAACCCAATTTCCGACTGGGAGTAAGACAGGATTCCTCACAATTTATCTTTATCCCAGAGATGGTGCCACATTGAGACTGAATAGTCATTTATGATACAAGATCTTTTGTTTAATTCACTACATATAACAGTATATCATCAGCATTGAGGAAATATGCTCATACTTTTTTTTATCCCTGTGGACCCTGTCATGGTGCAATCTCAATACCAAGGGCTCCTTGGCTAAAACAAACAAAGTGGGGACAACAGTTACCTATGACGGGTTCCTCTGTCCACCAGTGATGCATCAAATGTTAGTTTCCTCTTTTCAGTCTTGCCATTGATTTAACATATGGTAAGTGGATCCATGTTAGTATATCAGTAGGCAGCGAATCCCATCCCTTTCAGCACTGCAAATTAATATTTACAGCTTAGGATGCAAAACGCCTTCTTCATGTCGATCAACACTGCTACTGGAAAGTGCATCACCAGTGTTATATCATTAATCACATGAAAGAGGCATTGTGCATTGTCCACAGTACTTCTGTGAGGTGCAAAACTTGACTCAGCAAAATGATAAGACACGGATACAATGGTGAAATCCAAGACCATATTCAAAATTTTATAATGTAGGGTGACTATTGAAAAAAGGCAATGAAAAATTATTCTAGGGATTTTCCGTCCAGGCTTGGACAGCATTACAATTACAAATTCTCTAGTAGTAGGACGGAAGCTACCATGGAGTTGCACACCCATAAACATCAATAACAATCAAGGAGACAAAATTGTACCATTTAAGTACTAGAATTCTACAGGTAGTCCATCACTACCCAGGGCTTTCCCTGTCACCATACCTTTAATCGCACAGAGTATTTCAGTCAGTATGTGGTGCTACTTCTAGTGCCTCAGCTTAGTCAGCAGTTATCTTACAGAGACCCACCTCATGTATGTAGTTTGTCAATTTCTCTCCCAAAACCACAAGGGATTTATTATTGCGCATTCACAGATCATACTACTCTACTACACAGGCGATGGAAGTTGAGCTGCGAGGGGGTGCTGTAGCATCCCTTCAAAAATTATACTGGATTTCAGGTGAATGAGCAATCAAGATGCCTTTACATTTTGTTTTCATCTAGTCATATCTGCTGTGCATTTAAAGACAAAGGCCAACTGTCAGGTTATGTCTTCTGTCAAATTGCTGCCTATGTTTTTAACATGGAGATTGGTGTATTTTTTTGTCTGACTGAAAAGTGTGTGGATTTTGTATAGTAAACTATGCGGCAATCTTGCTGGGGTACAGGGAGTGTGAAAGGAAAGGCTGTGGGTGCAAATTATTTTAACACATAATTCTATTTCAATACTAGTAAATGAACTGTGCAAATTATTCAAAATATATCAGCAGATAAGAAAACACATTTTTGTAATTCCTAAATTTGATGGAAACTTACATTTTAGTATGATCAAAACAAATCAAGGCACTTTACTTGGTGAAGCACAAATGATAAATATTCTTGAAACCTAATCTGCACACATCATCATTTTTGTAAAATATAGTTATATCAGTAAAACTGCTTGTTAGATATTGGGCTGCAGGTGGACTGGGGTATAAGCCCTTGTCAAGCAGCAGCCATAATCCTAAACTGGGTAAGTTGCAGGTAAACCCTAAATTAACCTGTGCTCACCCTCTGGCAGCTTGGGCAAGAGCAGTCATGTTTAACTTAGAGGCAATGTATAAAGTATTTGTGCAACACTTCAAACAGTATAACAGTGAAAACACCACACAAAAAGAGTTCACACTAGGTTAGAAAAATAGCTCTTAATTTAATAAATAAAACAAGACCAAACTTCAAAAATCCAAAATGTAGAACTTGAGATATGAGATATTAAAGAAATAAATGTAAAATAGCACTTAGAAGCAATACAGGATTACTTGGGATATCTGGTCGCGTCGGACCGGGACAAAACAAAAAGTTCAGGGCGACCATTATGGAGCGCGGGCCAGAAACAGGGACCCAGTGATGCCCGCTGAACAAAAGTACCTTTATCCTGTCTGTGTTGGCATCAAAGATGCAGGGTGCAGCCGACGCGATGCATCAGTGTCAATACATGCAGTGGCAGCGATGCGCACATCCTGATCCACGCAGCAGTGGTGATGCGTCAGATCCAATAAGTGAAGAGCTGCAATGCGAAGATTCATTGTCGAGGATGCTGTTTATGGGGGATGCGAAAAGCTGCGCAGGGAAGAGCGTCGCATCATGGTGGTTCGAAGGCGGTCCTGCGGGGCCAATCCACACAGCAGAGGTGATGTGCCGGTTCTGGTCCACGCAACAGGAGTGATGCACAGGTTGTGATCCACTCAACATGGGCAATGCACTGGTTCTCACCCACATATCGGCAGCAATGCACCAGTTTGACAGAGGTTGCATGGGTTTTGCTGAAGCAAGCACATTAGGCCCACTTCCAAGGGTCCAGGACTGGAGTGGCACCACTTGGCAGAGCCTGGGTGCAGAGGCAGTTGGGCTAAAGTCTTTTATGCCCCTGAAACTTCAGATCAGGAGGTCAGCCAACTAGCTCTTGGACTCATTCTGGGTTCAAGTAATGCAGGTCCACTCCTCCTAACCCCAGCAGGGGAACAGCAGGCAGCAGGGCAGCACAGCAAGGCAAGAGTGCAGCAAAGCAGCAGACCAGCAGAGTGGTGGTCCTTCAGCAGCACAGCAGTCCTTCTTCCTTGCAGTCTTCACAGGTCCAGAAGTGTACTGAAGTGGTGTTGTCAGAGGTCCAGTACTTATACCAAGTTGGGCCTTTGAAGTGGGAGAGAGTTCAAAGACATGTTTTTGAAGTGCACAGAGGTCCTCCCTTCCTTCCCTGTTTACAGACTCACTACAGGGGGTATGCAACCCTTTGTGTTGGGACAGAACACAGCCTATTCGGGTGTAAGTGAGGCTGGGTCCAGCTCCTCCCTCCCATCCTCCAATGATGGCCCATCAAATCACACCAAAGCTCCCATTGTGTGAGGCTGTCTAGGGGAAATACACAAAAACCCAGCTGTCACCCACCCCAGACTGATCAGAGACAGGCAGCAGGGTCCAAATGGCTAAAGTAAGAAAATGCCAACTTTCTAAAAGTGGCATTTCTCAAACTGTAATTTAAAATCCGACTTCACCATAAGTTAGCATTTTAAATTAGGATTCCAGAGACGCCGGACTTGGGGGGTCTTATCTCTTCCCTACTGGAAATTACACTTATAGAAAGTAATAAGGTAATACAAATGTTATCCTATGGGAGAGATAGGTCTTGCAGTAGTGAAAAATGGCTTTGGGAGTTTTTCATTACCAGGACATGTAAAACTTAAAAGTACATATCCTGCCTTTCAAATACTTTGCACCCTGCTCTCTGGGTTGCTGAGGGCCTACCTTCTGCATGATCGATATGAATAAAAGGGGAAGGTTTGGGCCTGGCAAAAGGTTTATTTTGCCAGGTGGACACGGCAGTGTTAAACTGCACACACAGGCTCTTCAGTGGCAGTCCTGCTACATGGTTAAAGGGCTCCTTCAGTAGGTGGCACAATCAGTAATGCAGGCCCACTAGTAGAATTTAATTTACATGCCGTGGGTAGAGGGAGAACCACTTTACTAGGGACTTAGAGGTAAATTAAATATGCCAAGTGGGGATGAACCAATTTTACCATGTTTATGGGAGAGAGCACAAGCACTATAATATTGGTTGATAGTGGGAAAGTGCACAGAGTTCTAAAGCCAGCAAAAAGGAGGTCAGAAAAGTGTAGGCGGTAGGCAAAAAGCTGGGGGGAAAACCACCTTATGGCTGTCAGGACTTAAACTGCATGTCTGCGCAAATTTAGTGGCAATTTCAATAGAAAAAGGGCTATCTGTAAATGACTGTGTGCCACACCATGATGTAGTAATAAATGTGTGACAGTGAGCTCCAAAGTGCACCACCAGCTAAATACACACCTTTACCACCCACCTTCTGAATGGGTGCGGCTCATTTCCTACACTTATTCTTAATGTGATCATTGGATTTTCCACACAGCCTATGACTTCAGTGACATAACATTCATGGCAGCAATCCCACTCTGAAAATTGTTCCAGCACAACTGCTTTCATGGGCGAGTGTCTCTTTCCTCTATTTGCCAACCAGGACGAAAGTCATCCTGCTTTGTTCCTTCCCTGTGACACTTAGCTTTGTTGTCTATCAGTCTCAGATTCTCTATGAGTGCAACACAGCTCGATTTAGCAGATATAAAGTGTTGACTAGTGTCTTTATTAGTCACAGCTTTTACTTCTGGATACTTAATGCCATCCTTCACCACAACAATGTCCATGTTAGGTGAATGGCCAGAATTATAATGTGTGACGTGAATATTGTGTCAAAAATGCCAAAATAGTATGAAATAAAATGTCTAAGGTAAGAATATAGTTTTTTGGTACATAGTATTGTTTTCAGAATATTGTTTTCAAGAATATCATTTTATTTAATATGTACCTTAGTATAGTTGTTATAAATATAGTTAATTTTATTAGTGGAATATATGTTAGCATTATAATGTTAAGTGCTAGTATTGGGTGTATTATTGTTATGTTATGTTATGCTATGCTATGTTATGTTATGGTTGACTTCTAAAGTGCGGCTAATCACCTGCGAGGGTATCCAGGTGCTAAGTAAGGCGAGGGCCTGAGAAAGTAGAAGGATGGAGTTATGCCTATTTTTATTTGAAGTGCCAGGTCTTGAGCTTCTTTCCGAAGTCCATGAGTGAGTGGGAGGTTCTAGGGTGTTGCAGGAGGTCGTTCCAGGTTTGGCTACGATGTGTGAGAGGGATCCTTCTCCACATCTGGTCTTCTTGATGCGAGGGAAGCATGCAGTAGCCTGGGAGTCCAACCGAAGGTTTCTGGTGGGTTAGCAGAGGTTGAGGTGTTGGTGAAGCATGGTGGTCCGATGTATACTAAAACTACATCATAAGTGTAATGGCAATTATCCTGAAATGAAAAAAAAATATTTTCTGAGAAATAAAAAACAAAATAAAAATACTTGTAATTATTTCAAACATAAAGCACAGTCAAAATGGTGTACATTAAGGGGAATGTTTGGAAAAAATATATACCAATACAATCTACCAAATAATTCTTTAGAAAAACCCTTTTAATAAACAAGCAAACAATTTATACTATGAGGTACTATAACTTTTGAATTCGGAAAATGAAAAAATAAATACCAGTACTTGGTGTATCTCACATGTACTATTCCCAATTAAAAAGTAGCTACTTGGGGATAGTTTAATTAACTACTCTCACTCAAAATTAAACTACATTGGGGAAAGTGTTGGATTAGGGGTGTACTTCTTTACGAATATTAAGCCACTGACCACTCCAAACTTACCCAAATTGAGTGTAAGTGTTGGTCTATGGAGGAGTTCAAAATTACAATTTCAGATCCAAACTTTACCACTTCGGGTACAGTGCTGGACTTTAGAGTTTTTTATTTTTCCAGAGTTTTTATATAGCATGAATTTGACCCGAATGTATCAAAGCACTGTACATGAGCACCAGTAGCATTACAGACAGACACGTTCATTTTGTCAGGCACAAGGAGATTAAGTGATTTGCCTAGAATCAGAGGATGTTGAGCGTCCCTGCTGAGGCTCGAACCCAGTTCCCCAGCTTCGAAGTCAACCGCTCTAGCCGTTAGGCCGCATCCTCTCCCCATGTATTATTCCCATTTACTATTTTCATGCAACACTTAACAACATTGGTGCGAGTGTTAGACATTGGGGATGATCATATTTACTATTTCCACTCCAAACCTTACCACATTGGCAAAAGAGTAGGACTTTTTGTGGGTTCAGTTTTAACATCCCACTCCAAACTTAACAATATAGGGCAAAGTGTTGGAATGTAGAAACTTCTTATTTACTATTACCACTCCAAACTTCACCACATTGGGCAAAGTGTTGGACTTTGGGGGTTCCGATCAAAAATTCTAAGCTCAAAACTTAATAACATTGCGAAAGTGCTGGACTTTTGAGAGGGGGCAAATTTATTATTTTCACTCCAAACCTAACCACACTGGGGAAAGTGTTGGACTTTGGGGCGGGAGGGGCGAATTTAATATTCCCACTCCAAACCTAACCACAGGGGGCAAAGTGCTGGACTTTGGAGATTTCATGGCTAATATTCCCACTCCATACTTACCTACGTTGGGCAAAGTGTTAGAATTTGGGGGCTCGGTTTTACTATTCCCACTCCCAACTTTATAACATTGGGAAAGTACTGGACTTTAAAGGGCGTCAAATTTACTATCCCCACTTCAGATCTAACCACATTGGGAAAAGTGTTGGACTTTGGAGGGACGGTCAGATTCTAGATTTCCACTCTAAATTTAAACACATAGGGCAAAGGTTTGGACTTTGAAGATTTTATTTCACATTTACTATTCCCACTTCAAACAAACCACACTGGGCAAAGTATTGGACTTCGGGTGTCCAGAGTTACTATTATCACTCCAAACTTTGGGCAAAGTTTTGGACTTTTGAGGGGGTAAAATTTACTAATCCCACTCCATGCGAGACCACTTTAAATAAAGTACTGAAAGATGAGGGTGTAAAAATTACTAATACTTCTCAAAACTTGACTATCTTGATGAATATTCAGAACCTTGGGAAGCAGGCAGATTTTAAATTGCCACTCCAAATGTAAACACAATGGGGAAACTGTTGGGAGTTTTTTTCTTTTAGTATTACTACTCCCACCCTTAATATTTACCTCATTGGGGGGAAGAGTTTGGCTTTGTAGGAGTTCTATTTGCTCGACCCACTCAAAATGTAACAACATTGCAGAAAGTGCAGTACTTTTAGGGTTTAAAATTACCTACTCCCACAAAATAATAATAGACATTACACTAAAAATATTGCTTTACAGAACCCATTTTAATTGTCCCAAAAAGAAACCATATGGCATAAATAAGGTAAATTGGGAGTAGCTGCCAAAAGAATAACAATTCTTTACTGTACCTTTATTTTGTGTAAGAATAATTAATTTCGAAAAAATATTTCAAGCAAAATAATAAAAAAGTTAATAATCTACATTTTAAAATGAAATCAAATTAAAAGTTTTCTTTCCAATAAAATAAACAAAACATTTTAAAAATCATATATATATATATATATATATATATATTAAAACAATAAAATACATTTATTTTGATTTTAAACTTATTAGACAATTAAAAAATTATCTGCAGAAAAACATACGTTATAACAATTTTAATAAAATACAAAAAATGTAAATGAAATATATTTTTTTTAAACATTATGTATAAACATTGACCATAATTAAAGAACAAAAACACTAAAATAATGTAATTAAAAAGTGCAACAATAATTCAAAGCATAACAATCTAAGGTGTCCATTACGATGTCGGGCGAAGAAAAATCCGCCAACAACCACAGTGGCGAAAATCCGCCCGCCTACACCGTCTGAATACCGACCGAGCAATTACGATGCCGCAAACCGAAAACCGCCGGAGGCGGAAAATAAACAGAAAAACCGCCCGCCCATGTCCGAGTCCAAGTCCATCCGCCCGCCACGGACGGAAAGACGCACGACAAGCCAAAACCGCCCGCCCTGACGACCGAGACACCGCCCGTTAAATTAGGATCGTACCGACATGAGCGCGGGAAATCCACAAATACACCGCCCGCCAGCGCAAACAACAGTGACGAAAATGGACACGGCGGAAGCCCTGGCGGCCACGTCCATGCACAGAAACCATCCGCTGACGAAAACAAACACACACAACATGGCTAACAAGTCCACACAGCAACTCACGCACAAAAACCCAAACACAGTACACATCCCTGAAACACACCCCCCCCTGGACAAACAAATCAACTACAAATCCCAGAACACCAGCCACAACACACCTGAAAACAACAGACCATCAGGACACACCCACATAGGTAAGTACAAAACCAGCCCCTTCACAGACCACAACCCCCTGCAACATTACAAACTGAGGACGAAAGCACACAACACAGAGAGACAGAAAGGACAGCAGCACACCACAGACACGCACCCATCACACCCATCACCACCACCACCAAACACCTGACCCACAAACCCCCTGCACATCACACACCACACACCGCACCAGCACCACAAACACCAAAACACACACCATGGCATCACAAAGAATGCCCAAGTTCACTCCCACCGAGCTAACGGTCATGGTCGACGAGATCGTCAAGGTGCACCCACAAATCTATGGCAACCAGGTCCAACAGACACCACTATCCACCAGAAACCGGTTGTGGAGCAGGATCGTAGACCAGGTCAATGCAGTCGGGAACGTTCCACGCAACAGAGGAGAAATTAACAAAAGGTGGAACGACCTCAAAAGCGTGGTCAAGAAGAAGGAGAGCAAAAATCGAGAGCTGGCTGCCAGGACTGGCGGAGGGAATTCCCCGCTATTCAAGACCTTCAAGGCGTGGGAGGAGAAGGTGCGAGTCATCATACATCCGGAGATCCTCACCGGATTACCAGGGGGAGTGGAGGCTGGTAAGTACAAACAAAAGTATTCCAGCACACCGCTATGTACTCACATGCACTACCACCATGCCATAGCTCCTAGGGACAAACACCCCCATGTCCAGTACACAATACACAAGACATCACCCACACATGCAACAGACACTCACACACACTCAGCCCAAAGCTACCAACTAACAAAACCTGGGGGGCATGTGTACAGTCAGCCAGCACCGCAACTCCCACCAAGTCCCCTTGTACTCCAGATGCGCCAGAATGAGCACTCCCCACACCCACATCCATGTGTCCGCCATAGCTGCACTGACCGACAAGTAACAGGTAAGTAGCCGGAACACAAAGACAGTGGGTCGGAGGGGGGACAGCTGAAGTAAAACACCCACCAGGCCCCCACTACCACAGACCAGCAAGGTGGAGCACCCCTCCCTACCAGTACCATGTGGCATCCATTGCATTGCGCACTCAGAAACAACCTGTAGGTGTGAAAAAGTACAGTGTGGGGCGTCTGTAGGCATGAGGACTGTACTACGACTGACACATGGGACATGTCACGTAGCAGAGGAACACGCAGCACTGCTCCCAGTCACAATCATGAGACCAATGTGCACACGGACATGTTCAACAGAGTCAAACCCCACATGACCCATCACAGATACAGCAACACCTAAGGAGCCACGTCTGCATGTACAAGTCCCACTGGAGCACTGACCCACACGGCAGGCACTGTGCCACCCATCACACACATCAGCAACACCATCGAAGTCCTGTCCATGTAGTCCTCACTGCCTGTCACCCACACATCGTACAACAACGCCCACGTAAGACAGACCGTACTAGAAGTAACAGCCTGGAACCACAATATTGCACACAAAGACAACTGGACCCATGAAACACACAGGCACACAATGCACATTCAACATATCATCCATCTCACCTCTCAGCCACAGTGTCATGAAAGGTATGACATCCGAACAGCTGTCCCTCATACAGTAGACATGCAAAGATACCTGCCCATGACAAATCAAGTGGCTGCAGTGACCGAAGCGCACGTCACACTGCGAGTAACGACACACATAATATAGTCAACACCCCAAGAGCACAGCACTGATGCACATGTACCAGGGCAGCACGCACACAAAGGAATTGTCCCATCTGCAATACGTCGTGTGGCACACAACAAGCACGAACTCACAACATATGTGATGTCCGTGAATGATAACAGTCAGCAGATATTCCGGCCATGTGAGACAGACACACACCTTTGTCTATGCACTGTCACGTTGCCAGAACACATGTCACGTTCTGCACCCATTACCCACAGCATGTACCCCAAAAGCATATTTCAACCCAAGAGCGTTTAGGGGGCTGTACTCCCTTTTGGCATCAGCGTACCTAAGCGTTCCATCCCTCCCCCTAAACCATCGTTCAACCCAACATCGTCGATGGTCCTGGAGCACGCATGCACACGAGCCACAAAATGTAGGAGCATAGCAACACACACCCATGGGCATTGCTAATCCGTCCCATGCCACATGTCCACATCACACAGACCCATTGCCTAGCCCACGCATACACACATCGTACATCCACACACACGCCATTGGGAAACCTGTGCACGACAGTGCACGAACTGTGAATGTCAGACAACCAATACATACTTTGTTAGGTGCAACACAATGACCCATCTCATTCTCCCCACAGGTGCCGAACTGCTGGATGCTGGAGAGGGTGACAGCAGCCAGCACAGACAGTCCGCAAGCCCCTGACCCGGACTCATGGATGTAGAGGAGCTGGACACCTCTCCGGACACGGACCACCCAGCAGGCCCATCTGGAGTGGCAGGGCACAACCGCTCCCCAGGGCCCCTCCTGCCCACCAACACATCACCCAGGGCTGATGACCAGTCACAGACCCCTGCTGCCACAGCCGTCGTGCCACCACCACCGTTGCAACCACCACCACCGCCGCAACCACCACCACCACGCCATCCCTCGCCACAGCCCCTGCGCAAGGGTCGGCACGGCCGTCGGGCTCCACCCTGGGAGCCAGAGCGAGGACCGTGGTGAGCAATGTGGCTAGTGGGCAGGTCGGTGGCAGCAGTACTGGTAGGAGGAGCAGGGCCAGGCCAACGCCAACTGTGCCTGGGAGCCAAGCCCTGCCGCAAATCGACAGAGTCCTTGGGGCCTATGAAGAGGCCCAAGGCGAATGGGCCAGGTCGGCAAGCGACACGCAGGAGGTCCTTGCGGTGTTGAGGTCCATGGACGCCCATATGGCCCAAATCGCGGCCCTCATGGGCCAGCTGGTGGTGGGGGAAGTTAATGGGGAAACATTGGCTCCTGTGGAATAATAATACAGTATTTCTAATGTAATTCTGCACAATGGCAATATACAGGGTTAGTAGGATGTCAAAAAGAAAGCTGGCCATTGACACTGAGGGTATAGTCAATGTGAATTTTTTTTCGTTTATATAATAAATAAATGAAATAAACAATATATACATAGGGCTTGAGAATCACAATATGATTATACAACAAACAATGATTACAAATAGTGAACGGTGTCCCAGTGAAAAAACATTGGAACCTAAACTAATAGTGACATAATACGTGACATATGTACAAGGTTTCACTTGAAAACATTTTTGGCGTACCATTAAATAAATCAAAATCAGTTGGACAACACTTTATACAATCATAAGTGTTTGATAATAGTTCGCCTTTGTTAATTGTCGACGACGTTTCGACCCTATCTGAAGTACAGGGTCTCTTCAGGACCTAAAGGATGTAGGGACACCTGAGGGGAGGCTTGCACTGCCTAATGTGAAAAGCAGTGTCACCGTGAAATAAGTGAAGAAAAAACTCACAGGGACCCGGCCGGGCACCCTTGTGAGGGTAGTGTTAGGCAGAAAGGATGGCAGGGCCTGGATATCTCAGCGTTATTTGCCCATATACGAAGCAATCGCCTGCAGCTTAGATCGGCTATTCTGCTGATCAGCCAGAGAAACCCACATGGTTCCTGTACCTTGAGAATATCAAGTGCCCCGAATAACGCTGAGATATCCAGGCCCTGCCATCCTTTCTGCCTAACACTACCCTCACAAGGGTGCCCGGCCGGGTCCCTGTGAGTTTTTTCTTCACTTATTTCACGGTGACACTGCTTTTCACATTAGGCAGTGCAGGCCTCCCCTCAGGTGTCCCTACATCCTTTAGGTCCTGAAGAGACCCTGTACTTCAGATAGGGTCGAAACGTCATCGACAATTAACAAAGGCGAACTATTATCAAACACTTATGATTGTATAAAGTGTTGTCCAACTGATTTTGATTTATTTAATGGTCGCCAAAATGTTTTCAAGTGAAACCTTGTACATATGTCACGTATTATGTCACTATTAGTTTAGGTTCCAATGTTTTTTTCACTGGGACACCGTTCACTATTTGTAATCATTGTTTGTTGTATAATCATATTGTGATTCTCAAGCCCTATGTATATATTGTTTATTTCATTTATTTATTATATAAACGAAAAAAAAATTCACATTGACTATACCCTCAGTGTCAGTGGCCAGCTTTCTTTTTGACATCCTACTAACCCTGTATATTGCCATTGTGCAGAATTACATTAGAAATACTGTATTATTATTCCACAGGAGCCAATGTTTCCCATTAACTTACTTACCCAGGCTCCCCGTGAGTAGGGTTCCCTTGTTTTTTGTTCTCGGTGGTGGGGGAAGGGCACAAGCAAAGCCAGCAACACCACCTCCGCCACCACCTGCTGTGGCGCAGGCTCGTGCAGCATCGCGTTCCCCTGCGTCCACAGCGAGTGAGCACTCCTCAACCACCACCAGAGGAACATCAACACCCCCCCCTACCAAACGTGGAAGGGGCCGTCTGAAGAGGAAACAGGTGTCCAGAGAGGACTTCGCCCGCACCAAACGCCAGTGAGTCAGCCAGCCACCTTGACCACCTACTGCATTGACTTGTGATACGATCCTACCCCACACTGCCATGTGAATGGCATGTGCCTGTTGGACTGTTGACATAGAACTCCATGGGTACACCTTGACCATCACGCAGCCATGACCGTCAACTCATTGTCACAGCATGCACCACATTTGTCATCACCTTGCACACAATCACATGTCACCGCTGTAAATAAATACACCTTGTTCACAATCGGCTTAATGTGTCCTGGGTTTATTCCACGATGTGCAATCGCCACCATGAGCAGAAATGCATCTGCTGTGTGGCATGTCGATGGGACAGGAGAGGCTGCAGGGACCTAGGGGTGAAAAACAGAACAAGAGTACATTCAATGAGTGTGTCACACACTCATCACACAGTACTTGTCACCAACTACAAGCAATGCACACACATCTCACAGAGCAACAGGGCACAATGCTACAGCCACTGACAGTGGCATACCAACCTGGATATGGACCATTGACACACAGCACTCAGTGAACAAAAGGCCCCCGTAACAGAGCACACATACACCTGCACAACTACAGCTACATCAGCCGTCGTACATGGTCACTCACCGGCAAGTGAAGTAGCGGGCGATGAGCTGCTGACGCACAGTCACAGCTTCATCCTCTCCACTGTCCTCTTCACTGGAGCTGTCCTGGTGTGCAGGCTGGGGCCCTGGTTGATCTCCGTCATCCACAATTAGGGGATCTGCTTGCGGATCGCCAGATTGTGCAGCATGCAGCAAGCCACAATTATCTGGCACACCTTCTGTGGGGAGTATGCCAGTGCGCCTCGGTGCGGTCCAGGCATCTGAACCTGGACTTGAGGAGGCCAAAGGTCCGCTCAACCACACGTCTGGTCCTCCCATGTGCCTCATTGTAGCAGACATCAGCTGGGCTCCCAGGACGTCGTAATGGGCTGAGCAGCCAGGGTCCATTCGGGTAAGCAGAGTCACCTGGGTGTGAGGGACACAGAGAACCGTTGCAATTCCAACTGGACACAAGACAGCATTGCACAGCCAGCACGCTACACTAATCCACATACTCACCAACAATCCAGCCACGGTCCGGTTGCAGATTGGTCATCAGACGTGGTAGGATGCTGTTGCGCATGATGTGCGCGTCATGGGCCGATCCTGGGAATTTCGCACACACGTGTGTAATCACCATGTCCGCAAGGCACACAACTTGCACATTCCGGGAGTGCGTGTGCTTCCGGTTGCGGTAGAGGTGCTCGGTGGCCTGTGGTGCAACAAGGCCAACATGGGTGCAGTCTATTGCACCAACGACGTGGGGGATTCGTCCAAGAGCATAGAATGCACCCTTCACTGCCGCCAATTCACGAGCCCTGGGGAAGCGGATGTATCTGTTCCTGTACAGCATCATGGCTGACAGTACATCCCTGAGCACCAAGCTGAACATGGGTTGGGACATCCCACCTCCACTGCCCACTGTGTGCTGGAATGACCCAGTGGCGAAGAAATGCAGTGCAGCTATCACCTTAGCCGTGGGGGTGAATGCTGTTGGATACACCCTGCGAGGACGGAGGTGGGGTTCCAACAAGGCACATAGGCGATGCAGGGTGGGTCGGTCCAGACGATATTTGCGGATGACCTCCACATCCACCATGTCTGACAGCAATTGGTAGGGGCTGTAGGAAGGTGGAATCTGACTATATGGTTGCCCCCACTTTTTTTATGGTGTTTTGCTGGTTTATTACTTAGTTGGACTGGGATCCTGCTATTCAGGGCCCCAGTCTATCTGCTTTTTCTGTAAAAAGGTTTCCATGTGCCTTAGGCACATCACTGATTGGGATCTGGAGTGCCCTTATAAGTCCCTAGTATATGGTATACTATGTACCAAGGGCATAGGTACCTCAGAGGCCTGCCAGGGGCTGCAGCATGTATTATGCCACCCCTGGAAGGCCGTCCAAACTGACACCACAGGTCTGCTACTGCAGCCTGGGTAAGGTGGTGCATGCACCTCTTACTGTGATATAGGTTACCTATATCACTAAATACATACACACATATAAACCTATAAGTCACTCCTAAGGCAGGCCTTATCAATCCTAAAGGCAGAGTGCATGGTTCCTATGTGAGAGGGTGCCCCTGCATGAGCAGGGCCCCTCTGCAGCATTCAGAGACCATCTCTGATGCTGTTTGTAGTGCAGCCTGACCATATACTCTTAAGCGCATTATATCCTCGCGGTAAAATGCTAACTTTGGAATGGCTGCACCTAAACATGTCGTGTTTGGTGTCAAACATCTTGGAATACTACCCCCCGCCAATCCTGGTGGCGGGGGTAGCATTCCACCCTTCTAGAGGGAAAGACATGTTAACTCTGACTAGTCCGGTAACTTCTTTCCAGAGCCCTGGCATCACAAAATGGATGCTGCTGCCACAGACACGAGTCTGGCCTCCTGCTGCTGGACGAAACTCCGGCAGGGGAGGCCTGGACACTAGGTTTCCTGTCCCAGGGAGGTGTGACCACCTCCCCAGACAGGATAATGTGTATTGGGGCTGGGCGGGAGCACTTTCGGGTGCTTTGAAGTCCTGCACTGGGGGCACATTTGGTGTCCCTGTGCATACCCCAGTTCAAACCGGATCAGGGGCTTGCAGCCCCTGCTTTGGCGCAAACTGGACAAAGGGAAAGGGGTGTAGCCACCCTCTGCCCTGACCCACCCATAGGTGGGGCCACAGAGTAGTCCAACTCCTATCTTTGGTATAAAGGTAGGAACCCAGTCCTTAGGACTTTAGATTATCCCTGGACGAAACTCTGAAACTGAATCCTGGACCTTCGATGCTCTACTCACGATTAGAGGACAGAAGAATCTCCCTTGGAGTCAAGGAGTGACTCCCTGCTTGGCAGGCACCAAAGAAGCATCTGTCCGGTTCGCATTTCTGAAGCTCCTGTCGGACGCCGAAGTCATCGCATCACCAGAGGTGGATTCTCAGACTTCCCCGAGGCTACCCTGAGTCCCCAGTAAAGCTGAGGCCCGTGGCTATCGTGGGTGACTTGAGACCGTGACCCCTGGACACTGAGCACATTTGCAAGTGCATCCTCTTCTGGGTCTCCCAAGAAGTCGTGCTTTGGGCTCCGAGTAGCCCTAGCCTCCAGCACCACCTGCACCGAAGATCACTGGCCCCCACTCCATGAGTGTCCTGTAAGCCAGATCCACGTGCGGCGTCATGAGGCTCCTTCGCGGTCGCTAGCCCGTTGGCTAGTAGCCCTTAACGAAGGCCAATCCTTTTCTTACTTGGCATCCTGGTTGCTCCAGGCCTGCACTCACTTACCCTCGCTGGGTGAGTTCCACAGACCTTGCTGGTCTGCACCATCAACGATCTACATCTTCACCAAGACTTGCCGTTGCCAAGGCTTGTTGGGTCCAATCCGGTCGCCGACACCTCAGCACTCGACAGACATCGTGTACCAGCCCGAATCCTGCTCCTGGTTGCCAACAACTCCTCCTGGACCTCGTGGCTGAAGAGTCAAGACGACTGTCAACGCACCTGAAGCACTCGACATCGGTGGGCATCTGTCCATCGCCTTCCTGGTCACTGGCTAGTGACCCAGAGTCTGTCCCCTCTGCTTTCAGGTTCTTCAGAACTCCGATCCACTCTTGGATCCACCCGGACACTTTTCTCTTGGCCGCCAGCAGCACTTTGCAGCAGATCGCCATTCGAATCGACGACGAAACCCGACCCCGAAAGGCACCTATGCACCCGGCTTCCCTGGGTGAGGTAACACGAGTACTCCGGTGCTCCCGTGGGTAGAGACTCTTCAAAGTCCTAGATCTCAAAGGGTTTTGTCCTAGTCCTCTTTAAGTGTCCCTTTTCTCTAATTTCCCGATCCCGACTTTCTCCATAGAAGTCAACGGCGTATCGCGGTTGTGTATTTACACTGCACGCGTCCCCCGTGGGTCCCCTGTGTCACTACCTTGGGTGGTTCCTTGTGGTCCAAGCACTTCTAGAGGCTCTAGGCCTAGTGTCTAGTTCAGTCGTGGTTCGCATACCACTTTATTGGTATATGGTTTGGTACGCCCCTAGGGCCCAAACGTGTATTTGTGCTATTACTGTGATTTAATAACTTCTAACTTATGTATTTCGAACTCTAGCCTCATAAAGAGACTAGAGGGGTGTGTTTAGCAATAAATACATATATTTTGAATATATACCTGGTGTGGTGCTCTTTCATTTGATCACTCAAGAGATTATAGACTGGTAAAACAAGCTGCTTTACATTCCTTCAAGACTTAGCCTGAAGGCTGCTCTCCATAGCTACCACTAGGATAGCTTTCAATAAGGTTGTCTTTAACCTATCTCCAATAAGGGGTTGTTTGGACTGGTGCAAGGTGCCCACTATAATTAGTGGACAGCATATGCCAGGCCAACTTCTCACATTGGTGTGCAGCGTGTGGGATTCCAGCTTGCTATTGTTTTACCAGATAATCTCAATTGAATTGATCAACTGAAAACCACTAAAGGTACCTAAGGTACATATAATTTAAGCTTAGAATACAGTAAGTTCTACTGAACTTAGAGTTGTGTGTTAAGGGATAGCACAACCCTTTCTACAACTCAAGAGAGTTTAGTAGGCCACACTAGAGTAGGTAGTGCATACACCACACCACACTAGTAATGTCTTTAAGGGTAGGATCTAAAGAATCCTTGCAGGAAGCCATTGAGCTTCCACCCTCCAAGTATGATACACTCCCATTCTTGGAATTGAGAGCTTTATGCAACTTGAGAAAAATAAGGACAGGCCAAAGCCCCACCACCCAACACCTCAAGGAGTTGTTGGTGGCTTATGACCTTAGTAAGCCCTTGGGGACTGAAGGGGTAGGAGCTAAGGGCCCCATTACGATACCCGGCGTAAATAAATCCGCCAGGCATGGAAGCGGCAAAAATCCGCCCGCATACACCGTCTGAACACCGACCACGCCATTACGATTACACAAACCGAAAACCGCCATCGGCGGAAAAATCACACAAAATACCGCCCGCCATCGTCCGAGTCGGAGTCAAACCGCCCGCCACGGAAGGAAACACGCACAACAACACAAAACCGCCCGCCCTCACGGCCGACACACCGCACGTGAAATTACGATCGCACCGCCATGAGCGCGGGAAAACCACAAATATACCGCCCGCCAGCGCAAACAACGCCGATGCCAATCGACACGGCAGAAACCATGGCGCCCACGTCCCTGCACAGAAACCATCCGCTCACAAAACCAATAGCACACAACATGGCCAATAAGTCCACACAGCAAGGCACGCACAAATACACAAGCACAGTACACATCCCGAAAACACCCCCGGACAAACAAAAACTACAAAGGCCAGAACCCCAGACACAACACACCTGAAAACAACAGACCATGAGGACACACCCACATAGGTAAGTACAAAAGCAGCACTCCCACAGACCACAACCCCTTGCAACATTGCAAACCAGAGAGGAGAGGAGAGGACACAGTGACACAGCGAGGACAACAGCACACCACAGAAACGCACACATCACCACCACCACCACCACCACCACCAAACACCGGCACCACAAACCCCCTGCACATTACACAACACACACCGCACCAGCACCACAAACACCATGGCACCACAAAGAATGCCCAAGTTCACGCCCATTGAGCTGACGGTCATGGTCGACGAGATCATCAAGGTGCACCCACAAATCTATGGGAACATGGTCCAACACACACCACTAGCCACCAGAAACAGAATGTGGAACCGGATCGTAGACCAGGTCAATGCAGTCGGGACCCTGCCCAGGAACAGAGTCGAAATTAACAAACGGTGGAATGACGTCAAGAGCCTGGTCAAGAAGAAGGAGGGCAAAAACAGAGAGCTTGCTGCCGTCACTGGCGGAGGGAATCCCGCGCTCTTCAAGACCTTCAAAGCGTGGGAGGAGAAGGTGCGAGTCATCATCCATCCCGAGATCCTCGCCGGATTAGCAGGGGGAGTGGAGGCTGGTAAGTACAAACTAATGTATACCAGCACACCGCTATGTACTCACATGCACTACCACCATGCCACAGCTCCCAGGGACAAACACCCCCATGTCCAGCACACAATACACAACACATCACACACACATGCAACAGACACCACCACACACAGCCCAAACCGAACAACTGTAAGATGCGTGGGGACATGTGTACACTCAGCCAGCCACGTAACCAACAACAGGTCCCCAAATATGCCAGAAGCGCCACAACGAGCACCCACCACACCCATGTGTCCGCCATAGCTGCACTAACCGACAAGTAACAGGTAAGTGGCAGGAACACAAAGTGCAGTGGGTGGGAGGGTGGACAGCCCAAGTACAAAACACACCAGGCCCCTAGTCCCACAGCACAGCAAGGAGGAGCATCCCCCACACCCCACAGCCACGTGTCAGCCACCGCAGTGCACAACGACAGCCGAAAGGTAGACATCACGGTCCACAGCAATCGGTGTCAGTGGGTGTCCAGCCACCACCACGACCCACAACACCCCCCACCCCCACAGACCTGCAACACGGAGCACCCCCGCTTAGAACCATGTGGCATCCAGTACAGTGCACGCACGAACAACCTGCAGGTGGGAAACTGGACAGGGCTGGATTACTGGAGGCATGAGGACCGTAACACGACCAACACATGGGACATGTCACGTAGCAGACGAACACGCAGCACCGCCCACCGTCACGAACAAGTGAACAATGTGCACACGGACATGAACCACAGACTCACACCCCACATGACCCATCACAAACACAGCAACACCCAAGGAGCCACGTCTGCATGCACAAGCCACACTGAATATAGTACCACACGGCAGCCACTGTGCAACCCATCACACACAACCGAAACACCATTGAAGTCCTGTCCATGTAGCCCCTACTGCCTGTCAACCACACACCCCACAACTACGCCTATGTGAGACAAACAACACTAGACGCAACAGAGCGGAACAACAGAAATGCACACGAACACCACTGAACCCATCAAACACACAGACACACCATGCACATACAACATACCATCCATCCCATCCGTCAGCCCCAGTCTCATGAAAGGCATGTCATCCGCACAGCTGCCACACATACAGCAGTCACGCTAAGATACATGCCCATGACCAACCATGTGCCAGAAGTCAATGAAGCGCACGACACACTGTGAGCAACAACACACAACATGGGCCCCCCCCCACGAGCACTGCAGTGATGCACATGGCACAGGGCAGCACGCACACCAAGGAGATGGGACAACTGCAATACGTTGGCTTACACACACAACCATCACTCACCCATAACGATGCGTCCAATGCCATGTCCAGTAATCACAACAGACAGCAAATATGCAGGCCATGTCAAGCATGCACACACCTCAAACCATGCACTGTCATGCTGCCACAACACATGTCACGTTTGGCACCCATGGCTTACAGCATGTACCCCAAAAGCATATCCCCTCCCAAATGCGAATCTGGGGCATGGCCCCCATGTTGCCATATGCGTTCCTAAGCGTTCCATTTGAACCCCAAAAGCATATTCCCTCCCAAATGTGAATCTGGGGCATGGCCCCCATGTTGCCATATGCGTTCCTAAGCGTTCCATTTGAACCCCAAAAGCATATTCCCTCCCAAATGTGAATCTGGGGCATGGCCCCCATGTTGCCATATGCGTTCCTAAGCGTTCCATTTGAACCCCAAAAGCATATTCCCTCCCAAATGCGAATCTGGGGCATGGCCCCCATGTTGCCATATGCGTTCCTAAGCGTTCCATATGAACCCCAAAAGCAAAGTACAAACCAGACCCAGGATGGGCCAGGAGCCCGCATACACCAGAGTCACAATGAGTAGGGGCACAGCAACACACCCATCGGCATGGCCAATCCGTCCCATGCCACATGTGCACAGCACACAGTCCCATTGCCTAGCACACACAACTACAAATGCCACAGCCACACACTCGCCTCCGGGAAACCCATGTACGAGATTGCACGAACTGCCAATGTCAGACGACAAATACATATTTCGCCAGGTGCAACACAATAACAAATCTCATTCTCTCCACAGGTGACGAACTGCCGGATGCTGGGGATGGAGACAGCAGCCAGCACAGCCAGCCTACAAGCCCCCAACGAGGACACACGGATCTGGAGGATCTGTCCTCCTCTTCGGACACGGACCACCAAGCAGGCCCATCTGGTGTGGCAGGGCCCAGCCGCTCCCCAGGACCCCTCCTACCCACCAACCCATCATCCAGGGCTGCTGAACAGTCCCAGCCCCCTGCTGCCACTGTCGTTGCGGCCACACCCACGGTCATTGCGGCCACACCCACGGTCATTGCGGCCACTACCACTGCCGCAACCGCCACCATCGCCGCACCGACCACCACCGCCACCACCACCACCACGTCTTCGCTGGCACCAGCCCCAGCGCAGGTGGTGGCCCGGCCGACTGGATCCACCCTGGGAGCCACAGCGAGGACCGTGGTGAGCAATGTGGCTAGTGGGCAGGCCGGTGGCAGCAGGACTGGTAGGAGGAGCAGGGTCAGGGAAACGCCAGCCTCCCCTGGGAGCCATGCCCTGCCTCAAATGGCCAGAGTCCTTGGGGCCTATGAGGAGGCCCAAGAACAATGGGTCAGGTCTGCTTCAGACACGCGGGAGGTGCTGGGGGTGCTGAGGTCCATGGACGCCCGTATAGGTCAACTCGTGGACCTCATGGGCCAGCTGGTGGTGGCGGTGAGGACACGGCCAGGGATAGCAGCTCCCCCTCCGCCACCACCTGCCGGGGCGCAGGGTCGAGCAGCAGTGTCCAGTTCCCCTGCGTCCACAGCCAGTGAGCACACCTCAACCACCAGCATGTCGCAAGCAGGCACCCCCTCGCAAACGTGGAAGGGGCCGTCCGAAGAGGAAACAGATCTCCCGGGAGGACTTCACACGCTCCAGTCGCAAGTGAGGCAGCCAGCCAGCCTTCCGCCAGCCTTCCTTGACCAGCCACTGCATTGACTTGCTCTACGATCCCACTCCACACAGCCAGCTGGATGGCATGTGTGTGTTGGACTATGGACATAGAACCAGTGGGTACACCCTGAGCATCACGCAGCCATGACCGACAGCTCATTGTCACTGCACGCACCACTTTTGTCATCACCTTACACACAATCACATGTCACAGTTTGGAATAAATGCACCTTTTTCACTAACTGCTGTTTGTGCCCTGTGTTTTATTTGTACGGAATACAACGGCCACCTTGGGCGGAAAGGCACCTGATGCGTGGCATGGCAATGGAATCCGGAGGGCCTGTAGGGACCTAGGGGTGGGAGACAGAACAGGAGCACATTCAATGAGTGTGTCACACACCCATCACACAGTACATGTCAACAACTACAAGCAATGTACACACATCGCACAGAGCAATAGGGCACAATGCCACAGTCACCAACAGTGGCATACTACCCTGGCCATGGAGCGTTGACACACTGCACGCAGTGAACAAACGGCCACCCTGACACAGCACACACACACCTGCACAGATACAGACACATCAGCCGTCGTACATGGACACTCACCGTCAAGTAAAGTAGCGGGCGATGAGCTGCTGGCGCACATTCCCAGCTTCCTCCTCTCCGCTGTCCTCCTCACTCGAGCTGTCCTGGTCTGCGGGCTGGGGCCCTGGTTGATCTCCGTCATCCACAATGAGGGGGATCTGCTTACGAATGGCCAGATTGTGCAGCATGCAGCACGCCACCACTATCTGGCACACCTTCTGTGGGGAGTACGCCAGTGCACCCCCGGTGCGGTCCAGGCACCTGAACCTGGACTTGAGGAGGCCAAAGGTACGCTCGACCACACGTCTGGTCCTCCCATGTGCCTCATTGTATCGATCGTCTGCTGGGGTGCGAGGATTCCTCAATGGACTGAGCAGCCATGCCCCATTCGGATACGCAGAGTCACCTGGGTGTGAGGGACACAGAGAACCGTAGCTATTCCAACTGGACAGGGGACAGCATCGCACAACCAGCACGCTACACCACTCCACATACTCACCGACAATACAGCCACGATCCTGTTGCAGATTGGCCATCAGTCGTGGCAAGATGCTGTTGCGCATTATGTGTGCGTCATGTGCCGAGCCTGGAAACTTGGCACACACGTGGGTGATCACCATGTCCGCAAGGCACACCACTTGCACATTCAGGGAGTGCGTGTGCTTCCTGTTGCGGTACAGGTGCTCAGTGGCCTGTGGTGGAACAAGGCCAACATGTGTGCAGTCAATGGCTCCCACGACGTGTGGGATTCTGCCAAGGGCATAGAATGCACCCTTCACTGCCGCAAATTCACGAGCCCTGGGGAATCTGATGTACCTGTTTCGGTACAGCATCATGGCTGCCAGTACATCCCTCAGCACCTTGCTGAACATGGGCTGGGACATCCCTCCTCCACTGCCCACTGTGTGCTGGAATGACCCAGTGGCGAAGAAATGCATGGCGGCCATCACCTTAGCCGTGGGGGTGACAGCAGTCGGATACACCCTGCGGGGACGGAGATGGGGCTCTAACATGGCACACAGTCGATGCAGGGTTGGCCTGTCCAGCCGAAACTTCCTGATAACCTCTGTATCGTCCATGTCCGCCAGCAATTGGTATGGGCGGTCAATGTTCGGTCTCCGCCTGGGGAAAATGGCAGAGGACACATGTCAAAGCAACACGACACATAGCAATTTCGCATACACATCACTGACATGACTGAGCAAGCACATGAGCCACAGCCCAGCTGTCAAGCTGGGACGGCACGGCCACAATACACTTACACAGGTCTCCCAACAATGGCAATGGCAAGTGAGACATACCACTGCCATGTGCATGCACATGGGGATCTAGGCCCCAATGACTTGCGTGGCGTGCTGATGGGGACTGACTGCATATTCGTCAAGCGGCAACGCCACGGCAACATGAGTGTCTGCTGAGCATGGAACTGCTTCCGAGGCTGGATGAGTATGGCACACGACGACGACGATGTGGGCACGGGCTGAGCGGCCAATACAAGTGGGACCTGTGGCACGAGGGGATATGAGACAGTAGTAGGTGTCAGCACTGCACCCTATGTACAGCACTGTACGGATCACACCTCCCGAAACATTGACAGGTGTCCACATTGACAACCCCATGCCAAGACGGCTGTGTGCTTGCAGTCACACGTCACAGGTGAGAGGTTACATTGCACGTGCCAGGTGGCAGACGTACATAGTGGGAGCTGGCATGTGTGTGCATGTGTCTCCTGTTCAGGATCCACCAGATGGGCGCTGACTCTGTACTGACCATTGGACACAGCATGTTCCGTGGAAGGCTTGTGTGTGTGGGATGGTGGCACTGGATGTGCCTCCGTTGGGTGGGGGGCCATGCACAGGGCGGGTACGTCGATGATTGCGCATTGTTGGTCACGGTGGGTGCACCAACTAAGATGTGTTGCCCTGTGTTCAATTCCTATGTCCGCATGATGATGGACTGTGGATGTGGGCAGACTACACATTGGTCGATGTGCTGTCTATATGCATGTGCCTTCACACCAGGCACAGCTGCCCCTGCACATGTGACCCCTGCTGGACTCGCTGCTGGGTCTGTGGAGCTGATGCACCTTCTGTGCGTGGGGCGGACAGCTCTCCTCACTTCCCTCATTGCGCATGTCATGTCTTTGCCGCAGGTGACATGGATCATGGAGGGCCCACATGTACGCGTGGGTAGGCTACACATGATTGTTCACTGGTCGCCACCCCAGTCAGTGTTTCGAATGGGAAGGTTGTCGTGCTGGTGGTATGTTCGATGTGGCGGATGGGCGAGCCTAGGTGCGGGCTTACATTCCGGACATGGGGGGTAGTTGGATTGGCGACTAGTTGCAGTACACACGGAACACGTCTCTTCCTTTCCACATCTGGGTCATCCCTTGTACTAACTGACAGTGATACGGTCATCTTCGCCCCAGCCCTCATGTCCTCCCCTCGCCCCCCAATATGCATGCTCACCTGCGAGGCTAGCGCTTGCACAGGCAGCCCCAAGCTCGCACCAGAGAGGGCAAGGAGTGTATGTGTGGGTCCAGTTGCACGAGTGGGCTGTCTCAGGGTATGATGTGTGGCGGGACGCCGTCCACCTGCGTGGTGCCCCAAATGGAGACCCGGCCTGCATGGACTATGCATCACAGTCTTCGCCTTCCGGATCCGCAACCTGCGACACCCAGTGGCTGTGGCTGCCCTTGCGGCCATGCCGCGTCCGTCTGTGGCTGATGGCCCACACATTCACTCTTTGGCCTCTCTGGGGAGGGCTCGGGGTGGTGGCGCACGCGCTTGCACTTAGTCGCAATGGCATGTGGCGTGGTTGGTATGATGGGCAATGGATGGGATGGTGCGAGCCACCTCCCGTGACGTCAGTGCTGCTCGTGCTGTGGTGCGTCCCCCCTACACTTCCATTTGACTTTTTGCCATGCTAGACGTTGAGGTTCTATTGCCTGCGTGATATGACCAGGAGGAGCGCGAGGAGACCTCTCACACACCATGCTCCACTGCCATCCCGTGCCCTGTATCGCCTGTGCGGATTGACTATGTTGGGGTTACACCTGGTCGACTGGGGCTGTGTGTGCCTTGTCAAGGGGCATGGCGGGCGCACAACAGGATCCTGCTTGTCCACAGAGGGTGGGCTGAGGTGCGCCTGGTACCGCTATGTACGTGTGCCCGGCTGCTGTGCACACACGTGTTCACTCCCCCCCGACAGGTGTCCTCTCACTATGCCCAGGGAAGCGGTGGTGTACTGTTCATGACCCCTCCCAACACGGCGTGCTCCAACTTGGCATGTGCGCATCTACCCGTCACACCCACCCACCTGTGCACTGCGTCCATACGACTTCACACGGCACATGTGTGTCTTCCACAGTTGTGCTACTCATTTGCGTTGTCATCCAATACCAGTGGACTACATGGTCATGTCACGACTGCCGTGTACTTCACATACTCTCATCCTCTCTCATTCGTACATGTGAAATGAGTCAGCGGAGACAGTTTTGGTTTCAAACATTATATTGAGTCTTCTGTCCTCTGTGATGCAGTATAGTGGACACTACTGGCAGCGGAATACATGTTGAGGATATACTGAGCATGATTGCAAATGGGATAGGGTGTGGGGTTACATGTGATTGGCTGTTGCATGTGGGATGTGGGCTTCAGAGTGACATCTGCTTGGCCAAGGCTGTGCTAATGTACATTTGCGTATAGCTGCGGAGCTGCGGACTTTGACACAGACGGTATACATGTAGCCTACCAGACCGCTTGGCATCATGGGCACAGTCCATCTCAGTTCCATGTGACAGGTTTGCTGCGGTTGTTCCTCATGCACGCGTGCATGTGAGATGACATCAGGGCATGTGCTTGCGTGCATGCAGCGGCGTGCCACTTGTTGTTGCACTGTGGTGGTTACTGGACATGTCACAGTCACTGGGGTCGTGTTGTTGTTGTATGCACTTGACGTCCATGCAAAGGTCCTGGTATGGGATTCCCGGGCGGGGGTGGGAGGGGTGCAGCACCCACAGACTCCAGGCGACCTATTCATGTCCACTGAGCGGTGTGTGTGTCCATGGGCGCTGGATCCATGTCGTGTCCTGGTTGTTCGTGCAGTTCCGTCCATGTGGGTGCGATACACAGAGCCCATGCCACTGCCTCCCACGATGCATGCGGTGTTCCTGGATGTGATGGGGAACAGTGTGCATGTCCCGGTCATATCCGATGTCATGGTGATGTCGTTGATGGTGTGGTTACAGTTGCCGGTCGTTTGGTATGGCTGTTGTGGTGGTGACTGGCCAGTCCGTGCGGAAGCTAAGCATGGGTGCGGGGTTGGACATCAAAGGTCACTCGGGGAACCTGCGTTGTGGTCCGACGTATTTACAGGTTGTCAGGTATGCGATGCCGTCCAGCAGGGCTTCCATGTCATTGGTGGTGTACATGTTTGCCAGCCAATGTAGCGGATGGTGGCTGTCAAGGTGTTGTTCGTAAGTTGTCCCTTGGAGGACCATGATGGGGCATGCTGGGTGACATTCGATGTAGCTGTTCTCGATGATCCGTCGTGTGGAGGCACAGTGGTCCCATTTCAGTGCGGGTGCGATGTTGGCCACATACGCCATGCCCCCATAGGCAGAGCAGGCCCTGTCGTGTGCGTCCAGAGGGAGGAGTAGTGGTAGCAGGTCCGCCTTCAGACATGCCGGGTTGGAGAGGCATATCTCGACGGGATGCTGGTAGGGACACCTCCGACAGTAGAAGACGGGCATGACGCAGCTGAACAATGTGATGCGGTAAGTCAGTCGGTAACTTACGTTCAGCAGGGACAGGAGATCGCATCCCAATGTATGGAACAGGTTGGTTTTGTACAGCTTGAGCTGTTCGGCGTAGTTGGGTAGGTGTGTTGCGGTTGCCATTTCGCAGCGGTGCGTTGTGGTGGCGTGCTCCGGCTGTGTGTGCAGTCTGCAATGTGCACGCTCCGAGGTTGCTGTGAGCTCTGTGTAGTCGTAGGGAGACAGGACTTGTGTTCTGTTTGCTTGTTTGGAGGACACGGGCCCTCTTCCCACATGCTTCTCAGACAGTTCAAGGTCAGTGATGTGTGACTCCTTCCAATTAACTTGCATGTGGCCGACATGGGGGAGTGTTTTCTTCTTTCTTCCCCGTCCGTTGTGTGCTTCTGTGATATGCGCTATCTGCCCTGTGGTCGGTCTCCTCGGCATCCCTGTGTTGGTCTATTCTTGGACAATGGCTGTATTCACCGGCTTCTGTCGTAGGGCTGTGGTTTCGGTGTTGGAATGGAAGGTCATTCAGTGCTGTCTGCTCTCCCTTGTGTGGGCGGCAGGCTGCCTTTCCGCTCTGCGTTGGGCCTTGTGTGTGAATGTTATTCTTGGGCCACCTGTTGTCGGTCCCCGTGCTCTTTGGTGTTCCGTTTTATATGTCTTGTTCATATGTGCAGGGTGGTATGGGTTTTTCAGTGTGGTACTGGCGTTCCTCTTCCCGAAGGGGCCCTGCTTCTCCTAGTTGGTGTGGCCGCCGCTGTGTGCTACGCCATGTTTGTTACACTGGGGTGTGTCCTGCTGTTGCGTGACTTCACTGACATGTGTGCGTCGGTTGTGTGGCGTTGGGTGTTGTCCGTGAATTGGGCGTTGGGGACATGTCTGTGGCAGGCCTGTCACGTGTCATGTGCGTTCGGGGTGGGGCTGATGTGTGTGCTGCTTGGTTGTGTCCCTGTGTCTGTGTGCGACGCATGCATGGCGCTGCGGTTGGCCTCTGCGTTGTGCGCATGTGTGGCGGCGTCATCGCTGCTTTGGGGCCGTGACGGGTGGTTGGTGCCTAGTCCCAGGTGGTGTGTACACATGTGTTCCGCGATGTTACGATTTGGCCTGTGTGTCATATGTGGATGCAATGGTGGATGTGTAGTGTACACGCGCTGGTGGGGGGTTGTCCACTTTTTCCGCCCTTGCACTGTGTGCGCTGTTTGCGTGCACTTGTTGTGTGTGTGCCTACCTGCGTCTCCGCGGTACGTTGCGTCCTTGGTGGTGCATCAGCAGAAGCATGGGAAGGGCCTGCAGTGCTGGATTCATGCTCGGGGTGCCGCTTCTTCGTTGTCCGTGCTCTGCGTCCGTGTTACCGCCTCTCTTTCACGTGCGGTGTCTCTTAGCCGTGGGAGCCGTTTGTTTGCGGCATCGTAATTTATACGCCGGGCGGGACGTGTTTCGTCGGACGGTGTGTGTCAGTTGGGCTGCGCCGCTACGTGTACGGGCGCACTTTGATGGCGGACGGTGTTGCTGGCTTGCCGGCGGTGTTTGGCCTACTTTTCGCATCGTAATTGGACGGGCGTGTGGACTGCTGCGTGCCGGCGGTAACTGGTGGTTTTTGCATCCGCCAGCACGGCGGTTGTGCTTCCGCCCGCCATCGTAATGAGCCCCTAAGGGTGGGGCAGAGGAAGAGGAGGAGGCCAGGGGTACCAATACCCCCAGCCCCCCCTCTGAGACTGGCCAGGAGGGTGACAATGACCCTGACCTGGATAACCCAATCCCTCCTGTGGAAGATGATGAGGATGATCTGAATGATCCCCACTTTGTCCCCCCAGGAAGGATTAAGAGTGTGCCCAGGAAGTCTAGATCTCCTTCTCAGGAGTCTAACCACTCTGGCACCTCCATAGGGAGCTCTATCTCCTCTCACAGGAGGGAATCCTCTCATGAGAGAAGAGACAGACTGGTCCAGTATGAGGAAACTCAGCTGGAAATCAGAAAAAAGCAATTGGCTTTAGATAGGGAATCTCTAGATCTCCTTAGAGAGAGAAGAAAGTTGGGACTAGAGTCCCATGGTGGCAGCAATATCCCTAGAGATAGGGAAAGGTCTTATGACCATAGAAACCTAAACAAGATTGTCCCTCCCTACCAGAGTGGGGATGACATCCACAAATGGATAACTGCACTGGAGAGGGCCTGTAAAGTTCAGAAGGTCCCCCAGAGGCAGTGGGCAGCAATCTTGTGGCTCTCCTTTGCAGACAAAGGTAGAGACAAGCTCCTCGCTGTAAGAGAAGAGGATGCTGACAATTACACAGTCTTGAAGAGTGCTCTGATAGATGGGTTTGGCCTAACCACTGAACAGTATAGGTTGAAGTTCAGAGACACCCAAAAAGCTCAGACTCAAGACTGGGTTGATTTTGTAGATTGTGCTACAAAGGCTCTGGAAGGTTGGATACATGGCAACAAAGTGCATGACTTTTTAGGATTGTACAATTTGATTATGAGGGAGCAGATCCTTAATAATTGTCAAAACCAGCTTTTGCACCAGTATCTGGTGGACTCTGATCTGACCTCTCCCCAAGAATTGGGAAAGAAGGCAGACAAATGGGGCAGAACCAGAGTAAAAACTAGAAATCAGGGTGGTGACCAGAAGAAAGATTCTACTAAGTCCCAAGAGAAAGGTGGGGATAAATCTAAGGATAAGTCCCCTACAGGGCCCCAAAATTCCTCTTCTGGGGGTGGGTCCCAAACTCCTTCCTCTCCTGAAAAGAAACCCTATTGCCATGTCTGTAAAAAGCCTGGGCACTGGAAAACTGATCCCAGTTGCCCCAGGATTGGCAATAAAGAAAATGTTCCTCCCACAACTACTACCACCCCTCCTGGTACTACCAGTAGTAATCCTCCAGTTGGGAGTAGTGCACCCAAAAAGTTGGGTGCTTTTGCAAGAGGAACAGAGGGGAGCCCTAGTTTAGACAGGGACCCCTCAACAGACTCCTCTGACTCTGATGGTGGTATAGGATTTGCCACCTTTACCATGGGTCCCACAGCGTTGGGCAGGTACAGATTGGAGCCAATAATTAATGGTCAGAAAGCTGTGGCATTTAGGGACACAGGGGCTAGTGTCACCATGGTGGCAGGGAAACTAGTCCCCCTCACCAGTTTTTACCTGATTTTAAGTACCAGGTGACCAACATTGATGGTGTCAGAACAGATCACCCCATGGCCATAGTCAATCTCAGCTGGGAGGGGGTCACAGGCCCAAAGAGAGTGGCAGTGTCCCCCACCTTACCTGTAGTTTGCCTGATGGGCAATGATTTGGAAATTTCAGCCTGGGCTGAAGTTGAACACCAAACCCATCTTAGGATGTTGGGCGTCCCTGTAAAGGTTAGTGGGGCTGTGATGGCCACAGCCCCAGCCCAAGAATTTGGAGAGATGGAGCCTGAAAGAATGGCCCACTCTCCCCCAAAAGAGAGCACAAGGGTTGAAGAAAAGTCTTCGTCCCCCAGACAGTAGGTAAGGGTCAGCCTCCTCAGGGAGCTGACCCTACCCCTAGTGAAGGAACTGCCACAGAGGTAGTCAGGCCTGGCCTGGCCACCCCCTGATGGCAGAGGACCCTTCCAAGGTGGTACCCAGTCTGGAGCAGGTAACCTGCCCCTCTCTACCCTGCCTCAGTCAGCCCAGGGCTGCAGAGGTCAGGGAGGTCAGTGGACCCCCAGGGCCCCCTGTCCAGAGGAAGCCCCCCATCAGCAGATTAGGGGCACCCAGTCTAGTAGCCCTAGCCAGCTGAAAATTCCTCTACACACTGAGGGATCCCCCATACCTTTATGTAGGGACCTCCCCCAGAAGGACTCTGGTAGGCAAGGGCAAACCTGGGACTAGAAGGTTCCAAACCTGCCATGTCCCTCCAGTAGTCCATCCAAAGGGACCCAACCCCCAGCTGTAGGCAGCCAAAGGTTGACCCTTAGAGCAAAGTGCAACTCAGTCATGGAAAGACAGGCATACATGGTGACCAGTGATCTGAGGAAGCTGAGGCCAACATTCATAGGGCCTCACTTCTCTACTCAGACACCTCACCAGCCTTGTACTTTACCTAAGCACACCACAGGTAGTGATTCCCCATGGTGGAGACCCTCTCATACCCTTAGGGTGAGGGATTGCTTAGTGGACCATAAGACAGGGGGCAACCATGCTAGTGCAGGTGCTTCCTTATATGACCACTTAGTCAATGAAGGCTCAACTGGCCAAGGTTAGCCTTATCTCCTTTCGTTTGGGGGGGTTATGTAGGAAGGAGGAATCTGACTATATGGTTGCCCCCACTTTTTTTATGGTGTTTTGCTGGTTTATGACTTAGTTGGACTGGGATCCTGCTATTCAGGGCCCCAGTCTATCTGCTTTCTCTGTAAAAGGTTTCCATGTGCCTTAGGCACATCACTGATTGGGATCTGGAGTGCCCTTATAAGTCCCTAGTATATGGTATACTATGTACCAAGGGCATAGGTACCTCAGAGGCCTGCCAGGGGCTGCAGCATGTATTATGCCACCCCTGGAAGGCCGTCCAAACTGACACCACAGGTCTGCTACTGCAGCCTGGGTAAGGTGGTGCATGCACCTCTTACTGTGATATAGGTTACCTATATCACTAAATACATACACACATATAAACCTATAAGTCACTCCTAAGGCAGGCCTTATCAATCCTAAAGGCAGAGTGCATGGTTCCTATGTGAGAGGGTGCCCCTGCATGAGCAGGGCCCCTCTGCAGCGTTCAGAGACCATCTCTGATGCTGTTTGTAGTGCAGCCTGACCATATACTCTTAAGCGCATTATATCCTCGCGGTAAAATGCTAACTTTGGAATGGCTGCACCTAAACATGTCGTGTTTGGTGTCAAACATCTTGGAATACTACCCCCCGCCAATCCTGGCGGCGGGGGTAGCATTCCACCCTTCTAGAGGGAAAGACATGTTAACTCTGACTAGTCCGGTAACTTCTTTCCAGAGCCCTGGCATCACAAAATGGATGCTGCTGCCACAGACACGAGTCTGGCCTCCTGCTGCTGGACGAAACTCCGGCAGGGGAGGCCTGGACAACAGGTTTCCTGTCCCAGGGAGGTGTGACCACCTCCCCAGACAGGATAATGTGTATTGGGGCTGGGCGGGAGCACTTTCGGGTGCTTTGAAGTCCTGCACTGGGGGCACATTTGGTGTCCCTAGGCATACCCCAGTTCAAACCGGATCAGGGCTTGCAGCCCCTGCTTTGGCGTGAACTGGACAAAGGGAAAGGGGTGTGGCCACCCCTCTGCCCTGACCCACCCATAGGTAGGGCCACAGAGTAGTCCAACCCCTATCTTTGGTATAAAGGTAGGAACCCAGTCCATAGGACTTTAGATTATCCCTGGACGAAACTCTGAAACTGAATCCTGGACCTTCGACGCTCTACTCACGATTAGAGGACAGAAGAATCTCCCTTGGGGTCAAGGAGTGACTCCCTGCTTGGCAGGCACCAAAGAAGCATCTGTCCGGTTCGCATTTCTGAAGCTCCTGCCGGACGCCGAAGTCATCGCATCACCAGAGGTGGATTCTCAGACTTCCCCGAGGCTACCCCTGAGTCCCCAGCAAAGCTGAGGCCCGTGGCTATCGTGGGTGACTTGAGACCATGACCCCTGGACACCAAGCACATTTGCAAGTGCATCCTCTTCTGGGTCTCCCAAGAAGTCGTGCTTTAGGCTCCAAATAGCCCTAGCCTCCAGCACTACCTGCACCGAAGATCACTGGCCCCCACTCCACGAGTGTCCTGTAAGCCAGATCCACGTGCGGCGTCATGAGGCTCCTTCACGGTCGCTAGCCTGTTGGCTAGTAGCCCTTAACGAAGGCCAATCCTTTTCTTACTTGGTATCCTGGTTGCTCCAGACCCGCCCTCACTTATCCTTGCTGGGTGAGTTCCACAGACCTTGCTGGTCTGCACCATCGACGATCTACATCTTCACCGAGACTTGCTGTTGCCAAGGCTTGTTGGGTCCAATCCGGTCGCCGACACCTCAGCACTCGACAAACATCGTGTACCAGCCCGAATCCTGCTCCTGGTCGCCGACAACGCCTCCTGGACCTCGTGGCTGAAGAGTCAAGACAACCGTCAACGCACCTGAAGCACTCGACATCGGTGGGCATCTGTCCATCGCCTTCCTGGTCACTGGCTAGTGACCCAGACTCTGTCCTCTCTGCTTTCAGGTTCTTCAGAACTCCGATCCACTCTTGGATCCACCCGGACACTTTTCTCTTGGCCGCCAGCAGCACTTTGCAGCAGATCGCCATTCGAATCGACGACGAAACCCGACCCCGAAAGGCACCTATGCACCCGGCTTCCTGGGTGAGGTAACACGAGTACTCCGGTGCTCCCGTGGGTAGAGACTCTTCAAAGTCCTAGATCTCAAAGGGTTTTGTCCTAGTCCTCTTTTAAGTGTCCCTTTTCTCTAATTTCCCGATCCCGACTTTCTCCATAGAAGTCAATGGCGTATCGCGGTTGTGTATTTACACTGCACGCGTCCCCCGTGGGTCCCCTGTGTCACTACCTTGGGTGGTTCCTTGTGGTCCAAGCACTTCTAGAGGCTCTAGGCCTAGTGTCTAGTTCAGTCGTGGTTCGCATACCACTTTATTGGTATATGGTTTGGTACGCCCCTAGGGCCCAAACGTGTATTTGTGCTATTACTGTGATTTAATAACTTCTAACTTATGCACTTCGAACTCTAGCCTCATAAAGAGACTAGAGGGGTGTGTTTAGCAATAAATACATATATTTTGAATATATACCTGGTGTGGTGCTCTTTCATTTGATCACTCAAGAGATTATAGACTGGTAAAACAAGCTGCTTTACATTCCTTCAAGACTTAGCCTGAAGGCTGCTCTCCATAGCTACCACTAGGATAGCTTTCAATAAGGTTGTCTTTAACCTATCTCCAATAAGGGGTTGTTTGGACTGGTGCAAGGTGCCCACTATAATTAGTGGACAGCATATGCCAGGCCAACTTCTCACAGGGGCGATGAATGTTTGGTCTACGCCTAGGAAAGATGGAAGTGAACACATGTCAAAGCAACACGCCACATGGCATATTCACATACACAAAACATAAATGACTGAGCAGGCAATTGAATGACAGAACGGCTGACAAGTAGGGACAGCACAGCCACAATACACGTACACAGGTCCCCTGCCAATAGCAATGGGCAGTGACACACACCATTGCTATGAGCATGCACATGGGGAGTTAGGCCTTAACAACTTGTAAGGCATGCTGATGGTAACAGACTGCATATTCGGTAAACTGCAACACCACGGCAACATGACTAGCTGTGTGCATCACACTGCTTCCGAGGCTGGGTGTGTAGGGCACACACCAACAACGCTATGGACACAGGCTGAGCGGCCAAAACAATTGGGACCTGTGGCACGAGGGGATATGAGACAGTCATTGATGTCCCTACTGCACCCTATGTACAGCACTGTACGGATCACACCTCCAGAAACATTGACAGGTGTACACATTGGCAGCCCCATGCCAACACGGCTGTGTGCTTGCAACTACACATCACAAGTGACACGTAACATTGCACGTGCCAAGTGGCAGATGTACATAGTGAAAGATGGCATGTGTGTGCATATGCATATCCCATGCTCCCATGCCAATGTGTACATGATGATGTTCCTACATACATGTGGAGGCTGAGCACTGGCCGTCCCTGCCAATGCACACAGCATGTTGTGGCCCTGTCCATTGTGGACCTGCACCCACACGCAAATCATGGCCACACCTGCAGATGCATTGCGCACATTATACTGTGTGGTGCACATGGCATCAGCGGACTGTACCCGGCATGGGCCAGGCCCTCACGGGCAACTCCAATGACCCTCGCGGTTGCACCCTGCGTGTTCCACTGTGGAGGTAGGCGTCCATGGCCAGCTGGGAGCAGGCCAACGTCTGCAATTGAAGCTGCCAGACATGGTACACGAATCGCAGCAGCTTGTACCCACTGAAACGGCCCCAGGGGGTAATATGTGTGTGTGAGTGGGACAGACATAACCACAGCTACCTGGCACTGCAGCCTGGCACCCTCGACGACACCTGCTGCTGCCACCACTCCACCTACATGTGGATGACGCTGAGGACATGTCCAGTTCCACTCACCGGCGAGGAGCTGGAGAACCTGGATTCCGTGCTCCACGCACACTGCACATGGCTATTCCTTGCGAAAGTTGTGTGTGAGAGACAACTGCAGTGTGTGTGGGTGTGCATGTGGGGGACACACATGTCGTTGCTCCTCAGCACTATGAGTCAGAGCCTGTGGAGTACAAACATGCACTGCTCACCATGCTGGCTGCAGGTGGCATGGGTATGTGAGCTCTCGGGCGCTTTGACCTGTCTGTCCCTCCCGAGTGGTGGTACATGGCAACTTCATGTCAGACATCCAGTGACACAGACAATTGGCAATGCAGGTCTCAGTGCACTTGTCGGTCGTGTGGAAGTCAGGCTGGGGCCATGCTGCCCTTCTCAGTCCCAGCAGGCCTGGCCTGCACATTGACTGCACAATGCCAGTAGGTGCCGACACAGACTGCCTAGTGGGTTACATGTGTCTCCTGTTCAGGACCCCCGGATGAGCGCTTACTCTGCACTGTCGATTGGACACACCATGACTCGTGATAGGGATGTGTGTGAGAGATAGTGGCACTGAATGTGACCTTCGTTGCGGGGTGGGCCATGCACAGGGCGAGTACGCTGATGGTTGCGCAGTGTTGGTCACAGTGGGTACACCCACACAGATGTGTTGCCTTGTGATCTTTTTCTAGGTCAGCCTGACAATGGACAGTAGATGTGGGCAGGCTACACATTGCTCGATGTGCTGTCTATGTGCATGTGCATTCAAACCAGGTACAACTGCCCCTGCACATGTGACCCCTGCTGCACTCAGTGCTGGGTCTGTTGAGCTGATGCACCGTCTGTGCGTGGGGCAGACAGCTCTGCTCACTTCCGTCATTGCCCATGACATCACTTTGCCGCAGGTGACATGGAACATGGAGGGCCCACATGTACGCGTGGGTGGACTACACAAGACTGTCCAATGGTTGTCACCCCCAGTCAGTGCTTCGAATGGGAAGTATGTGGTGCTGGTACTCTTTTGATGTGTCGAGTGTGCGGGGCTAGGTGCGGGGCTACATGCAAGACCTGGGAAGGTCATCGGCTTATCTACTAGTTGCAATACACACGAGACATGTCTTTTTCTGACCACATCAGGGGCATTCCTTAAACTAACTGAAAGTCAAACAGTTATCTTTTACACTGTCCTCATGGCCTCCCCTCGCTCACACCAATATGCATTTGCACATGAGAAGCTAGCGCATGCACAAGCAGCTCCAAGCTCGCCCCAGAGAGGCCAAGGAGTGTATGTGTGGGTCCAGTTGAACAAGTGGTCTGTCTCACGGTATAATTAGTGGCGAGACGCCGTCCACATGCGTGGTGCCCCGACTCGAGACCCGGGCAACATTGACAATGCATGACAGGCTCCGCAGTCCGGATACACCACCTGCAACACACAGAGGCTGTAGCTGCCCTAGCGGGCCAGGCCACGTCCAACTGGGGCTCATGGCCCCACACATTCACTCTTTGGCCTCTCTGGGGCGAGCTTGGAGCTGCTTGTGCACGCGCTGGCTTCTCTGTTGCAATGGCATGTAACGTGTGTGGGTATATTGTCAATGGGTGGGATGGTGCGAGCCACCTTCCGTGACGTCACTGCTGCTTGTGATGTGTGCGTCCCCCACTACTTCCATTTGACTTGTGCCATACTACACATTGTGGATGTGTTGCCTGCGTGATGTGACAAGGATGAGCGCGCCATGACCTCTCACCCACCATGCTCTACTGCCATCCCGTGCCCTGGATTGCCTGTGCAAGTGGACGATGTTGGGGATACACCATGTCGACAGGGGATGTGAGTGCCTTGGCAAGGGCCTGGCGGACGCGCAGCAGTATCCGGCATGTCCACGGAGGGTGGGCTGACGTCTACACTTGATGCGGCATTGTTCGTGTGCCCGCCTGTTGTGCACACACGAGTTCACATTCGTCACCAGACAGGTGGTCTTTACAGATTCCCAGGAGTGCGCCAATGTACTGTTCCTGAGTCCTCCCAACACAGCGTGTTTCAACATTGCATGTGCGCACCTACCCGTCACACCCACCCACCTGAGCCATGCGTAACTCCCGCTTCACATGACACATGTGTGTCTCCCACAGTTGTGCTACTCATTTGCGTTGACATCCAATGACAGTGGACTACATGGTAATCTCACGACTGCCGTGTACTTCACACACTCTCATCCTCTCTCATTCGTACTTGTGAAATGAATCAGCAGAGACACATTGTTGCTTCAAGCCATGTATTGGGACTTATGTCCTCTGTGATGCAGTATAGTGAACACTACTGGCAGCGAAGTGCATGTGGAGGATATACTCAGCATGATTACACATAGCATAGGGTGTAGGGGTACAGTGATTAGTTGTTGACTGTGGGATGTGGGCTTCAGAGTTACAACTGCTTAGCCGTTGGTGTGCTAATGTACATTTGCTAATCACTGTGGTGCTGCTGACTTTGACACAGACAGTATACATGTAGCCTACCAGTCCGCTTGTCATCATGGGCACAGTGCATCTCAGTTCCATGTTACAGGTTTGCTGCTATAGTTACTAATACACACGTGCATGGAGGTGGCATCAGGGCATGGGCTTACGTGCATGCAACGGCGTCCCACTTGTTGTTGCGATGTGGTGGGTACTGGCCATGTCACAGTCACTGGGCTCATGTTGTTGGTGGATGCACTTGGTGTCCATGCAAAGGTCCTGGCACGGACGTTCAGAGGGAGGTGTGGTGACAGCTCTCACATACTACAGCAGGACGATTGCTGTCCACTGTCCGGTGCATATGTTCATGGGCGCAGGATCCATATCATGGCATGGTTGTACGTGCAGTTCTGTCCATGTGGTTGCCATACGCAAATCCCATGCCTCTGCCTCCCCCTGTTCATGCAGAGTTACTGGATGTGATGAGGAACAGGGTGCATTTCCCAAATAGTATCAGATGTCATGGCAGTGTAGTTGTTGTTGTGGTGTCAGTTGCAGGTTGCATGGTATAGTTGTTGTACTGGTAACTGCCTAGTCCGTGCGTAAGCCAAGCATGGGTACGGTGTGGGACATCATTGCTCAATTGGGGGTATGGTGACGGGGCCCGACGAATTGACAGGTTGTCAGGAATGCAATACCTTCCAGCAGGGCTTCCATTGCATTGGTGGTGGACATGGTTGCCATCCAATGTAGCGGATGGTGGCTGTCAAGGTGTTGGTCGTGAGTTGTCCCTTGTAGGAGCATGATGGGACATGTTGGATGGCATTCGATGTAACTGTAATCCATTATCCGTCGTGTGGAGGCACAGTGGTCCCATTGCAGTGTGGGTCCGATAGTCGCCACATACGCCATGCCCCCATAGGCTGAACAGACCCTGTCGTGGGCGTCCAGGGGGTTGAATAGTTGTAGCAGGTCCGCCCTTGGACATGCCGGGTTGGAGAGACATGACTCCACAGGATAGTAGAAGGGACACCTCCGACAGTAGAAGACGGGGATGACGCAGCTGAACAATGCGATGCGGTAAGTTAGTCGGTAACTTACGTTCAGCAAGGCCAGATTGTCACATCCCAATATCTGTATCAGGTTATGTTTGTACAGCTTGATCTGTCCGGCGTAGTTGGGTAGGTGTGGTGAAAGTGCCATTTTGCTGCAGGGCGCTGTGGTGGCGTGCTCCGGCTGTCTGTGCAGTCTGCAGAGTGCAACCTCCGATGTTGCTGGGTATTCTGTAATGGTCGTAGGGAGGCAGGACTTGTGTTATGTTGGCTTGTGCGGAGGACACGGGCCCTCATCCCACATGCTTCTCTGAATGGTCAAGGTCAGTGGTGTCTGACTCCTTCCAGATAACTTGCATGTGAACCACTTGGGGGAGTGTTATCATTTCTTCTTTCCGTTCTGAATGTTCTTTGGTGTTATGCGCTATCTGCCCTGTGGCCGCTTCCCTCTGCATGCCTGTGTTGGGCTTTGTTTGGTGCAATGACTGTTGTCTCTGGCTTGTTTAGTCGGGATGTGGTTTCACAGTGGGAATGGAAGGTCATTCTGTGCTGTCTCCTCTCCCGTGTGTGGGCAGCAGGCTGCGTTTCCGCTATACGTTGGGCCTTGTGTTATAATTGGTCCCACCTGTTGTCTGTCCCCGGTATCTTTGATGTTACGTATTGCATGTCTTGTTATTGGGTGCAGGGTGGCATCGGTGTTTCTGTGTGGTACTGGCGTACCTTTTCCCGACGGGGTCCATATTCTGCTGGGTGATGTTGCCTCCGCTGTGTGCTTCGCCGTGTTTTGCACACCGGGGTGTGTCCTAATGTGGCGTGACGTCACTGACATGTTCGGGTCACTTGTGTGACGTCAGGTTGGCAACAGTGAATTGCCGGTTGGGGACATGACTGTGGCAGGGCTGTCACGTGACATGTGCGTTCTGGGTGGTGCTGGTGTGTGTGGTGTTTGGTTGTGACCCTGTGTTTGTGTGCGGCGCATGCATTATGCTGCCGTTGGCCTCTGCGTTGTGCGCATGTGTGGGTGCAGTGGTGGATGTGTCGTGTCCACGCAGGGTTGTCGGGGGCATATACAGTTTTCCTGCCCTTGCGCTGTGTGCGCTGTTTGCGTGCCCCTGTTGTGTGTCTGCCTACCTGCGTCGCCGCGGTGCGTTGACTCCTGGGTGCTGCATCAGGTAGAGCATGGGGAGGGCCTGCAGTGCTGGATTCATGCTCGGGGACCGCCTCTTTACTATCCGTACTGTGCGTTCGGTTTTCCGCCTTGCTTTCACGTGCGGTGTCTCTTAGCCGGGGCAACTGTTTGGTTCTGGCATCGTAATTTGTAGGCCGGGCGGTACGTGATTTCGTCGGGCGTTGTGTCTCCATTGGGCCGCGCCGCTCCGTGGACGGGCGCACTTTGATGGCGGAGGGCGTAGCTGGCTTACGGGCGGTGTTTGGCTGTCTTTTCGCATCCTAATTGGGCGGGCGTGTGTGCTGTGGCGGGCGGACGGTAACTGGTGCTTTTTGCATCCGCCAGCACGGCGGTGGTGCTTCCACCCGCCATCCTAATGGGCCCCTAAATTTACAAATTTTAATTTGCGCCAACCCTATTACCCTGTAAACCCAACATCATGCACCAAAAATTATTATACAATCACGTACAAACATTTAAAAAAAAAATATTTAATAATGCGAAGCAATACACAAAATATCCTTAAAAAATAATCTATATTACAATGATATAACACACAACAATATTTTTAACAACGATATTACAAAAATAGTGGAAAAACTATATTGTTCAGTGCGATATTTTGACCTACAAAATATTTTTGATATCACAATATTTAAAACAATTTATTTATGTCTCACAATATTCCTTCCTTGATATTTTGTCCGATCATTCTATAAAGAATTCCATCTGGTTAAACTGGGTATGAAGTTTGCACCTCATCAGTACCATACAACTGGGTACTATCAGTACTATTTACTCAACTAACTATATGGGGCATCCCTACTCTCTCTCTGCGCTGGTCACTTGTGGATGCCAAGTGCCAATGCAGCCACCCTTGCACCATGGTCCAAACGTGCCTGCGTTACAGCCAAGATTGTTTTTGTGCAGAAAGGGAGACCTTCCTGCACAAAAATAATCCCCAGAGGCATTTTCCTCTTCCTATGTTTGCAGCAGAGGGCAGCACACGTAGAAAGAGGAAATAACGAGGAGAAATAAAGATATTTCTCCTCGTTAAGTCTCACGTTGGAAGGCATAGCATTTTGACGCGCTCCCAGGTTTACTAGTCTTAGTAAATCTAGGAATGCACCAAAAACCATGACTGGATGCGTAGGAACACCCATGCTCCACACATGGAACACCTTCCCCAGGCAGAGTAAAGCAAAGGCCGCGACCTGAGTTGCCTTCCATTTCTTCAGATTTACTATGCCACACAGAGCCAAGCAAGCTTGCTCCATGTGGTATAGTAAATCTAACTCAAGGGCTTGGGTTGCCGATCATCACTTTGCGCGAGGCAAGGGCAACACAAGCCCTTGATAAATCTGGGTTCTGATGTCTACACCCTTTTAGTTCGTGTTTCCCTCAAGAGCCTGAAAATGTGATATTGTTTATAAACATATATTGATTAATACCGAACACGAATATACACCGTTTTTCCAAAGGAAACACATAGCTCACGAGCAAATCTCCCAAAAAATAGGAGAAAGCTTGAAAATTCCAATCCAATGTGTGATTGCGTTAACAGCTTCAAATACAATCGCACCAAAAAAAAGCCTCTCAGCTGCAACTTGCAAAATTTGTTTCCACGGGTATTTTCATTTGTCTTTCCTCCGGGATTCTATCACACTCTTCACAGACTCCTTTCAGGGCTTGCAGACGAAAATAAATAAATGTCATTTAAAAATGGCGCCAGAAAATCCTTCACATGGCTCAAAGAACTGACAAATAAAAATGTTAGTCTAGATTGCTACTGACAATGTTATAATTGCTTTTGCATAGAACAATGTAAACTCCCACATTCCTGATTCTCTATGAGCTGGCACAATATGCCTTTACAGGTCACAATTTTCATTATTTTATCCCACAACTCTTTAATTTACTCCTTTCGGTCGCTGTCAAATTTTCAGCGTGTTTTACAGTTAAGTGATTACATAAGGATGTGTCCTAGCATGTTTATAGCTGCCTGACGGTAAATAAAGGGCGGTAATATTTCGATAAATATAGACAATAAAAAAAAATCAGTATGAACTAAATACGTTTTCTCTGGGAAGCGTTTCATAATTCTTGTTATTATTATTATTTTCATTTGTAATTGGGGAAGTTCCTGCATGTGTGTTTTCATGTTTTAAAATTAGGACGTTTGAACATTCTTTAAATCGTTTTACAAAAAACAGAAACCCAACCGCCATCCAATTTCAACATGAGGAAATGTTGCTAGTTAACATGGAAATACCACCCCAAGGAATAGATTGGGAAAATGAGAAACTATGCGAAGTACGGCTAATCTAAAAATTGAGGGCATATTAGCAAGACCCACGTTAACTATCGCCGTTTTAGCGGCAGGAAACTGCCGCTAAAACGGCGATAATGGGCTTGCTAATATGCGTTATAGAATTCCAATAAGCCCAGGTTAGATGTGCAGGACATCTAACCTGGGCTTCTATTGAATTCCATAACGCATATTAGCAAGCCCATTATCGCCGTTTTAGCGGCAGTTTCCTGCCGCTAAAACGGCGATAATTTTAACGTGGGTCTTGCTAATATGCCCCTGAATCTTCACTACACGTCGCTCGAGTAATAAAACCGCTGCACACCCCGACTCAAAATATGCCATTCGTAACATTTAACTTTCAAGACTGAGACACAAATTACAGTAATACTGCCCTGACATTTGCCCAACACAACAGCGAAGTATCTTTTTGCATTCAAGCTTAACGTCAAATTTCTGTTTGTTGTCTATCTTAATTGCTACTCGTTGTTTTCAGACCATCCCCTTTTGTTCTTTCCTGTTTTTTTAATCGGCTTTTAATTTCAGCTAATTATATCATCAGTAATTCTAGCGCAGGCATTGCAAAGTAAACCATTGTTAATTTTAAAGATACCTGACAAAGTACAGTTCCAAACATGTACAACTCACTCTCAGTTTCAAAATTAGAGCTTGGCCTGTCATTTCACTTGATTTTTTTATCCCAAGGTCAGTGCAAATTGTTCTTGGGCACATTATTCATCATTCCGTCCATCATTTGTTGCTGCAGCACTTTTTGCCCTAAGTGGGTCGTGGGTCCCGTGCTCTCTTCACCAAATTGATTCAAGCTATCCTGCCTGAAGAGGGGGTGATACCCCGAAACCGGTCCCAGGATGCTTGTTTCTGGTTCAGGGAGGACACGACTTGGCGGTTTGCACTGGACTGTTCCCATGAGGAGCAGGGTCAAGACTGTTTTGCATTTGTCTGGGTCCAAACTGGGGTGGCATAGTGAGCAAAGGAACGATGGATTTGCCCAGATCTCTTGAATGGGTGTGAATGTTTGATTTATTCAGCATTCTGTCCATCATTTGTTGCCGCAGCACTGGACACATTATTAACCATTGAAATATTCTGCAGGTAAAACGTGTAATGATTTTACAAGAAAAACCTGTAGGAACGTTCGTTTGCAATGCCCCCTCAGACTATTTAAATATGGTTACCCAAAATGATCTTTCATTTAGCAATTAATTGTTTTGGCTCTGCTAGTAAATATGTTTGGTCAAAGCAGAACTAGGCTATAAGTACCAGAATCTACTGCTTTCTTAAATAAAAGGTAAGGCCTGGGTACCTGGGGCCCCATTATACATTTAAAAAGGTGTGCCCGGAGCAATGAAGGAAAATGTGCCACATTATGGGGAATGCACTGCCTCCAGGGCAGCCGTGAACTCATGCTGCCCTGGACGCCATGCATTCACGTGAAATATGGAGCGGCTGCTTCACAGCCGCTCCGTGTTTCACTGTGCAGGCGGTAACACGCCTACACTTTTATAGGGGAATAGAGATCCTCTTGCAGGCGGGTGCAGTCAGTGACTGCATCCCACCTACAAGGGGATGTCTGGGGGTTACAAAGGACCCCTTTTACCCCTTGCAGAGGGCTGCTCTCAGAAGGCACACTGACAGTGCGCCACCTTTTAGGTGGCGCACTGTCAGTGTGCCTCCTGAGGACTCCTTTGCCTCTGCGCCCGCGTCGGTAATACAAGGCAGGCGCAGAGGCAAAGGGATTCCCTCATTTGCATGGGGCACGCCCCCATGCAAATGAGGGAATGCCCCCTTGAAGATAGCGCTGGCGCTTTATGAGCGCCACCGCTATTGGTATTACAGAAGGGGCCACACAGGCGTCTGCGGGCCCTTCTGTAATACCAAAGTGCCACGGGCACGCTAAGCATGCACAAACACCCATTGCGCCCCTGGGGCACTTTATGTAATATGGCCCCTGGTGTCCTTGCGACACTGAGAAATGTTAATTTATACCACTTTACAGGGGTCACCTTACGAACTGTTTTATTGAATTGTGTGAAATGATGCACTTTCAACAATTTTATACACGTCACACTTGTCAAATCTAATCTAACATAAGGATCATTTTGTGGAGTTAATTGGGGTGTTTTGTGCTGCACGTTTTTGGAAAAGGTATGGAAATTTCTGCATTTAAAGCATTATCAGTCAAAACCTATAGTTGAGACTTTACTGGGAAGATATTGTGGACAATGATGCATTTTAAAGCACCAACAAGTTTTAGAAAAGGTCGCCCCTTCAATGTCTCAAAGAATCCTGAGCACGCATCTACTGGTGATGCTATCACTCGCATAATGTCTCAATGGACCCTGGGCAAGCAGCTACCAGTGATGCTTTTGCCCCTTTATTGTCTCAAAGAACTCTGAGCAATCAGCTACTGGTGGTACTATCACTCCCATAATGTCTCAATGGACCCTGAGCATGCAGCTACTAGTGATGATCTCTCCCCATTAATGTCTCAAAGAATCCTGAGCATGCAGCTACTAGTGATGCTATCACTCCCATAATACATCAATGAGCCCTGAGCATGCAGCTTCCAGTGACACTCTTGCCCCTTTAATGGCTCAAAGAATCCTGAACATGCAGCTATCCGTGATACAATAACTCCTATAATGTCTCAATGATTGCTGAGCATGCAGCTACCAGTGATGCTCTTGCCCTTTAATGTCTCACTAAATTCTGAGAAGCTCTTGCCCCTCAATGTCTCAATAAATCTTTAGCATACAACCGCAGCAGACAACATATTGCAGAATCTCAAGCAGCTGAGCTCCATGCAAAAGTAGCTCACTCACACAGTCCAGGTTTTTCTTTGGAATTTTAAGCTGTGTCCAGGATTCATAATGGGATAAATAGGATTACAAGTTCCAGAATGAAAAGACAAAACCTGGCCTGGACAAGCTACTTCCACATTGAATCGAGAAACACAGTTATTAACGTCCGCTAAGCAGTGAACATGAAGCAGCCAATATACTGCCACCCGTTAATGCCCTATTACTTACCGGTAATCTTCATTACTCCTGGTCCCATTGTCCTTGTCCCATTCCTTACAAAGTGGAGATGACCATCTCCACGACAGAAAAAAGAACAGGAGAATGCTGGAACACCTACCCCAACCCCCTCCCCCTGGGAGTACATAAGCTGTACCTACCCAGCATTCCACCGGAACTACCAAGCCACCAACATGAAGGCCGGCTGTCCGGTATGGATGAAGGGGCGTAAGGAATGTGACGAGGACAATGGGACCAGGAGTAATGAAGATCACCGGTAAGTAATAGGACATTACCTCGGCCTTCCGAACACCCACAAACACCAGGGACACCACACCGAAAGCAGCATCCCAAAAGAAGAAAATGCGAGAACCACAGGACAAAAAAACACAGGCAGGTGCGCACAACCCGCAATGCCTCTAAGCAAACAACAGGGCCGAACCCCAAAAACAAGAAGAAGACGACCAAGAAGAGCAAAACAAGGAACCAAACCACAGAGCCTCTACCCAAAGGGCAGACAACCCACAAGAGAAACACTTCCAAACCAACCACAGAGGAGGAGAACCCAACAACAAAGGACCAGAGACCGACCCCACAAGAAGGAAGCGACGAGGCCACCCACAGATGATGGCCCAAGGCAAATCCTCACCGTAAGAAGTCAGGGCCACACCAACAGGGACAAAAGAAGACCCCCAGCCAAGGCCAGAAAGGAGGCAAAGCACAGAGACCCAAACCCAAAGAGAACTCCCAGAAGGGCCAAAGCAACCAGGATCCTCCCAAAACAACCAGCAGAAGGGGCCCAGAAGAAGTGAATGGGCCCACAGGGCAAAACCCAGAAGGGCTCCCAACCCGCAAGAAGTCTACCAAGGTCAGGAAAACTATACAACGCCCAGAGCCAGCAGCAGAAAAGACAGAGAGCGACCCCCGCAGACAAGGGAAGAACGCCCCACACCACCGAAAAGAACTCATGATGACCTCACCAGAAAGCCGAGGGGAGCAAGGAGAGACCCAACAGGCCCCACCCAAAGCGGGAGGCAAAGGATCGACATGACCAACCACAGGACCAACCCCAACACAACGGGGAAGGCCCCCAGCAGACCAGCCCATTCAAAAGAGGACAATTCCTGCCCAAAGAGCCAAGGCACCGACCCAGAGGACCAACCAAGGGCAGTCCCAGAAAGAGCAAACCAGGAAGAGAGGGAGCAGAGACCAAGAGCAAGCCCCCCAACCCAACAGCCCTGGCCACCAGAGAGCCCAGAGGACTCCCCCAGAGGCGGAGTATGCCATGGGGCAGGAACAACCAGCACCAACCATCAGTGGAGACACCGGACAACAGCCCAAAACCCCCAAACCCAGAGAAGAACCCAGGGCACAGGGACAGGCCAACAGGCCAAGACCGAGGCAACCACCTCGAAAGCAGGGGACACCGAGACACAAACCCGGCACCCCGCTGAACGATGGCAATGGAGAGGCCAGAAGCACAGCCCCCTCCACAAAAACGTGGCCAACAGGACCCCGCCCAAGGAAAAGCAAGGGATGGACCCCAGCAGACCCCTAACCATACCAGGGCGCAAACCAAGCGGGGAGAGGCAAAACCCCCAAGGTCGTCGAGACCAGGGGAACCCAAAGACCAAACTGGGCCAACAGGGAAGAAGCCACCACAAACAACTCCCACCAAGGGCGACATTCCCAACCAGAAACCCGGGGGTCAACCACAGGGGAGAAACATGGGCATGGGGAAAACCAAGCCACTGGGTACCCGAAGAAGAACCCAGACCAGGGAAAGGGTGAAACCCCCAACCGAACCAACAGCTGACCAACTGGCCAGGACGACAAAGGAGGACATTAAGGAACCACTACAGGCGAGACCCAAGAGCAGCCGCAGAAGTGCAAAAACAGGAGAGAAAAAACAGGGCAGCCCACAGCCCAACCCCGCAGATGCCCCCACAAACACCCAAGAAGCCAGCAGAAGAAACAACAGACACGCCAGCAAGACACGAGGCCACCAACACAGTGCCCCCACAGGCCCGGAAGAGGTGCACAGGGCAACTGCCACAACCTGAAACCCCCAACCACTGAGGGCACAGAGAAAAGTACAGGAACCAGCCACAGCCAGGCCACACAGGGAACTCAAAGCAGCAGAAAGACAGGAAGGGAGCCAAGCAGCCCACACCTGCACGCCAACTCCAAGGCCCAGCCCACCCCAGGCAGGCGCGTAGGAGAGGCCAGAGGAAAGGGAAAGAACGCTGGCCTTGTCCCCAGCAACACCAGGCACAGAACCACTGACCACCAAGGGGCTGAAAGACCCACACCCAAACCAGGCACAAAGTGACCAGAGAAAGGAAACCAGACAAGGACACAGGCAGGCACCCAAAGGTGACCCCCAAGGAACCAAGGCCCCCACGGCCGGAGCCGGACCCAACCAGGCAGAAAAGGCACCACCAACCCTCCCGCAGAGGCAAAGAATGGGCAAACACAGGGACAGCAAGGCCAAGACAGACAGAGGCAAAGCCAAGGCCCCACCATCAGACTGGAAGACTCAAAGCCACACCACAACCCAAGGAGGGACGAGCCCGGAGAATTCAAAGGCACAGAAGCCACAGAGGGGGAGGGACCAGAAGAGGGACCGGGTAGAAACTGAACCCCAACAGACACTGCAACCGCAGAGCCACTAAAAAGAACCAGAAAAAAAGGGACCAGAGACACCACAGGCCCAAAACCAGCCCCCAAACCAGAGCACACAGAGGGAAAAAAACACAGCCGGAAGGCGTGCAGGAAAACCAAAGGACCAAGCCCAAACGACAAGCCCCAAGGGGAAAGAGACAGGACCAATCCAACATCACAGGCACCCCCAAACAGGGCCGCTGGCAACCAGGCACACCAGGGACATCCCAAACAAAACCCCATAAAGCCACTGCCCCATGGCTGAGGCAAGACTTGGGCAGAGAAAGACACAGCCTGGAAATGGGGAATGACAGGGCTGCCAAGCAGGAGCAAAACGGAAAGCCGCAACGCGGCCCACACCCCAGGGCAGGCAGAAACCAGATCGCACTGGCTGCCCCACCAACACCCCCACCAGCCAGGCAGAAGCAACAGGGCATAAACCAAGGAGCTGCAGAGGCAGAGGCGAAGGACGACCCACTACATCCAGATCCCACCAGTGGGAAAACAGCAGGCCGCAGAGAGGCAGAGGACCCCCAAAAGCGGCCAAAGCACTCAAAAGGAACCAAAGAGGGGAGAAGGAAACCGCAACACGGTGTCCAACCCCCACCAGCCAGTCCAAACGCAACCCACAACTCAGCTCCAGGCAACAGGCAAACACCAACGCCGGCAACCAGGCCAACCAGGGGCACCACCAGTGCAACCCCCGAGCCGACAGCCAACCACGGACAGCCGCGGAAGACCAGGGAGAAGCAGCAAAGGCACAGTGCACCAGCGCCAAGGGCCACGCCAGGCCAGATAGGGGGCACAATACCAAACCCCCCCAGGTGAGAATGGAAACCAATAAGCAGGGAGGCTGGGAACCCCAGGGCCCGACGCAGGAAGCAAGAAATGCAGCAGACCCACAGAGGAGCTCGGAAAACCCAAACAAAAAACCACCCGGGGAGGCAGATGCACAAAACACCGGCAACCCCTACTAGCCAGCATAAGCACATACCATCAACACAGCACCAGGCAACAGGAAGAAAATGCAGACTCAAACATCAGGGAGGCCGGGGACCCCAAAGGCCAGAGCCAGAGAGCCAGAACAGGAGACAAACCGCCATGCGGTACCTACCCCCGGGGCAGGCAGACACCACAACACACCAGCCAGCCCAGGAACTGGCATCCAGAGCCGGGCAGTATGCCATCCGGGAACCCCCCCCCCCGGAGGAGAGAGAGACAACAGAGACCCAAACACAGACCAAGCGACAGGGATGCTGGGGGTCTCAAAAGGCCAGCGAGCAGCCAACATCATCAGGCATTCCCAGGAGGCCTCCCAGGGAAGGCACAAACCAGGCCCAAACCTGGGAACAGACCAGAAGACATGCAAAAAGGCGAAATGGCCGCAGGTATGCAGTACTCACCCCCTGGGCAGGCAGATACCATCCCACACCGTCTGCTCTGACCAGCCAGCCCAGTCGCCTTCCAACAGACCAGCATCAGGCAAACATGAAAAGCCTGCAGCGTACAGCAGCCCCAGGCGGTCTCAACTGTGGAATCCTACAGCATATGTTATTCCCAGGCTCACTCCCACCCAGGAATCAACCAGGCATAACTCTGCTCAACTCCTGAGAGCAGAACAGAACAGGAGCTTGCAGGAAGGAAGGCCGCAGGCAGAAAAGGCCAAAAATGCAGACAAAAACCACATCGGCCAGCCAGGAACTCCAGGGGCATCACCAAAACCAGCCCGAGTCACTCACAGAAGCAGCAGCAGCGCGTCCTCCAGATTGGCCCAGCCACAGGAAGACACGCCCTCCAACCAGGAACAGACTGGGAGGACTGTCGCCCCAGCCACAAAGGGTCAGCCGCCAACAAACTCGGCTCCCGGCAAGCCCGGCAGGCCAGGAGACCGCACTGCAGGACGTCGAGGACAGCCCAGCAGCCAGAAAAAAAGAACATGCGGAATGCTGGGTAGGTACAGCTTATGTACTCCCAGTAGAAGGGGGTGGGGTTAGGTGTCCCAGCATTCTCCTGTTCTTTTTTTCTGTTGTGGAGATGGTCATCTCCACTTTGTGAGGAATGGGACAAGGACTGGAGGGACTGGGAGGTAATACTTGAATGCACGCAGTAAGAAGCAACTATATATTATGTGACATTTGGCAATTTGTATTGTATATTTTGTTTGTATATTTTAACCTGTTTTTAAGTAATGATGACATGTTTAATACCAAGCTCACACAGTCGTTTTAAACTACGCTTAAAAAGCTGCAACGAAGGTCACCTTGGAAAGACGGCATTGCTTAATTTATGACATGCGGCAGCCATCGATATATCGCCGAAAAAGGTACTGGCTTTGCTCCAGTTGTCATATTACAGGTAGGTAGCATCTAGGTAAAATAGAAACTTCTAGGGGCAGATTTTCAAACAGTTTGTGCAGGCGCTCGCATGACGCAAAGCGGCGCAAAACCTCGCACACAATTTCAGACAGGCGCAAGTAAGTATTTGCGCTATTTTTTAAAGATAGCGTGACGCACAAACGGTTTTGCGTCACTCTGCGCCAAAGTCGATTTAATGTATGCAGAGTGGGTGTATCAGGGCGTTACCCACGCAAAAGCTCTGAAACCCTGTAGGCACAGGTATTTACAAGAGTCACGCAAAGTGACGTGAAGCAGCACAAAAAAGATTAGCGCAGAAAAAATAGGGCGGGGACAAAACAGGTGCAAAAATGGCTGGAGCCATTTACTGGGAGATCTACTAGCAGAAGCACAACAAATATCTACTGGCTGTGGCAACCATGGAGATTGTTATTGTCCGTCACCATCAGCGGATAGTTGCCTTGGCGAAAAATAAAACACAGAGGAAGGAAAGAATCTACAAGCAGAGAATATAACTCATCCACATAGAGATAATGGTAGCTGGATCCTGACTGCTGCATTACAGGAATGGGTTGTGGGGCAAGGTTCTCTGCCATTTCTTGTGTTTGGACTTCCACCAAAATATGTTGCATCCTTTTGCGGTGTTTTGCGAGTTTTTTATAAGGACGTGCGTCATGCACATGCTTTTTGCGCTGCGACGCAAGACGATTTTTGCGCATGCGCTAGTTCGCGACGCCTCGCGTTGTAAATATGACGCAGCGTTATTTACTTTCACGCATGCAGCGCAGTGCTAAGGTTTTCTGGCGCAGCGCGAATTCTACTGGACCTTTGAAAATCTGCCCCGTAGTTTTCCCATGTCAGAGTAAGCATCTCTTCCATCCATCATGTGTTCTGTGCATTCTGCTAATTACAGATCTGCGTTTTCAATGGGAAACCTTCAAGAACCAGAGTACAGGGAAACATCAGCAAGGGGTGAACTATACGCACCTGACAGGGGCTATTTGGAAGCAAAGGTTAAAGCAAGGACCCCGGTGACTTTTTCTGAACTGCACATCACTCTATTCAGGCAGTAGTTAGCTCGCAGCTCTCTCGTCTGTCGTACCTTAATGGTGGATTAATGGACCATTCTTGCTTCCGTGAACCATATGTAAGGTCATGTGACATACCGAGCTCCCAGCACAGAGTCTGGGTTGTCATGCATGTGTTAGCCAACTGCATGAGTAAAGAGACTTCCGGTTTTGGCCAAACAAGAGCCAGATTGGGAATTTAAAGCAGCTCTGGGACAAATGTTGAAACCAGCCCCACTCCACTGCTGTCTCTTTCATTCCATTCCATCTATCTCTTTCAGGCTCTCTTTCATTCACTCTTGTCTCTGCCCTTTTGCTTCCTCGGTGCCTTAATCCCTTAAGCATGTGATAGTTGGGCATGGAGACGTTGCCCGCCATGACCTTCAAAAACCAACCACCAATGGCTTCAGCCCCTCAGGAAAAGTCTGATTGGTAAATAGTCAGTCCAACACTAGGCCTAATGATGCCTCTTTGGTGCAACTTTCCAAGTAATGATAACGTCCGAGCAACACTGCTTTGAAATCCTTACAACTTGCATGCAATGTTCCCTCTAATTTTTCTTTCTCATGTGCGGCAATAGAATGTTGGTGTGCACTCTTTTATTGCCTGTGTGCGCAACTGAGTGATAAGATGTGCAACAAGGCAAGTGGATCCGCTACCACTTATAGGTAAATAACAAGCATTGGCACTGTCAATAAGCCTTGCTTTTAATTTAAAGTGACTTCTTGGTCACTGATTGGTTTAAGCACTGAATAAGTCATCACACATGCACCCTGTCAATCATCCTTGCACTTGTGCATCCATAAATCACTTATTCATTCTTGCATTCACCAACTTACACAACCACAATACAGCACATACACAAGTTGAGCCACATTTGCAAGATAAATTGAAAGAAAAAGTAGTAGAAAAAATACAACATGCTATCGGCTAAAAATGGCAGACATGTGTGCAATAATAAAGTTAAACAAAGTAGCTCATTTCTTGCCCTCTGTTTGTGCCTTCTCCGCTCATTTCTTGCCCTCTGTCTGTGCCTTCTCTGCTCGTTTCTTGCCCTCTTTTTGCCTTTTCTGCCCATTTCGTGCCCTCTGTTTCTGACTTCACTGCTAGTATCTTGTCCTCTTTTTGCCTTTTCTGCTCGTTTCTTGCCCTCGGTTTGTGCCTTCTCTGCTCATTTCTTGCCCTCTTTTTGCCTTTTCTGCTCAATTCTTGACCTCTGTTTGTGCCTTCTCTGCTTGTTTCTTGCCCTCTTTTTGTCTTTTCTGCTCGTTTCTTGCCCTCTTTTTGCCTTTTCTGTTCACTTCTTGCCCTCTGTTTCTGCCTTCTCTGCTCATTTCTCACCCTCTGTTTGCCTTTTCTGCTTACTTCTTGCTCTCTGTTTTGCTTTTTTCTGCTCGTCTCTTGCCCTCTTCCTGCCGTTTTCCTCCCTCTGCCCAGCGCCCCTCCTTCCCCCAGGACACCTTCCCTGGCGGAGTTCAGAAACAAACTCTAAACTTGGCTTTTTGACAGAGGCCTTGCATCCCAGCACCCAGATATCCTTAGGGGTGACAGCGCTGCACACTAAAAATGCTGAGTGATTGATTGATTCAAATAAAGATACTTTACAAAAGGTTATGATTGTTTGAAAAATGTTGATTTGCAACATTTCTAATGGAGGTGAGTGGGAGAACTTGGTGAACTGGTTTGTGGGCAAAGGCCTATTGTTTGGGAAGTCCACTGCCAGTCCTTGCTTTCTGGCTCACGTTCCGAAGTACTTGACGTTGTTTTTATAATCAGATAAGTAATATTACGAAATCATTCCCCAAATGCCCCTAAATGCCTGATGACCTTTTAAGTACTTAGTGCCTGGGCAAGTATTTTCAGTGGCCACTTAGAGTGTACTCTCTGCTAAGCCTAAAATGTTTGCCCTATTTGTTCATCTTTTGCTTTGTCATGTGTATACAGTTGGCAATAACCTGTTTCACTAATAAAAGATATGAAAAGGGCACTCACTTGTTCCTAATCTGTCTGGGGCCCCAAAAGCCCTAGAACTAGCCCTGCTGCTGTGTGTGTAATCGCTGCCTAAGTGTCAACGGCACATACTGCAGAGCTCCTGGCAGTTTCGAGAAGTGGAATGAAAAACTAACATATTGAGCAGTTTGAGGCAGGAGACACAAATGTGAATGGCAGCATGCAGTAGGGAGCATTTTAGGAGTCACTGCATATGTAACTGACTAACAATAACAGCTGAAGGTGCTGTACTGGATGGAAGCATCTTACAAACAGTAAAAGCACATGTGAAGCCAGTGACGCCACACAGTGCAAAAAAGAGAAGTACTGGAGAAATCAGGAGGTGGCCTGGTCGGAGGCAGTGATGTAAGGTGCAGCATGCTGGTGAAGAGCATTTAACAAGTCACTGCAGAGGTGAATGGCCAGCAAAAATAGCAGAGGCTGCTGAACAGAGACCAACCAGCATACAGACTGATAAGGCCTCAGACAAGCCTGTGTGACGCCACAGCCAGACACAGAAGGAGAAAACAAAAGGTGGAGGCAGCTCTGCCAAGTACCACGCATCAGGCGTTAGACTAACGCATTTCAGTGTGGTGATCCGCATCACCGCACTGAAATGCAAAGTCATGCATTATAGCACCTCAGCTGTAAAGCTGAGAGCGCTGCTATAATTATAAAGCACCATACAAGCTGCAGTGGCAGCGCGCAGTGTGCGCTGCTGCCGGCAAACTAAGGGTGCTCTTTGGCTGAGCTATAGCTTAGTTCAGCTGTACAGAGTGGTGTGCTACAATGTTACAAAGTTACAAATACACCAACGTGCCGCGATATCCCTGACGTCAGAGGAGGACGGGTCAGAGCCCAATTGCTACCTAGTGTCTTGACTGACAAGTGACTTTAGGCGGGCCTGTGTCCAGCTTCCTGAGGCGGGAGCGGGTGGGCCGCCACGCAGATCAAAGTTGGCTGATGGAGCAATCGTGATACCGTCCCCATGGCTACCTGCCGCAAACAATAATGGCTTACTTTTAGTAGCTTGCACACCTGCGGTATCCGGCAGCTGCTACTGGACCCGGCCCCACCAGCGCCGTCATGGATACATGTGTGTAATCAGGGCTGAGCAGAAGAATCATTGCCACAGGACTGAGCCAGTCATTCCACGGTACTCAGCATAATCATTGCTTACGGCCAGCGGGGCCGCCAATTGCCGTTGTCCGTGTTCCCAGTCAGGTCAGTGTTTATTTTATATTGATATATCCTCATGACCTGTGTTCCGCTGCGCCTTGGGTGTCTCTCTGTGGAGCCTTGGGAGAGCGGGTATCTGAAGCGGTTTATGGCCTGTTTTATTTCTTGGTCAAGGGCCCCCCTCCCTGTTTCTTGACAGCGCCAGGTCTCTCTTCCTCACATGCAGAGGGAAAAAAGTCAGAAACCGCACATGAAGGTGGATTCTTCACTTAGTTAATCCAGAAACCCTCAGTCTGCCCGGCCGGCCAGATCAGCTATCACAGCACAGCAAACCATCTCCCATAGGGAACGAATATTTATTAGAGCGTCTTGTAAAATAGCGTAGGCTGTGTCCGGTTTATTCTTGGTGCCCAATTAAATGGCACCGTTTACTTTCGATTTATTAGGGCATCTTCTTAAAATACAAAGAATTTCGAGCAATTATTCTAATGGAAACGGACAGTGCAAACATAGGTGAACTGCTCACCCAGTTGTACGTGTAAAGTGTGGATCATGTCAATCACAGTGCCTTCCCATAAAGTACAGCTGCCTGCTTAGTTGTGACCTAAATGCATGTCTCCCACTCTCAGCTTTCGAATGCAGCTGTGCTTACTGCTCATGTCGCTGTGTGTGAGTCTGCGAGTCACGCAGCTTTCAGTGTGCCTTATCTTTTGTCTGCAATTTTGGCTAGAGTCTGATAAAGCGAAGTCGTTTATATTTCTTACGTTTTGCAGCAGTTAACTTAGTTTCTTGTTGCTCAAATGGGTGATCTTTCTGATATTTATGTGTTCCCCTTGTCTTCATTGCTTGATTTTGCTCACGATAAACTGAATGCCATTAGTTTAGGAAACAATAACACCTGTTATATAGAGAAGTAAGAAGCGCCAAAAGTGCAGTGAAAAATGCTATATAAAAATCAACGTATTATTATGGGATCTCTAGTAAAGCACATTTTACTAGTTTCCTTTTCAGTGTTGTAGGATGCTATATTTTTTATTGGACCTAAAAATAAGTATGGTGTCGCATCTTAAATACATGGGCTTTCACACCGCTCTACTTCCTATGCCAGACCAGTAAAATGAATCACATACAAAAACGAACATGCAGGCATTATTTTCAGATCAGTCGGGCGACAAAAAAACTTATCTGACACAGCATGTAATGCTATCGCTATCTGTTACATGAGAGAGATTTAGCAATACAAATTTTTTGGATCGATATATTTATTGGTATAGTGGATAAATATATTTTGTTTTAGTTTCTGAATGTAATCGATTTCGGTTAAGGGCACCGCTGTCCTGATTAACGGCAGTCTAATTATATTTTACACCTCCTTTTACTTCACTTTAAAAGCTTGAAAGATTTCTCATATACTTTCAGCAAAAAATATTCTCAATTTTCTTTATAATGAAATTCTCAGTGTCACTCATAGTCATTGAAATGCACTCATAATTACTCTAAAATTACGAAGATGTCACACATGGCAATCTGAAACCTTGGCAGCTATGTGGAGGAGCCAGAGGTCCGTGGACTTTGCAAACGGGACTCGGGCTGCAGAGAAAGCTCTGGGAATACTCTCCTGCTGTTTAATGACAGCGTTGCAGGCATTTAAACGTCCCCATTAGCATTTCTAAAGACGAAAAACACGTCTTTAGAAATGCATTTGGAAGCGCAGCAGCATCACCATGAGCCGCACTTCAGAGGCTCCAGTGAAGTATTTACTGAATGCGTGGAATCCTTTGTAGTGCGCGCTGATTGTAGGTGTCTGCGCGGAGGGAAACTTAGGTGTGCGCGCCCGCTCAGGCACGCAGGTTAGAGGGAACCATGCTTGCATGCGGTGTTTACTTGCAGTACGAGGCTTATTTTCACATAGTTGATTTGCAACATGCAATGAAGTATATAATTTACAAATCTAGCAAAAAAAAAACAGTTTTTGGGTGACGTTGTCCAATATATTTGGTCAGCCTCCTAACAGTTGCCCGCTTGTGGAGTAAATGTTGTTATTGTTGACTATCACTTGTAAATGCTGAAAAGTCCCATTTCAAGAGTGAAATAATAGGGGCAAGAATTGCTATCATCACTCAATCTTGGAACTCAGTGGCTGCATGAGTGATCTGCCCTCTTCCTCTCCCTTTATTACACCCTCATATGTCCTCCTTGTCCCAGTCCTTACGATGTGAGATAATCCTGCCTCACGACAGTCCATTTCAGAACTTTAGTGTTTCTTTTATTTTTACCATATAAGCCCCTCTCATCCACTGCCATGCCTGTTTTTATTACTGTCCGACATGACGGTCGGAGTGTTGGCGTTTGCTGTACCTTGTTTGTTTCCTGTTGCTGCCGGTTTGTGCAGGGGGGCTACGGTGAGGTGAGTTTTTTTTTTCTCATATTATACTGTGTGCCCGCAGACCTCACCGGTGTTCCGTTCGTTTGCGTTCCTGCTCCACTGAATGAATGCACTCCCCGCACATGTGCTTGGCTGGGGCGGGGAGCTTTCCTTTGCGTTCTGTCTGCGGGTCATTCCAGTACTGGGGTTTCAAGCAGCGTCCGGCTCCCCGGGCGATGGTCTTTGTTTCTGTGGCTGGGGGAGGCAGCAGGGCTGTCCTTTTTGGCAAGTCTTGTATTGGTTGAGACTTAGTTGCCTGGTAACAGTATTTAGTGGGAGTTGCTGGGCACTTCCTGGTTTATTCTGTAGCTTCGTGTGTGTGGTGTTTGTACTTCCTGCTTTGGCCATGGGGGATGAGGATTCCTCTCCAGTGCCTGCAAAATCTTTGTTCAAAAGGAATAATGTACAGGAACTGCTGGAGGATGACCTGTTGCAGATTTCCAGGTCTGATTTGAGGATTTAATTAACTCTGCTGTACAGGCTGCGCTGCTTGAGCCTTCTGCTAAAAAGTCTAAGGTGGAGGAGGATGAGGACATGGACAATTCCCCTAAGGGGAAGAATATCCAAGAGAAGGTTTTTTCGGACATGTTGGTCCACATTCGTGAGGTGCTGGGGTTTGATCCTAAGTCGTTGTCTGATGAGGGGTTTTACTCCTAGTATAGTACCTCCATGGTGGATGACCTGCTCTTTCATGATGTCATTAAGGACATAGTGGCTAAGGAATGGCTTGAGGAGGACAAGCAGGGGATTCCTCGCTTTTTGGGTAAAAGATATCACCTGGCGGAGTTTGATGTCCCATTTTTGTCAAGTTCCTAAAGTCAATTCTATTTTGTCCCCCATGGCTTCTTCTTCTTTGTCTTCGGAGGAGGCTTCCCTTGCTGACCCGGTTGAACGGAAGGTGGAGTCCGCTCTGAAGTGTTCTTATGCCGCTTCTCATTTTGGGGTTTGGGCTAGCACTTACTCCTCCTATGCCTCGCAGGTCCTTATCAAGGATTTCGAGAAGTTGTTTGACTGTCTTCAGGATCAGGGGGATCCCACTCCTATCTTGGCGCAGATGGAGGTCTTGGCTCAGTTTCTCTCTGATGTGACTTTTGATACCCTTTGGGCCTTCTCCTTGGCTGCCGGGGCAGCGGTGGCTGGTCAGAGGTCTCTCTGGACCAAGCTTGCCATCTTGATGCTGCTCAGAAGGCCATGATTCATAAATTACCTTTTGATGGCATCCGGCTTTCTGGGGACGATTTGAACATGATGGTGCAGCTGTCTGCGGAAGAGAAGAAGTTATTGAAACCTTTTCAGAGTGTACAGAAGAAGAAGTCCTTTTTCCATAATCAAGGGTTTCAGGGTACTCTGTCTTCTTCTCAGCCCTTTCGTGGTCAGGCCCGTGGTTGGGGGCTACGTTCCATTATAAATCCTGGCCTCAGCAGCAACAGCAGTCCCAGGGTGCTGGACAGAAGTGACTATGCCAAGGTGGGGGCTTGGCTCCATTTATTCCTGGATCGTTGGTCAAGTTTGATTTCCGACCAGTGGGTTCTGTCGGTCATCGATCTGGGTTACCAGATTCCATTCTAGGGCCCTCCCCTTTGCACTGTTTTCGGGTTACCCCATTGTCAAGAGACCTCGTAAAATGGTCTGCCATGTTGTCAGGCGCTGTTCTCCTGGTTCTGGAGGGGTAGCGGGCCTGTGGTTCTATTCAACTCTATTCCTGGTCCCATGACCCAATGGTTCCTTCTGCCCGATTCTGAATCTCAAATCTTTGAACAAATTGGTGCCGCTGGATCATTTTCGGATGGTCACCTTGCAATCCTTCATTCCCCTCATTCAAAAGGGTGATTTATTGGCTTCTCTGGACTTAGAAGTCAGCGATTCCTGAGGTTTGCAGTGAACGGGGTCCATTACCAGTTTCAGGTGTTGCTTTTCGGCCTCTTTCGGCCTCTCTACTGCTCCCTGACTTTTACCAAGGTATTGGCTCCTGCTGTGGGGGGTTTGCAGCTTCAGGGTCTCTCTGTGTTTCCCTATATTGATGATTGTTTGGTCTCTGCTTCCTCCCTTTCTAAAGCTCGTCTGGCAGTGGAGGCGACGATGGCCATGTTCCAGGGTCTGGGGTTCAAGCTGAATCTGGTCCCTGTGCAAAGACTTCAGTTTAACGGGGGTCTTTTCGACACCATGTTGGGGCCGGTGTTTCTCCCTCCTGCTTGGATCTCTACCCTACAGACCTGCTGAGTCGCCCTTCTGCCACGGCTCGGGTTTGATTGCGGGTCCAGGGAATGATGGCTGCCACGACGGCTGAAGTACCTTGGGCTCGCCTGCACCTCAAGCCCTTGGTGAATCATCTGTTGACTCAGTGGAACCCCTCCCGTGCAGATTACGATGCTCTGGTTCCTCTCTTCCCTGCTCTGGTTCGGGATTTGGACTGGTGGCTTTGCACTCCCAATCTGGAGAAGGGGGTGCATTTTCAGCTTCCTCCTCCCCTATTGTTGACAACGGACGCCAGTCTTTGTGGCTCGGGGGCCACGTTGAGGTACTTGGAGACCAAGGGTTGTTGGTCTCAGGCGGACTGCCCCCATTCCTCGAATTGGTGGAAGTTGGCAGCCATTTGGCAGGCTATTCTGTTCTTTCAGGTTTCTCTCTGTGGGGCAAATCTGTTGGTTCGTACTGACAATCAGGTGGCTCGTTGTTACTTGAACCGTCAGGGGGACCCGGTGCACGTCTCTGAATCTGCTGGCTTCAATGATTTGTGCCTGGGCGGAATCTCAACTGTTGGCGTTGAGGGCTGTTTACATTCAGGGGCACCTGAACTTTCATGCAGACAGCTTGAGCCGCAACCTGCTGTCTCGGTTCTGTTCCATCTATCTGTTCCTCTGTTCCGGGATCTTTGTCTTTGGTTTGGACTCCCTGGATCGATCTATTTGACTCCCCTCACAACTCCCTTCTCCCTCGGTTCTGTTCTGAGGTGGTTTGTCCTTAGGCTTGGGCGGTGGATGCACTCTCGATTCCTTGGTCATCAGGCCTTCTGTATGCCTTCCCTCCGATTCCCCTCCTCCCGAGGGTGCTGCAGAAGATTCGGGGGGAGAGGGTGTCTGTACTCTTGATTGCTCCTTTTTGGACTTGACGCCTTTGGTTTCCGCTACTGATGCAGCTGTAGGGGGGCAGGTTTGTCCGACTTCCCTTGGTTCCGTATCCACTGCGGTTTCCTCTCCTGTCTTTTCCCCCGTCTTCGCCACCTAAATCTGACGGCCTGGCTCTTGAGCGGCTAACATTGGAATCTTTGGCTTGTTCTTCTTTGGTGGCCTGTGACATTCAGCAGTCGCATCGGCCTTCAACCCTTAAGAGCTATGGTAAGGATTGGGGCTCTTTTATCTCTTGGTGCTCCTCTCATGGTGTGGATCCTGTGGTTGGGGATGAAATGTAATGAAATGAAAATGGCTTTTGTATAGCGCATGGCTACCCGGGAGCATCCCAGCGCTGAAGGGGTAAACTAGAGGGATTGGCGCCCTACGGGAAGAGCGATGTTTTTAGCTGTTTGCGGAAGGTGAAGTGATTGGGTTCCCTGCGAAGGTACAATGGCAGGGCATTCCAGAGTCTGGAGGCGCTCTAAGAAAAAGTCGACCACCACTTCTGGCCTTCTTGATCCTAGGGACCAACGCTAAATGGAGCTCGTCCGAGCGGAGTGTTCTGTTCGCCCTGTAGGGGTGAATCATGGTTTTAAGAATAGAAGGTCCACTCCCTAACAGGGACTTATGAACGATGCAGAGTGCCTTAAAGTTGATTCTTTCCTGCATCGGGAGCCAATGGAGGGAGCTCAGGGCGGATCTTGCGGAAGTTCGATTGGGGGTTCCTGTGAGCAGTCTAGCTGCACAGTTCTGTACGATCTGCAGTTTAACGATCACTGACTTCGGGGCACCCACATAAAGGACGTTCCCATAGTCTATTCTTGTTAAGATGAGTGCCTGAATCAATAGTTTTCTTGCATGATTAGGTAGAAGGGGGAGGACTTTGCGGGTCATTCTCAATAGGCCATAGCATGAGGCTACAGTCTTTCTTGCCTGTACTTTCAGTGTAAGGTCTTGGTCTATCCAAAATCCCAGACTTTTTATCTCTGTTTTGGGCGTAGGCGCCGGGCCCATACAGGCTGGCCACATCATGCTTAAATTAAAACTTAAGGAGTTGCCAAGGATCATGAGCTCAGTTTTGTCACCGTTGAGCTTTAGGTGTGAAAGGCTCATCCACTTAGCAACTTCCTCAAGACAGGAGCGGAGGTCCTTGGACACCTGGTTAGGGTGGTTCAGTGCAACAACCAGCTGAGTGTCATCAGCATAGTTTACCATATGGATCCCGAAGGGGGATACAATATCCGCCAACGGGGCCATATAAACATTAAAAAGAGTAGGGCTTAGGGAAGAGCCCTGAAGGACTCCGCACTGTAAGGGAATAGCATGTGAGGTGATATTGCCTTCAAAAACCTGGAAGAATCTTTCTTCCAGGAAGGATTGTAGCCACGACAGGGCAGTGCCGGTCACTCCTGAGTTCCTGAGACGGTGAACCAGGATTTGATGGTTCACCGTGTCGAAGGCCGCGCTCAAGTCCAGTAGGATTATGGCCGCGGACCCTCCTGAGTCCACAATCCTTCTAGATTCCTCCACCACTGCCAACAAGGCAGTTTTGGTGCCTTTGCGTGGGCGGAAGCCTGTTTGGGAGAGATGGAGTAGGTCATTGGCCTCGAGGGAAGCGGAGAGCAAATGATTGACATGTTTCTCTGCGATCTTACTAATTCCAGGAAGGAGCGAAATGGGATGATAATTACCCAAGTCTGCTGGGTCCAGATTAGTCTTTTTCAACAAGGCTTTAACCATAGCCCTTTTCCATTCTGGGGGGACCATACCTTTGGATAGTGAGATATTGATCAGGCTGGTGGCCGTGGGAGCGATAGTGGATGCCAATAATTTCAGAATATTAGGTGGTGCCGGATCTAGTGGGGAGCCACTTTTTACCAATGTCAAAGTGGCTAAAAATGATTCCTGAGTCATCAGGGGAAAATTCTCCAGCTGATGTTCTGTTTTGTACTCTCCTTTAATTGTAAACTCAATTGGGGGGTTAATATCTTTTTGGGGGAGATGTTTGAGAATGTTTTGTACTTTGGAGGAGAAGTATTCCGCCTGTTTATTGCAGCGGAGACCTGAGATCTCCAATGCCATCGGCGGAGTGGGAGATTTAAGAAGCTTTTTGGCAATCAGAAAGGTTTCTCTAGGTGAATTTGCAGCTGAAGCAATCTTTTCCTCGAAATATGAGGCTTGGGATTTTTTTTTATCTCTGCCTTATATATTCCGATTGCCTCCTGTATTCACGTTTCTTATCTGATGAAAAATCTTTCCTCCAAACCCTTTCTAGTTTTTTGCATTGTTGTTTTAAAATGCGCAATTTAGGGAGAACCAGGCGGATTTGTTGGGACCACTTTTCTTCTGAATTGAGATTTTAGGAAGCACCAAATTAAGTCGCAGAAGCTTTCGTTAGCTGCGGCTGCATTGGGGTCAATATACGGCTTGGTCTTTTCAAGTTCTCGAATCCACCCTTCCAAGGGGAGTTTGGGCCAAGGTCGAATTACAATTCGCGTTGCTTGAGTATGTGTTGCCGTGGTTGGTGATGACCAAAAGAAAGGAATTAAATGGTCCGACCATGGAAGGGGAATGGGGTCATTTCCCTTTAGGTCTCCCAAGTTAGAGAAAATAGGATCGAGGAGGTGCCCTTTGATATGTGTTGCTTGTGGGACCTTCTGTAGTAGTTGGTAAGCTGTGAGGTCTCGAGCCAGTTCAATTGCAGTAGATGCTGAGGGATCGTCAAAATGTAAATTAAAATCTCCTAGGAGAGTAAAGTTGACTGCCGCGCTAGCAAGGTTCCCAACTGTTTCTAACACAGATCTGCAGAATTGACCCATCACCCCAGGTGGGCGGTGGATCCGGCTTCTATTATTGAATTTCTTCGAGATGGGTTTTTGAAAGACCTTTGCCCTTCTACTTTGTCTGCTCAATGGACTGCGGTTCGGGCATGTAGGAGTCCGGGGGCCTCCTTGGAGGGTGTTGCTCCTTTGGTGAGTCGGCTTCTGCGAAGTTTTCGGCTTTGTCGTCTGGTCACTCCTGTGATTGTGCCTTCTTGGGATTTGCCGACTGTTTTGAGGGGTCTGCAGTTGCCCCCTTTTGAACCTTTGTTGGAAGCGAATGTAGTGTGGCTATCTGCTAAGGTGGCATTTCTGTTAGCCATCACCTCTGCTAGGCGGTTGGGTGAGTTTGGTGCTTTGCTTGTATCCTTTCCTTATTTGCAGCTTCTGCAGGGCAGGGTGGTTTTGCGGCTTGACCTGGCTTTTCTCCTTAAAGTCTCCTCCAAATTCCATTTGCCTGGGGATGGGGTTTCACTTATTCGTTCGGCCTTGGATGTTCACAAGGCCCTTCAGGTTTACCTCCAACGTACCCTGGGGTTTCATCTTTCTCCTGCCCTGTTTGTCTCCTGTGGGGGTTTGGCCAAGGGGAAGAAGGTTTCTACTTCCACCATCAGTTGGTGGGTGCGTTTGGTGGTCTGTCAATCCTATAAATCTGTGGGTCTGCCTCCTCCGTATTAGGTGCAGGGGCGTTCGACACGTTCTGTGTCCGCTTCCTGGGCTGAGGCAGTGGGGGTTTCTATCCAGGAGATTTGTAGGGCGGCTACTTGGCAGTCCCATCATATGTTTGTCCGGCATTATCGCCTTGATGTTTTGCATGCCTCTGTGGACAATTTTGCTGTTGGTGTCTTGAACGCTGCTGTACCTTAATCATTTGTTTCATTAAATGTTTTGTACTTTTGCATGGATCCCTGGTGTCCTGCAATTTTCTTCATGGTTTTTCGCTTATCAGGTTTTTCACATCGTAAGAACTGGACTTGTTGATAACAGAAATGGTGGTGGGTGGGAGGGGCTTATATGGTAAAAATAAAAGAAACACTAACGTTCTGAATTGGGCTGTCGTGAGGCAGAATTGCCTCACATCATAAGGACTGGGAGGAGGAGGACCTTAATCGGGGTAATGAAGATTACCGGTAAGTAACAAAACATTCCTGCAGTGCGCATAGATGAGAGGTGTCACATTTCTTTCATTTTTTTCTTCTGCTTCTGCCTCTCACTCCCTTTTTTTTGCTTGTAGGGCAGTTTAACGATGACTGACTTCGGGGCACCCACATAAAGGGCGTTCCCATAGTCTATTCTTGTTAAGATGAGTGCCTGAATCAATAGTTTTCTTGCATGATTAGGTAGAAGGGGGAGGACTTTGCAGGTCATTCTCAATAGCCATAGCATGAGGCTACAGTCTTTCTTGCCTGTACTTTCAGTGTAAGGTCTTGGTCTATCCAAAGTCCCAGACTTTTTATCTCTGTTTTGGGCGTAGGCGCCGGGCCCATACAGGCTGGCCACATCATGCTTAAATTAAAACTTAAGGAGTTGCCAAGGATCATGAGCTCAGTTTTGTCACCGTTGAGCTTTAGGTGTGAAAGGCTCATCCACTTAGCAACTTCCTCAAGACAGGAGCGGAGGTCCTTGGACACCTGGTTAGGGTGGTTCAGTGCAACAACCAGCTGAGTGTCATCAGCATAGGTTACCATATGGATCCCGAAGGGGGATACAATATCCGCCAACGGGGCCATATAAACATTAAAAAGAATAGGGCTTAGGGAAGAGCCCTGAGGGACTCCGCACTGTAAGGGAATAGCATGTGAGGTGATATCACCTTCAAAAACCTGGAAGAATCTTTCTTCCAGGAAGGATTGTAGCCACGACAGGGCAGTGCCGGTCACTCCTGAGTTCCTGAGACGGTGAACCAGGATTTGATGGTTCACCGTGTCGAAGGCCGCGCTCAAGTCCAGTAGGATTATGGCCGCGGACCCTCCTGAGTCCACAATCCTTCTAGATTCCTCCACCACTGCCAACAAGGCAGTTTCGGTGCCTTGGCGTGGGCGGAAGCCTGTTTGGGAGGGATGGAGTAGGTCATTGGCCTCGAGGAAAGCGGAGAGCAAATGATTGACATGTTTCTCCGCGATCTTACTAATTCCAGGAAGGAGCGAAATGGGACGATAATTACCCAAGTCTGCTGTGTCCAGATTAGTCTTTTTCAACAAGGCTTTAACCATAGCCCTTTTCCATTCTGGGGGGACCATACCTTTGGATAGTGAGATATTGATCAGGCTGGTGGCCGTGGGAGCGATAGTGGATGCCACTAATTTCAGAATATTAGGTGGTGCCGGATCTAGTGGGGAGCCACTTTTTACCGATGTCAAAGTGGCTAAAAATGATTCCTGAGTCATCAGGGGAAAATTCTCCAGCTGATGTTCTGTTTTGTACTCTCCTTTAGTTGTAAACTCAATTGGGGGGTTACTATCTTTTTGGGGGAGATGTTTGAGAATGTTTTGTACTTTGGAGGAGAAGTATTCCGCCTGTTTATTGCAGCGGAGACCTGAGATCTCCAATGCCATCGGCGGAGTGGGAGATTTAAGAAGCTTTTTGGCAATCAGAAAGGTTTCTCTAGGTGAATTTGCAGCTGAAGCAATCTTTTCCTCGAAATATGAGGCTTGGGATTTTTTTTATCTCTGCCTTATATATTCCGATTGCCTCCCTGTATTCACGTTTCTTATCTGATGAAAAATCTTTCCTCCAAACCCTTTCTAGTTTTTTGCATTGTTGTTTTAAAATGCGCAATTTAGGGGAGAACCAGGCGGATTTGTTGGGACCACTTTTCTTCTGAATTGAGATTTTAGGAAGCACCAAATTAAGTGATCCTCCAATCCAGTCGCAGAAGCTTTCGTTAGCTGCGGCCGGATTGGGGTCAATATTCGGCTTGGTCTTTTCAAGTTCTCGAATCCACCCTTCCAAGGGGAGTTTGGGCCAAGGTTGAATTACAATTCGCGTTGCTTGAGTATGTGTTGCCGTGGTTGGTGATGACCAAAAGAAAGGAATTAAAAAATGGTCCGACCATGGAAGGGGAATGGGGTCATTTCCCTTTAGGTCTCCCAAGTTAGAGAAAATAGGATCGAGGAGGTGCCCTTTGATATGTGTTGCTTGTGGGACCTTCTGTAGTAGTTGGTAAGCTGTGAGGTCTCGAGCCAGTTCAATTGCAGTAGATGCTGAGGGATAGTCAAAATGTAAATTAAAATCTCCTAGGAGAGTAAAGTTGACTGCCGCACTAGCAAGGTTCCCAACTGTTTCTAACACACATCTGCAGAATTGACCCATCACCCCAGGTGGGCGGTGGATCCGGCTTCTATTATTGAATTTCTTCGAGATGGGTTTTTGAAAGACCTTTGCCCTTCTACTTTGTCTGCTCAATGGGCTGCGGTTCGGGCATTTAGGAGTCCGGGGGCCTCCTTGGAGGGTGTTGCTCCTTTGGTGAGTCGGCTTCTGCGAAGTTTTCGGCTTTGTCGTCCGGTCACTCCTGTGATTGTGCCTTCTTGGGATTTGCCGACTGTTTTGAGGGGTCTGCAGTTGCCCCCTTTTGAACCTTTGTTGGAAGCGAATGTAGTGTGGCTATCTGCTAAGGTGGCATTTCTGTTAGCCATCACCTCTGCTAGGCGGTTGGGTGAGTTTGGTGCTTTGCTTGTATCCTTTCCTTATTTGCAGCTTCTGCAGGGCAGGGTGGTTTTGCGGCTTGACCTGGCTTTTCTCCTTAAAGTCTCCTCCAAATTCCATTTGCCTGGGGATGGGGTTTCACTTATTCGTTCGGCCTTGGATGTTCGCAAGGCCCTTCAGGTTTACCTCTAACGTACCCTGGGGTTTCATCTTTCTCCTGCCCTGTTTGTCTCCTGTGGGGGTTTGGCCAAGGGGAAGAAGGTTTCTACTTCCACCATCAGTTGGTGGGTGCGTTTGGTGGTCTGTCAATCCTATAAGTCTGTGGGTCTGCCTCCTCCGTATTAGGTGCAGGGGCGTTCGACACGTTCTGTGTCCGCTTCCTGGGCTGAGGCAGTGGGGGTTTCTATCCAGGAGATTTGTAGGGCGGCTACTTGGCAGTCCCATCATATGTTTGTCCGGCATTATCGCCTTGATGTTTTGCATGCCTCTGTGGACAATTTTGCTGTTGGTGTCTTGAACGCTGCTGTACCTTAATCATTTGTTTCATTAAATGTTTTGTACTTTTGCATGGATCCCTGGTGTCCTGCATTTTTCTTCATGGTTTTTCGCTTATCAGGTTTTTCACATCGTAAGAACTGGACTTGTTGATAACAGGAATGGTGGTGGGTGGGAGGGGCTTATATGGTAAAAATAAAAGAAACATTAACGTTCTGAATTGGGCTGTCGTGAGGCAGAATTGCCTCACATCGTAAGGACTGGGAGGAGGAGGACCTTAATCGGGGTAATGAAGATTACCGGTAAGTAACAAAACATTCCTGCAGTGCGCATAGATGAGAGGTGTCACATTTCTTTCATTTATTTCTTCTGCTTCTGCCTCTCACTCACTTTTTTTTTTGCTTGTAGGGCTAACAGTATTTATGTGCACACTTAGCTGCTGTTAAAGCTGAACATGTTTTCGCAAATTTCGCCAAATAATAATAAAATAGAAATGTGCTAAATAATAACTTGAAAATAAAAAATGTGGTAAATGTTGTAAAATGTGCCTTTACTTTAATGTGCAAATTAGAAAATGTTGTTAATTTCCTACAGAAAGCTTTAATTTATGTCTTTTTCCACTTGCTAGGCCGCACTGCTCATTTATTCAACACTGTCTTTTTAAGAAAAGAAATGTTTATAATAAAATAGTTATTTAACATTAGATTTAAACTCTAAGGTTTGGCTTTTTGTGAAATGTACGGTGTTTTGAGAATAAGTATTCTTCCTTTTTCTCACACCATATGACTTCACTGTAGTAAGACTGTTCTCTTTGTCACATATGCATAATGAATAAGAGTGTTAATGAAAGGAAAATTCTCGCTGTAGCTTACATTTCCTGATCTAACCAGGACATACCAGAATTTGAATGTTTCATTTCATAGAACAGCTCATTGTTATACGGTGAGAAAATAGACAGATAACAGAGTAGATTTGGAAAAGGTTCTTATGAGAACCTTTGTAGATGTAACTTTTTGTAATACGTTGTAGCCATTTCTAACTCACTTCATACTGACATGGACGTTTACTGTGGGAATCAAGGGCAAAGACAACGGACCATCGGAAGACCTCTCACCATTGGATGATGATGATGACATTCACCTGTATGTGCAACATGTTTAGCTGCTTTCTATATAGTATGTGTTCCTAGCAAGAGAGCATGCTCCTTGGCACTTTGTGGTGCTAAACCTTACTTGCCATAAGCTACAGATTACAGTGATTTCTTTGTTTTCCTTACATCTAGTAAGGAAATGTTCTGTTATATGCTGATTATAGCTACTGCTGTTATTCCTTTCTTCTCTCTTTATAGACGGTTGTTACTGCAATTGTCAGAAGAACTAGGCTGAGTCTCCAGAACTACCCTTTATAGGGAGTTTGTTCTTTCTCTTAGCAATTTAAATATGCTCCGAAATCTACGTGTTGTTTTCCAGAAAGAACTCTTTATGGGTTCTTGTTAGAGTAGAATAGGTCCTTCAGTTTAGAATAAGGAGGATACTATGAATGGAACACACTGTTTTATTTTTCTATGCTTGTTCTAACTATTTTAATTTCTTATTATTTCTGTAATGGATTTGCCTCTAATTTAATAAAAGAACAAAACTGTCGATTAATCTACTTAATGATGGAATACGCTTTTAAAACTTCACCATGAATGGAGCTATAAAATTGTACCCCAATGATAATTATAAAATTCCAAACTCCTGACTCCAACAACCAGAACTTGAAGATCCGTCAAAGCGGTACACAAAGGCGGTTGCGGTTTGAAGGTTTGAGTATTAATAGAGCAAATGTGTTGCTGTTGTGATTGTGTATTTTTCTCTGGTTTAGATGGACGTTGATTAGAGTGAGTGAGTGAGGAACAATAGTTGATAAGTGGTTAAGAAAGGTGTTCAAAGATTTCAGACTCATTGTAGTCAAAAAGATCCTGGGATAAAATAATAATTGAAAATTTGTTTGCAGAGATTTTGAGGTGTGGAGTGTGAGGTGCCATCACCTGTACCGGTAACATAGGATTATTACATTGTTGTGATTGATTAATATTGTTCAGGGATAGTTAAAACCTAGTTGAGCAAATAGGGGAAGCTGCACTGATTTGGGTTTTTTCACACTGGTCAAGAATTCATTAGCGAATACTGAAGAGACTCTTGTGTGTATGCAAAACTTTATTTCTTTAATAAGAGCAAACAAAGTTTGAACTGTTGGGGAAATTATTTGTGTAAGTACAGAGAAAATTGGTAAGGAGGGTGAGTGCTGTGAGGGGTGAGGTTGTGCGTGAAAGTGTTTTGCACTAAGATTGGTTGATTGGTGTTCTTTGACGCTGTGATTGGTTGGTGACATAGCAGTGTCACACTGGGATTGGAGCACTAAAAATGAATTGTGAAATTGGATTTGTTAGCAAAAGACTCTGGAAATAATAGCCGTAACTTCATTGGATTAGCAGAAATTTGATGTATACGGAAACAAAATCATAACATTTGATAAAGCGTGTTTCAGATTTAAATTTTCATCAAGGAATGTTTTAAAGAGCTTAAATTTTGGTTAGAGGGGATGTTACTATTCCAGTACGCAGAGGAGAAGAGGCGCCACCTGAGGGTATGCCTGCATATATTTTGACTGCTAAACATGGGTTAAATACATGTACTTGTCTTCACCAAAAGAGCAGGATTACTGAGAACTGAGAATGAGGGAGCTTTGAGTTTTCCTAGGTATAGGAAATTTAAAAGCAGAATTCTTGAGACCTGAGACTCAAATAATTGCCAGAGGAGTATCTACTTCAGAATTTGTCCTCACTTCCCAAAACTCACAGATAGTTGCCTTGAAGCCACCCTTAACTGTGCAAGCCCTTACCAATGGGGTAAGAATAGTACTCACAACTCTAATATCATTGGAAGAAATAGTTGCAACTGAGGAGGGATATATTCCAGCTTGGTTTGAGGAAACAGCAAGATCCAGTAAGGCAGAGGATGTGGGGACACCTGAGGTTAGAAAAGAAAAGAAAAGCCAATAAACATCACACAACTAAAAATTGAATTGGAAGAAATAATACGGGGTGCCTAGGGTTCGAACATTTAGAGCAGTATCAAAGGAAATAACTAATTTGCCTGTGCAAGGAAGGAATGAGGAGAACTGCTTTGACTTATGACAAATTAACTGAACTCGCTCAGAAGTATGAGAAAGACTTCGCAAAAATGTGCATTCACATGGAAGCTACAGGGTTCAATAAGATGGCCCAGCTTTTAAGAATATGAAGATTACTGGACTGCAATTGCACATTGTAGAATTGGTTAAGTGCATTCACAGGTGGGTTGAGTTTGAAAAATTAGAAGTCAAATGGGCCAAGAAACATGAAAATAAAAGACAGAATCAGCTATTGCAGAAAAGGCTACTGCTTGTCACATCTGTCATAAAATCGGGCAGTGGAAGAGGGACTGTCAATATAATACTGTAACTTCTGGAGCAAATATGCAAATGCCATAAGGTATGCAAATGCAAAATGTGCCTGGTCAGGGAAGGCAGATGTCAGCACAGGGACAGGTCCCAATGATGACAATTGCACCTGCACAGTGGGGAATCCTATATTTAATTTGTATCAGATGACAAAAATGAATATGAATCCATTCCACAATTTCAGAACCCAAACCAGAATGCATTGCAACAATTCCTGTTATTTGAAACTGATGGTTCTGGTTCAGAGAATTCACAATGAATGTGTCTAAGAGAAGAAGAAGATTGCATACTTGGCGCAGTCTTAGAGGTAGACCAGAGTGGCTAATATGTAGATGCAGAGGTTTATGGCCAACTCGTTTGATTTCTTATTTATAATGGTGCTACCCGATCCTCTGTTTGGACAGTGGAAGTCCCAGACTTACCTCTCTCAGGGAAAACAATCCGAGTTGTATGAGTAACAAATAAACAAATTCAAAATCCAGTTTCTGAAAGGATACCAGTAAAATTAGGCTCCTTTGAAGAGAAGCACCAATTTGTGGTTTGTGTTTCAAGTCCTGTAAACCTGTTAGGGAGAGACTTGTTGTGCAAGTTAAATTGCACAATTTACTGTACACCCTATGGTGTACTATTCCAAACACATGATGAGAATGTGGATTTCAAAATAATCAGACAGCAAACCAAGTCAGGACTATTTCCTATGTTAACTGTTGACAAATTACCTGAAGATCTGAGAGAAACAGTGAGTGCAGAAGTTTGGGACTTTACAGGGAAAGACATCGGACTAAATAAAGGTGTAGAACCAGTCCGGATTACAGTAAAATCAAATGTGGTCTAACCTAGAACACCACCATTCCATTTGACCACATAAATGATTGCAGGAATACAGCCAGTGATAGATGACATGTTACATAAAGGATTGCTGAGAGAATTAATTGGAAGTCCATGTAATTTTCCAATTATGGGTTTACAGAAACCCAATGGAAAATATAGGATAGTTCAGGATTTACAGGGGATAAATGACATTGTAGTACCCTGTTGTCCTGTGGTACCAAATCCAGCCACCATATTGCTTCAAATTCCATGTCATGCAGAATGGTTTACCGTGATTGATCTGTGTCAAGCTTTCTTCTGAGTGCAAAGAATGAAGAGAGAAAACTTTTCTTCTCTTTTGTCTTCCAGCAGAGAACATTAACATGGTGTTGTGTCCCACAAGGGTATACCGACCGTAATCTATGTTTTACCAGTTTTTGAAAATGAATCTAGAGACCCTAGTAATGCCATATCAATTCACACTTATTCAGTACATAGATGATTTGCTTGTGGCATCAGAAACGCAGAATGCATGAAAAAACCACACCATTGTACTCTTGAATCTCCTGAGGGAGAACGGACACAAAGGGGCTGATTCCGATTCAGGCCGGAAATCTCCCCGACCGAGCCGGACCCGGAGAGATTTCCGACCGAATCGGACCCTAGCAGTCCGACCGAACGAGTACGATGCGCACTCCCATTGAAGTCAATGGGAGCCAGTCGTACGACGCGTACACGGGCTCCCATTGACTCAATGGGCACGACGCGAACAAGGGCGCCCCCTACAGCGTGTTTGCGTCGATGCGGGTCGCACCGTACATGCACGTGTAGGGGGGACCCATGGGTCCCTCCTGTGTGCGACTCGCATGCCTACGCTTCCAGGGGGGTCCGACACGGACCCCCAAAGTGCGGCTCCGACAGCTCCTTGGAGCCGGACTGCGCAAGTCGGTCGGAGCGGTCGAGGTGCGTATCGTACTTACCCGGCCGGGGAACGTCTCCATTGCGCGGTGCGCGTCGTCCCCGTGCGAGTCGGTCGGAGCGGTCGGGTCCTGCGAACGAGTCGGTCGGAGATTTCGCGAGCGCACGCATCGTACTCGCTCGCCCGGTCGCACGTACGACTCGGTCGGGAAATAGGGCTCCGAATCGGATCCGGTTAAGCCGAATCCGATTCGGTGCCCTACCGGCCGAGATCGGAATCGGCCCCAAAGTGTCTCCAGGAAAATTGCAGTACTGTCAAAAAGAAGTTCAATATCTGGGACACATCATTGTGAAGGGAGCTAGAAAAGTGTCACCAGAAGGAGTGGAAGCAGTCTTGCAGATGAATCCACCACGAACTCAGAAAGAAAAGAAATCAGGATGTTTTTATGAATGGTTGGCTACTGTAGACAGTGAATACCAAACTGTTCCTTGGTGGCAAAGCCTCTACTGAGACTAACACAGAGATGTGTCTGATCCGTTTCCATGGTACAACAAATGTGCAAAAGCGTTCCAAAAGTTAAAAGATAAACTGGTTTACATTCCAGCACTAGGAATGTCTGACTATGCAAAAGAGTTCACACTAATTTGCAGTGAGAGAGATGGGTGCACTCTCTCAGTTTTGACAAAAACCCATGGCAGATCTCGAAAACCTGTAGCTTACTTTTCCATCACCCTTGATCCTGTTGAGGCAGGATTTCCTAGTTGCCTTAGAGCTGTGGCCGCCGTAAGTACTAGTCTGGAAAAGAGCAAGAACATAGTGATTGGATACCCATTAACTGTCATGGGTCCTCAATGTGGCGTTATTGTTAACCAGAACCAAGATGCAGTACATGACCCATGATAGACTGACAAAATGCGAGCAAATAATTTTGTCTTCTGAAAATGTTGTCCTGCAGCATTGCACGGTTTTAAACCCTTCAACGTTATTGCCTGTAGATGTTGAAAATTGTGATGAAAGTGAACACGACTGTCTAGATGTCATGGAATTGTGCACCAAACCCTGCACTGACATTAAAGATGAACCCCTGATTGAGCACGATCATGTGTTATTTGTAGAATTAATTGCCCTTACTAGACCCTGAAGTCTCACTGATCAAATGAGAGTCACCATATTTACTGACAGCCAGTATGAGTTTGGTGTAATCCATGATTTTGGACAGTTGTGGTCAACAGCTAGGCTTTCTTACTTCTTCAGGAACCCCCATCAAAACTGGAATGCAGTTCAAGAACCTACTGTGTGCACTGCAGTTAGCAGGAGAAATTGCTGTGGTGAATTGCTTAGCACACCAAGGAGGAAGCAGGTACATTGCAAAGGGCAACCGATAGGCTGACTCAGTAGCCAGATATTGTGCTTTGTTAGCCTATTCATTTAATGGAGGTCTTGCATGTGAGTCTGAGGAGGAGGGAGCTTTTGCCATGTTGAAAATGTGTCAGAAGCAGAACAGAACAGTTGGGTAAAAGTAGGTTGCGACAAAAATGCAAATGACATCTGGATGTCAGCAGATGGGTGATCAGTACTACCAGACAGCTTGTTATTTCCAATGACACAATATTACCATGGATACACACATTTGGGGAGAGACACCATGGTGGGACTTTTTAGACAGAGTTGGAATAGCCCCAGATTGAGAATGCTGGCAGAAGAGGTTTGCCATAGGTGCATACCTTGTCAACAGCTAAACTTAGGGAAATAAACTCATATCACACAAACACACCTAGGGAGATCAGGTGGTCCATCCAATAGGATGCAGATGTATTTTATCTAGATGCCTGTCCATAACAGGCTGAGATATATCCTGGTGATAGTGTGTGTCTTCCCAAGATCGGTGGAAGTCTACCCAACTAGAAGAAATGACACCCTCACTGTAACAAAAGTGCTATTACGTGAATTGATCCCCAGATTTGGCATGCCAATCTCTCTTGAGTCAGATAGGGGGACACACTGCACCAATTAAATCATGAAAATGATCTGCACAGCCTTAGAGATCAGACAAAGATTACATTGCAGTTAATGACCAGAAGCCTCTGGGATAGTTGACCGGGTAAATAGTACCATCAATTCAAGACTGGCCAAAGTCCATGCCTCCACCTCTCTGACATGGTCAGATGCATTACCATTGGTGTTGATGAGTATTCAAAGTATACCTGGCAGGAAGACAGGGTTATCTCCATGTAGGATACTGATGGGCAGGGCAATGAGATTACCTGCTGTTCCTGCAAATGCTTTCATGAACATTACTGATGACATTATCTTGGACTATTGTGAGGAGCTGGATGATGTTGTCCATTCTGTCTCTCATCAAGTCTCAGCTGGCACACAAGATCCGCATCAAGAACAGTGCCATGACCTCAATCCTGGTGATTGGGTCTAGATCAAGAAGCACACTCAGAAGATTTGCCTTGAATCCAGATGGAAAGGCCCAATTCAAGTGATTCTTACCACACACACAGCTGTTAAGTGTGCCAGATTCCAGACTGGTTCATGGTTCACGAAAAGAGTGAACAAGCCAGAAAAAGCGGCTTCGTCATTGATCCTGAGTGAAAAGCATTAGTGGTTGTACCACCAGTCGAGAGACCACCTAGACCCGTGGCACCATTCTCGTTTCAGCGAAACAGGGACAAAGAGATGAAGAATAGTGCACAGAGAATCAAGTGCCAGTGCCAGAAATAACCCGGAGTGGTGTGGAGATCTCTAATAAAAAGAAACAGAGATCGAGTCACCAAGAAGAAGTGCTCCGAATGTGGCCTTGAGAGGCGAAGATCCAGGCACAGGAATAAGCACTGGAACAAGGAGAAGTAATCAACAAGCAGAATGGACAAAAGGCTATGAAAACAGAAATCCGAGAAGTGCTTCAATAGCTCGAAAACTAGAAACAATGCCTGAAGAGACTGAATCTGGTGAGAGAGCAGTCTAGGCCCAAATCAGCAACATCTAAGAAGATCAAAAAGAGCACGGGTGCCTTGTCGCAGGTATTTAGCACCTGAATGGTCATATTTTGTGAACAATGCCTTGAATGTTACATTGGAAGTCTTGTGCAATGTGAACCCTGAACTATTCGAACCTCCCTGAAAAGAAAACATTAAAAAAACAGGGGAAATCATTGAGAAAATCTGAGTCTATATGAAGAAACGAAGAAACATGAACTGTGCCTATTAGAGATTGTTATTTTAGTTTGTTATTTTAAAGAAGATTAACCTAGGTACGAGCTGAAAGTTACAGAAGCATAAGGATAACATTGTAAAAGAACATGGAGTAGGGCTAAGAATTGTCTGAATAGGAGTTTCATTAAAGAAGAAAGAAGAAATAATCATGTTGCAGGGATTCTGCTCAGGAACAGAAATATGCTTGGGAGCATATAACATCAGTATGTAGGGAATGAGTCACCATACAACCTTAGTATCTATGAGCATGAGTCCGACTAGCTATAGTGCCTCACTTGCCCTCCTAACCTTACTAGAGAAACAAGTGCATTGGCACCCCAGAACACAACGCTCTCGACCCACTCAGGGATCGCGGTAACAGGACACATCCTTTTGCTCTCCCACTTGTACTCGTCCACAATAAGATAAACAGGAAATACGAAGGAAGTTTAGAATATTTATTCAAACTATCGTGCTCTGAAATACAGTATTTGAACCACAATTAGAAAACAAATGCATGCTAAAAGTACTGTTAGCATGGCTAATAAACCGTATACCATGAAAAGCCTTGTCATTATTTAGGACAGAGTAGCCTAAGCCCCTCTCCCCTGCTACTGAAACTAAATGATTATATATCAAAGATCTCTGGGATTAGTGGCAGACCCGTACCTTAGCATACAGAGATGAACATTCTACATCTCAGTAAATGTGTTGTTCTTTTCTCAGAACTCTTGTTCCATGTGTTTTTTGGCTCCTGTACTCATCTATATTATAAGACATGGGTGCGCATAAACAGCAGCTGCATTTGTGTGTTATGTCTAGGTCCTAATATCTGGTCAGAAAGAATAACAAGAGACATTGTTGTTTGACCTTGTATGTGGTGTTCATACTAAAGCCCAGGAAAACAACAGAATGCGAAAATATATGCAGGTTCTTTGTGAAAGTACAATGTGGCACAAAGCAAGCCTGTTTATGTAGCAACATGTGCAAAAAGAAAATGAGGCCTATAACAGAGGATGTGGCATTACGGCTAGAGTGGTCGACCCCCAAGCTGGGGAACCAAGTTTGAGTCTCGTCAGGGACGCTCAACATCCTGTGATTCTGGGCAAATCACTTAATCTCCCCGTGCCTAACAAAATATCCATCTGTAACTCGGATCACTGACAAAATATCGAAGGTCAAAAAATCGACCTACAAAAATATCGCAACAAAAATATCGATGTCAATAATATCGAAATCCTATCTACAACATGGTAAGTACAAAAATATCGAAAAAACAATATCGATGTCAAAAATATCGTTATCAAAAATATCGGTTTTTTTTTGTTAAAAATAATATGTAAAATAAACTAAATAATACTTATAATTAAAATAAACATAGTTAAAAATATTTTATAATTTTTAAATTAATAAGTAACATATATAATTAAATAAAACATTAATTAAACATATACATATAATATATAATATATATACTTACTTAGGTGTCCATTACGATGTCGGGCGGAGAAAATCCGCCAACAACCACAGTGGCGAAAATCCGCCCGCCTACACCGTCTGAATACCGACCGAGCAATTACGATGCCGCAAACCGAAAACCGCCGGAGGCGGAAAATAAACAGAAAAAACCGCCCGCCCATGTCCGAGTCCAAGTCCATCCGCCCGCCACGGACGGAAAGACGCACGACAAGCCAAAACCGCCCGCCCTGACGACCGAGACACCGCCCGTTAAATTAGGATCGTACCGACATGAGCGCGGAAATCCACAAATACACCGCCCGCCAGCGCAAACAACAGTGACGAAAATGGACACGGCGGAAGCCCTGGCGGCCACGTCCATGCACAGAAACCATCCGCTGACGAAAACAAACACACACAACATGGCTAACAAGTCCACACAGCAACTCACGCACAAAAACCCAAACACAGTACACATCCCTGAAACACACACCCCCTGGACAAACAAATCAACTACAAATCCCAGAACACCAGCCACAACACACCTGAAAACAACAGACCATCATGACACACCCACATAGGTAAGTACAAAACCAGCCCCTTCACAGACCACAACCCCTGCAACATTACAAACTGAGGACGAAAGCACACAACACAGCGAGACAGAAAGGACAGCAGCACACCACAGACACGCACCCATCACACCCATCACCACCACCACCAAACACCTGACCCACAAACCCCCTGCACATCACACACCACACACCGCACCAGCACCACAAACACCAAAACACACACCATGGCATCACACAGAATGCCCAAGTTCACTCCCACCGAGCTAACGGTCATGGTCGACGAGATCGTCAAGGTGCACCCACAAATCTATGGCAACCAGGTCCAACAGACACCACTATCCACCAGAAACCGGTTGTGGAGCAGGATCGTAGACCAGGTCAATGCAGTCGGGAACGTTCCACGCAACAGAGGAGAAATTAACAAAAGGTGGAACGACCTCAAAAGCGTGGTCAAGAAGAAGGAGAGCAAAAATCGAGAGCTGGCTGCCAGGACTGGCGGAGGGAATCCCGCGCTATTCAAAACCTTCAAGGCGTGGGAGGAGAAGGTGCGAGTCATCATACATCCGGAGATCCTCACCGGATTACCAGGGGAGTGGAGGCTGGTAAGTACAAACAAACGTATACCAGCACACCGCTATGTACTCACATGCACTACCACCATGCCATAGCTCCTAGGGACAAACACCCCCATGTCCAGTACACAATACACAAGACATCACCCACACATGCAACAGACACTCACACACACTCAGCCCAAAGCTACCAACTAACAAAACCATGGGGGCATGTGTACAGTCAGCCAGCACCGCAACTCCCACCAGGTCCCCTTGCACTCCAGATGCGCCAGAATGAGCACTCCCCACACCCACATCCATGTGTCCGCCATAGCTGCACTGACCGACAAGTAACAGGTAAGTAGCCGGAACACAAAGACAGTGGGTCGGAGGGGGGACAGCTGAAGTACAACACCCACCAGGCCCCCACTCCCACAGACCAGCAAGGTGGAGCACTCCCCACACCCATGTGTCAGGCACAGCTGCAGTAACCAACAAGTAACAGGTAAGTAGCCGGAACAGAAAGTCGGTGGGTCGGAGGGGGGACAGCTGAAGTACAACACCCACCAGGCCCCCACTCCCACAGACCAGCAAGGTGGAGCACCCCTCCCTCCCAGCACCATGTGGTATCCATTGCATTGCGCACTCAAAAACAACCTGTAGGTGGGAAACTGTACAGGGCGGGTGTCTGTAGGCATGAGGACTGCACTACGACTGACACATGGGACATGTCACGTAGCAGAGGAACACGCAGCACTGCTCCCAGTCACAATCATGTGACCAATGTGCACACAGACATGTATTACAGAGTCATACCCCACATGACCCATCACAGATACAGCAACACCCAAGGAGCCACGTCTGCATGCACAAGTCCCACTGGAGTACAGACCCACACGGCATGCACTGTGCCACCCATCACACACATCAGCAACACCATCGAAGTCTTGTCCATGTAGTCCTTACTGCCTGTCACCCACACATCGGACAACAACGCCCATGTAAGACAGACCGTACTAGAAGTACCAGCTTGGAACCACAATATTGCACACAAAGACAACTGGACCCATGAAACACACAGGCACACAATGCACATTCAACATATCATCCATCTCATCTCACAGCCACAATGTCATGAAAGGTATGACATCCGAACAGCTGTCCCTCATACAGTAGACATGGAAAGATACCTGCCCATGACAAATCAAGTGGCTGCAGTGACCGAAGCGCACGTCACACTGCGAGTAACGACACACATAATATAGTCAACACCCCAAGAGCACAGCACTGATGCACATGTACCAGGGCAGCAAGCACACAAAGGAATTGGCCCATCTGCAATACGTCATGTGGCACACAACAAGCACGAACTCACAACATTGCTACCAATGTGATGTCCATGAATGATAACAGTCAGCAGATATTCCGGCCATGTGTGACAGACACACACCTTTGTCTATGCACTGTCACGTTGCCAGAACACATGTCACGTTCTGCACCCATTACCCACAGCATGTACCCCAAAAGCATATTTCAACCCAAGAGCGTTTAGGGGGCTGTACCCCCTTTTGGCATCAGCGTACCTAAGCGTTCCATCCCTCCCCCTAAACCATCGTTCAACCCAACATCGTCGATGGTCCTGGAGCACGCATACACACGCGCCACAAAATGTAGGAGCATAGCAACACACACCCATCGGCATTGCTAATCCGTCCCATGCCACATGTCCACATCACACAGACCCATTGCCTAGCCCACGCATACACACATCGTACATCCACACACACGCCATTGGGAAACCTGTGCACGACAGTGCACGAACTGTGAATGTCAGACAACCAATACATACTTTGCTAGGTGCAACACAATGACCCATCTCATTCTCCCCACAGGTGCCGAACTGCTGGATGCTGGAGAGGGTGACAGCAGCCAGCACAGCCAGTCCGCAAGCCCCCGACCCGGACTCACGGATGTAGAGGAGCTGGACACCTCTCCGGACACGGACCACCCAGCAGGCCCATCTGGAGTGGCAGGGCACAACCGCTCCCCAGGGCCCCTCCTGCCCACCAACACATCACCCAGGGCTGCTGACCAGTCACAGACCCCTGCTGCCACAGCCGTTGCGGCCACCACCACCGCCGCAACCACCACCACCACGCCATCACTCACCACAGCCCCTGCGCAAGGGTCGGCACGGCCGTCGGGCTCCACCCTGGGAGCCAGAGCGAGGACCGTGGTGAGCAATGTGGCTAGTGGGCAGGTCGGTGGCAGCAGTACTGGTAGGATGAGCAGGGCCAGGCCGACGCCAACTGTGCCTGGGAGCCAAGCCCTGCCGCCAATCGACAGAGTCCTTGGGGCCTATGAAGAGGCCCAAGGCGAATGGGCCAGGTCGGCAAGCGACACGCGGGAGGTCCTTGCGGTGTTGAGGTCCATGGACGCCCATATGGCCCAAATCGCGGCCCTCATGGGCCAGCTGGTGGTGGGGGGGAGGGCACAAGCAAGGCCAGCAACACCACCTCCGCCACCACCTGCTGTGGCGCAGGCTCGTGCAGCATCGCGTTCCCCTGCGTCCACAGCGAGTGAGCACTCCTCAACCACCACCAGCGGAAATTTAACACCCTCCCCCTACCAAACGTGGATGGGGCCGTCCGAAGAGGAAACAGGTGTCCAGAGAGGACTTCGCCCGCACCAAACGCCAGTGAGTCAGCCAGCCACCTTGACCACCTACTGCATTGACTTGAAATACGATCCTACCCCACACTGCCATGTGAATGGCATGTGCCTGTTGGACTGTGGACATAGAACTCCATGGGTACACCTTGACCATCACGCAGCCATGACCGTCAACTCATTGTCACAGCATGCACCACATTTGTCATCACCTTGCACACAATCACATGTCACCGCTGTTAATAAATACACCTTGTTCACAATCGGCTTAATGTGTCCTGGGTTTATTCCACGATGTGCAATCGCCACCATGAGCAGAAATGCATCTGCTGTGTGGCATGTCGATGGGAGAGGAGAGGCTGCAGGGACCTAGGGGTGAAAAACAGAACAAGAGTACATTCAATGAGTGTGTCACACACTCATCACACATTACTTGTCACCAACTACAAGCAATGCACACACATCTCACAGAGCAACATGGCACAATGCTACAGCCACTGACAGTGGCATACCAACCTGGACATGGACCATTGACACACAGCACTCAGTGAACAAAAGGCCCCCGTAACAGAGCACACATATACCTGCACAACTACAGCTACATCAGCCGTCGTACATGGTCACTCACCGTCAAGTGAAGTAGCGGGCGATGAGCTGCTGACGCACAGTCACAGCTTCATCCTCTCCACTGTCCTCTTCACTGGAGCTGTCCTGGTGTGCAGGCTGGGGCCCTGGTTGATCTCCGTCATCCACAATTAGGGGGATCTGCTTGCGGATCGCCAGATTGTGCAGCATGCAGCAAGCCACAATTATCTGGCACACCTTCTGTGGGGAGTATGCCAGTGCGCCCCCGGTGCGGTCCAGGCATCTGAACCTGGACTTGAGGAGGCCAAAGGTCCGCTCAACCACACGTCTGGTCCTCCCATGTGCCTCAGTGTAGCGGACATCAGCTGGGCTCCCAGGACGTCGTAATGGGCTGAGCAGCCAGGGTACATTCGGGTAAGCAGAGTCACCTGGGTCTGAGGGACACAGAGAACCGTTGCAATTCCAACTGGACACAAGACAGCATCGCACAGCCAGCACGCTACACTACTCCACATACTCACCAACAATCCAGCCACGGTCCGGGTGCAGATTGGTCATCAGACGTGGTAGGATGCTGTTGCGCATGATGTGCGCGTCATGGGCCGATCCTGGGAATTTCGCACACACGTGTGAAATCACCATGTCCGCAAGGCACACCACTTGCACATTCAGGGAGTGCGTGTGCTTCCGGTTGCGGTAGAGGTGCTCGGTGGCCTGTGGTGCAACAAGGCCAACATGGGTGCAGTCTATTGCACCAACGACGTGGGGGATTCGTCCAAGAGCATAGAATGCACCCTTCACTGCCGCTAATTCACGAGCCCTGGGGAAGCGGATGTATCTGTTCCTGTACAGCATCATGGCTGACAGTACATCCCTGAGCACCATGCTGAACATGGGTTGGGACATCCCACCTCCACTGCCCACTGTGTGCTGGAATGACCCAGTGGCGAAGAAATGCAGTGCAGCCATCACCTTAGCCGTGGGGGTGAATGCTGTTGGATACACCCTGCGAGGACGGAGGTGGGGTTCCAACAAGGCACATAGGCGATGCAGGGTGGGTCGGTCCAGACGATATTTGCGGATGACCTCCACATCCACCATGTCTGACAGCAATTGGTAGGGGCGATGAATGTTTGTTCTCCGCCTAGGAAAGATGGAAGTGAACACATGTCAAAGCAACACGCCACATGGCATATTCACATACACTAAACATAAATGACTGAGCAGGCAATTGAATGACAGAACGGCTGACAAGTAGGGACAGCACAGCCACAATACAAGTACACAGGTCCCCTGCCAATAGCAATGGGCAGTGACACACACCATTGCTATGAGCATGCACATGGGGAGTTAGGCCTTAACAACTTGTAAGGCATGCTGATGGTAACAGACTGCATATTCGGTGAACTGCAACACCACGGCAACATGACTAGCTGCTGTGCATCACACTGCTTCCGAGGCTGGGTGTGTAGGGCACACACCAACAACGCTATGGACACAGGCTGAGCGGCCAAAACAATTGGGACCTGTGGCACGAGGGAATATGAGACAGTCATTGATGTCCCTACTGCACCCTATGTACAGCACTGTACGGATCACACCTCCAGAAACATTGACAGGTGTACACATTGGCAGCCCCATGCCAACACCGCTGTGTGCTTGCAACTACACATCACAAGTGACACGTAACATTGCACGTGCCAAGTGGCAGATGTACATAGTGAAAGATGGCATGTGTTTGCATATGCATATCCCATGCTCCCATGCCAATGTGTACATGATGATGTTCCTACATACATGTGGAGGCTGAGCACTGGCCGTCCCTGCCAATGCACACAGCATGTTGTGGCCCTGTCCATTGTGGACCTGCACCCACACACAAATCATGGCCACACCTGCAGATGCATTGCGCACATTATACTGTGTGGTGCACATGGCATCAGCGGACTGTACCCGGCATGGGCCAGGCCCTTACGGGCAACTCCAATGACCCTCGCGGTTGCACCGTGCGTGTTCCACTGTGGAGGTAGGCGTCCATGGCCAGCTGGGAGCAGGCCAACGTCTGCAATTGAAGCTGCCAGACATGGTACACGAATCGCAGCAGCTTGTACCCACTGAAACGGCCCCAGGGGGTAATATGTGTGTGTGAGTGGGACAGGCATAACCACAGCTGCCTGGCACTGCAGCCTGGCACCCCTCGACGACACCTGCTGCTGCCACCACTCCACCTACACGTGGATGTCGCTGAGGACATGTCCAGGTCCACTCACCGGCGAGGAGCTGGAGAACCTGGATTCCGTGCTCCACGCACACTGCACATGGCTATTCATTGCGAAAGTTGTGTGTGAGAGACAACTGCAGTGTGTGTGGGTGTGCATGTGGGGGACACACATGTCGTTGCTCCTCAGCACTATGAGTCAGAGCCTGTGGAGTACAAACATGCACTGCTCACCATGCTGGCTGCAGGTGGCATGGGTATGTGAGCTCTCGGGCGCTTTGACCTGTCTGTCCCTCCCGAGTGGTGGTACATGGCAACTTCATGTCAGACATCCAGTGACACAGACAATTGGCAATGCAGGTCTCAGTGCACTTGTCGGTCGTGTGGAAGTCAGGCTGGGGCCATGCTGCCCTTCTCAGTCCCAGCAGGCCTGGCCTGCACATTGACTGCACAATGCCAGTAGGTGCCGACACTGACTGCCTAGTGGGTTACATGTGTCTCCTGTTCAGGACCCCCCGGATGAGCGCTTACTCTGCACTGTCGATTGGACACACCATGACTCGTGATAGGGATGTGTGTCAGAGATAGTGGCACTGAATGTGACCTTCGTTGCGGGGTGGGCCATGCACAGGGCGAGTACGCTGATGGTTGCGCAGTGTTGGTCACAGTGGGTACACCCACACAGATGTGTTGCCTTGTGATCTTTTCCTAGGTCAGCCTGACAATGGACAGTAGATGTGGGCAGGCTACACATTGCTCGATGTGCTGTCTATGTGCATGTGCATTCACACCAGGCACAACTGCCCCTGCACATGTGACCCCTGCTGCACTCAGTGCTGGGTCTGTTGAGCTGATGCACCGTCTGTGCGTGGGGCAGACAGCTCTGCTCACTTCCGTCATTGCCCATGACATCACTTTGCTGCAGGTGACATGGATCATGGAGGGCCCACATGTGCGCGTGGGTGGACTACACAAGACTGTCCAATGGTTGTCACCCCCAGTCAATGCTTCGAATGGGAAGTATGTGGTGCTGGTACTCTTTTTGATGTGTCGAGTGTGCGGGGCTAGGTGCGGGGCTACATGCAAGACCTGGGAAGGTCATCGGCTTATCTACTAGTTGCACTACACACGAGACATGTCTTTTTCTGACCACATCAGGGGCATTCCTTACACTAACTGAAAGTCAAACAGTTATCTTTTACACTGTCCTCATGGCCTCCCCTCGCTCACACCAATATGCATTTGCACATGAGAAGCTAGCGCATGCACAAGCAGCTCCAAGCTCGCCCCAGAGAGGCCAAGGAGTGTATGTGTGGGTCCAGTTGAACAAGTGGTCTGTCTCACGGTATAATTAGTGGCGGGACGCCGTCCACATGCGTGGTGCTCCGACTCGAGACCCGGGCAACATTGACAATGCATGACAGGCTCCGCAGTCCGGATACACCACCTGCAACACACAGAGGCTGTAGCTGCCCTAGCGGGCCAGGCCACGTCCAACTGGGGCTCATGGCCCCACACATTCACTCTTTGGCCTCTCTGTGGCGAGCTTGGAGCTGCTTGTGCACGCGCTGGCTTCTCTGTTGCAATGGCATGTAACGTGTGTGGGTGTATTGTCAATGGGTGGGATGGTGCGAGCCACCTTCCGTGACATCACTGCTGCTTGTGATGTGTGCGTCCCCCCACTACTTCCATTTGACTTGTGCCATACTACACATTGTGGATGTGTTGCCTGCGTGATGTGACAAGGATGAGCGCGCCATGACCTCTCACCCACCATGCTCTACTGCCATCCCGTGCCCTGGATTGCCTGTGCAAGTGGACGATGTTGGGGATACACCATGTCGACAGGGGATGAGTGCCTTGGCAAGGGCCTGGCGGACGCGCAGCAGTATCCGGCATGTCCACGGAGGGTGGGCTGACGTCTACACTTGATGCGGCATTGTTCGTGTGCCCGCCTGTTGTGCACACACGAGTTCACATTCGTCACCAGACAGGTGGTCTTTACAGATTCCCAGAAGTGCGCCAATGTACTGTTCCTGAGTCCTCCCAACACAGCGTGTGTCAACATTGCATGTGCGCACCTACCCGTCACACCCACCCACCTGAGCCATGCGTAACTCCCGCTTCACATGACACATGTGTGTCTCCCACAGTTGTGCTACTCATTTGCCTTGACATCCAATGACAGTGGACTACATGGTAATCTCATGACTGCCGTGTACTTCACACACTCTCATCCTCTCTCAGTCGTACTTGTGAAATGAATCAGCAGAGACACATTGTTGCTTCAAGCCATGTATTGGGACTTATGTCCTCTGTGATGCAGTATAGTGAACACTACTGGCAGCGAAGTGCATGTGGAGGATATACTCAGCATGATTACACATAGCATAGGGTGTAGGGGTACAGTGATTAGTTGTTGACTGTGGGATGTGGGCTTCAGAGTTACAACTGCTTAGCCGTTGGTGTGCTAATGTACATTTGCTAATCACTGTGGTGCTGCTGACTTTGACACAGACAGTATACATGTAGCCTACCAGTCCGCTTGTCATCATGAGCACAGTGCATCTCAGTTCCATGTTACAGGTTTGCTGCTATAGTTACTAATACACACGTGCATGGAGGTGGCATCAGGGCATGGGCTTACGTGCATGCAACGGCGTCCCACTTGTTGTTGCGATGTGGTGGGTACTGGCCTTGTCACAGTCACTGGGCTCATGTTGTTGGTGGATGCACTTGGTGTCCATGCAAAGGTCCTGGCACGGACGTTCAGAGGGAGGTGTGGTGACAGCTCTCACATACTACAGCAGGACGATTGCTGTCCACTGACCGGTGCATATGTTCATGGGCGCAGGATCCATGTCATGGCATGGTTGTACGTGCAGTTCTGTCCATGTGGTTGCCATACGTAAATCCCATGCCTCTGCCTCCCCTGTTCATGCAGAGTTACTGGATGTGATGAGGAACAGGGTGCATTTCCCAAATAGTATCAGATGTCATGGCAGTGTAGTTGTTGTTGTGGTGTCAGTTGCAGGTTGCATGGTATAGTTGTTGTACTGGTAACTGCCTAGTCCGTGCGTAAGCCAAGCATGGGTACGGTGTGGGACATCATTGCTCAATTGGGGGTATGGCGACGGGGCCCGACGAATTGACAGGTTGTCAGGAATGCAATACCTTCCAGCAGGGCTTCCATGGCATTGGTGGTGGACATGGTTGCCATCCAATGTAGCGGATGGTGGCTGTCAAGGTGTTGGTCGTGAGTTGTCCCTTGTAGGAGCATGATGGGACATGTTGGATGGCATTCGATGTAACTGTAATCCATTATCCGTCGTGTGGAGGCACAGTGGTCCCATTGCAGTGTGGGTCCGATAGTCGCCACATACGCCATGCCCCCATAGGCTGAACAGACCCTGTCGTGGGCGTCCAGGGGTTGAATAGTTGTAGCAGGTCCGCCCTTGGACATGCCGGGTTGGAGAGACATAACTCCACAGGATAGTAGAAGGGACACCTCCGGCAGTAGAAGACGGGGATGACGCAGCTGAACAATGCGATGCGGTAAGTTAGTCGGTAACTTACGTTCAGCAAGGCCAGATTGTCACATCCCAATATCTGTATCAGGTTATGTTTGTACAGCTTGATCTGTCCGGCGTAGTTGGGTAGGTGTGGTGCAAATGCCATTTTGCTGCAGGGCGCTGTGGTGGCGTGCTCCGGCTGTCTGTGCAGTCTGCAGAGTGCAACCTCCGATGTTGCTGGGTATTCTGTAATGGTCGTAGGGAGGCAGGACTTGTGTTATGTTGGCTTGTGCGGAGGACACAGGCCCTCATCCCACATGCTTCTCTGAATGGTCAAGGTCAGTGGAGTCTGACTCCTTCCAGATAACTTGCATGTGAACCACATGGGGGAGTGTTATCATTTCTTCTTTCCATTCTGAATGTTCTTTGGTGTTATGCGCTATCTGCCCTGTGGCCGCTTCCCTCTGCATGCCTGTGTTGGGCTTTGTTTGGTGCAATGACTGTTGTCTCCGGCTTGTTTAGTCGGGATGTGGTTTCAGAGTGGGAATGGAAGGTCATTCGGTGCTGTCTCCTCTCCCGTGTGTGGGCAGCAGGCTGCGTTTCCGCTATACGTTGGGCCTTGTGTTATAATTGGTCAGACCTGTTGTCTGTCCCCGGTATCTTTGATGTTACGTATTGCATGTCTTGTTATTGGGTGCAGGGTGGCATCGGTGTTTCTGTGTGGTACTGGCGTACCTTTTCCCGACGGGGTCCATATTCTGCTGGGTGATGTTGCCTCCGCTGTGTGCTTCGCCGTGTTTTGCACACAGGGGTGTGTCCTAATGTGGCGTGACGTCACTGACATGTTCGGGTCACTTGTGTGACGTCAGGTTGGCAACAGTGAATTGCCGGTTGGGGACATGACTGTGGCAGGGCTGTCACGTGACATGTGCGTTCTGGGTGGTGCTGGTGTGTGTGGTGTTTGGTTGTGACCCTGTGTTTGTGTGCGGCACATGCATTACGCTGCCGTTGTCCTCTGCGTTGTGCGCATGTGTGGGTGCAGTGGTGGATGTGTCGTGTCCACGCAGGGTTGTCGGGGGGGGCCATGTACAGTTTTCCCGCCCTTGCGCTGTGTGCGCTGTTTGCGTGCCCCTGTTGTGTGTCTGCCTACCTGCGTCGCCGCGGTGCGTTGACTCCTGGGTGCTGCATCAGGTAGAGCATGGGGAGGGCCTGCAGTGCTGGATTCATGCTCGGGGGGTCCGCCTCTTTACTATCCGTACTGTGCGTTCGGTTTTCCGCCGTGCTTTCACGTGCAGTGTCTCTTAGCCGGGGGAACTGTTTGGTTCTGGCATCGTAATTTGTAGGCCGGGCGGTACGTGATTTCGTCGGGCGTTGTGTCTCCATTGGGCCGCACCGCTCCGTGGACGGGCGCACTTTGATGGCGGAGGGCGTAGCTGGCTTACGGGCGGTGTTTGGCTGTCTTTTCGCATCCTAATTGGGCGGGCGTGTGTGCTGTGGCGGGCGGACGGTAACTGGTGCTTTTTGCATCCGCCAGCACGGCGGTGGTGCTTCCGCCCGCCATCCTAATGGGCCCCTTAATAATCAGATTGAATAATTATTTTAATAAATTATAAATTATTAAAAAATATTATAAATTACAAATACATCTATACACATAAAACAATAACATAAATAAAAATTAAATAATTATGTATAACAAATTAAAAAAATTAAATTTACTTTTAATATTTTTAAAATTAATTATATACTATATTAACTAAAATAATACAAAAAATATTAAATAGCGTAGGGAATAAAACTACTATTACAACCCCCAAAAAAACAACAGTAAGAAAAATGTTGGATAGCGTAGGGGTAAAAATTACTATTCCCACTCCAGAGAGTGCAACAGTAGGGAAAGTGTTGGATAGCGTAGGGGTAAAAATTACTATTCCAACTCCAGAGAGTGCAACAGTAGGGGAAGTGTTGGATAGCGTAGAAGTTACAAATAACATACTTATAAATAAATTAATTTTAAAAAATAATTAATGAATTATTAAATAACTCTAAACTATTTACCAATACCAATAAATAATAATTAAAAACATAGGGGCCCATTACGATGGCGGGCGGAAGCACAACCGCCGTGCTGGCGGATGCAAAAACCACCAGTTACCGCCAGCACGCAGCAGTCCACACGCCCGCCCAATTACGATGCGAAAAGCAGGCCAAACACCGCCGGCAAGCCAGCAACACCGTCCGCCATCAAAGTGCGCCCGCACACGTAGCGGCGCAGCCCAACTGACACACACCGTCCGACGAAACACGTCCCGCCCGGCGCATAAATTACGATGCCGCAAACAAACGGCTCCCACGGCCAAGAGACACCGCACGTGAAAGAGAGGCGGAAACACGGACGCAGAGCACGGACAACGAAGAAGCGGCACCCCGGGCATGAATCCAGCACTGCAGGCCCTTCCCATGCTTCTGCTGATGCACCACCAAGGACGCAACGTACCGCGGAGACGCAGGTAGGCACACACACAACAAGTGCACGCAAACAGCGCACACAGTGCAAGGGCGGAAAAAGCGGACAACCCCCCACCAGCGCGTGCACACTACACATCCACCATTGCATCCACATATGACACACAGGCCAAATCCTAACATCGCAGAACACATGTGTACACACCACCTGGGACTAGGAACCAACCACCCCGTCACGGCCCCAAAGCGCCGATGACGCCGCCACACATGCGCACAACGCAGAGGCCAACCGCAGCGCCATGCATGCGTCGCACACAGACACAGGGACACAACCAAGCAGCACACACACCAGCCCCACCCCGAACGCACATGACACGTGACAGGCCGGCCACAGACATGTCCCCAACGCCCAATTCACGGACAACACCCAACGCCACACAACCGACGCACACATGTCAGTGAAGTCACGCAACAGCAGGACACACCCCAGTGTAACAAACATGGCGAAGCACACAGCGGCGGCAACACCAACTAGGAGAAGCAGGGCCCCTTCGGGAAGAGGAACGCCAGTACCACACTGAAAAACCCATACCACCCTGCACATATGAACAAGACACATGAAACGGAACACCAAAGAGCCCGGTGACCGACAACAGGTGGCCCAAGAATTACATCCACACACAAGGCCCAACGCAGAGCGGAAAGGCAGCCTGCCGCCCACACAAGGGAGAGCAGACAGCACTGAATGACCTTCCATTCCAACACCGAAACCACAGCCCTACGACAGAAGCCGGTGAATACAGCCATTGTCCAAGAATAGACCAACACAGGCATGCCGAGGAGACCGACCACAGGGCAGATAGCGCATATCACAGAAGCACACAACGGACGGGGAAGAAAGAAGAAAACACTCCCCCATGTCGGCCACATGCAAGTTAATTGGAAGGAGTCACACAGCACCGACCTTGAACTGTCTGAGAAGCATGTGGGAAGAGGGCCCGTGTCCTCCAAACAAGCCAACAGAACACAAGTCCTGTCTCCCCACGACTACACAGAGCTCACAGCAACCCCGGAGCGTGCACATTGCAGACTGCACACACAGCCGGAGCACGCCACCTCTACGAACCGCTGCGAAATGGCAACCGCAACACACCTACCCAACTACGCCGAAGAGCTCAAGCTGTACCAAACCAACACGATACATACATTGGGATGCGATCTCCTGTCCCTGCTGAACGTAAGTTACCGACTGACTTACCGCATCACATTGTTCAGCTGCGTCATGCCCGTCTTCTACTGTCGGAGGTGTCCCTACCAGCATCCCGTCGAGATATGCCTCTCCAACCCGGCATGTCTGAAGGCGGACCTGCTACCACTACTCCTCCCTCTGGACGCACACGACAGGGCCTGCTCTGCCTATGGGGGCATGGCGTATGTGGCCAACATCGCACGCGCACTGAAATGGAACCACTGTGCCTCCACACGACGGATCATCGAGAACAGCTACATCGAATGTCACCCAGCATGCCCCATCATGGTCCTCCAAGGGACAACCTACGAACAACACCTTGACAGCCACCATCCGCTTCATTGGCTGGCAAACATGTACACCACCAATGACATGGAAGCCCTGCTGGACGGCATCGCATACCTGACAACCTGTAAATACGTCGGACCACAACGCAGGTTCCCCGAGTGACCTATGAAGTCCAACCCCGCACCCATGCTCAGCTTCCGCACGGACTGGCCAGTCACCACCACAACAGCCATACCAAACGACCGGCAACTGTAACCACACCATCAACGACATCGCCATGACATCGGATATGACCGGGACATGCACACTGTTCCCCATCACATCCAGGAACACTGCATGCATCGTGGGAGGCAGTGGCATGGGCTCTGTGCATCGCACCCACATGGACGGAACTGCACGAACAACCAGGACACGACATGGATCCAGCGCACATGGACACACACACCGCTCAGTGGACATGAATAGGTCGCCTGGAGTCTGTGGGTGCTGCACCCCTCCCACCCCCGCCCCGGGAATCCCATACCAGGACCTTTGCATGGACGACAAGTGCATACAACAACAACACGACCCCAGTGACTGTGACATGTCCAGTAACCACCACAGTGCAACAACAAGTGGCACGCCGCTGCATGCACGCAAGCACATGCCCTGATGTCATCTCACATGCACGCGTGCATGAGGAACAACCGCAGCAAACCTGTCACATGGAACTGAGATGGACTGTGCCCATGATGCCGAGCGGTCTGGTAGGCTACATGTATACCGTCTGTGTCAAAGTCCGCAGCTCCGCAGCTATACGTAAATGTACATTAGCACAGCCTTGGCCAAGCAGATGTAACCCCACACCCTATCCCATTTGTAATCATGCTCAGTATATCCTCAACATGTATTCCGCTGCCAGTAGTGTCCACTATACTGCATCACAGAGGACAGAAGACTCTATATAATGTCTGAAACCAAAACTGTCTCCGCTGACTCATTTCACAAGTACGAATGAGAGAGGATGAGAGTATGTGAAGTACACGGCAGTCGTGACATGACCATGTAGTCCACTGGTATTGGATGTCAACGCAAATGAGTAGCACTACTGTGGAAGACACACATGTGTCGTGTGAAGTCGTATGGACGCAGTGCTCAGGTGGGTGGGTGCGACGGGTAGATGCGCACATGCCAAGTTGGAGCACGCCGTGTTGGGAGGGGTCATGAACAGTACACCACCGCTTCCCTGGGCATTGTGAGAGGACACCTGTCGGGGGGGAGTGAACACGTGTGTGCACAGCAGCCGGGCACACGTACAAAGCGGTACCAGGCGCACCTCAGCCCACCCTCTGTGGACAAGCTGGATCCTGTTGTGCGCCCGCCATGCCCCTTGACAAGGCACACACAGCCCCAGTCGACCAGGTGTAACCCCAACATAGTCAATCCGCACAGGCGATACAGGGCACGGGATGGCAGTGGAGCATGGTGTGTGAGAGGTCTCCTCGCGCTCCTCCTGGTCATATCACGCAGGCAATAGAACCTCAACGTCTAGCATTGCACAAGTCAAATGGAAGTGTAGGGGGGACGCACCACAGCACGAGCAGCACTGACGTCACGGGAGGTGGCTCGCACCATCCCATCCATTGCCCATCATACCAACCACGCCACATGCCATTGCGACTAAGTGCAAGCGCGTGCGCCACCACCCCCGAGCCCTCCCCAGAGAGGCCAAAGAGTGAATGTGTGGGCCATCAGCCACAGACGGACGCGGCCTGGCCGCAAGGGCAGCCACAGCCACTGGGTGTCGCAGGTGGCGGATCCGGAAGGCGAAGACTGTGATGCATAGTCCATGCAGGCCGGGTCTCCATTTGGGGCACCACGCAGGTGGACGGCGTCCCGCCACACATCATACCCTGAGACAGCCCACTCGTGCAACTGGACCCACACATACACTCCTTGCCCTCTCTGGTGCGAGCTTGGGGCTGCCTGTGCAAGCGCTAGCCTCGCAGGTGAGCATGCATATTGAGGGGGCGAGGGGAGGACATGAGGGCTGGGGCGAAGATGACTGTATCACTGTCAGTTAGTACAAGGGATGACCCAGATGTGGAAAGGAAGAGACGTGTCCCGTGTGTACTGCAACTAGTCACCAATCCAACTACCCCCCCATGTCCGGAATGTAAGCCCGCACCTAGGCCCGCCCATCCGCCACATCGAACATACCACCAGCACGACAACCTTCCCATTCGAAACACTGACTGGGGGTGGCGACCAGTGAACAATCATGTGTAGCCTACCCACGCGTACATGTGGGCCCTCCATGATCCATGTCACCTGCGGCAAAGACATGACATGCGCAATGAGGGAAGTGAGGAGAGCTGTCCGCCCCACGCGCAGAAGGTGCATCAGCTCCACAGACCCAGCAGCGAGTCCAGCAGGGGTCACATGTGCAGGGGCAGCTGTGCCTGGTGTGAAGGCACATGCATATAGACAGCACATCGACCAATGTGTAGTCTGCCCACATCCACAGTCCATCATCATGCGGACATAGGAATCGAACACAGGGCAACACATCTTAGTTGGTGCACCCACCGTGACCAACAATGCGCAATCATCGACGTACCCGCCCTGTGCATGGCCCCCCACCCAACGGAGGCACATCCAGTGCCACCATCCCACACACACAAGCCTTCCACGGAACATGCTGTGTCCAATGGTCAGTACAGAGTCAGCGCCCATCTGGTGGATCCTGAACAGGAGACACATGCACACACATGCCAGCTCCCACTATGTACGTCTGCCACCTGGCACGTGCAATGTAACCTCTCACCTGTGACGTGTGACTGCAAGCACACAGCCGTCTTGGCATGGGGCTGTCAATGTGGACACCAGTCAATGTTTCGGGAGCTGTGATCCGTACAGTGCTGTACATAGGGTGCAGTGCTGACACCTACTACTGTCTCATATCCCCTCGTGCCACAGGTCCCACTTGTATTGGCCGCTCAGCCCGTGCCCACATCGTCGTCGTCGTGTGCCATACTCATCCAGCCTCGGAAGCAGTTCCATGCTCAGCAGACACTCATGTTGCCGTGGCGTTGCCGCTTGACGAATATGCAGTCAGTCCCCATCAGCACGCCCCGCAAGTCATTGGGGCCTAGATCCCCATGTGCATGCACATGGCAGTGGTATGTCTCACTTGCCATTGCCATTGTTGGGAGACCTGTGTAAGTGTATTGTGGCCGTGCCGTCCCAGCTTGACAGCTGGGCTGTGGCTCATGTGCTTGCTCAGTCATGTCAGTGATGTGTATGCGAAATTGCTATGTGCCGTGTTGCTTTGACATGTGTCCTCTGCCATTTAACCCAGGCGGAGACCGAACATTGACCGCCCATACCAATTGCTGGCGGACATGGACGATACAGAGGTAATCAGGAAGTTTCGGCTGGACAGGCCAACTCTGCATCGACTGTGTGCCATGTTAGAGCCCCATCTCCGTCCCCGCAGGGTGTATCCGACTGCTGTCACCCCCACGGCTAAGGTGATGGCCGCCATGCATTTCTTCGCCACTGGGTCATTCCAGCACACAGTGGGCAGTGGAGGAGGGATGTCCCAGCCCATGTTCAGCAAGGTGCTGAGGGATGTACTGGCAGCCATGATGCTGTACCGGAACAGGTACCTCAGATTCCCCAGGGCTCGTGAATTGGCGGCAGTGAAGGGTGCATTCTATGCCCTTGGCAGAATCCCACACGTCGTGGGAGCCATTGACTGCACTCATGTTGGCCTTGTTCCACCACAGGCCACTGAGCACCTGTACTGCAACAGGAAGCACACGCACTCCCTGAATGTGCAAGTGGTGTGCCTTGCGGACATGGTGATCACCCACGTGTGTGCCAAGTTTCCAGGCTCGGCACATGACGCACACATAATGCGCAACAGCATCTTGCCACGACTGATGGCCAATCTGCAACAGGATCGTGGCTGTATTGTCGGTGAGTATGTGGAGTGGTGTAGCGTGCTGGTTGTGCGATGCTGTCCCCTGTCCAGTTGGAATAGCAACGGTTCTCTGTGTCCCTCACACCCAGGTGACTCTGCGTATCCGAATGGGGCATGGCTGCTCAGTCCATTGAGGAATCCTCGCACCCCAGCAGACGATCGATACAATGAGGCACATGGGAGGACCAGACGTGTGGTCGAGCGTACCTTTGGCCTCCTCAAGTCCAGGTTCAGGTGCCTGGACCGCACCGGGGGTGCACTGGCGTACTCCCCACAGAAGGTGTGCCAGATAGTGGTGGCGTGCTGCATGCTGCACAATCTGGCCATTCGGAAGCAGATCCCCCTCATTGTGGATGATGGAGATCAACCAGGGCCCCAGCCCGCAGACCAGGACAGCTCGAGTGAGGTGGACAGCGGAGAGGAGGAAGCTGGGAATGTGCGCCAGCAGCTCATCGCCCGCTACTTCACTTGACGGTGAGTGTCCATGTACGATGGATGATGTGTCTGTATCTATGCAGGTGTGTGTGTGCTGTGTCAGGGTGGCCGTATGTTCACTGCGTGCAGTGTGTCAATGCTCCATGGCCAGGGTAGTATGCCACTGTTGGTGACTGTGGCATTGTGCCCTATTGCTCTGTGCGATGTGTGTACATTGCTTGTAGTTGTTGACATGTACTGTGTGATGGGTGTGTGACACACTCATTGAATGTGCTCCTGTTCTGTCTCCCACCCCTAGGTCCCTACAGGCCCTCCGGATTCCATTGCCATGCCACGCATCAGGTGCCCTTCCGCCCAAGGTGGCCGTTGTATTCCGTACAAATAAAACACAGGGCACAAACAGCAGTTAGTGAAAAAGGTGCATTTATTACAAACTGTGACATGTGATTGTGTGTAAGGTGATGACAAAAGTGGTGTGTGCAGTGACAATGAGCTGTCGGTCATGGCTGCGTGATGATCAGGGTGTACCCACTGGTTCTATGTCCATAGTCCAACACACACATGCCATCCAGCTGGCTGTGTGGAGTGGGATCGTAGAGCAAGTCAATGCAGTGGCTGGTCAAGGAAGGCTGGCGGAAGGCTGGCTGGCTGCCTCACTTGCGACTGGAGCGTGCGAAGTCCTCCCGGGAGATCTGTTTCCTCTTCGGACGGCCCCTTCCACGTTTGGGAGGGGGGGTGTGTGGTGGCGACCTGCTGGTGGTGGGTGAGGTGTGCTCACTGGCTGTGGACGCAGGGGAAGTGGACACTGCTGGCCGACCCTGCGCCCTAGCAGGTGGTGGCGGAGGTGGTGTTGCTGGCCTTGCCTGTGACCCCACCGCCACCACCAGCTGGCCCATGAGGTCCACGAGTTGGTCCATACGGGACACGAATTGGCCCATATGGGCGTCCATGGACCTCAGCACCCCCAGCACCTCCCGCGTGTCAGTAGCAGACCTGGCCCATTGTCCTTGGGCCTCTTCATAGGCCCCAAGGACTCTGGCCATTTGAGGCAGGGCATGGCTCCCAGGGGAGGCTGGCGTTTCCCTGACCCTGCTCCTCCTACCAGTCCTGCTGCCACCGGCCTGCCCACTAGCCACATTGCTCACCACGGTCCTCGCTGTGGCTCCCAGGGTGGATCCAGTCGGCCGGGCCACCACCTGCGCTGGGGCTGGTGCCAGCGAAGACGTGGTGGTGGTGGAGGCGGTGGTGGTCGGTGCGGCGATGGTGGCGGTTGCGGCAGTGGTAGTGGCCGCAATGACCGTGGGTGTGGCCGCAACGACAGTGGCAGCAGGGGACTGGGACTGTTCAGCATCCCTGGATGATGGGTTGGTGGGTAGGAGGGGTCCTGGGGAGCGGCTGGGCCCTGCCACGCCAGATGGGCCAGCTTGGTGGTCCGTGTCCGAAGAGGTGGACAGATCCTCCAGATCCGTGTGTCCTCGTTGGGGGCTTGTAGGCTGGCTGTGCTGGCTGCTGTCTCCATCCCCAGCATCCAGCAGTTCGTCACCTGTGGAGAGAATGAGATTTGTTATTGTGTTGCACCTGGCGAAGTATGTATTAGTCGTCTGACATTGGCAGTTCGTGCAATCTCGTACATGGGTTTCCCGGAGGCGAGTGTGTGGCTGTGGCATCTGTAGTTGTGTGTGCTAGGCAATGGGACTGTGTGCTGTGCACATGTGGCATGGGACGGATTGGCCATGCCGATGGGTGTGTTGCTTTGCCCCTACTCATTGTGACTCTGGTGTATGCGGGCTCCTGGCCCATCCTGGGTCTGGTTTGTACTTTGCTTTTGGAGTTCAAATGGAACGCTTAGGAACGCATATGGCAACATGGGGGCCATGCCCCAGATTCGCATTTGGGATGGAATATGCTTTTGGTGTTCAAATGGAACGCTTAGGAACGCATATGGCAACATGGGGGCCATGCCCCAGATTCGCATTTGGGATGGAATATGCTTTTGGGGTTCAAATGGAACGCTTAGGAACGCATATGGCAACATGGGGGCCATGCCCCAGATTCGCATTTGGGAGGGGATATGCTTTTGGGGTTCAAATGGAACGCTTAGGAACGCATATGGCAACATGGGGGCCATGCCCCAGATTCGCATTTGGGAGGGGATATGCTTTTGGGGTTCAAATGGAACGCTTAGGAACGCATATGGCAACATGGGGGCCATGCCCCAGATTCGCATTTGGGAGGGGATATGCTTTTGGGGTACATGCTGTGAGCCATGGGTGCCGAACGTGACATGTGTTGTGGCAGCATGACAGTGCATGGTCTGAGGTGTGTGCATGCCTGACATGCCCTGCATATTTGCTGTCTGTTGTGGTTACTGGACATGGCATTGGACGCATCGTTATGAGTGAGTGATAGTTGTGTGCCAGCCAACGTATTGCAGTTGTCCCATCTCCTTGGTGTGCGTGCTGCCATATGCCATGTGCATCACTGCAGTGCTCGGGGGGGGTGGCCCATGTTGTGTGTTGTTGCTCACAGTGTGTCGTGCGCTTAATTGACTTCTGGCACATGGTTGGTCATGGGCATGTGTCTTAGCGTGACTGCTGTATGTGTGGCAGCTGTGCGGATGACATGCCTTTCATGTGACTGGGGCTGACGGATGGGATGGATGGTATGTTGTATGTGCATGGTGTGTCTGTGAGTTTGATGGGTTCAGTGGTGTTCGTGTGCATTTCTGTTGTTCCGCTCTGTTGCGTCTAGTGTTGTTTGTCTTACATAGGCGTAGTTGTGGGGTGTGGGGTTGACAGGCAGTGGGGGCTACATGGACAGGACTTCAATGGTGTTTCGGTTGTGTGTGATGAGTTGCACAGTGGCTGCCGTGTGGGACTATATTCAGTGTGGCTTGTGCATGCAGACGTGGCTCCTTGGGTGTTGCTATGTCTGTGATGGGTCATGTGGGGTGTGAGTCTGCTGTTCATGTCCGTGTGCACATTGTTCACTTGTTCGTGACGGTGGGCGGTGCTGCGTGTCCGTGTGCTACGTGACATGTCCCATGTGTTGGTGGTGTTATGGTCCTCATGCCTCCAGTAATCCAGCCCTGTCCAGTTTCCCACCTGCAAGTTGTTCGTGCGTGCACTGTACTGGATGCCACATGGCTCTAAGCGGGGGTGCTCCATGTTGCAGGTCTGTGGGGGTGGGGGGGTGTAGTGGGTCGTGGGGGTGGCTGTACACCCACTGACACCGATTGCTGTGGACCGTGATGTCTGCCTTTCGGCTGTCGTTGTGCACTGCGGTGGCTGACACGTGGCTGTGGGGTGTGGGGGATGCTCCTCCTTGCTGTCCTGTGGGACTGGGGCCTGGTGTGTGTTGTACTTGGGCTGTCCACCGTCCCACCCACTGCACTTTGTGTTCCTGCCACTTACCTGTTACTTGTCGGTTAGTGCAGCTGTGGCGGACACATGGGTGTGGTGGGTGCTCGTTGTGGCGCTTCTGGCATATTTGGGGACCTGTTGGTGGTTACGTGGCTGGCTTAGTGTACACATGTCCCCACGCATCTTACAGTTGTTCGGTTTGGGCTGTGTGTGGTAGTGTCTGTTGCATGTGTGTGTGATGTGTTGTGTATTGTGTGCTGGACATGGGGGTGTTTGTCCCTGGGAGCTGTGGCATGGTAGTTGCGCATGTGAGTACATAGCGGTGTGCTGGTATACATTAGTTTGTACTTACCAGCCTCCACTCCCCTGCTAATCCGGCGAGGATCTCCGGATGGATTACGACTCGCACCTTCTCCTCCCACGCTTTGAAGGTCTTAAAGAGCGCGGGATTCCCTCCGCCAGTGACGGCAGCCAGCTCTCTGTTTTTGCCCTCCTTCTTCTTGACCAGGCTCTTTACGTCATTCCAACGTTTGTTTATCTCGGTTCTGTTCCTGGGCAGGGTCCCGACTGCATTGACCTGGTCTACGATCCGGGTCCACATTCTGTTTCTGGTGGCTAGTGGTGTGTGCTGGACCATGTTCCCATAGATTTGTGGGTACACCTTGATGATCTCGTCGACCATGACCGTCAGCTCCATGGGCGTGAACTTGGGCATCCTTTGTGGTGCCATGGTGTTTGTGGTGCTGGTGCGGTGTGTGTTGTGTAATGTGCAGGGGGTTTGTGGTGCCGGTGTTTGGTGGTGGTGGTGGTGGTGGTAGTGATGTGTGCGTTTCTGTGGTGTGCTGCTGTCCTTGCTGTGTCACTGTGTCCTCTCCTCTCCTCTCTGGTTTGCAATGTAGCAAGGGGTTGTGGTCCGTGGGAGTGCTGCTTTTGTACTCACCTATGTGGGTGTGTCCTCATGGTCTGTTGTTTTCAGGTGTGTTGTGTCTGGGGTTCTGGCCTTTGTATTTTTTGTTTGTCCGGGGGGTGTTTTCGGGATGTGTACTGTGCTTGTGTATTTGTGTGTGCCTTGCTGTGTGGACTTGTTGGCCATGTTGTGTGCTATTGGTTTTGTGTGCGGATGGTTTCTGTGCAGGTACGTGGGCGCCATGGCTTCTGCCGTGTCGATTCTCATCGGCGTTGTTTGCGCTGGCGGGCGGTATATTTGTTGTTTTTTCGCGCTCATGGCGGTGCGATCGTAATTTCACGTGCGGTGTGTCGGCCGTGTGGGCGGGCGGTTTTGTGTTGTCGTGCGTGTTTCCGTCCGTGGCGGGCGGTTTGACTCCGACTCGGACGATGGCGGGCGGTATTTTGTGTGATTTTTCCGCCGATGGCGGTTTTCGGTTTGTGTACTCATAATGGCGTGGTCGGTGTTCAGGCGGTGTGTGCGGGCGGATTTTTGCCGCTTCCATGCCTGGCGGATTTTTTTACGCCGGGTATCGTAATGAGCCCCATAATTACCAATAGAAAATGTATTAACAATAAATTAATAATAAATACCAATAAATAATAATTAATAAATATTAATTACTAAATAATAAATATTGAACAATAAAATATTTTTAATAACAAAACACATATAAATTATTAAAACTTAATTACCAATTAACTAATATTAAACAATTAAATGCCTTTTTATACCAATAATAATAATAATTACACATTAATTATCAATTAATAAATAATTCTTAATATATTGATTACATTTATCAATAAATAATATGTAATAATATTTAATTACCAATTAATGATAAAACAACAATAAATTAATTTTAGAACCAAAAAATTGTAATTTAAAAAAATTACCTATTAATAATTAATATCCAATAAATTAATTATCAATACCCAAAAATAAATTTAATAATTACTTAATTAGATTTCAATTACTTCCAAAAGTATTCCCTATAAACGCACAACACACTCCAATTGTAAAATAATACACTTAACATAATGATCAATTAATCAATTAATAAAAATTTATAACTAAATAATAATTAATTACCAATTAATAATAATTGATTACCAATTATTAATTAATTAACAATAATATAATTATCAATACCAATTAATTAAAATAAATTATAAGCTAATTACATTTAAATTACATGATGATCAATTAATCAATTAATAAAATGTAATCACCAATTAATACAAATTAATTACCAATTATTAATTAATTAACAATAATATAATTATCAATACCAATTAATTAAAATAAATTATAACTTAATTACAATTAAATTACTTCCCACCCTATTCCCCTATAAACCCACAACCCGCTACAGAACTTAAACGCAAAAAATAATTAAAATTAATTTATAATTCCTAAAAATTAATAATTAATTTAGTATAATTAAATTACTTCCCACCCTATTCCCCTATAAACCCACAACCCACTACAGTAAAAAAAAAAAAAAATTAACAACATTTTTTTATTAACATATAAAAATTGTATACATATATTTTTAAACAAGTAGAACACTTAACAAAAACACATATAACACATACATATTAAAAACATAACAAAATACATAAGAATAATACAAATATCGATATTAGTAACATCGATATTAAAAAATTCGATATTACTTACCTTAGGGTCGATATTCTGTCCATCGATACTCTTCACATCGATATTCTGTCCCTTCGATATTTTAACTTCGATATTATTGTATATCGATATATTATTTTCAATATTTTGACTGCTCACCCTGTAACTCAACTGGTGTCATGTAAAGCACCCTGATACCTTCCGGTCGAGTTCGTACTATATAAAACTCAAAAAAATAAATAAATAAACTGTGCACAATTATGATAACATAGGGAAAACTACAATGGGCCATGAAGGAAATACACAACAATCACACTAAAGAAACTTTTCACTGAATTTCATCACCAGCCATTAACCAAGTGCTTGGAACTGACTCAGAGAATGTTTTTCATTAGAAATAAATGTAAATATATAATGGGTCCAATTATCGTAATAACAATACTAATGGTCACAGTAGTCCAAATAGGATTTTATTTAACCACAGAGTCAGCACATAAAAATGGGAACATTACTAAGTCACACATTCACAGCACTAGCTGAAGATTTCTTCCATTACTGATTTGTAAGCTACAAGAAAGATGACTATTCTATTAACGATTATTCTAGGTCAGTACAAGAATACACTAACACAATGAATGCAAAAGATTGCTATGTCTGCGGACACTTACCTGCATCAGTGTCAGAACAGGTTACCTACTATAGTATGCCTTTATTCTATGCAGCATTTTATTATCTTTGGGAAATATAGGAGAGGACATTTTGAGTACTTTTATTCTAATAATGATCTATTATTTTCCCAGGTCCCACTAATAGAGAGCATGAACTTACATTCACAGTCTGGTATTATTTATTTCCCCTGTTGGTTAGACCTTAATTGAAGTAGAAAATTAAACAAGAGTAAGTGATAAAGTATAAACGTTTTATTTTGCGATGGCTGGGAGAGTGAAGAACCCAAGTAGGATCGCCACCCAACTCTCAAATTGGCTACAAAAAGTAGCCCTTTATGTGTATGTTTGCAGAATCATACATACTAATCATGTGACCGACAATGGACATATATGTCATAGTACACAACTTAAGCCAAGCCTCCTACATTCATTGGCAGAATCACTCCCACCCTCCTATGTTCATTGGCACAATCTTCAGTATGGTTCATCATTTTTAAAAGTACCCACCTTGTTATTTACAACCACCTTACATTTGCTTTTAATTGCAAGGTGAAGAAGGGTATTGACCCTCCTGCATCACTTGGCTTTCACTTAAAATTTGGAAGTCTTGTGGGATATTTTTGTATATGTTCCATCCGAAATACTCCGTTTCTCTTCTTGTTCTTTTTTGGTGATGAAGGGTAATCTTTTGATCATTGGTTGTTTGTGCAGTGCTGAAATATCCTCCCCTGGAATTATTAGCACCAGGATATGCAGGGTCACCAGGGAACAGACACCGTGCCATCTGGGTGGCAGTTAGGCATAGACTTTTTCTCCACACTGCCAGTTGTAATCCATTAGTCTGGAGGTGCCTTGTTGTAAGCATCCTAGATTTTTGGTGGTGCTGCAGTTATGTTATGTTATAATAATTTCTATAGCGCTCTAATACCCTTGGGTGTCTAGGCGCTACGGACTGCACACTGTAAAAAAAGGGGGACTAATATTTAAAAAGCCATGTTTTAAGATTTTTTCTGAACTCAAGTAGGGAGGAAATCCTCCTGAGGGCGAGCGGAAGTGAATTCCACAGCCTTATAGTGTTATGTCTAAAACTCCTCCTTCCCCAGTTCATCGTTCTAACTCTGGATGCAGACATCAGAAATCCATTAGTCGAACGTAAAAATCTGGTGGGGGAATACCAGTTAAAACAGTGCCATAAAAATCGAGGACCTTGTCTCTAAAGTGCCTTGTGTGCTATACAAAGAGCCTTAAATTTCACACGTTGGGCGACTGGCAGCCAGTGCAATTCTCGGATTCCATCCCTAATAGATTGATGTTAAGGTTGATCCCCACTGGAACGGTACCATTGCCCTAAAAATATTAAGAAAAATGGTTTAAGGAAATCACTTTTATATTTTTAGGAGTTGGACTAACAGTGATGTAACTAGAGGCATATGTATTCCAAATGGGCTTACACTCTTTTGTGTGGGTACCACTGAGCCCCTCCTCTCACAGAGCTCTACCTTGGCAACAAATTATAAGACTGTGGTTCCACCCCTCCTGTGAATAAATGGATCCATTTATTAGCAATGCTGGTCTTATTTCACACCCATCTTGGGGAGTCTCTGGAATGTCTGTGTAACTATTACACCTAAGATCGGATCGTATACTGCTAGCTTACCCTGCTGTATCATATAGTCTTTAGAAATTTATGTATTTTATAACTTCCTAAAATCTGTCCTCTTCTTCCCAAATCTTCTAGTTCTTCACGTATCATGGATCTGTCTGTTATGATTTTGTTTAAACTATTACTTGTTTCATAGGCAGAGGCGTTCATGACTCTGTTTGTTGCTTGGAATAAGTAGAGCTGTAGTTGACCTCTTACTCTATAGGCAAGCAGGTGTATCAAGTAGAGGGTGATATTAGGGTCTGCCTTTTTTGTTAAGCATAGAATTGGGGCGGATGTTGAATGAGGTATTAATGAGTACACGTAACATGATGTATTTGTGGTCTGTTCTATAATGTTTTTCGTATGTGCATACCATGAGTTATCCTTTAATCCTGTATGAATTTTGTCATCCTTAGTATAAGTGTTTGAGTGTCCGCTATTCATTTTTCTAATTTCCCTATGTGTATGCTTGTTCATCCTATCATTGTCACTATTGCTATTACTACCCCCATCATTGTTGCTCATTAATTCTTTAGGTGAACCAATATATACATACTCAACCCAGCTGTGCATAACAGAACAAAATGACAAAATAATACATGTCTTATATCTCTTTGTGGTGAAACAAAGTCCAAATGCCATGTTGGAGAGGAGGATGCCTCTGGTTGCCTCTCCTTTCTTCGGACTACCCCATTTTATTTCCTTTAAATCTCCTGGTATTAAGCCTTGTTTGGTCATTGTATTTGGGTCAGGTGAATCCATGGTGTCCTGTCTTTCACTTTCAGCGCTGTATCCATTGACTCAGTGACTGTGGAAGGTCCTTCAAACTTAGGGTCTTTCCACTTCCTGATGACCTTCTTGATGTAGTCTGTGTCTCCTGGTTGTGGGACCGAGTCTGCCTCTGCAGAATCAGTGGAGCACTTTGTTGGTACCATAACACCTGTTTAGAAAACAATTCTGCTGCCTTTGTTAGTTGAGACAAATAGTCATATATTACTTTTTCTAGTATCTCTACTTTTTTCAGAATCTATTTTGGTCTAGATGGAGGGTGCTGCATTTTAATAGTCCGTCCTGTCACTATCTGAGGGGTGTGAGGTGATGATCAGTACTTGGTGTGTTTTATAGTGAGAATAATGCAATGGGAAGGCAGTGTAACCATTTTTTGTTTAAAGAGGCCATTTAGGTGTTCTACAATTTCATTACTTTGTGATAAGCTGAAGTCACTTTATGCTTTATTCCTAACATTTCTGTGGCATGCTTGAAGATATCATTTGCAAAATGAGTCCTGTTATCTTATCGTATTGCTTCTGAAACTTCCCATCTTGGTATAACCTCTCTCATTAGGTTAGTTAGTAGCTAATTTTGCATCACAATGTACAAATGGGCCTACCTCTATCAATCTTGAGACTGGACAGACTACAACTAATAGATACCTGTAGTAGTTGCACTTATCTAGTATATCAACAAAGTCAATGTGTAAAGCTCGAAAAGGGCCCTGTGGGCATGGTACTGTTGATGTGATCACTTTTAGAGCTAGTCTTGGGGAATATTTATGACAGGTTTGGCCCTCACTTAAATACATAGTGACCATCTCATGTAAATTTGAAATGAACCGTTCTGATTGCAACTCATTAAATAGTAATGGTGGTGTGTGAAGGGTGATGTATTTGATCTACAGCAATAATCAATAGCTGTTAGGGCATCGCTGGTTTGCCTGTAGTGCTTTGTCTGAATGTCCAGTCAGTGCTATCAATCAATCAATCAATCATGTCACTTATAAAGCGCACTACATACCCGCGAGGGTCTCAAGGCGCTGGGGGAAGAGGGGGGTGGTGCTGCTACTGATCGAAGAGCCAGGTCTTGAGGAGTCTTCTGAAGGCCAGTAGGTCTTGGGTCTGTCGGTGGTTGGTGGGGAGGGTGTTCCAGGTCTTGGCGGCGAGGTGGGAGAAGGATCTGCCGCCGGCGGTCGTTTTCCGGATGCGGGGGACTGTGGCGAGGGCGAGGCTGGTCGAGCGGAGCTGGCGGGTGGGGGTGTAGAAGCTGAGTCGTCTGTTGAGGTAGGCTGGTCCGGAGTTGTGGAGTGCTTTGTGTGCGTGGGTGAGGAGCTTGAAGGTTATCCTCTTGTTGACAGGGAGCCAGTGCAGGTCTCTCAGGTGGGGTGTGATGTGGCTGCATCGGGGGATGTCGAGGATAAGACGTGCAGAGGCGTTCTGGATGCGTTGCAGCCGTCTCAGGAGCTTAGCCGTTGTTCCTGCGTAGAGGGCGTTTCCGTAGTCCAGCCTGCTGGTGACGAGGGCCTGGGTGACTGTTTTTCTTGTTTCGGTGGGGATCCACTTGAAGATCCTAGATTGTTGACATCCTCTCTGTTTCCAGAGATCTTTCTCAAACTCATGTGCTGCTTCTTGCAGTTCTCTGAGATGTAGCTGGGAAGTCTTGACATATGGTATGGTTCTGAATATCTTTATCTCATCTGTCTTACTTTCTTCATTTTCCTCTTTTAGTCCTGCATTAAACATTTGGTGTGCTGGTCATGCGCCTCTAGCTGCTTCTTTAGCTGCTTGGTCTGTTAACTCATTTCCTCTAGACACAAAGTCCTGTGTTCCTGTGTGTGCTGAACATTTCACTACTGCCACTCTAGTTAGTAATTCTGGTGCTTCAATGATGAGTTCTAAAATATGTCTATGCGCTACTGATGTATCATCACTTTTGAGGAATCCCCTTCTTTTTCCACCTAGAGATACTAAAATGCACTGTGGTGGTGGCATAAGCTGAATCTGAATACACTGTTATATTATCTCCCTTCCCATACTCCAGAGCAGCCAGCAGAGCTTTGAGCTCCGCTGCCTGTGCTGAATAACGGGAGCGCAGTGTTATTTGCCCTGTTATCAAGAACATTTCACTGTGCCTTTTACCCTCCACTACTGCTACACTGGTGTGTCGTATTCGTTTTGCTTTTTCAATTGTGGATGAGCCTTCAAGAAAGTATATTTAACTGTTGGGTATTGGCTCTTCGTCTGCCTTTAGAGTCTCATCAGGGGTAAATGTGGAGCACTCATGTACTTCATCTCCTTCCTGTACTAGGTTGCTATGAATGTGGCAGGATTTACAGTGTGACATCTCACTATTTTCAATGAAGGAAAAGATATTATTATTTCATAATCTGAAACTCGCTGTGTGATTAATGTGTCTTTTGCTGTCTGTATTATGGCAAACACTGCAAGTTCCACATACAAAGTAAGAGAAGAGCCTATCACACTAGGGGGCATATTATCAAGAACGGCGTTAAATTTATCGCCGCTTTAGCGACAGAAAACTGCTGCTAAAGCGGCGATAATGGGCTTGATAATATGCCCTTGAGAATTCTAATAGAAGCCCATGTTGACACCAGAACATGGGCTTCTATTGGAATTCTCAAGGGCATATTATCAAGCCCATTATCGCCGCTTAGCGGCAGTTTTCTGCCGCTAAAGCGGCGATAATTTTAATGCCGTTTCTTGATAATATGCCCCTAGGTATGCTTTTTTCAACCACCAAAAGCAGTGGTAGCAAGTGATTGTTCACATGGAAAGTGTCCTTTCATTATTGGGTCTAATAATGGACTATAGTAGACGATTGGCTTATGACCTAAAGGATATTCTTGTGTTCGTACTGCGGTGATGGTTGTACCATTACTATGGCAGAAAAGATAGAATTCATTATTGTAATCCAAGCACAGGGGCGACACTTATCTCTTATTTTAGTTTCTTAAACATTGCTGTCATTTCCTCTATCCAGTATATTTTTTCTTTTGTTGTTTTGCTTCTTTCATTCCCTGCAATAATGGTGCTATCAGTGAGTTGTAATCAAGCACCCACTGTCTGACATAATTACAGAGGCCTAAGAATTGTTGCATCTCTTTCACTGTTTTAGGCTCTGTCTTTTTCCTGATACATTCTGCTCTTTCTGGTGTACCTCTTCGTCCTGAGGCGGATCCTTTTCAACTCTGTACCCTCTTTGCGCTAAGATGGCTAACAAATTGGTGGTATTTTTTCTGCACTGTTCTTCTGACCTGCTACTTATCAGGATGTCATCCACATATTGCAGCAGCACACTGTCACACTGGAAGTTTGAAAGGTCATTTTTGACTACCCTCTTAAATATACTAGGGGACTCACAGTACCTCTGTGGCAGATGAGTATAGAAATACTGAGGGGTATATTCACAAGAAGGTGTGATAACTACCGCAAGAGTAGCGTAACGCAACTTCCAATAACGCAGCCTATCACGGGAAAATAACCCTGTGTCAACGTGGGATTCACAACAAGGAGGTAGCATGCGATAGTCACCAGATAACGCGTCAAATGCCAGCGTGTAAATCAACACCACGCCCAAAAAATGCGAAACGCGAGAAATCATCTGATGAGGCCAATCGCGGTACAAAAAGCTGCGAAAAGCAGCCTCAGGCCTGCAACTCCCACGCGTCTGGTGGGCAATTGCACCATAAAAACCACAGGCACAACACACCAGAAACAAGCCAAAGCACGTAGCAACATCCATGCACCCTGACCAAGTGCAGAGGGCAACGCGAACCCCACAATCCCCACAGACCACCAGCAAGGAACAAGTGGGTCGAGGAAGGCCAAGGAGAAAATGGAGAGGAAGACAGGGTGCAGACTGCAGGAAAACAAGACCAAGGCCACGGAGGCGACAGAACACTACCAGCAAATGACCCACAAGCAGACCGCCTGGAATGCAGTCGCAGAGCCCAGGAGGCCAATCCAGGAGGCCAAGAGGCTCCGCCAGGAAGTGACAACCGAAACCAGGCACAAACCCGCTGCCAACAGGAAGGCAGCAATGGCGACAGGAGGTGGCAGTCCAGCGACACAGGAGGAGCAGGAGGAAAGCCAGGCCACAGTCATCAGTGTGGAGAGGGTGCAAGGAGCAGGGAGCATGGACACAGCTTGACAGGACCTGACACAACAACAACAGGGTGAGGATCCAACAGGGACTAGGGGAATGGGGGGTGATGGGCACAATGCCACACATGCACAATGAGGTGTAGCACACTGCACATCCACAAGTACCCAGGGACATGTCCCCCATCCCTGTAGCACACTGCAGCACACACACATAGCAATCATAGCACATACCATGACAATGTGGCACAAAGTGCAACACCCACACTGCAGAACAGGGGACACAACTGGGTCCACCCAGGCGCAGAAACAGAACAATCACATTGGACAGAGCAGGGAACTGTGAGATGCACATCTACCCCTACAACCCGACATCAGCCATGTAGGCCAAATGTACACTGCCCCAACTCAAATAGCCACCACCGCCCAAACAGTCACAATGTACATTGTCACACAGTCTGCATGTCGACAAGAACAAGGCGTCAACACAATGCCAACATGCACCTCCCCTTCACAATGCAGAGGGACAAACAACACCTCCAGCAGGTCTGAACAGACAACCCATCAGTGATGCCCGAGACGAACACCACACCCCCGACACCGACGCCCTACAACAGCCCATGGACATCCCACACAACCCACCACCAGGACCAGGCCAGGCAAGCTACTCAGAGGAGAACCCAGACTCTGCAACAGACCACACAGCATGAAGCACCCGCAATCACGGCTGCCTCACAACACCTCACCCACCCACACATGGCACCGCAATGCCAGGTGGCCGAACCCCAAAAGGAGGTGGCCCAACAGGTGAGGGTGTTGCCTAACCCATGGAATGCAAAGTAGAACACATACGTGGGTGTCCAATACCCTTCAGGGACCACCTACACCCCACAAAGGAGACCCACACCTCCACAGAGACACATGCATATATCATGTTGAAATGGCTATGGGCACGTGCGTCCGGCCCCTTTATTGGCAGGGCCACATGTACAGTGACGCCTGTGCTGGATGTGTGTGGGGTGAGTATAAGCCAGCCCGCACGGAGTGCTTGGTGCTGGCAACAACCTGAACAGTGGACACCAGTGCAATGGAAACAGAAAACAGCAGCATAACAGAGTCAATTGCAGAGCAACATGGAGGGATCCGGAGTAAGGACAGAGGTCACCCAATATTCAGTCTGGACGTTCCGTGAGTTGCAGTGCACTGAGGTAGGGGCACTAGAGAAGAGCGCGCTCATGCGAAGGAATTGCTAGGTTTGTGTCCCTTCTGGTTATTCCTGATGCAGATGCAGTGGGGTGTGGTACACCTGCATCAACTTCCTCATCAACGTCCCAGGTTTCCCACACTGCCTGAGGTGACAGTTGCGTCCGCAATCCACAGCGCAATACCCAGTATCAGATCCGGGTGTGTAGCTTGACTACCGCCACCAGTCTGCATTCCTGCCTTGGGGCTGCTGCCACCTGCCCTCCCATTGTCTGTGCCTTCTCCCATCTGCACACTTGACACATCCTCCTCCTCATGGTCCCAGGTCTTCCACACTGCATGAGGTGACATTGCTGCGCAACCTCACAACAGCACAAAACTCAATCAGTAACGGACAATGGCTTGCGGTGCACTGAGTCACTGGCACCTGGAGTGCTGAGCAGGGCAGCAAGCCAATGATGGCATCCACGACAGGTCTGGGCAACTCCGTAGGTCTGTCAGGACCACCCTTTCGACTCTGGCAGATGGCGGTTGGAGGTGGTCCTTGCCGTGGTGGCGTGTGCCTCCTGCGGTGATGCGACGTCCGGGCCGGTCAAGACTCGATGCCATGTGTGGGCCCTTGTGGCCCGCAGCTGGGGCCGGAGGAGGCGGACAGCGCAGGGCCACAGACACATGGTGTTGATGACCCCAAGACCATCGCTACAGAGGCCATTCAATGTCTCAGAAGAAGGGGTCCCAAACGTGACCAGCACAGAGTTAGTGGCCCCGGATGCACTGCGGCCGGCACAGGCACCCAGCCATGGGACGGTGACTTGCGTGCAGTCAGATGGGCCATGCGACCTGAGCGGGTCCCCATCAATCTCCGAGGTGTATGTTGCGGAGTGTTGCGGGGGACAGTGGAAGGTGTCCTCCAGGGCATGATGCAGAAGGTCTGATGTTATCTGGAAGCAGCAAATTGAGGAGTAGAAAGCGCAACCCATCATTGTCACCAACAATTCGGGATCAGCTACATGAGGATAAAAACTAGCCCCTATTCCATTGACACAAACGCCAACAATGTACGACCAGTGAGTGTCCATGAATGTCGGGGAACACACTTAGTGGCACAGGTGCTCAGAGGGGATGCAGTTGGCGATGATGCCGGTACACAGATGTGAACTCCAACATTGCCAAATCAAGTTTCTGTGACCGCGGTCAGCATGGGCCCACAGCCACCTGTCGTTGGCTCATGGGGCACAGAGTTAGTGACACAGTGGCAGTTGTCGGTAGTGTTCAATCACCTCCGTGACGATGATCCTGTTCCCTCCGGCCTGCAACGCGTCATCCTCTTACGCCCCTCCATGCGTGCGAAGACATGTATTCAGCCTTTTGAATTACCGATGTTCAGCATAGGCCCACAGACACATGTGGTTGTGATGCCATGCACAGACTTGTTGCCACCACATCGAAGGGTGTATGGTGAATAGTTCTCTGCCTTAAATAATGTTCACTGCCATGGTGTAATCAAGACTCAGTTCCAAATGTGTGACCAACCTGATCGTGGTGTAGGCCTGAGGCAGCGGTCAGCACGGCCCATTCACCTTGTGTCGCCGGCATAGGTTGGATGGCCCCACCGGCCTGCGTAGTTCAGGGTCACTGGCACCACGTGTAGCAGGCTGGCATTGAACAGGGTTAGTGGCACCACGTGTAGCAGGCTGGCATTGAACAGGGTTAGTGGCGCCACGTGGCGCAAGATGCCCATATGGAACTATGCCTCACTGAACTGGGGGGGTCTGGTGCTGTGGCTGCTGGCCGGGATATGGGGTCACTGCCATTCATGACTCAAGACACAGTTCCACATGTGGGACCTACTGGTCCGAAGAGTAGTCCGGGGGCGGCAGTGGAGTACGTCAACGAAAAGGGAATAAAGCGGGCCTGTGTCGTGGAGGCCTGGTGGTCTGAACTGACTTCCAAGTTCGCGGGACTTGGGCTTGGAGCTTGCACCGGCACGTGGTGGGCCATCCTTGACACACGCCGGTGTCGGAAGGTGATCAGTGTGGCCTGGCTGCGCAGAGGCGGGCCTGACGTGTTCGTGGTCCAGCGTGCCGGGGACCGGCAGGCGCACTGCATCGCAGGCAACTCGGCTCACGAGGACGGCGTTGGCCTCGTGGCGGGGTGGGAGGCACTGCCCTGGCAGAGACGTTGGTCTTTCCGGAAGGGGACCACGCCCAGGCCTACGTGCTTTTTATTCACACCCCTACACTGGCGTGGCGTACGCCGGGCCATCCCACTCCGCTGACGCTTAGGGTGGGGCGTAACAGGCAACATTTCTGCGATGTCCCCCACTGGCTGTGGTGACATGGTGGCATCCACTGTCCACTACACTCCATACGCAAGCGGTGTATGTCGCCATGGATATGGGTGTGTTCTGCATACTGCGAGGTGTCCAGCACATCTCCGGCACTGTTGGCATTGTGTACTTTCCTGATCATGGTTCTACTGCATCCTTCACACATGCCTGGTTGCCACCTCTTCCCACATTCGGCTATTGTGTGGCTGAGGTGCCATGCCGTTGCTGGCTCATGTTAAGGGCTAGCCCATGTGGACATTGTAAGTTGTTCTGTCGTGTCTGGTGGGTGGGCATATTGTTGTGCCTGTTGTATGTGATTTTGTGACGTGTGCATTGCCAGAGTTGTGAGTTGCATGGTTGTGGTGTTGAGGTGTGTGGGGTGTTCATTTCGGACTTGCCAAGGGGGTGTGCATTTCCCTTGTTGCCATCCTGGGAACGCTGGTTGATGATGAACTGTCGAAGGATGAAGGTATCATGCACACTGGCTGTGTATTTGGAGGCGATATTGTTGGGTGTTCCACGGTGTTCTGTTGTTGCCTGCACATTGGTGTGAGATGTGTGCTTCCTGTTGCGGTGATTGTGTGCTGTGTCACTAGGGGGCACAGGTAGTACATGTGTGCTGTGTGTTGCCCCCAACATGTGCGTGCATCCTGCTATGGCGTATGGTCCTTGCTTGGTCTCCAGTGGATCCTGCGCCTTGTGTTGTATGTATGGGGACTGGGGTACCAGGGTGATGGTGGTGTCCAGGGCAGGTGTGGGGGACTTGTATGTGGCTGGCTGTGAGACTCCTCCGACTCTGGTGGGTGTTGGATGGGGGGTCCCAGGGGCCAACAGGTGCAGCCACGCCTTCAGCTTTGTGTGGGGTGGGATGTTGGTTGTCCGCTGTGTTGTTGCCGTAGGCCTGTTAGGCGATGATGGTCAGGATGCGTAGGTTGGTTGTCCCTTTCAGCCTGTAGTGGAAGGTGACATTGTCAGGTGTTGGGTCTGTGCGGCTGGTACGTTTCCTGGGGTTCCGCTGTCTTTGTCTGCGCTGCGTCTGTGTTGGTCCGGGAGGGGGGTGTTCCGGGTGTGGGATGGGGTCCTGGGGGTGGTGGCGGTGGGTGTTGTGTCCCTCTTGGGTGTCCGGGCCGCATGATGGGTTGCTCCTTGGCATCTGTTGCCCTTCGGATGTGGCCCTGGGCTGTGCTCCCTTTTGTGGTGCTGGCTGCCGTCCGACTTTACACCAGGTCAGAGCTGGTGTAGATTTCCTGGTGCTAACGCGCCTTATCACCTGTTTTGTGTTTTTATCGCGGATGTGGCTGGTCGTTGTGAATGTTGAGGTGTGCTGTTGTCTCTGCTTTTGTCACGGGAGTGCCTACTCTGCATCTCATTAGGGATATTTGCGAGGGTCCTCTGTGGTGATGTTTTTTGCGGCTGCTATCGTGGGTAAACTGGTGCAGTGGGCTGTTAACACGGGCTTTTGAATGGGGGGGTAAATTTATTACGACTTTGGCTGCGATAAAGTGCCGTTAATTCGGCGATAGCTCCTTGTGAATATGCCCCTGAGTTCCTCTATAGGTAAATGATGTTAGGTATTGACTTTCAAGGTGCAGGGGGACACTATAGAAAGCATTTTTCAAATCAATCACTGAGAAATGCGCTGCATCAGCAGGGATGTTTGTCAATATTAGACCACTAGAAACTCGGGTACCACTATATAATTAAGTGGGCAAAAATCCTGTACATCCTCAAATACCCCCTTTTGATTTCTTTACCAGGTATATAGGAGTATTGTAGGGTGATACTCCTGGATATAGTACCCCCTGCTGCACCGATGCTGTAATAGTGGGTGCTATCCCCTCATCTGCTTCTTTTGACAATGGGTACTGCTTAACCCTGGATAAAAGTGCTCCTGCCTTTATTGTAATTTTTACTGGTGTTGCTGTCTGTATCAAACCTACGACATATGGTCCTGTTGTCCACAACTGTGGTGGTACGTTTGCTAAATCTTGGTCTTTCATAGAGTTGGGACTTGGCTTGGGAATAGATGTTCTTATCTCTAACTCTACCCAAATTGCTACTGCATTTTCAAACACCACAGTGGAAGTAGCTGGCTTATTGTCTTCAAACGGTTGTTCATCAAGTAGGTCTCGTAATCTTAGTCTGGGGTTCATGAATATTACACATGCCCATGTTGTTTGGTGCTTGTCAGTGGCCAATAGTATATCATGTGTGGGAGTCACTTCAATTCCATCTATGGCTATCAAGAGTGGTGTGTCCTGCAACTGCTGTGATTGGGGTGTTCCTTGGCATCTGAACAGGAATTCTTTTGGTATTTCTACTAATCTTCCCTTCAGTTAGCGTGCATTTGCTATGATAGCATATACTGCCCGTAGAACCCGTCTTTCATCAGGTGGCCCTGGCTCAGTATTGTTTATTGAGCTCTGCTCTCATAAGTAACATCATTGCTCTTTTTTCTGAAACCTTTGGAGTTGTGCAGACAGACCATTGTGCCATCGGAGTCAGAGTGTATTGTCATATTTAGTTTGGACATCAAATCCCTTCCTAAGACATCAGCTGGAGATGACGGTGGGTATAACAGTTTTCCATCTACTAAAGCTCAACCTATTTCTATCTCAACTGTTTCTGTAAATGGACCCCTATTTACTGCCCCAGAGAATCCCTGTGTGTCCATAGCTGTATTTGATTATGGGATTTTTCCTTTTTTGATGCATGATTTTGTTGCCCCTGTATCTACTAGAAAGGTATATGGAAATTTGTTTATGGCAACTGTCACAGTGGGTTCCTCATCTGATCTGTGCATTACCGATAAAACTGGACACATTGGAATGCTCTGTGGGCCCCTTCATTGTATGTACTCTTGTTGCTGTTGGCCATTGTCTCCCATATTTTCATAGAATTGATTTGTTCCTGCTATCACTACCATTCCTCCTCGTCTTTGCTGTTTTGAGTGATTGCTCTGTTGCTGCTGGTTTTGTGGACCGTAATTCTGATAACCTTAGAAGTTATTTTGCTAAGTTGGGCTCAGAATTTGTAGTCCTTGTATCAGGTTATTTTGCAGGGGTGTGTTCTGGTTCTGTAGTCCCTGCCCCTGTATGTGCATTGCTTGAGTCTGCATGTCTGCTTTCTTGTATCTGCACTTTCTTGCCATGTAGCCAATTTTATGACAGTAGAAGCATTCTATCGACTTTTGGTTGCCCATATTTCCTCTAAGATGTCCTCTTCCCCTTCCACCACTTGACTGGTTCCCTCTGTAATATTGCTGATGTGGTTACGACGTTACATTTTGGGATGCTGCTGCAGCCAATACTGCCACTTCTGTGGCTGTATTTCTAAATTTATGTTGTACTAATCTGGCAGCTGCTTTCATTTTCTGTCAGTTTTTCTTTCTCCTTTTCTACCTTTTTTTTGTAAAAGTGTACAATATGCGCCAAGATTTCCATCCAGGGCTTTGTTTCCAACCCCACTTTATTCTCTAAATTGGCCTGTACATCTGCTGTTAGCCCCCTTTTTATTATGTTAAAAAAGAATATAGTGTTACATCCTTCATTCTCCCATGCTTTCCCTGTCTCTTGACTCCACCTCTCTTTCATTCTATTTACATAATTAGTTACAGTTTCATCAGGTCTCATTGTCTCTGCCATCATGCCTACTATATCTGGTTTATTGTGATAGTTTTTTCTCAGTGCTTCCCATATTTCTGTTCTATAATTGCTAAATTGAGATCCATCAAATGTATTCTCTGTGAGTGTTACTCCTGGAATTCTAGCGGTTTTGAAAATGTTGTCAGTTTGGCTCCCAATTAAACCACTCAATAGACTTCTTATATCTCCTATAGCTGAGGTCATCCCTGTAGTATGTCTCTCAAAGCTCCTGATCCACTTATCTGCCCCGTCTGACAGGGATGGTAACTTGTTTTTTAGTCCTTCTTTGTCCATCTGTGGACATGGGATATAGTTTAGCTGTGATGCTCCTTCCTGAATTAATGGTAACTGCATTATTCTACTATTTATTGTACAGTTGTCCTTATCATTATATCCTTCCCTGCCGCAAATTCCTTGTTGGAATTGGCTTCAAGATTGTCGCATTGAATACTTTTCCCAAACTGTTGGGCATTTTGGCATATAATCATAATCCCAGTCTGGGTTCCCCTTCCCAACTCTGATGAATCGTTCTGCTATTGCCATGTCGTCTGCGTCAAATGATCCTTCCCTGGGCCATGGTCTCCTTTATGGAGCCTGTCCTTCTGTCTATCCAACTAAATAATCGCAGAAGGGGTTCGTGTATACATCCCCTTCTTTTTCAGATATTATCTGTTTAGGTGTGAGATCTCTACTTCTTACTCTATCTTTATTTCTCACAATCAATGCTGCATTGGCAGCTGAGCTCATACTGTTAGTAGTCATTCCTGGCCTTCCTGCTTGCTCTCCTAAATGTGCTTGTAACCTGTCTGCTATTTTATTGAAGTTTGTGGTTCTCATCCTTGGGGTTGTATTGTCTCTGTTTTCTCCTACTATTGTATTTGCATATGACATTTGTGTTTGTGGTGGTGGTTGCATATTATTATTATGTATATTCCCTGACATGAGTGGATGTGGGGGTGCTGGCATCAAGGAATAGTGTGACAGTGCTTGTGTTGGTGTTTTTATTAGGTCTCCTAGTTCTTCCTCTTCTTCCTCTGTGCCCCATTCTTCTTCTGAGACAGCATCTGTTCGCTCCTCATACTGTACTCAATTATTTGCTGTATCTTTTAATCTGTCATGTCCTCCTTCACTTATTCTAAATAAAAGGTACCCTGTTCTCCACCTTCCAATTTTCGACCCAGTCACCACATTTCTTTGAGCTAATCCTTTTCCTTTTGTCTGTACACCTTTTGGGCTTTGTTTAATAGTTATCGGATTTTGCACTTCTGGTGGGTTTTCATATCCTGCTGCTGAGGGCAGGATACTTGGGTATATTCTTACATATGCATAGGGGTGAGGTGGGTGTTGTGGGCCCTGCCTCTTTGTCTTTAGTCTTATCTTCAAGGGGGGTTTTAATTGTCAGCTCCTCTTGATTTTCAGAGCTGTTTTCAAATATAGACCGTAAGCTAAGAATGAACTCTCTTTTATTTAATGTCTTTCCTTTGTATTTAGCCCTGATACATTTTAATGTGTGTGCTACAAGGTCTTTGTCAAATTAACCATCTTATGGCCATGAATGTGGATTTTTTGTGGTTCCCCTGTGCCATTCTTGGTTATATTTCTTTATTCTTTTCTTGTCGCTTGGGAATGTCTTTAGCATGTGTTCTTGGGGAGACCCCATTTTAACCTCTGAATGTATATCTTTTTCAATAGAATTGCAGGAATCATTCATTTTCCTATTCATCTTGCATGCCTGTAATATGTGTCGCATTCTACCTGCAGTGTGTCTACGCCTTTTATTTAGTATTTTGTTGCTGGCTGTCCTTCTATATTTTTTGACTTATTTTGTTCTTTTTTAGATCCTTTATTCATGTATTTTCAATATACTTTCTTATTTATTCTGAACTACATCTGATATGAACCTTATTTGCAGAGTGGTATCATGAGTTCTCCAGTCCATACTAATTATGTGAGCAGCAATGGACAAGTATGGCATATTTGAGCAACATTACACAACTAAAGCCAAGCCGGGGTCCGGTGGCCTAATTAAAGTATGCACTCGCAGTAGCGATCTGGTGCCCGGCTCATTCACCTCAGGCGACAAGGAATGAGGCCTCACGTTAAACATAGCAACTTTTAGACCCCAGAGGTTGGGCAGGGGAGACCCGAGCAGGACATCTTGCCGCATATTGGGGTATGCACTGTGCCTGCTGGAGTCACCATTATATATGGATGACGATTAAGAGCAGAGATGAAAGTGTGACGGAGTAAATTGACGGGATACGCACACTGTGGGGCAGCCACACTCTTGGACAGTGTTGTGACCAATCGATGCAGGAGGTGAGTCAGTGAGCAGCTGAACACCAGACTAAGGTCCCCCTCAGAAGCACTCTTGAAACCCTTCACTTGATGGCAAGATTTTAACAAGCGGCACATTGTGTTATTCCCTCTTGGGATTCCCCTGCCTGGTCGCATATTATGTCCCCAGTGCCCGCCTGGGGGACAGGGGCAGCGACCCTTCCACAGACCTGCTTGGCAATACCCACAGAGAAGAATGGGCAAGACCAGGGCCAGGCCATCAGAAGCACCTGTCGACCTGGGGAAGACCCCAGCTGCACAACGGCAGGAGCCAGGGACCTCCTGTGACCCGGTACAGCAGCAGCTGACTAAAACCCTTGATGCCATAGCGGATACCAAAGTGACACTACACCAAGTCATTAGCACTGTATCTGTGGGGCTGGGTCTCCTTCAGGTAGAAGACCACAAACTAGCCGATAGAGTCAAAGCAGCAGAATCCTCACTTGCAGACCTCCACCCAGCGCAATTAACAACATCTCTCCAGATAACAGAACGTAAGGACAGGGTTTGCGTGCTTGAACCCAGAGTGGAAGATGCAGAAGGGCGCAATAGGCGCAACAATATCCGGGTGGTTGGGCTACCCGAGGGGGTGGAGGCCATGGATATGGTTGCTTATTTGTAACATTGGCTAAAATCAGTAGTGGCCCCGGAGGGCCTATCTGCCTTTCACACACATGAACGAGCGCACAGAGTGCTGGCCCACCCACCGGCACACAGCCGTCCACTGCGCCTGGTGGTGGCGTGGCTCCTTCATTATAAAGACAGAGACATATTGCTCCACAAAGCTAGATCTACTGGCCACGTCATAGTTAATAACAGTAAGGTCTCCATATTCCCTGATTACACAATGAAAGTGCAAAGGAGGAGAACATCTTTATTCGAAGTCAAGACAGCCCTGAGGGAAGAGGGCCTACAATACTCATTGATGTTTCTGCAAGGTTACAGATTATGTTGGAAGGCAAGACTCATTTCTGCGAGGACCTGGCGGCAGCCTGGGACTGGATTGAATCTTATAGGGCCAGGACGCGACCCCCTAAATGCACAATAGGCCACACGCAAGTTGGGGAGAAACGGAAGAGACCCAGGAGGTGGCCCAAGAGGGGCCCAACTAAGAAACTAACCCTGGGTGTAAAACTCTGCTCCACTTGCAGAGTTTGCAGAGTTTTGGCAACTCCGCATTCCGCGTAGAACGCGGAGTTGCCGAAAAACTCTGCAGCAGAGCGGAGTTTTTTGGTGTTTTAATGCCATTTTTGCACGTGTGGGAGCAACCTACCAGGTGCCTGCGATCGCTGGCGAGATTTCCCGAGCCGTTCGCGAGCCCCACGAGATTTGCTAGGCGGCCAGAGACTCTCCCCAGTGCTTTGTCCATCTCCTGGTCACTTTTCATTTGGAGCTGGAAGGATCACTCTTTGTGTCTGCTGCATGATATATATATCATTGGATTTGAGGACTTTGAATTTGAGATTTCACAAGTAAGTTGGAAAATTGGTGTTGTTTGATTGGGGCGATGCACCTAGATTTATTTGTACTTTTCATCTTTTTTTTAAATGTATTTTTGTGTGTGGCCTATAGTTTTAGTAGGGGCCTAGTTGTTTCTTTGTAAGTCATTTTTCTTCTTTTATAAAGGAAACACGTTGCACAGTTCACTACATTTTTCTCCATGTTTTAAAACAAATTTGCAATATTTATTTAGTTCACTATGTAGCCCAGTAGTCTGCCAAAAATGGGCATTTCTCAGCCAGTAGGCCCAGAGCTACTCATCATGGGTGCATGAAACAACTGTTTCTGTGGTGTTTGTTGAATTTAAACATCATTTTGGCCATGGATGGCATTGGATTAAAAATACAAAATGTTTTTTGTGGTATTTCACCTTTTTCTATGTGTGTTAAATTAAATGCCTTTGTTGGATGTGTGTGTGGTGTAACTTGCAAACCTTTTTAGCCCTGTGGATTTTCGTTTTTGGCATTGTTGCATTAAAGATGTGTTGTTTAGCATGCCTCCTTTATCTGGCCAGTGTGTGAGTGTGTTTGTAATAGTGGGCCAGCATTTCCCTTGGCTGAGCCTCTCCATGAGGCCAGGGCCCATTTTGTAAAGTCTGCGTCCATATAAGCCTGATTGAGTTCATTGTTTTCCAGGCCTCCTGCTTGTTGTTGTTGTGACCATGTAGCTGGTGGCCATTTTGTGGAGGCAGTAAGTGTGCTTATGCCATAGGCCTGCATGTCTGTCTTCCCTTTGTTTCCCTTGGCTTATTGCTGCTATCCATTGTCATTTCTCAGCTGCAGATCTCTGAATACTGCATCCCACATGATGCATAATGCTAAACCGTTACATTTGTTGTTGTTCTTCTTCTTCTTTCCTATCCTTCCTGAGTGTACTAGTATACCATGAAAGCCCTTGTTGTTGTCAAAGTCTCACAAATGGCTACACTGTATTTTTAATTGTTTTAATAACTGAGGTAATAATAATATTAATAACACTAACAAGCCTGACCACACACTAAATTATATTATATTTGTTTCACTGATGTTCTTCTTGCTTCTTTGCTTCTAGGTGCACAACAGAGGAGGAGACATCATCACCCATTGTACTGCTAGACACGTTTATCATAACGTTTATCATAACAAGGCTTGCGCATGTGACCACAGACATCTCTTCAACTTGTGCCACTGCGTGCTAACTGACATCTTCTAGATGGCCCCAAAGAATGGTACCAGGTCCAGTACCAAGAAAGTTGCCAGTGAGAAGAAGAAGACACTTCCACTTCCCACTACCGGTATGTCGCCCAAGACCTTTTTTGGGAAACCAAAAATTGCGCCTGCAGCAGCGGTGTCCAGGGAGCAAGCTGGGAGCAGCACCCCCGCATCAATGAACCCACCCCACCAACCTAGGCCCAAGCTCATATCTATCGCAGATGCAGCCAGTCTAATCACAACAACGCCGACGAACAGTGATGTTGAAATTGACTTATCGTTATCGCAAAGTAGTACCCAATCAATGCAGGAAACTCAGATAAGAGGGCAACAACAGCTTCAACCACCCCCAATAGTAGTTGTTCCTCCCGAAGTAGTGGCAGGTCAGGAGATCAAGCTTCCTGCTGAGGAAGAAGAAGAGCAAGCCACTCTTTCAGATGATCCATTGTCTTCCAGATCCCCAGCAAGGATAGGAGGGTTAGTCCATCAACTTCTTCTGCAAGCCCCCCTTCTGATGATCTAGACGTCACTTGGATCCCACCTCAGTCTGAGAGTGAGACACACCACGAGACAAGAATAGGGAAAAGGAAGGTTCCAGAAAGCCTTAGAGTTATGGAGGTAGATGTAGAAGAGGAGGATGATGACGAGCCAATATTCATGGACATTAGCCCCGCCCAGTGGAGACCGACATTACCCCATCCCAAATTGCTGTGAGCGATGTGACATGGATACGACCAACACAGATACCATGAACTCCACCTCCCATATTTACAAAGTCCTGGCAGCGACCTACATTTACCACAACCACCTCAGTAGAAGTAGGTACTGCAGAGAGTCAAACGTCATGCCCACCTACCAGTTCATCCGACACTGCAAATGGCACTAGCATTGTCAGAAAGTTGACCTACCCAGTTTGGGACTTCTTTTGGGACAACAGGAAGGTGGTGAACATTGCGATATGCTCCATTTGTGGAGTAGATGTTAGTCGGGGTAAGCTTGGTACAAACTATGGTACCGTAGGCCAAACAACACATCTGAGAAAACACCACATGGTCCAGTGGGAGGCGCACTTTAGCGGCCAAAAAACTGCACCTATTGCTGTTGGTGGGGATGAAGAAGTAGAAGATACGATAGCGGTGGAAGGTGAACAAGAGGGAGACACTTTCTCCGGTACACAAAGCAGCCCTGTCCCCAGGAGTGCAGTGGTACTTCCCACATCATCATCAGCAGCAACATCGCAAGGCCACAAGAGTCAGGCCGAGACACCAAGGGGTCCAAGGCAAGAGAGTACTGCAACAAAAAAACGCGCATTGAGCCTAACATCTGGTGTCAAGAAGTCATCTGCATCAATGGCACAAGAAAAGAAAAACATCCAGACTACCATTCTCAGCATGTTTAGCTCAGAGGGGCAGTACGAACGCAACCACCCAACGGCACGTTTGTACAACACGAAGCTGGCTAAAATGTTAGGGCTGGACTTCTTCACTTTTTCTTTTGTGGAAGGGGTGGGTTTTCTTGAATTTGTGGCAGCCATCTGCCCGAAATGGAAGGTTCCCAGCCAGTCCTATTTCGCAAGAGTTACTGTTCCAGCACTACATCACAATGTGCTGGATTTACTTGGACACGCTTTGCAGCAGAGTGCTGTTCACACTATCCACCTGACAACAGACATGTGGGCCAGTTGCCAAGCCACTGATTACATGTGCATCACTGCACACTGGGTCTCTTTTGTGGGGGTAAAAGAAAAGATATCTGCAGGTGTTGACACTGATGAAATTTTTAATGGTGCTCAGAACCATGCTACAGTAGCCATGTTCATCATGGAGAAATCCCATACTGCTGCAAACATTTTGAAAGACTTTAGCACTAAGGTCTTTGAATGGCTGCGACCAAGAGGGCTTAACATTGGTTTTTTTGCCACAGACAATGACAGTAATACAGTTAATGCCATGGCCGATGGTGGCTATTTCAGGGTCCTGTGTTTGGCGCACTGCATTAACATTATTGTTCAAGACTTTCTGAATAAAGAAGACCAAGTCAACAACTTACTGACCACCTGCAGATGAATCTGCACACATTTCAGCCATTCTTTTAAAGCCCAGAAGCAGCTGAGGATCATTCAACGTGATACTAGAATGGCAGTTAAAGCACTCATCTAGGAGGTGCCATCACGTTGGAACTCAACTTATTACATGCTTGAATGTCTGTTTGAGCAGTACAGACCAATCAATGAATATGTCATGCAAAGAGGGGATGCTACTGTGAAAGGCATGATCATTGAGATGTCCCACGGGGCCTAGTTAAATGCCTGACAGAGATGTTCCTTCCTTTCGAGCTCTTCACACGTGAAGTCAGCAAGGAGAACTGTACCATGGGCCAATCTATCCCATGGTTGCACATGCTACAGGAACAGCTAAAGGAGGTGTCTGCAATGTACGCAGGTGTAGAGGAAATAAAAGAAGCATATGAGTTGGTGGAGAGATTAATCCTTCACTTATCTGAAAATACAAGGGTGCAAAGAGGCATTGTATCATCCAACCATTACATTTGTGCCACAATGCTTGATCCACAGAACAAACCATTACTAGATACTTTCATTCATTTTTCAGACGGGGATGTTGCCAACTAAAAAACTTGGATAGCTGTGCAAGTCAGTCAGCTAGAAAAAGAACGGCTGGGAATTAGAGGCCTGCTCCTCCAGGGCACAACAAGTACTGCAGGGCAGCCTTCAAGTTCAACTTCAGAGCCTGAGGGCAGTGAGGTTAGCTCACAGCAGCCAAAACCACCAACAACAAGAACAGGAGCCTCAGCCCCAAAATCAGCACAGGAATGGTTTCTACAGGCAGGGCTTAAGTCCAGTGCTGAGGCAAAGGCAAAAGAGACCGAGCAAAGCGGGGCACCCATGACAATTTAGCGGATGGTCTAGGCCTATCTGGATGACTCAACAGAGGTCTACTTTCATCAAAATCCATTGCTGTATTGGTATGGGAAAAGGTGCCAATCACCAGTGCTCAGCAGGCTGGCAATAAACTATCTGGGTTGCCCCATAGTAAGTGTCTCTGCTGAGCGTATTTTCAGTGCTGCTGGTGCCGTTCTGACATTGAGAAGGACAAGTCTCTCGCCCCAAAACGTGGAGAGGTTAACCATGATCAAAATGAATCAGCACTTTATACCACCGGATTACACCATACCTGAGGTACCACAGGAGGAAGATGATGATGGCGACTCAGGTCATGGAAGTAGTATGTTAGGTGACCTACTTCTGGGCGAACCACCAGAGTTTGAGGACGAGCTCTACTTCCCTGATAACTAGGCTTTCGAGTTTCTTTCTTTCTTTGGTGCCCAAAAAAAAAAAATAAGAAAGATCTAGCTAAGGAACATTTACTTTTTTATTTGTGTGTGTCACTGTCTTTCTGGTTCACAAATCCATCCCCACCGTCTCACTCTTTTATTGCCGGATTGGAGTTGCAACTGTGTGCAGTCAGTGAAGAAGTAATTCCACTCCTCCTGACTCACCCTAAAGCCATTTCCCTCAAGCCAGACATTGGATGGAGAATACAAATGTGTGCCTGCCTCCAACCCTGGGCCCTGCCTATCTATCTATCCTTTTCTAGCGGTGGACGGAGCCGGCGTAGTGCCTCTACGCATAGCTTCACGGAGTTTGAAAAAAACTCTGTGGAGCTATGCATAGCTCCGCTTCACTCCCTCCCCGCCCCCCCTTCAAATGCTTTAAAAATACAAAAAAAAAAGGCACTTACCTGTGTTTCTGCCGCCTCCCCTACTTGGCCGCTCTTCTTCCCGCTCCTTGCCGCCTCGCGTCCTTTTACATTGAAAAAACACTACCTTGTACGTCTAGCGCATGCGCATGCGCACTCGCAAGACGTACAACGTAGTGTTTTTTTTATGTAAAAGGACGTGAGAGGACCCGCCCAGGCTTATCCTTTTCTAGCCTAGAGGGACTGCCCCGAAAGAATAGGTAAATGATGGCATGCATTGCACGCTGAGTGATTGTTGTTTGTTGTGATGTCTACTATTCTGCACACAAAAAAGTGACTCAAGTCATCTTCCCTTCTTGTTGTTCAATAACAAAATTGTACTACTACAGGCCGATCCATTGCATTTTGAGTCGGGACGAGTGGACTCTGGACTCACTCGGGACACTGTTGGTATGGAGTTGGACACCATACTCACAGTCAGAGTCAGGAAGATCAGAGATGATTGTTGGGATAACTCAGGGAGTGAGCATGACTACTTCAAGAAATGCCACCAGAAGAAGATAGAAGTTTTCATATTCACTGAAACCAACCAATTTGAATGATGATGACTTTGAAGTGGCCTAAAGGTAAACAACAACAGCACACCTACATGTCTGTGTAGTGGTGGTGGCGAGTGTGGTGTGACTGACAGCAGTGCATTGATTTTTTACTTAATTTGGAAAATGCTATGTTGCTGTGTGTGTGTGCTCACTGCTGTCTGGCTCAAATTCGAAGCTAAGTGGAGATTGGGTGGGGGGGCCTGTTGTTGGAAGTAACTGCTGGAAACAGACATGATTTAGTCATGCTGCCTCTGAAAGTCTTCTTGTTGCACTCCTCCTAATGCAGTTTAACTTTTCTCCTTGATTTTTCAATATCCTTTTTGCTTTTCCATCTACAGGCCCTTTACACTGCACCATACTGGAAAAACAACTCACTCTTACCATACCAAACCGCATCCACCAGGCACCCAAGATTAACGGACGGACAGTCCAAGAAGAATGTGGAGGTGCAACTCCCAATTTGGCAATACAATCATTTTTTTTCCTCTTCAATCGTTACGACTGTGTGTTTTGTTTATGTTTGCTCATTTGACTCCTACAGATATTTAAATTATATTTGCTATCTTTCAAATTCTGGTACAACAGAACATAATGTATGTAACTTGGGTCTCTCTGGGGGCAGACAGACAATGGCATAATTAATATACTGCCATGTACTAGTCTAGTACTACTGATCATCATGCATGCATTTCCTTTTCCTCCCATAACAGATTTATGATGGTTGGCTACTAAGATGAATGTGTTGTCCGTGTGTAGTGTTTGTCTTTGGGAAGAGGTGTGGCGCAGCGGCCAGGGCGACTGACTCCGGATCCTGGGGCTCACGGTTTGATCCCCGGCGCCGACGGCAGGTCAGCCCAGCACCATGTGACTCTGGGCAATAGCTTGCTTAATCTTCCCGACGGCCCCCAGCACTGGGACACCTCTCCGGAAGTAGCTGTGCGCTTTACAAATACTGGACATTTACATTTACATTTGTCAAACCTTTCCCTCAAATCCCCCTTCCCAACCATTCATCAAACCCCTAACCCTCTTCCCCCAGGCTATGTGATTTATTGAGGTATGAATTAACAATTTACACCATTAATTGATCGCACACTTGGTGGGGCAGATGTGGTGAAAGTAACACCAACTCAGTGCAGGGTGAGGAGGATCTTGTTCTTAAGCTCATATAGCCCACACTGGCAGTATATATCATATTATCCACCCCCGCACAGTGTATGATATTTGTTTTTCAGAGGAACATCATTCAGGCACTGTATTCATTTGCATCTAAGCCAGGTTAAGCTTGTCCACTTCGTACAGATAGTAGTAGCTCAACATTGTTCTGATTAATTCATTTTTTCATTGCTTATCATACTCTCTTCTTGTGTCTGAGTCTGTTCTAGTAGTCTAGTCTCTGGTGACTGTCATCAAGCTTGCATATAATAACGGCATTACCCTAGTTTTTTAAAATTTCAATTTGTTAAGTTCCCTTTCGATGAATACTCCCCACTCTCTGAGTCCTTATCCTACAGTTCTAGTTCGCCTAGGAGGGAGTGGCACCTCGCTTCAGTTCTGATGAGTTTGCCTTCAATATCAAAAGATTAAGAAACTCTAGCAATGCATGCTGCTACATTCTACTACCACCACCATGGCACCTTGGGAAACCATGCAGCCCTCGCTTCATCTAATCAGGTAAGAGAAGTGAACTGTGGTTGATTGATTCATTGTTGAATGGCAATCATTCTATACAATGGAAATTCACCCCCATCCCCTCCGAGTCCTTAGGGGTTAATATTATTATTTAGTAGCAGAGTAGACTGCAGAGACTAGGAGGAGAGAGTTGTAGGACAAGGGAGGGTACCGCATCACTATTTTGTTTGCCAGCATAATTTTAAAACTGCCTGTGGCAAAGGCAGCAGTGAAAAGTAGAACAATAACCCCCCAATTTTATTTATCATAATCATAAAATGTAAAAGTATGAAAAGTTTATTCCCTGAGCAAATCTAAACCAAACCCACAACTGGCCCACCCCTTTTCTTAACCCTAACCAATGTCCAAGTAGTGTCCAAGAGTAAAAAATGTCCGTAAATAAAGAAAAACCCAACAATCCCCCAACTCCCACCCACCCAAAAACAGATGAAAAAAGGGGCTGAAGAGGTCACTAACAGCGGGTTAGGAGCTTCTTCAGGTGCCTGTCCATCCGTTCCTGCCTGACTTCAATATTCGCCAGCCTTAGCATGATGCGGCACTCAAATCAGCGGAAATAATGGGGAGCAGCAGTGATGGTGGAATGGTGGTGGGCGCCCATTGGACCGCAGTGATGGTGTGGTGGCGTGGTTGTTGTAGCCTGGCTGGGGCCTGGGGCATCTGCAGCAGCTTCTGCCTCCTCATCCTCCAAGGCCACCAGCCGCCAGTACTCGGCCCTGATGGCCTCCAGTTTCCGCTGCTGCCGGGCTGCAATCTCCTGCCTGGTCAGTGTTTTTGGAGCAACAGGAGTAGTTACATATCAAGAAAGAAAAAAGTCAAATTGTAAACAATGCTCTTAGCAAAACACACAGACAATTATGCCATGGGTATGGAGGGAGGTGATTGATGATGGGTGGGTAGGAAGGATACATAGGTTTGTGCTTGAAAACTACTTTGAGTCCAGGGAGGAGTCTGAAATACACCTCCTCAACACTTTGAACCAAAGAAATCTAAAAAAACCCATTTCAGGCAAGTAAAGGTGAGAAGAACACCACTACAGAGGAGCACCCTAGCCCCTTATTCTCCTTCCCAAGAATTTTTCCATTCATTATTGCATTGTTCTAGTATTTTATTATTTATACCCTTGGCTTTGCTACTCACCACCATTTAAGTTTTACATTCTCTCAATCCACTCTCTGCCATTGAAACTACCAATCCATCCATATAGCCATCCATTCAAACATGGCTCTCTGTCTTACTCTAGTCTCATCTGAAGTACAAACCTTTCAGCAACATACATTTGTCATTTACCCACCCATGCGTCCTTAAGTTTATTTCAATCAAAAGAAACCACCACAGGATTCCAATCACCCACCCAGGCAGGCATCCTTTCGCACATACACTTTCACCCACCCAGGCAAGCTTCCTACCCATATACCTTTCATCCATTCTTTACCCACTCATGCATCCTAGCTATCAGTCACCTATAGTATTTATGCATCTGGCGCTTTCACCCACGCATCCTTCTCTTTCAGTCATATATTCATTACATTTCATGCATCCTTTCCCCTTCCATCCTTCCCTTTTCCATCAACCCATAGTTAAGGGTCGTGTTCATGAAAAGTTCTCTGCTGAGTTGAAGATAGGAACAGCCATTAGTTAATCAGCTCAACTCCTGCTGTGTTCACCAGTTGTTCACAAGTCAACAATACTGCACCTTTACAGTGAGTTTATAATTAATTGTCAATAAGCAAGCAATATGACTTACCACCGCCTGCCACTGCCGCTGGCTCACCCCCTACCGCTGGCGCATCTGCAGCAGACTGGCTGCCGCCGTCACTGCTGGCCCCTGCACTGGTGGTCAGTGGGGCTAAATAAAAGGATTAAACATTTCTTAGATGCTAGATACGCCTCCCCCTATTAATTGTTTTATAGCAAAATAAAATACACCACACACATCATTCACTACAATTTGGATTCATTACAGACAGTATCTTCTCTCAAAAATATCAGGTTGGGCATTTTGTTGGTGGCAATTTTTTAAAAAGCCTCAAGTCAAGAGACAAGCTGTTAAGGAGTGGCTTGAGCAATTGATGAATCTAATGTTTTGAGAAAAAAAGAGCATATGGCCTTGGTTGGCAAATACAACGGGGCCGTCCTCCTCATACTTCATCCCAGACATGGTGCACAGTCATCAGTTCACCAACTGCTGCTAATAATACTAGGTCTAACTAATAAGAAGTCATAACTTTGAGGTGTCCAACGTGACCATGGCCACTCTCTTGTTTTAGTGATTGAGCATTCTCATCTCAACATACATGCGCAGAATTCCTTACTTGGGCAATGGGCATGCAATCTGCATGGCAGGGGAGTACTAGTAGTAGTAGTAGTATGTGACCAATGGGTTCACTGATTCTTAGAGTACCACCACTCGGCCGTCCACAAAAAGGGAAAGGGTAAGCTGACTGAAAAAGCAGAAGAAAGGACACTAAAGACAGACTAGTAGTAGTAACTACAGACTAGAGACAATTTGATGTAAAGTGCAGAAACGTGAAATATAGAAAATAAGTAAATAGGATAATTCAGGGATAACAAGAATTTAGAAACGGATAGATCGGAGAGGATTTGGAAAAAAATATAAAACGGGTAGACGCCACATTATTCAAAAAGGAGCGGAAAAGTTAGGGGAATAAATATATTAAAGTTAACACCAGGAGGACTTACTGGGGTCAGCAGAGCCATCGGCTAAGGAACTCTGGGAGGCACCTCCAACTCGAGGATCCTCACCCGCCTCAGCCCTCTTCTTTCCCCTGGATGCTGATGTAAAACATAAAGACAAAAAAAGATTAGTGGTAAATAAATATCTCCCCAAAATATTTTTTGACAGGCAAAGGCAATCGCAATAACATTGAACTTTTCTAAATCAGATCAACTAGTAGTAGTATATCGTGGACCGTCCTATCCTATTCCAAAATTCCAAAATCAACCTACCAAGCCTATTCCAACTTTAGTAAACTCCATTTTGGAAACGCTAATAATAAATTGCAACAAATGACATTTGTTTCTTCTTAAATCTCAAACGCAATCTGAGTCTCAACCCCCTTATATGTGCCAATTGATTCACTAATCACTGACAGGCACATGCATCAAGGAAGGCTTTTGCGATTCCTTAATTGCGATTAATAAGGAATCGCAATTAAGGAATCGCAAAAGCCTATGCATGTAGGAATCGCTATAAAAATAGCGATTCCTAAACATTCCTTAATTGCGACTCGCAAATTGCGAGTCGCAATTAATGAATGCTTTCCTATTCATTCCTATGGGCCTACAGGCCCATAGAAATGAATGGGAGATTGCATGCGCAATTTGCGAGTACCAGTAGGTACTCGCAAATTGCTCATGACTTCATGAGTGCAAGGGTGTCAAAATGACACCCTGTTGCACCCCTGAAATTGTGATGTGCACCCATGTTGCGCACACACATGCCCCAAGGGCATGTGTGTGTGTAACCTAAAACTTAAAAAATGCATTTTAGAGCATTTTTCGAAGTTTTTGCAAATTACAGACAAGTTTTATTTGTCTGTAATTTGTGGTCCCAAATAAGCTAAATCGCTATTTGAAAGTGCCTCTAGCATTGCATTTAAGGAATCGCAAATTGCGATTCCTTAATGTAATCGTCAATTTAGGAATTCGCAATTAATTGCGAATTCTTAAATTGCGCATAGGAAACACTTTCATGCATCTCCAAAGGCCAATTTGCGATCGCAAACGGCCGATTTTTGCGAATCGCACCGTTTGCGATCGCAAAAACCTTTGATGCATGTGCCCCTAAGGGCCTTATTATTGTTACAGTCCTGGAACCATACAACCTTAGGTCGGCGTCGTGGTCATGACGACCACACTAGTCTATTACGATTCAATGTGCTTGCCCATAGGCCATAGGGCGGTCTTAAACCTCAATTTGTCAATGGAAGCTTGTGTGGCAATCGGAAAAGGCCCGCAGCACAAGCTTCCATTGAAAAATGGATGTTGTTGTTCACAAAAATCCCTGCACCATCCGTGTGGCATGCACCATGCAGTTACAAAATTACAAATAACTAATTATGGAACGTCTTACATAATCATCACTAATCACATCAGCCCAAGCGAGCGTCAACAAATACGATTCAATAACTAGGGGGCTCATTACGATGTCGGGCGGAAGCACAACCGCCGTGCTGGCGGATGCAAAAACCACCAGTTACCGCCGGCACGCAGCAGTCCACACGCCCGCCCAATTACGATGCGAAAAGTAGGCCAAACACCGCCGGCAAGCCAGCAACACCGTCCGCCATCAAAGTGCGCCCGTACACGTAGCGGCGCAGCCCAATTGACACACACCGTCCGACGAAACACGTCCCGCCCGGCGTATAAATTACGATGCCGCAAACAAACGGCTCCCACGGCCAAGAGATACCGTACGACAAACCGAAGCGGTAACACGGACGCCGAGCACGGACAACGAAGAAGCGGCTCCCCCGAGCATGAATCCAGCACTGCAGGCCCTCCCCATGCTCCTGCTGATGCACCACCAAGGACGCAACGTACCGCGGAGACGCAGGTAGGCACACACACAACAAGTGCACGCAAACAGCGCACACAGTGCAAGGGCGGAAAAAGCGGACACCCCCCCACCAGCGCGTGTACACTACACATCCACCATTGCATCCACATATGACACACAGGCCAAATCGTAACATCGCGTAACACATGTGTACACACCACCTGGGACTAGGAACCAACCACCCCGTCACGGCCCCAAAGCGCCGATGACGCCGCCACACATGCGCACAACGCAGAGGCCAACCGCAGCGCCATGCATGCGTCGCACACAGACACAGGGACACAACCAAGCAGCACACACATCAGCCCCACCCCGAACGCACATGACACGTGACAGGCCTGCCACAGACATGTCCCCAACGCCCAATTCACGGACAACACCCAACGCCACACAACCGACGCACACATGTCAGTGAAGTCACGCAACAGCAGGACACACCCCAGTGTAACAAACATGGCGTAGCACACAGCGGCGGCAACACCAACTAGGAGAAGCAGGGCCCCTTCGGGAAGAGGAACGCCAGTACCACACTGAAACACCCATACCACCCTGCACATATGAACAAGACATATAAAACGGAACACCAAAGAGCCCGGGGACCGACAACAGGTGGCCCAAGAATAACATCCACACACAAGGCCCAACGCAGAGCGGAAAGGCAGCCTGCCGCCCACACAAGGGAGAGCAGACAGCACTGAATGACCTTCCATTCCAACTCCGAAACCACAGCCCTACGACAGAAGCCGGTGAATACAGCCATTGTCCAAGAATAGACCAACACAGGCATGCCGAGGAGACCGACCACAGGGCAGATAGCGCATATCACAGAAGCACACAACGGACGGGGAAGAAAAAAGAAAACACTCCCCCATGTCGGCCACATGCAAGTTAATTGGAAGGAGTCACACATCACTGACCTTGAACTGTCTGAGAAGCATGTGGGATGAGGGCCCGTGTCCTCCAAACAAGCCAACAGAACACAAGTCCTGTCTCCCTACGACTACACAGAGCTCACAGCAACCTCGGAGCGTGCACATTGCAGACTGCACACACAGCCGGAGCACGCCACCACAACGCACCGCTGCGAAATGGCAACCGCAACACACCTACCCAACTACGCCGGACAGCTCAAGCTGTACAAAACCAACCTGTTACATACATTGGGATGCGATCTCCTGTCCCTGCTGAACGTAAGTTACCGACTGACTTACCGCATCACATTGTTCAGCTGCGTCATGCCCGTCTTCTACTGTCGGAGGTGTCCCTACCAGCATCCAGTGGAGATATGCCTCTCCAACCCGGCATGTCTGAAGGCGGACCTGCTACCACTACTCCTCCCTCTGGACGCACACGACAGGGCCTGCTCTGCCTATGGGGGCATGGCGTATGTGGCCAACATCGCACCCGCACTGAAATGGGACCACTGTGCCTCCACACGACGGATCATCGAGAACAGCTACATCGAATGTCACCCAGCATGCCCCATCATGGTCCTCCAAGGGACAACTTACGAACAACACCTTGACAGCCACCATCCGCTACATTGGCTGGCAAACATGTACACCACCAATGACATGGAAGCCCTGCTGGACGGCATCGCATACCTGACAACCTGTCAATTCGTCGGACCACAACGCAGGTTCCCCGATTGACCTATGATGTCCAACCCCGCACCCATGCTTAGCTTCCGCACGGACTGGCCAGTCACCACCACAACAGCCATACCAAACGACCGGCAACTGTAACCACACCATCAACGACATCGCCATGACATCGGATATGACCGGGACATGCACACTGTTCCCCATCACATCCAGGAACACCGCATGCATCGTGGGAGGCAGTGGCATGGGGTCTGTGTATCGCACCCACATGGACGGAACTGCACGAACAACCAGGACACGACATGGATCCAGCGCCCATGGACACACACACCGCTCAGTGGACATGAATAGGTCGCCTGGAGTCTGTGGGTGCTGCACCCCTCCCACCCCCGCCCCGGGAAACCCATACCAGGACCTTTGCATGGAAGACAAGTGCATACAACAACAACACGACCCCAGTGACTGTGACATGTCCAGTAACCACCACATTGCAACAACAAGTGGCACGCCGCTGCATGCACGCAAGCCCATGCCCTGATGTCATCTCACATGCACGCGTGCATGAGGAGCAACCGCAGCAAACCTGTCACATGGAACTGAGATGGACTGTGCCCATGATGCCAAGCGGTCTGGTAGGCTACATGTATACCGTCTGTGTCAAAGTCCGCAGCTCCGCAGCTATACGTAAATGTACATTAGCACAGCCTTGGCCAAGCAGATGTAACTCTGAAGCCCACATCCCACATGCAACAGCCAATCACATGTAACCCCACACCCTATCCCATTTGCAATCATGCTCAGTATATCCTCAACATGTATTCCGCTGCCAGTAGTGTCCACTATACTGCATCACAGAGGACAGAAGACTCAATATAATGTTTGAAACCAAAACTGTCTCCGCTGACTCATTTCACAAGTACGAATGAGAGAGGATGGGAGTATGTGAAGTACACGGCAGTCGTGACATGACCATGTAGTCCACTGGTATTGGATGTCAACGCAAATGAGTAGCACAACTGTGGAAGACACACATGTGTCGTGTGAAGTCGTATGGACGCAGTGCTCAGGTGGGTGGGTGTGACGGGTAGATGCGCACATGCCAAGTTGGAGCACGCCGTGTTGGGAGGGGTCATGAACAGTACACCACCGCTTCCCTGGGCATTGTGAGAGGACACCTGTCGGGGGGAGTGAACACGTGTGTGCACAGCAGCCGGGCACACGTACAAAGCGGTACCAGGCGCACCTCAGCCCACCCTCTGTGGACAAGCTGGATCCTGTTATGCGCCCGCCATGCCCCTTGACAAGGCACACACAGCCCCAGTCGACCAGGTGTAACCCCAACATAGTCAATCCGCACAGGCGATACAGGGCACGGGATGGCAGTGGAGCATGGTGTGTGAGAGGTCTCCTCGCGCTCCTCCTGGTCATATCACGCAGGCAATAGAACCTCAACGTCTAGCATGGCACAAGTCAGATGGAAGTGTAGGGGGACGCACCACAGCACGAGCAGCACTGACGTCACGGGAGGTGGCTCGCACCATCCCATCCATTGCCCATCATACCAACCACGACACATGCCATTGCGACTAAGTGCAAGCGCGTGCGCCACCACCCCCGAGCCCTCCCCAGAGAGGCCAAAGAGTGAATGTGTGGGCCATCAGTCACAGACGGACGCGGCCTGGCCGCAAGGGCAGCCACAGCCACTGGGTGTCGCAGGTGGCGGATCCGGAAGGCGAAGACTGTGATGCATAGTCCATGCAGGCCGGGTCTCCATTTGGGGCACCACGCAGGTGGACGGCGTCCCGTAACACATCATACCCTGAGACAGCCCACTTGTGCAACTGGACCCACACATACACTCCTTGCCCTCTCTGGTGCGAGCTTGGGGCTGCCTGTGCAAGCGCTAGCCTCGCAGGTGCACATGCATATTGGGGGAGCGAGGGGAGGACATGAGGGCTGGGGCGAAGATGACTGTATCACTGTCAGTGAGTACAAGGGATGACCCAGATGTGGAAAGGAAGAGACGTGTCCCGTGTGTACTGCAACTAGTCGCCAATCCAACTACCCCCCCATGTCCGGAATGTAAGCCCGCACCTAGGCCCGCCCATCCGCCACATCGAATATACCACCAGCACGACAACCTTCCCATTCGGAACACTGACTGGGGGTGGCGACCAGTGAACAATCATGTGTAGCCTACCCACGCGTACATGTGGGCCCTCCATGATCCATGTCACCTGCGGCAAAGTCATGACATGCGCAATGAGGGAAGTGAGGAGAGCTGTCCGCCCCACGCACAGAAGGTGCATCAGCTCCACAGACCCAGCAGCGAGTCCAGCAGGGGTCACATGTGCAGGGGCAGCTGTGCCTGGTGTGAAGGCACATGCATATAGACAGCACATCGACCAATGTGTAGTCTGCCCACATCTACAGTCCATCATCATGCGGACATAGGAATTGAACACAGGGCAACACATCTTAGTGGGTGCACCCACCGTGACCAACAATGCGCAATCATCGACGTACCCGCCCTGTGCATGGCCCCCCACCCAACGGAGGCACATCCAGTGCCACCATCCCACACACAAGCCTTCCACGGAACATGCTGTGTCCAATGCTCAGTACAGAGTCAGCGCCCATCTGGTGGATCCTGAACAGGAGACACATGCACACACATGCCAGCTCCCACTATGTACGTCTGCCACCTGGCACGTGCAATGTAACCTCTCACCTGTGACGTGTGACTGCAAGCACACAGCCGTCTTGGCATGGGGCTGTCAATGTGGACACCTGTCAATGTTTCGGGAGGTGTGATCCGTACAGTGCTGTACATAGGGTGCAGTGCTGACACCTACTACTGTCTCATATCCCCTCGTGCCACAGGTCCCACTTGTTTTGGCCGCTCAGCCTGTGCCCACATCGTCGTCGTCGTGTGCCATACTCATCCAGCCTCGGAAGCAGTTCCATGCTCAGCAGACATTCATGTTGCCGTGGCGTTGCCGCTTGACGAATATGCAGTCAGTCGCCATCAGCACGCCCCGCAAGTCATTGGGGCCTAGATCCCCATGTGCATGCACATGGCAGTGGTCTGTATCACCAGCCATTGCCATTGTTGGGAGACCTGTGTAAGTGTATTGTGGCCGTGCCGTCCCAGCTTGACAGCTGGGCTGTGGCTCATGTGCTTGCTCAGTCATGTCAGTGATGTGTATGCGAAATTGCTATGTGTCGTGTTGCTTTGACATGTGTCCACTGCCATTTTCCCTAGGCGGAGACCGAACATTGACCGCCCATACCAATTGCTGGCGGACATGGACGATACAGAGGTCATTAGGAAGTTTCGGCTGGACAGGCCAACCCTGCATCGACTGTGTGCCATGTTAGAACCCCATCTCCGTCCCCGCAGGGTGTATCCGACAGCTGTCACCCCCACGGCTAAGGTGATGGCCGCCATGCATTTCTTCGGCACTGGGTCATTCCAGCACACAGTGGGCAGTGGAGGAGGGATGTCCCAGCCCATGTTCAGCAAGGTGCTGAGGGATGTACTGGCAGCCATGATGCTGTACCGAAACAGGTACATCCGCTTCCCCAGGGCTCGTGAATTGGCGGCAGTGAAGGGTGCATTCTATGCCCTTGGCAGAATCCCACACGTCGTTGGAGCCATTGACTGCACACATGTTGGCCTTGTTCCACCACAGGCCACTGAGCACCTGTACCGCAACAGGAAGCACACGCACTCCCTGAATGTGCAAGTGGTGTGCCTTGCGGACATGGTGATCACCCACGTGTGTGCAAAGTTCCCAGGCTCGGCCCATGACGCACACATAATGCGCAACAGCATCTTGCCACGACTGATGTCCAATCTGCAACAGGATCGTGGCTGTATTGTCGGTGAGTATGTGGAGTGGTGTAGCGTGCTGGTTGTGCGATGCTGTCCCCTGTCCAGTTGGAATAGCAACGGTTCTCTGTGTCCCTCACACCCAGGTGACTCTGCGTACCCGAATGGGGCATGGCTGCTCAGTCCATTGAGGAATCCTCGCACCCCAGCAGACGATCGCTACAATGAGGCACATGGGAGGACCAGACGTGTGGTCGAGCGTACCTTTGGCCTCCTCAAGTCCAGGTTCAGGTGCCTGGACCGCACCGGGGGTGCGCTGGCGTACTCCCCACAGAAGGTGTGCCAGATAGTGGTGGCGTGCTGCATGCTGCACAATCTGGCCATTCGGAAGCAGATCCCCCTCATCGTGGATGACGGAGATCAACCAGGGCCCCAGCCCGCAGACCAGGACAGCTCGAGTGAGGAGGACAGCGGAGAGGAGGAAGCTGGGAATGTGCGGCAGCAGCTCATCGCCCGCTACTTCACTTGACGGTGAGTGTCCATGTACGACGGCTGATGTGGCTGTATCTGTGCAGGTGTGTGTGTGCTGTGTCAGGGTGGCCGTTTGTTCACTGCGTGCTGTGTGTCAACGCTCCATGGCCAGGGTAGTATGCCACTGTTGGTGGCTGTGGCATTGTGCCCTATTGCTCTGTGCGATGTGTGTACATTGCTTGTAGTTGTTGACATGTACTGTGTGATGGGTGTGTGACACACTCATTGAATGTGCTCCTGTTCTGTCTCCCACCCCTAGGTCCCTACAGGCCCTCCGGTTCCATTGCCATGCCACGCATCAGGTGCCTTTCCGCCCAAGGTGGCCGTTGTATTCCGTACAAATAAAACACAGGGCACAAACAGCAGTTTGTGTAAGAGGTGCATTTATTTCAAACTGTGACATGTGATTGTGTGTAAGGTGATGACAAAAGTGGTGCGTGCAGTGACAATGAGCTGTCGGTCATGGCTGCGTGATGCTCAGGGTGTACCCACTGGTTCTATGTCCATAGTCCAACACACACATGCCATCCAGATGGCTGTGTGGAGTGGGATCGTAGTCCAAGTCAATGCAGTGGGTGGTCAAGGAAGGCTGGCTGGCTGCCTCACTTGCGTCTGGAGCGTGCGAAGTCCTCCCGGGAGATCTGTTTCCACTTCGGACGGCCCCTTCCACGTTTGCGAGGGGGGTGCCTGCTTGCGACATGCTGGTGGTTGAGGTGTGCTCACTGGCTGTGGACGCAGGGGAACTGGACACTGCTGCTCGACCCTGCGCCCCGGCAGGTGGTGGCGGAGGGGGAGCTGCTGTCCCTGGCTGTGACCTCACCGCCACCACCAGCTGGCCCATGAGGTCCACGAGTTGGCCCATACGGGCGTCCATGGACCTCAGCACCCCCAGCACCTCACGCGTGTCTGTAGCTGACCTGGCCCATTGTCCTTGGGCCTCTTCATAGGCCCCAAGGACTCTGGCCATTTGAGGCAGGGCATGGCTCCCAGGGGAGGCTGGCGTTTGCCTGACCCTGCTCCTCCTACCAGTCCTGCTGCCACCGGCCTGCCCACTAGCCACATTGCTCACCACGGTCCTCGCTGTGGCTCCCAGGGTGGATCCAGTCGGCCGGGCCACCACCTGCGCTGGGGCTGGTGCCAGCGAAGACGTGGTGGTGGTGGCGGCGGTGGTGGTCGGTGCGGCGATGGTGGCGGTTGCGGCAGTGGTAGTGGCCGCAATGACCGTGGGTGTGGCCGCAATGACCGTGGGTGTGGCCGCAATGACCGTGGGTGTGGCCGCAACGACAGTGGCAGCAGGGGGCTGGGAATGTTCAGCAGCCCTGGATGATGGGTTGGTGGGTAGGAGGAGTCCTGGGGAGCGGCTGGGCCCTGCCACACCAGATGGGCCTGCTTGGTGGTCCGTGTCCGAAGAGGAGGACAGATCCTCCACATCCGTGTGTCCTCGTTGGGGGCTTGTAGGCTGGCTGTGCTGGCTGCTGGCTCCATCCCCAGCATCCAGCAGTTCGTCACCTGTGGAGAGAATGAGATTTGTTATTGTGTTGCACCTTGCGAAGTATGTATTTGTCGTCTGACATTAACAGTTCGTGCAATCTCGTACATGGGTTTCCCGGAGGCGTGTGTGTGGCTGTACCATTTGTAGTTGTGTGTGCTTGGCAATGGGACTGTGTGCTGTGCACATGTGGCATGGGACGGATTGGCCATGCCGATGGGTGTGTTGCTGTGCCCCTACTTATTGTGACTCTGGTGTATGCGGGCTCCTGGCCCATCCTGGGTCTGGTTTGTACTTTGCTTTTGGGGTTCAAATGGAACGCTTAGGAACGCATATGGCAACATGGGGGCCATGCCCCAGATTCACATTTGGGATGGAATATGCTTTTGGGGTTCAAATGGAACGCTTAGGAACGCATATGGCAACATGGGGGCCATGCCCCAGATTCGCATTTGGGATGGAATATGCTTTTGGGGTTCAAATGGAACGCTTAGGAACGCATATGGCAACATGGGGGCCATGCCCCAGATTCACATTTGGGAGGGAATATGCTTTTGGGGTTCAAATGGAACGCTTAGGAACGCATATGGCAACATGGGGGCCATGCCCCAGATTCACATTTGGGATGGAATATGCTTTTGGGGTTCAAATGGAACGCTTAGGAACGCATATGGCAACATGGGGGCCATGCCCCAGATTCGCATTTGGGAGGGAATATGCTTTTGGGGTTCAAATGGAACGCTTAGGAACGCATATGGCAACATGGGGGCCATGCCCCAGATTCACATTTGGGATGGAATATGCTTTTGGGGTTCAAATGGAACGCTTAGGAACGCATATGGCAACATGGGGGCCATGCCCCAGATTCGCATTTGGGATGGAATATGCTTTTGGGGTTCAAATGGAACGCTTAGGAACGCATATGGCAACATGGGGGCCATGCCCCAGATTCACATTTGGGATGGAATATGCTTTTGGGGTTCAAATGGAACGCTTAGGAACGCATATGGCAACATGGGGGCCATGCCCCAGATTCACATTTGGGATGGAATATGCTTTTGGGGTTCAAATGGAACGCTTAGGAACGCATATGGCAACATGGGGGCCATGCCCCAGATTCGCATTTGGGATGGAATATGCTTTTGGGGTTCAAATGGAACGCTTAGGAACGCATATGGCAACATGGGGGCCATGCCCCAGATTCACATTTGGGAGGGAATATGCTTTTGGGGTTCAAATGGAACGCTTAGGAACGCATATGGCAACATGGGGGCCATGCCCCAGATTCGCATTTGGGAGGGAATATGCTTTTGGGGTACATGCTGTGAGCCATGGGTGCCGAACGTGACATGTGTTGTGGCAGCATGACAGTGCATGGTCTGAGGTGTGTGCATGCCTGACATGGCCTGCATATTTGCTGTCTGTTGTGATTACTGGACATGGCATTGGACGCATCGTTATGAGTGAGTGTTGGTTGTGTGCCAGCCAACGTATTGCAGTTGTCCCATCTCCTTGGTGTGCGTGCTGCCCTGTGCCATGTGCATCACTGCAGTGCTCGTGGGGGGTGTGGCCCATGTTGTGTGTTGTTGCTCACAGTGTGGCGTGCGCTTCATTGACTTCTGGCACATGGTTGGTCATGGGCATGTATCTTAGCGTGACTGCTGTATGTGTGGCAGCTGTGCGGATGACATGCCTTTCATGAGACTGGGGCTGACGGATGGGATGGATGGTATGTTGTATGTGCATGGTGTGTCTGTGTGTTTGATGGGTTCAGTGGTGTTCGTGTGCATTTATGTTGTTCCGCTCTGTTGCGTCTAGTGTTGTTTGTCTTACATAGGCGTAGTTGTGGGGTGTGTGGTTGACAGGCAGTAGGGGCTACATGGACAGGACTTCAATGGTGTTTCGGTTGTGTGTGATGAGTTGCACAGTGGCTGCCGTGTGGTACTATATTCAGTGTGGCTTGTGCATGCAGACGTGGCTCCTTGGGTGTTGCTGTGTCTGTGATGGGTCATGTGAGGTGTGAGTCTGTGGTTCATGTCCGTGTGCACATTGTTCACTTGTTCGTGACGGTGGGCGGTGCTGCGTGTTCGTCTGCTACGTGACATGTCCCATGTGTTGGTCGTGTTACGGTCCTCATGCCTCCAGTAATCCAGCCCTGTCCAGTTTCCCACCTGCAGGTTGTTCGGGCGTGCACTGTACTGGATGCCACATGGTTCTAAGCGGGGGTGCTCCATGTTGCAGGTCTGTGGGGGTGGGGGGTGTTGTGGGTCGTGGTGGTGGCTGGACACCCACTGACACCGATTGTTGTGGATCGTGATGTCTACCTTTCGGCTGTCGGTGTGCACTGCGGTGGCTGACACGTGGCTGTGGGGGGTGGGGGATGCTCCTCCTTGCTGTGCTGTGGGACTAGGGGCCTGGTGTGTGTTGTACTTGGGCTGTCCACCCTCCCACCCACTGCACTTTGTGTTCCTGCCACTTACCTGTTACTTGTCGGTTAGTGCAGCTATGGCGGACACATGGGTGTGGTGGGTGCTCGTTGTGGCGCTTCTGGCATACTTGGGGACCTGTTGGTGGTTACGTGGCTGGCTGAGTGTACACATGTCCCCACGCATCTTACAGTTGTTCTGTTTGGGCTGTGTGTGGTGGTGTCTGTTGCATGTGTGTGTGATGTGTTGTGTATTGTGTGCTGGACATGGGGGTGTTTGTCCCTGGGAGCTGTGGCATGGTGGTAGTGCATGTGAGTACATAGCGGTGTGCTGGTATACATTAGTTTGTACTTACCAGCCTCCACTCCCCCTGCTAATCCGGCGAGGATCTCCGGATGTATGATGACTCGCACCTTCTCCTCCCACGCTTTGAAGGTCTTGAAGAGCGCGTGATTCCCTCCGCCAGTGACGGCTGCCAGCTCTCTGTTCTTGGTCTCCTTCTTCTTGACCAGGCTCTTGACGTCATTCCAACGTTTGTTAATTTCTACTCTGTTCCTGGGCAGGGTCCCGACTGCATTGACCTGGTCTACGATCCGGTTCCACATTCTGTTTCTGGTGGCTAGTGGTGTGTGCTGGACCATGTTCCCATAGATTTGTGGGTGCACCTTGATGATCTCGTCGACCATGACCGTCAGCTCAATGGGCGTGAACTTGGGCATTCTTTGTGGTGCCATGGTGTTTGTGGTGCTGGTGCGGTGTGTGTTGTGTAATGTGCAGGGGGTTTGTGGTGGTGGTGGTGGTGGTGGTGGTGGTGATGTGTGCGTTTCTGTGGTGTGCTGCTGTCCTTGCTGTGTCACTGTGTCCTCTCCTCTCCTCTCTGGTTTGCAATGTTGCAAGGGGTTGTGGTCTGTGGGAGTGCTGCTTTTGTACTTACCTATGTGGGTGTGTCCTCATGGTCTGTTGTTTTCAGGTGTGTTGTGTCTGGGGTTCTGGCCTTTGTAGTTTTTGTTTGTCCAGGGGGGTGTTTTCGGGATGTGTACTGTGCTTGTGTATTTGTGCGTGCCTTGCTGTGTGGACTTGTTGGCCATGTTGTGTGCGATTGGTTTTGTGAGCGGATGGTTTCTGTGCAGGGACGTGGGCGCCATGGCTTCTGCCGTGTCGATTCTCATCGGCGTTGTTTGCGCTGGCGGGCGGTATATTTGTAGTTTTCCCGCGCTCATGGCGGTGCGATCGTAATCTCACGTGCGGTGTGTCGGCCGTGAGGGCGGGCGGTTTTGTGTTGTCGGGCGTGTTTCCGTCCGTGGCGGGCGGTTTGACTCCGACTCGGACGATGGCGGGTGGTATTTTGTGTGATTTTTCCGCCGATGGCGGTTTTCGGTTTGTGTAATCGTAATGGCGTGGTCGGTGTTCAGACAGTGTGTGCGGGCGGATTTTTGCCGCTTCCATGCCTGGCGGATTTTTTTACGCCGGGTATCGTAATGGGCCCCTAGGTTAGGTAGCGCCAAGTAAGCCAAGCACCTGTCTAGAATAACAGACTATTACACAATATTTAAAAACTTAACTTGCCTGCATGTGAGCAGCATGCTTGCTTTTATTTGGGAAAAAATATGAGCTATAGCATAGAACACACAAGTAATAATAAAAAGTAATCATTTTAATAATTACCTAGCTACTCACCTAGCCCCGCGACCTCAACTCCTAGCAGGTCCAGCAGGTCCTGCTCTCGGTCCAGGATGTCGGACCAGCGGTGCGCCAACTGCTGAAGGGTGCGCCGGACCCCAGAGCAGCGGTAAACTGCCCAGCGCACCCTCGCCAAGTGCTGCTGGCACTCCCGCATCCCATACCAGGACCCAAGCCTTCCGCCTGCTGACAGGGTGGAGGGGAGGTGGCGCTGGATATAAAAAACCAGCACTGCCACCTCCACCTCGGAAAACAGGGCATGGGGCTGTACCCCTGACTGGTGCCACCTTCCGTAAGGAAGGCGGCTGCTACTTGAGCGCCTTGGTGCGCCCGTATCTGCCATGCGGCTGGGGGAAAGAGAGAGAAAAAAGAAACGGGGAAAAAGAAGGAAGGAGGGTAATAATAAGGAAGTAGGAAAGCTAAAAAATAAAAAAAATACAAAGCTCATCAAAAACACAGAATAAAGTAGAAAAAATTCACAAATACACAGTTAGAAAGACAAAGGGTAAGATAAGAAATAAAAAAGATTGCAAAAAAAGTTTTAGAAAGCAAGGATTGCAAAGATTGAATAAGGATGGAAAGGTAGGCCCCAGCACCATAAACAGAGTAAGAAACAAGATGGCCGCGCCCATGTGCGACCGCGTGGTGCAGTTCGCGTGATATTTCCACTCGAAAACACGCAATCCGCATTGACGTACGGCAGACGCAAACGGGCAGGACAAGCAACTTCGCCTGCTCACGGAACTCCGCGTAGCACGGCGGAGTTGTTTTACCGCTTCGCGGAGTTCCGCGTAGCGCTGTTGCGCGAACTCCACCCAGGTTTATAAAAAACTCAGCCCATCACAGACTGAGAAAGAAAGAGCAGCTGCCCTTCAGGCGGTGGCAACGATCATGAAGGGATCAGAAAACATGAACTTGGGTTTGGGTCTTCTGTTTCGTCAAGATGCTTTACTCATGGTTTGGGCGGCTGGCTGTTGCCAGACTGCTCTCGGGAAGAGGTGTTAGAGTTCAGGGATGTTTTATATCTTATGTTACATTGGTTTGCTTTATATTCATGAGTGGCCTGGTATGGTACTTTCAGATGGGACGAAGGGCAGGTTGTGGGATGAGATGGATTAATAATGTCTGATTTGCAATGACTGCACCACACCACACGCTAAAATTTATGACATGGAATATCAGGGGGGTGGGATCAGCAAACAAACAACACAACATCCATAGATATTTCATTAGGCGTGGTGTGCAGATAGCTATGCTACAGGAGATGCATCTGATCCAAAGTGAAGTTGATAAACTGCCTAGGCGGTGGAGAGGACAGGTATTTGCCACCTCCTTCTCAGCATATGCAAGAGGGGCGCTGATTTGGATGAGGGCAGAAGTCCCGTTTGAACCCCACTGCATACTTATTGACAAAGAGTGCTATTATGTTCTGGTTGCGGGAAGGCTGTGGGGACATGAGGCAACATTAAGCAGCTTTTATGCCCGAAATCAGGACCAGGTCCCCTTCCTACATAAACTATCGCCCCCCCCCGGCCAACTTAGCAGCGGAAAACTTACTCCTTGGGGAGACTTCAATAGTGTATCTGATGTTCTGTTGGATCGTTCGACTCCCCCATTGCTCACCCTAATGCTGCTGGATTACGAGACTGAATGACACACTGGGGGTTGTAAGATATATGGAGGATGCCGCACCCCTCTTTAAGAGATTATTCCGTCTACTCACCCATGTACCAAGTGCATACACGCCTAGACGCCATTCTGTGCTCCCATGCCCTTTTTGATGCTGTCCCTTGCACTGAATACTTAGGACATACATTATCAGATCATTGTCCCATGTTATTGGAGTTTAAACCTTTGGAGTCTTGCCCCTAATCCCCTTGTGGCGGCTCAATACACGGGCGCTGGAAGATGTCTGCTATAGAGAAACCATACAGCTCGCCATTAATAATTACTTCACAGATGGTGTCTACAGAGCTGGTGGAGTGGGATGAATTTAAGACAGTGGTACGTGGCCATTGCCTAGGACATTCGATAGGGATACAGCGGGAATTACATACAGAGTTACAGACACTAAAGGATAGATTACATCAGCTGGGAAATGCAAGGGGAACTGAGTCTGAGGACCCAGAGGGCCTGAGAATGACGCACTTACTTTAGAGTCAAGCTTTGGAGCGGTTGAGGTACCATGATCTCAGAGAATATCACACGAGAGTCCAGGAGGAAGAGGAGAGACCATGTAGATTACTGGCATGGCTAATATGGCCGGAATCCCAAGGATCCCTGATTACACAGGTGAAGGACGGAGGTGGTGGTATAGTATACGAACCTGAGGGAATAAATGCCTTGTTTTGTGATTATTATAGAGGTTTGTACGCCGCCCCTGATCCCACTAACTGAGCAGGGAGACTTCCTGGGAGGATTACCACTCCAGACACTAGACTCCCAATATAGGGAAGCACTGGGTGGACTGGTGATAACACAGGAAGTCTGAGCGGCCATTAAAAGCATGGCTTCTGGGAAGACCCGGGGCCCGGACGGCCTCCCAGCAGAATTCTATTCGACCTATGCTCCTGTACTGGCCCCCAGATTGGTAACACTATATGCCGAATCGTTGAGACTATGGTGACTACCAGACTCCCTGCATGATGCAGTGGTGATCCCACTACCCAAAACAGCTATCTCTGGGGCCTCTCCGCTAAACTTCCCCCGCTCTCCATGCTTAACATGGATTTTAAAATCCTTAGCAATGTCATGGCGCTTCGACTACTTCCACACATGACTACCTTGATTCACTCTGACAAGAACAATTTTATCCCCTCCCAGAATATATCCCTTAATTTGCAGAGATTGTACTTGGTCTTGTTCCATCCAAAGGCCCAGGCCTATCGGAAGGCGGCCTTTTTGTCGATTGACCTGGAGAAGGCCTATGACACCGTGCGACGGATGGGATTAGGGAATGATTGGCTGAAATGGATTAAGTTATTGTATGAGGCCCCAACGGCATGGGTTAAAATGGGCAGGACAGTATCACAGCAATATGGCATTTTCCTAGAGAACTAGATAGGGCTGCCCTCTATCGCCACTTTTGTTTGCTCTTGGAATTGGACCACTGGCTGTTCTGTTCCAAATGGGTGGAGATGGAATAGGGATACCCCTGGGAGGACATAAGAATATCATCTGCTTTTATGCGGACCACCTTCTGATCTATCTTGGGGACGCAGTGACAGGGTCTACCTCAGCACTTGGACTACTGGGGAGATTTGACCGAATGTCTGGTTTAAAAGTCAATAGAAACAAGATCCGGTGGACCCCTCACTCCCCAGACCCCAGGAGCTCCAAGATGACCTAAATTGGGCCCAATCCACTTTTATATACCTGGGAATATATGTTTATCACTCACTGGATGATCTTCGAGAGGGTAATCTGGGGAGGGCACTTCAGTCCCTTAATCGTCGTGTCCCGTTCTTGTGCTACTTGCGCCTACCCATCATGGCCTGGATCTCCCTATCTAAAATGGTCATGCTCCACGCTTAAATTATTTTATTAACCTCCCGATCACAATCCCGACTAGTTAGCTTCGTCAGTTAGACTTTCTGCTGAGACTGCTTATTTGGGATACTGGATGATGCAGGGTATCCTTGACAACACTGCAGCGCCCAATCAGAGAGGGAGGACTGGGAGTCCTGAACTTCGAACTTTATTTCTTGGCTTCTCAATTGCAGTGGGTCGCCCAGTGGTTGGAGGGGATACGGTTGGAGGACATAGACCAGATGGGGGAGAGGTAGGCCCCTCATGGCTTGTGGCCAAGTTGCTCAATCCGGGTGTGGAAGTCCCACATTACTCTCCGTTACTGGAGACGGCCTTGCGATGTTGGCGTAGAGGGGTAGCTAAGAGAGCAGGCACACCACTGTACTCTACAGTACTGCCGCTGATCGGACTACCACATGGGGACCTAATTTCTCTATCGTCAGCTGATCAGTTGACAGCCTTGACTGAGGTGGGATTAACTACTGTGGGGAACCTCTACCACCAGGGAACTCTTGTCCCACTGGAGGATAGGGGGACAGATGCAGACCTCCCGCTAGATCAATTCCTACAATATGAGGCCCTAATACGCACATTTCAGGAATTATGAGGAGGAGGTAGGGAGGAACCTAAAGCGCACCAAGTGTTGCACTCTGTATTAACCTTGGGTTCCGCTGGCCATTTAGTGAAGTGGCTGTATTGCTCGCTATCAGAGGCGTCTCGTAAACCCCTGACACGACCTCAAGAGCACTCTGGGCTTGATATTGGAAAGGGAACTCTCTGACCCTGAATGGAACAGAATGCTTGCATACCACATTACCACAGAACCATTTCCTGTAATGTCAGATTGAAATATATATATATTGAAATATATACAAGTCAACTACTAGCACATGACGTACATGACGCCCCACAAACTAAGAGTGGTTTATGGTGGTAAACATCGAGGCTGTCCCAAATGTGGGCTGGAGGATGCAGTTTTTGTCCATATGACATGGGCATGCCCTGTCCTGGGGCCGTATTGGGAAGGCAGTGGTGACTGCCGTGAATGGGACCCTGGGGTGTACATTGTTTTCTAGTATTGAGGTCTGCTTTTTGGGACTTTTCCCATACCCGCCTAAACAGAAAGTTGGGAACAGATTTCTAGATCTGGCTTTAGTTCTAGCTCGGAGGAGAATAGCCATGGCCTGGAAGTCTGCGATGGGCCCAAGGGTGGAGGACTGGTGACATGACATGACACAATGGGCTAGAGCTGAAGGGAGGGCTTTGACCAGAGAAGAAGCGAGGGGCCTGTTGAGGCACCCCATTGCTGAGCAGTGGAGGGAGACCCTGCATGTTTGGGAGCACCCCGAGAGGGACAAAGATTATGAAGTCAGCCAAACAGATGGATCTCAGACAAGTGACTGAGAAGAGCCTATAACCAAGGGGTCGGATGGAGGGATAGTCCTGCATAAGAGAAGGGAATAAGCGGTGAACATGGTAAGGCACTGGAGGACAAATTTAGTAGACCGAAACGAGAGGAAGTATACACCCAATAGGTGTCCTTGGAAGTCCTGTTATTGATCATGCCAATTGGACAGCGTGGGGTTGTAAGTTAAAAAGCTAAATTACCCCTCTTCCCCCCTCACCTACCTAGTGTTGCCCATAATGTGATCAGATAGCTCTTACCTCCTGCAAGAAAATGGCCCACCATGCATATGTTTGTTACCTGTTTTAGTTCATGGATAATTCCTTTTGTTTTTTCTTTTAATCTTAAAAAAACAAAAATAAAGTAAAATAAAATAAAAACAAAAAAGAGAGGCATTATCAGTGATATCTCCTCACTAGAGCTCCTGCTCATGAGAGATTGTGGCACCAGATATATACAGACACTACAAACCCAGGAATATATATTGTAGAGGTTAGACCTCTGATAATGTTCAGTACACTGAACGGTTCGATACCATGGTATATTAAAAAAAAAAAAGCAATGTTTTCTTTTGCATATGACAGGAGTACCGATCAGGTGGGACTGCAAATGTACATAACCTGTGTAGTAATTTGTGCCACAAAGGGAAACAAGATGGAATGCAATGACCGTGTGTAATTATGACAAATGCCAATAAAAAACATGTTACAAAAAAAACTAAAGCCAAGCCTCCCACCCTCCTATGATCATTGGCACAATCACTCCGACCCTCCTACGTTCATTGGCACAATCATCTGACTATGTGTTATTTGTTCCATCTGACTACATGTTATTTGGTTTGTGCAATCTGACTACGTGTCTATTTCTAAAACCTCAGCGCAAGCAGAATGTGTGATCTTAATACGTGTTCTTTGATTTGTGCAATCTGACTACGTGTCCTATTTCTAAAACCTCAGCACAAGCAGAATGCGTGATCCTATTGCAACGTATTTTGATCATCACTGTGTCTTATCTTTCCCTACTAAATTGACCTTAAAGCTGATTGGTTGTGTGCATCCCACTTCTCTGTTCCACCACTCCCGCAACGATTCTCCGGAGGAACTGTCAATACCGGTTGTCATATTAGAGACTTCTTGATTTGCTTGTTTTATTGATTACTGGCTACTGTCAGTATGTATCAAAACATTGCATCTGTACTAAGCCTGGGCGGTGAACTACGCTCCGCTCGCGGAGTTTGCAGAGTTTTCTGCACTTTGCGTTACGCGGATCTCGCGGAGTGCAGAACAAATCCGCTATGCATAGCATAGCGGACATTTTTGCTCCTCGCTCGCGTTCCTCAACGTCAAGTTGGCAACCGCGAGCGAGCAAAATCAACATCCCGGGGAGATTTTTCCTCGTTTGCGATCGGCAACATCAAGTTGGTGAGCGCGAGCATGGAAAATAAACTTCCCGGCGAGATTTCTCAATGCGGGGGGGTCAGGTTTCTCATTGCGAGTGGTCGCGTATGCTCGCGACCGCTCGCGATGAGAAACTGCCCGTTCGTGTTGAGAAAGCTGCCGCTCGAGTAAAAATCTACTCGAGCGGCAGAAAACGACTGCTTGCACTGTGCATGATGGCGTTTGCAATGATTGCACAGTGCGGACAAGCATCCGGCACTGTGCAATCACCACGAACAGCATTTTCCTATCGCAATATGCTGCTCGCGTAGCTCTGCGTAGCGTGGTGGAGTTTTGTTTACCGCTTCGCGTAGCGTTGCGTAGCGCAACTCCGCGAACTACGCCCAGGGTTAATCTGTACTCTCTCTGAGCTCGTCTACTGTAATTCATTAACTCAAAGCATTGGGCACATACTGCTGTCTAAAAAACATACATTTCTGTGTGGGTGCACATGAGGTTTTTCATTGGCACTTTCTTGGAGTTACTGTCTATATTAACACTTTCTATACTAACACCCCTTAGACCTATAGATAGTGGAAAGGTTTATAGAGACAACTTAACCTGTATAATGCGACCTATAGAAAAGACATATATAATGTCTTTAGAAGAAAGATATATTAAAATGACTCAAGCTGCGAACAGAAAGGGTGATTTAGAGAATGCATTGAAGAAGGCAGAAAACGAATTTAGAAAGAAAATGGTTTACCCCAAAACTGAGGGCCCGAATACGAGTTTGGCGGTCCTGGAGCGGGCTGTCATGCCATGCCACCACCTGCTCTAGGTAGTAAGGAAAACAAGGGTACCCCAATACTAGAACCTGGGGTGAAGTAATGTTTTTAAAGACAATGGTTCCTATGTGGCCAAAATGGTCCAAGAAAGACGCAAGAGTTGCGTCAGAATTGAGAACACTAGGCCTGAGTCTGGATAGGCAGTTAGTGCCAGAAGGAGCAAGGAAATGTGTAGCCAGGGACACGTTCCAATCAAAATAACATTTGTTATTTATTTTCAATAATATGCAAAAAATAGTTCAGGTGCTCACATAAAAAAGTGACAACAACCGTGATGTGATAAGTGAGGGTGACTTTAAAATATATACATCGCATTGACAACACACAAGAACTCCTCATGAACAAATTATACAGAATGCATGGAGTTCTTGTTGTAGGGGGTCCAGGACCACCTATTAGGGCCACCGCCTGCTCACCAGATTACAAGTTTTTCATGGTCTGGGGGGTTGGCTGTGTGGTGGTCCTGCGGCGGTGCCTTTCAAAGGCACCAATGTATGCCTTAGAAAGGCATCGTCACAGGACCGCCACAGCGTGTTCCAGCATGGCATGGACTGTGAAGTCCATGCCATGCAGGAACTGGGGCTGCATGCACACAGGGGGACACAACATGTGCCTCCCTGCATGCACTCCCATGCATGGGGCACGAGGGAGCATTGTAGGGTCCCCTTTGTTTTATGACCACCAGCAGTTTCATGGATGAAGTACCTCCAAGACACCACTGGCGGTCCTGAAACTTGTATTATGCATGGCGGTGCCACAACGGCTCCGCCAGCATATTGTGAGCCCCTGAATATTGCGGGACCACCAGGGAACACGGTACTCTTGCGGTTGCGGCGGTGCAATGGCGGTGCGACCACCAAAGTTGTAATATAGCAGTCGGACTGCCATGTGCAATGGACCGCCATCGCCGCGGCCCACAAATCTAGCATTCCTAGAAATGCCAGAATCGTAATGAGCTCCTACGACTTGACAGCCAACACAAAGGAAAAATTTGCATTTACAAAAGACGGACACATTAAAGAACTAGACATGTAGGAATTAGTAGCTATGAACACACTTTCAAACTGATGGGTGAACCTTGGCAAATTCTGCTGGGGAAAAAAGAATGTTATTCGATGGGTTTATTATATCTGTGAACAGAACTCCTACTTTCTATTGCAGACAGATAACCCTGGGCATAATACTTTGCTACGCTCACGGAGCATGCAAAGTTTGTGTTACTACGCACTATGCAAATTACACGTAGCAGAGTAAAAACTCTGCTAATCAACGTAAGCGTAACAGCAGTATATTAAACACATACAAATGCTTTGTTAAAGCAATTTTCTATGCTAAAAAGCATATAACAAATTCACAAAAGTGAACTTTGACAATGAAAATATCAAGCAATGAGAGAGGTGATGATTTTGGGTTCCCCTAACCTAGGGGAGGACCAAGCAGATGCCTTGAACACAAAAAGCATATCATGTGAACGATTCAGTGGTGGTCCCTTCCTCCTAGGACCACCCCAAGCACAGTTATGGGCAAAAATACAATCCCAACCAAAGGCCCTGCAAAGCATTATGGGACGAGATTAGCAGTGGGCAGTGAATATTATAGTGTCCAATATCAAAATAATTCTACAAAGAGCTGCAGTTCAACTAGTCGTTACTAGATGTCCCTCACGAGTCAAATGCAAAAGCATTGAAATTATTAATACATCAAGCTGCAGTTCCACTAGTCGTTACTAGATGTCCCTCATGAGTCAAATGCAAAAGCATTGAAACCCTTTCATGAAGCTTTTGCATTTGACTCGTGAGGGACATCTAGTAACGACTAGTGGAACTGCAGCTCTTTGTAGAATTATTTTGATATTGGATACTATAATATTCACTGCCCACTGCTAATCTCGTCCCATAATGCTTTGCAGGGCCTTTGGTTGGGATTGTATTTTTGCCAATAACTGTGCTTGGGGTGGTCCTAAGAGGATGGGACCACCACTGAATCGTTCAAAAGATGTGCTTTTTGTTTTCAAGGCATCTGCTTGGTTCTCTCCCTAGGTTAGGGAGGATACCAAAATCATCACCTCTCTCACTGCTTGTTAATTTATTGATTTCACTATTGTGAAATGCTATATGCATTATAGCATATAAAGACAGAGATACTTATTTTATCTTAACTTGCACTGTGCAAGATGCCTTTGGCAATTATTGTACAGTGCAGTCAAGCGCACAGCTACGCACTATGCAATTTGTATAGCTACGTGTAGTTCAAAATGTACTTCACGTAGGTACGTGAAGTGCTACTACGCAAACTACGCCCAGGGTTACAGACAGACTGGAAGGGGACCTGTTATTTAGGCATTTGAATTCTGGAAATGTATAATGTGAAAAGTATAGATGCACTGACTCTAACACCCACACATAGGCAGAAACAGAGAACTGGAACAGGAGCTGGGTTAGTAGGGACATATTTGGGGCTGTTATTCCACCTGTAGGAGTTGTTTTAAATGGCGAGAAGATTAGAAAGCTGTCAAATGTTATCGACAAAATGGGAACTAGTACATCTGGGGTTTTGCTTGTAATAAATACAGAACTAATAGCTATATGATCAATGGTCTTACAAGACCCTCTTGCTTTAGACATTTTACTTGCCGAAAAGGGCAGAGTCTGCCAAATGCTGAAGTTAACTCACTGCTGCACATACATACCTGATGAGAGTAGGGAAATAAAAAGATTTGGAGAGAACATTTCAGGTTTAGAACCTGAATTACATGAATTGGAAACACCAAGCCTGTATATTTTGGGAAAGGAATTGCCACAATTGGGAACTGTTTTTCAACAGCAGGGTAAGGTATACTGAAAGCTATATTAATGCAAACAGTGATAGTAGGGATTTGCCTTTTATTCCTCTACCGCCATTTCTGAGCTGCAAATTCATACTCCGAAAGAGAGAGGAAAAATTCCAAAAGACATTTTTTATATAAAGGGACATGTGAATACATGGCATCATGAACAACAACTACATTAACTCACTAAAATTTAGGGGTTGAAAAGAAAAAGACGGGATTAAACTGATGCCGAAAGTGCACTTTGAAACAGACTTAAATGAGAAATGTAGATGTGTGATGGTTTTACAAATCATCAGATGGGGAAAATGATAATGCTGACATTTTTTATGCAAATTTCACACATAATAATAATAATATAGAACTGTGCTAAATAATGACATGAAAATGAAAAATTAGTTAAATGTTTTCAAATGTGCCTTTACTTTAATGTACAATGAGAAAATGTTGTTTATTCCCTGCAGAAAGCTTTCATTTCTGTCGTTTTCCACTTGCTAGGCCGTACTGCTCCTTTATTCAACACTATCCCTTTAAGAAAATGTTTTTAATAAAATAGTGATTTATAGTTAGAATTGAAATGTAGGGCTTGACTTTTTCTGAAATGTGCGGTGTCTTGAGAAAATGTATTCTTCCTTTTTCCTTACACCATATGACTTCACTGTACTTAGATTGTTTGCCACATATACATAAGGAGCAATAATTTTAAAGAAAGGAAAATGCTTGCTGTATTTTACATTTTGTGATCTAACCAGGGCATACCAGAATCTGAATGTCTCATTTCCTAGAACAGCTCATTGTTATACGATGAGAAGCCAGACAACTAACAGAGTAGGCTTGCAAAAGGTTCTCATGAAAACCTTCGTATATGTAACTTTTTGTAATACATTGCAGCCATTTCTAATCTACTTCATACTGGCATGGACATTTGCCGTGGGAATCGAGGGCGAAGGTCAAGGACCATTGGAAGACTTCTCAGCATTGGACAATGACGGTGACATTCACCTGTTTTTGCAACATGTTTAGCTGTTTTCTACATAGTACGTGCTCCTAGAGTCCCAAGACTCTTTCCATGTATCCCTACCCTGCCATGCCCCTTGGCACTTTGCTGTGCTAAACCCGATTTGCCATAAGCTACACCTTACAGTGATTTCTTTGTTTTCCTTGCATTTTGTAAGGAGATTTTCTGTTATATGCTGATCACAGATACTGCTGTGATTCCTTTCTTCTTTCTTTATAGGCGGTTGCTACTGAAATTGTCAGGAGAACTCAGCTGAGTCGCCAGAACAACCCTTTATGGGGAGTTCATTCTTCCTCTTAGCTATTTGAATCTGCAGAACTTCTAGGTTCACTAAGTAAGTTTAAAGTGGTATAATTAGTGGACATTTTTTGAGAGATTTCCGTGCTGTCACTGCATAATCCACCACCATGGCTACTTTTTTACCTGTTATCAGAGAAGATTGCAAGGAAGAGGGTCCCACAATTGACACGCCACAAAGGAAAATTAGGTGCAGGCACACTAGAGCCCACTCACCGGGCTCTCTCTTTGAAGGCTCCGCTCCTCCTGGGTCTCTCGGGACCCCTGGGGACTCCTCTCGCCGCCCGGTCCCCCTTCTGGGACCGGGACTTAGTTCCTCAGAGGCGCGGGGCTCTCGGACTAGCCCGCCTCTCCTCTTCGCCCGGGCCCCCTCCTGGGGCCCGGGACTTCAACGGGGAGCCTCTACGACTCCAGGTCCGGCTTGCCAGTGCGGGTTGGGCTCCCGCCTGGCTCCTCCTGTCCACCGGACCTCTCCTAGCTTCACCCGGGCCCCCTCCTGGGACCCGGGTCTTCCTCCACATTGCGCAGGGCTCCCACCGGCATACGAGAGCCCTGCTGGGCAGGCTGACTCGCTCCGGGCGCGTCCTTCTGCTTCCGGCCTCACTGTTCTCCAGCTTCCATCCACAAGGCCCCACCCCCAACCAGGCGGGCTGCGGATCGAGGTCTCGTCTCTCCTTCTCGTCGTGGCGGCAATACGGGGTAGGCTCCCGTTCTAACCCAGACGATGGCGGGGTGGGCACCCGCCGCCTCCAGTACCAAAGCGGGGTGGGCACCCGCAACACAAACTGCACAGATGCGGGGTGGGCACCCGCCGAAACAGCACGAGAGCGGGGTGGGCACCCGCATGGGACGCATCCCGCCACATAAGCAGGGTGGGCACCTGCAGTTCCAATAAGTATAAAGCGGGGTAGGCTCCCGCTCGGTTTTGGCGAAGTGCGGGGTGGGCTCCCGCTTCCCTCGGCATCAAGGGGGAATCCCTCACGCTGGGATTCCCTCAAAAAGAGTCAGGCAGCTCAGCGCTGTGCAGACCACGCTCTTCTCTTCTTCTGGCATTTGAGATATAGCGCTCACGGGGCGCTTAGGAGCCACAGCTCCTACCGCAAAGAGTCCTTAGGAAATCAAGGGGGCAAGCTGGGCCCAGGGAGGCAAGCCCTCATGGCTGTTCCTCCTGGGCCCCAGCAGCAGTTCGCCCCCGCAGTTAGGAACAGCACACCATCCCAGCACAGAGCAGAACATTTTCATGGGGTCACAGCCCCTTCATTTATACACCACAATCTTTTGTCTGTAGTGCAGGGCATGGGGGAACCAGATGCAACTGGTTCAGGGGGGAATTGGAGCACTTTGTTTTCCAAGCTCCTCTTTACCTTTGTCAGGTGGGGGCTAGGTACTCAGACACACCACAGGGGGCGGAGCCAGCATTGTACAGGGCAGGCACATAGCACACAGAAATGCCAACTTCTAAAAGTGGCATTTCTAAAATAGTTATAATAAACCTGCGCACACCATTGCGCAGCATTTATTATCACTATTCCAAATATACCAAACTTGACCACGCTGCGCCTCTCATATCAGGAATTACCACTGAAACACTTATCAGGGAATCCCCAATGCATTCCTATGGGAGGGCAGCCCCACAGTAGTGAGAAACCAAAAATGGCTGTTTGTCACTACCAGGACATGTCACACACTTAAGGTACATGTCCTATCTTTTACCTACAATGCACCCTGCCCATAGGGCTAGCTAGGGCCTACCTTAGGGGTGACTGACATGTAGTAAAAGGGGGGTCACGGACATGGCACACACTTTAGGTGCCATGTCACAGCGGCAGTAGCACTGCGCGCACAGGCCCTGCAATGGCAGAGGCCTGAGATAGGTGTGAAAGGCTACTTTGGTGGGTGGCACAATGATCGCTGCAAGCCCACCAGTAGCATTTAATTTACCAGCCCTGGGTATATGAGATACCACTTTACAAGGGACTCACAGGTAAATTAAATAGGCCAAACAGGAGTAGACCAATCTTACCACATTTATCACAGAGAGCACACGCACTTTACACTGGACAGCAGTGCTAAAGTGCCCAGAGTCCTAAAACCACCAACACCATGTCAGAAAAATGGCTAGGAGAAAGGCAAAAAGTTTAGGGATGACCCTGCAAAAAGGCCAAGTCCAACATGCTGCCTCATAAATATGGAGTAGGCTCCAGCGCTAAGGAACGTCACAAAACGAATGTTCAATTGTTCTCCTCCAATAGAAAGACCACAGCGCTTTCTCACTCAGGTCATTTAAAAGGGTCTAATTACCAGTGTGTTCAGTTTGACAAATTGCTCCATCGTCCCCTGTGGATATTCATGGATTGACAAAGAGATTAAGAAGTACCACCAAATCAAAGCATATAGTTGTGAAAGGAGCAGCAGCTTCACCTCAAGGGAAGAGGTTGCAGAGTAAAGGGGATGCAACCCTAGTAGACTTTAAGAATACGGATACATCATGTCCTAAAAAACATTGGTGAACATTATGGACACTACTTTATGTTCTTTGGAAACCTTTGTAGGAGATTCATTTAAGCTGGTTTTTAATAGGATTGATTCCATGGAAGTGAGGGTTTCTGAAGTTTTAGAGCTGATTCAATCACCTGTACTTAGCCAAGAGAAGAAGGGCAATAGAGAGGTAATTTGTGGTTCGTTTAACAATCAGAGTTCTGATGCCTTGGAGGTCATAAGGCAAGATTTAGTTGGGAATAAATTCGACCCTGCCACCAAAAATACAAATAGAGTATCCTAGGAGGAGCGGAGTCCTGCTATCCACAATAACGACCTAGACGTCAACCCAAGTAGGAGATGTCCAAGTTCCAGACAAGTTCCTTTTTACATTTACAATTATAACACAAGGCTAACCCATATTTGATTATTTTAAAGTGGGTTCCCCACCTTAGGCCTGATCAGCAGGAGGGGTAGAGAGAGTTCAAGAACAAAGTAAGATGTTGACTGGGTATAAAAGCTGGATGGGAGCATCATTCATTCGACAGAATAAAAATAGTACATTGTGTGCCATGGATCGGGCCAGGCCCAAAAGTATGCAAAGAGTATTTCATGGTGGTAAATTTTAGCTCAGTACAGTTTGCAGAAAAAGCTCTTATTCACCATTCCTTTACAAGATAGGGGGATCTCAGAAGTGTCATTAGGATACTTCTAATGAGGCGTGCAACAAGGACCCTGTCTTTGGGACACAGAGTGGAGAATTAGCACGTTCTGAAAGTGGAGCTCATTCTCATTCTGCCTATTCACAGTTTTGAGTGAGCAAATATAATTATTATACCACACTCATGGCTAACTCCTTTCAGGGATGACAGGTGATAATGGAAAGCCAGGCCATGAAATTAGAGACTCCTGCCATGCCTCGCATACAAAAGAGGTGGCACCTTAAAGGGAAGATAGTGGGGAACACCCTCCACATTTAAATGGAGGGTTAAATTCCTATGTTGGAACATAGCTGGTGTGCGGTCCAAACTAGAAACCCCAGACTGTCTAAGCTTCATAATGTGAGTTGCCTGTTTTCAAGAAACTTGGGCAAGTAATCCCATTTTTCTGCAAAGGTATCAATGTGTTTGTTCCCCAGCGATTAGGTCAAGTCATGGCAGGGCAATAGAGGGCTAGCTATCCTGCTATCTGTGACTCTTCTAGGCAGTGTAATTAAAAAAGGTGCAAATTTACCACAGATTAACAGAATTAATTTCAAGGGCACTTGGGACATTGTGTTAATTTATTATTATGATAACATTTTTAATAGTACCATGGCCAATGTGGTATATGCATTCGAAAATTATTTAAAGGTTTTTTATACATAATAAGGGCAGGGGGAGAGTTATTGTTTGGCTTGGCAATTCCAATGCATATATGTGTCCACAAGATGCAAAGGTAGTTTGCGGAATGATGAACAAAGAGGGCAAAGGGATGTCACATTTTATTCATGACATCTATGGAAATGTTTTGAACAAGTTTTTAATGATATCTGCACTTTTCAAAAGGTTCACATTCCAACATATGTTAGGAAGGCATGTTCAAGTACAATCGATTTTGTGCTTGTATCAGAGAATGCTAATCCTTTCATTGAAGGATACCAAATTGTGCCTACTTACATTAGTGATCATAACCCCTTATTACCTGATTACTAAGTGGATTAACCCGGTGTGCAGTCGAGTCTACCAGGACAAGAGTTAGTGGTGGAAAGAAGGAACAGCATTGTACTTAAGTGGGCTAAAATATACTCAGGAAAAGTTTTGTGTGATTTAATCAAGTGCAAACTGGTTCAGGTGGGTATCTGTCTGGATGATACTGCTGAGGGCGGTATCATCATTTCAGCATTAATGGAGGTTGATAACTATGTAAAAAAGGCTTTATTGCAAAGGCCAATGGTATCCCAGGCAAGAGGTTTGGGTGGTTTCACTCATTTTGTACAAAAGCTTGCAAGATGAGGGCATTGAAGGCCAACCCAAGAGAAAAGTGCAAGACTTTATAAAGAGGCATTTAATAAGCTGAGGGCTGTTATAAAGGGGATGATATTGTTGATGGCCAACGGGCCTGGTGGTTATGCATCTTAAGTCTCATTAGCATTTTTGGTAACACGCTTGTGATAAAAAAATAAGCCATTTACCAGGCCTAAACATTCCTTTTTAATGCATACAGGTAACCCCTACGGCAGGCCCAAACAGCTATAGGGCAGGGCGCAGTGCATTTAAAAAGTGCACTTTTTTATCTTTTACATATCCTGGTAGCGAAAAGCCCTAAAATTAATTGTTCACTACTGCAAAGACAACCTCTCCCATAGGATAATAATGAGTTACCTTATTACATTTAATAAGTGCTAACTTTTAAGTGGGAGCAAGGAGAAATGCCAAGTTTGGTATCTAAAAAATTGTAATTTGAAACTCTCTTTGATGATGAAGTCAGATTTTAAGACACAATTTTGAAAATGCCTCTTTTAGAAAGATATATACAGGAAAGAAAGGGAACCCAGTATTCCCTCGGGCTTGGGTGAACAATAAAATAGTAGAACAGAGTGCCGCAAGGGATTTATTTCGCCGCAATAAATGTATCTGTTTTTTTAAAGACATTCAATATGTCAACTTATGACATCAAAAATTAAATTCAAAGTTATTCAAAAATCAATTCCGGAAAATCAAATGTAAATGAGGTGAATGCTCAAACATTTGTATAGACGGGCCTATTCACAAAGGTAAATATACACATGTACATACATTTGCTCACATGTGCATTTATTACTACACCTAGGTGAATCTCCACAATTTTTACTATTAATTTCCGTTTGTAGATTTAAACTTATGTGTAGCGATATGTCTCCAACCCCTCAAAGCAGGGAATGGAACCTCCTAAAACAGGAGTTAGGACTGTAAAGGTAGTAATAGTAACTTTGCACACAAGTGAAGATCTCCAACAGTGTGGCAGAGATCTCCCTGTAAGAAGGAATAAGGACAATTGTTAAATTGTAATAAACTTTAAATCATAATAAAATGTTTTAATATACATGCAATTAATTTAAAATATGTATTTTTTTTGTATTTAAAAAAAAAAAAATGTTGTCCTCATCTCACCAATAAGCATCTGCAGATCTTGGTAAAAGCTGTCGTTACCAACTGGGTGCCCTACGGCTTACTGCACTTGCTTAGGTCAACCAGACCAGCCCCGTTTGATGAAGGCTTGGTGTAATCATTGGACCGGGAGAAGGCAGCTGGAACTATATTAGTCTCGAATCCCGGCCCCAAATCATTAGGGACTGCCACATGTTCACCGTATTTTCCCCAGTTCCTCTCTGATGCCATGGCTCTCTGATCTAAACGAGCCATGGCAAATGTGGCTTTAAGCCAATCCTCACATCTCAGGGGCCGGGGTTCTTTCCACTTCATGCAGATCTCTCTCCGGGCGAGTAACACCAAATATAGCAACAACCCCCTATGAATCTGTGATAAATTCAAACTAAACACTCCGTCCTCTCCAAAGAATACTAGAGAAGCGTTAACCTCAATTCTGACTTTAAAAATGCCACATAGGATGTCCCCCACTCCCCTCCAGAAAGCTCTAAGTTCAGAACATTCGTAGAAAATATGAATATCATTAACATTGAGAGTCTTGCACCTTGGACATTTTGGGGTGGATAGTGGGGCAAACTTGGCTATTTTAGCATGTGTATAATAAAGTCTGTTGATGACGAAAAAATGGTTCTTCTTTAAGCTGGCCGGTTTAATACATTTATAGAGTAGCTTCAACGAGTGCTCATACAGATCTACTATGTTAGACTCAAATGGGGACTGATTCCAGACAGTATATTGCGGGGGAGTTCCAAATCTTTCGCATCCAAAAGCTTCCTATACCAGGTAGAAATCTCTTTCCTTCTTAGATGTACTGTTTGAAGGACCTGCTCCGTCTCCCAGTCTCCCCTTATATCCCCCTTTTCCACTTCAAACCAGGCTACAAGTTGTATATATTTAAACCTGGAAAAACCAGTTCCAACCTTAGCCCTTAATACCTCCCAAGGATGGATTCCTTCTACTGCTAAAAGATCTGACCAGATAGTGATACCCGCTCTTTTGATTGGTATTGCAAGACTATCCTTCAGATAATGCGGGGTCCCGGGGGAGCAAAATCTGAATAATACCCGATCCCCCATCTACATCTTACTTTGCACTAAGTTTCCAAGGCAGCTCTGAGAACCTTCAAGCTAACTCGTTTAAAGAACCTCGGAGCCCCAAATTTGTACAAGAATCCTTCTCCACCACCTCCACCCTCCATCATGGCCATTTTGCCCAGCAGCCTCCCCCATGAAGTCTCCTCCGGCTTTAGAAGTAACATCCGACGCTTTTAAACTGAAAAGCAACGGAGTACCAACCAATATCCGGGAGAGCCTATGTCTCAGCTTCTTCCATGACAGTCTAGCTCCTTTGTCTCCCCAAATGAAGCTCCCAAGCTTACTTTGGATCTTACAAATGCCCTTGCTGGGAAAAGCCAAAGGGATTGCATTAAACAGGTAGGTCAGCTTGGGAAGGATAACCATCTTCACCAGATTAAGCTTCCCAAAGATTGTCAGGGGAAGATTTCTCCATCTGGCAAAGAGGGGATCTATTTCTTTAATGATCTTATTCAGGTTGATCTGGGGATTTTATCCAACTCTTTAACAATAGAGATGCCCAAGTATCTTAGCTTTTTACTTGTAGTGCCCCCCCATTGGTCTATGTTCCACCACATTACCTCTGTTTTAGAGGTATTGGCTAGATAGCCCGAGAGAGAGCCAAATTCTTTCAAAAGGGCTTCAACCCTTGGTATGACCTCCCCCGGATTGCTGGTATATAATAACAGATCGTCAGCATAAAGGGCTAACTTACACCGATGGAGCTGAGATTTAAAAGGGTGGATTAAGTCGTCTAGTCTAATAGCTTGAGCTATTGGCTCTATATAAATATTGAACAGCAAGGGGGAAATGGGACAGCCCTGTCTTGTTCCCCTCTGAATGTTAAAACTGGAGGTCAACATACCATTCAACAGGATCCTTGCAGAGGCTCCCTGATAGCATTTTCTCAGGGTCTGAGTAAAAATAGGGCCGAAGCCCATTGAACCAAGAACTTCCCAAAGGTAAACCCAACAGACCCTGTCGAATGCCTTGGCCTTATCCAAGGCCACTCTAGCCAAGGGGTCCGATCTTGCCATGGCCAGGTCGATGTTACCAATCAATAGCTGTGTCTGCTCCTCGATATATCTCCCTGATACAAAGCCCTTCTGATCGATGTTAATCAAGTTAGGAACCAGTTTGGCCAATCTCCCCGCTAGAATACCCATAAAGATCTTATAATCGGCATTCAGCAGGGAGATTGGTCGGTAGGAATCAGCTTTTAGGGGATCCTTCCCCGATTTCAGGATTAATACGATGGTTGCTTCCTTCCAGGACCTGGGGACCTGTCCTGTCGGACTATACACCGAGTTAAATAGAGTACCCAATATCGGGACCAACTCATCCGATAAAAGTTTATAGACCTCACTTGGGAGCGCATCCATACCTGCAGCTTTATTATTTTTACATTTATTTATTTGATCTTTAGTTTCTTCTAAGGTAATTGGAGCATCTAAACTAACACGGCTGTCATCCGTTAAAGTCGGCAGAAATTTCCCTCTCAGCCAAATTTGTATGCTTTCGGAGGAAGGAACCATTTTCACTTTGTAAAGCTCTGAGAAGAGGGAAAGAAGGCAGGCTTGCATGTCCTCTAATCTGCTTGACTTCTCTCCGTTTTCATTTATGATCAATTCATTAATGTTGTTCTTAGAACGATCCACTCTAGCTTTCTATGCCAATAGAGCGCCTGCCTTCTCCCCATACTCAAAGTTTTGCATATTTTTAGTCAGCCATTGGGCCCTGCACTTCTGATCCAATCTGCCCCTATACTCCTGATGGGCGCCTTCCAGGTCTCTCTGTACTTGTGCCAACCTTCCTGGACTCCCCTGGCTGAGCCGATCTCTCTCCGCCTCTAACTGAAGAATTTTCCCCTCAATGATCTGTAGCTCCCAGACCTCTGCCCTATTCTTCGAGCATATAAGACCATGTAGCCGGCCCTTCAGGTTAGCCTTGAAGGCATCCCAGACAAAGTCCATGGTCGTCGAGCCAATATTTATAGAAAAATAATCTAGAGAAGATGATTTGGTGGCCCGGATAATCTCGGGGTCCATCAGCATAGTTCTATTAAGCGTCCATCTGGATTGAAGCATATGTCTCTTCACTGTATAGGAGAAAGTCACAGGCGCGTGGTCAGATAGGTGACTAGATAATACCGTTATCCCCGTCACACTATCCAGGCTGGACCTGTCGATTAAGACATAGTCTATTCTGGATGAATGGCCATACTTCTTACTGTGAAACGTGAACCCCTGGGTATCCCCCATCTTTACACTCCAGACATCAACTAGCTCCAGGTCGTGCAGCAAATCCTTCATAGCTCGACGAACTCGAGGGGCCCCTATATAGTGGCTCTGATTTGATCTATCTTTTAGTGGATTGAGGAGAACATTAAAATCACCTCCAATAATCAGGGGAGGGGCTACTTCGGTTAGTTTAGATTGTAGCTTACAGATATATGTTGGGTCGTCGACATTGGGACCATAAAACGAGGCGCCAACTAGCTCTAGACCTCCGAAGTCCAACTGTGCCACTATCCACCTCCCTGTCTGATCGGTCTGTACAGATTTGATAGAGCAAGATGCTCCCTGCTTAATCAGAATTGCTACTCCCTTACTATGGATTGTTTGTTGAGAGGTACAGTAATATTTTATCCAGGGGATTCTAGGGAATATTGTACGGCACTCTGTATAGCTTAAGTGTGTCTCCTGAATAAGACAAATTTGGGCCGAGGAGAGTTCTAAATATTTCAGTACCAGCCTTTGTCTGCGAGGGCATCTTAACCCATTCACATTCCACGAGATGAATTTAACCTCACTTTTCCATAGGGGAGTTCCTACCATCGAATTATGAACACTCAGTACAGAGCAGACGGACAATTATTGATTTAGAGATGAGGTACTTTTTTTGATTTTTACCCACTGCTCCCCACCCGGTGCACCCCACCCCTCCCCCCCCCACCCTGTGACCCCCTTCCCCATGGGGAACCCTCTCTTCCATTAGGCAGAGCCTATTCGGTCTCCGCCCCCTCGGGCATTAGAAAACTAAACAATTACTTTGACAATTAAATCTATGGTCTTACCAGCTAGGGGCCCGCTTAACTTCGACGCCCTCCCTTCCTACACTCCATCCTCACTTTTGATCTTAACAATAAAAGCATCCACCTCCTCGGCCGTGCGAAACTGATGCATATGATTATTCCACATAACACGTAACGACGCAGGAAACCTCAACTGTGCCCGGGCCCCCAACCCATTCAACTCCTCTAACCTCTTCCCCAGCTCCCACTGTTTTGTTGCAGTGATGTGAGATATGTCAGATCTTATGGAGAAGGGAAAGGGATTTAGACCAGTTGATGTTTTAGTGCCTTCCCTGAGAGCTGAGGTTAAAATTAGCTCTTTGACAGTATATGACAGAAAGTTGACCAGAATCTTCCTAGGTTTCTGTTTGGCTAAATTCCTCTTGAATGGGTCACGATGCACTCGTTGTATCTCATGTGCGAGGTCGATACTGGGCGAGTTTTTCAACACTGTTTCCTTTAACAAGGAAATCACAAGCCCCTTTATGTCCGTTCCCTCAAGGGCTTCAGGAATGTTTATAAGCCTCAGGTTGTTCTTCCTCGAATGATTTTCTAGACGTTCAAGATCATCTTTCAATTCCTTATTCTGGGCCGTTAACTTTGCCATATCCGCTGAGGTAGTAAGCAGAGCTTCCTTGATTTTGGGGATCTCCAAATCTATTGCATCAGTTCTTAGTGTAACTTCCTCCAATTTCTGGGCTAAAGCCTCACAGGAGGCTTGAATGGCGGCCTGGTTCGTCTCCGAGACTATAAACCTACTTGTCATGTCAGCCTGATTCATCTCCGAAACAGTAAACCTACTTGTCATCTCGTCTTTAAGAGCCAGTAATATGTCCGCCAATGATCGAGTCATAGCGCCTGAATCCACACAATCATGACGGAGATTCTGCTGAACCGTCTGGTTCTCTTGAGACGCCAAGACAGTGAATCTATTTGATAGACTTACTACAGGGTGGATAATAGATAATGAGCCCTCAGAGCTCTCTACTGAGTCCTTGGAAGGGTCTGGTGGTCTCGGCACCTCCATATTACTTTGCGAGGTGGTTAGCATAACAGTTGACACATCAGGAGACTTACTTCTGAAGTTATCTAGAGTGTTCCCTGATTGCAGCCTGCAGGGTTTATGTGAACCCACATAGCGGACCTTCCTGTTTATCACCCTTTTTGGGGTCCCGGGTAGTGGAGGAAGACATAACCTTATAGAATAATTTCAATGAAGGGGTAATTTTCACTTTTAGAGGGGAGGTTTTCTTGCCCCTGCCCCTACCCCTGCCCTCCTCTTTCCCCTTGATGGCAGTTCCGTGCTCAAGTGTACCCCCTTTCCGCTTAGTCTGCTTTGCTGACACTCTGACTTCAGAGACGGGGGGAGACTCGGGAGGACAGGATAGGCTGGATGATATCTGTGTTGGAGGAGGAATAGGCTGCTCTAGCTCGCAAGGTATATCTGCTGACTTTCGGCGGTAGAATACCGACATTCAAACCATCGCTTGTCTCAATACAGTTGAAAAATGCCTCTTCCTTCTCAGGTAGCCAGGAAATTATGAAAGTCTTCCTTTGGTGGGGCAAAGAATCACAGCTGGTAGAGCCATCCAATGATAACACACTCTTCCCCTTACCTCCTCTCCAGATGGCTACGGCGGCCTCACCGCTCGGGTTGAAGCCCAGACGCCCTACCTGGAGTCCAAACTCTGCCTCCCCTTCTGCTCCACCAGTCCTAATGCTCGTGTAGTCGCCGGTGCTGACTCTGCCTCCGGTGACCCGGAGCTGGAAGCAGCAGTGCAGCGGCACTGCCACTCACATGCTGGACCTTCCCACCGCCAGTCTCCGGGCTCCGGCAAGCCGCCTCTGAAGTCCGGGGCCATAGACCACGCCAAGCCTGGGGGGGGTACACTATCCGGAACGGCACCTCGAGGTAGGAGTGGATGAAGGGGGGTACTTAACTCAGCAACATAGTCAAAGGCCCCCCGCCAGCAAGAACCATTAGAAAGCCCGAGGGAGCAGCGCCTGCGGCCGTTTAGCTAGCGGCCGCCATGTTCCCCTCGCACTTCCCTCACATTTGCTCTGCTATTGCCCAGCAAAATATGTATTATTAGCTTAAAACCAATAAAATGAAATATAAAATTAAATTAATCCATCAAATTAAATATTCAATAAATATTTAATTATTTTTAATATATTCATCTGATTTCTAAATAAGTTTCCAAATATTAACTAAAAAATGAATTCCTCCTCACTAACATTTCCAATGTTATTTAATATGTAGTAAGTTTTGTCAGTTATATGCTAAATGAATCTAAATGAACTTAGATGTTTTAAAGAAAGTTAAATGTTTTTAAAATTAAGTTTCTTATTAGATTTAAAATTCATAAATATGTATATTTAATGTAACATATATCTGTGTGTGTGTATGTATGTGTGTGTCTTTATGTGTGTGTCTATAGTTTAAATGTCTAAATAATTTAATTAATTTAATATTAGTTCCTATGTGATGTTTTGAATTTTCCTTCCTCCATTGTTTTCTAACGGAGTGTGATGCAGCACCTGTGAGAGGCCATGTGTGGTGCTTGACTTACTCTGAAGCAAGTTTAAAGTACATTTTAGCCTGTTTTGACACAATTAGCGCTATATTAACTTTACAAGTCTAGTTTGTGTACAGCAATGTTCATATTATTTTGTGGGTGCGTGTTTGTCTTAATATATCCCTGCATAAATCCCTTCTTAAATTTTCCTTAACTGCTTCCATTTAGTAGTAATTATTCCCCATTTTCCAGCCACTTGCCATTATCTCTTTCACATTTACTACAAATTGCATGGCTGCATATGTGGAGATCTCTGCCACTGTGGCAGAGATCTCTGCACAGAAAGAAAGGAGAGGCAGAGATGAAGGTCTCTGGTGTTAGGTTTGTGGAAATCATTCTGTAATATCTGAGTAGTACTACTGTAGAGCTACTTTACGTACTACAAAATGCAGTTTGTGAATCAGGCCCAATCTGTGGATTTACTGACATTTTGCAAGCATTTCTCACCTTTATCTCTTCATCCAAAGTACTTCTGAAAGGCCATGGTGTAGAGCAGGAACCATGGCTAACCATACCACATTGCACAAAATGAGTTGCCGAGAAAAAAGCTTGACATTCTGAAACAAAAATGTAGAATTTGCCAATTTTCATAACACTGGACATGAATGCTGTGTGTAGCATATGGTGTACAAAGAAATAGATGTAGGGAATTATAGTTAAGCATGCTTAACATACGTATGAAGAGTTTTTAGAAATCTGTCAAAACACCACAAAGGGTACATTATTTATTTAGGGGTCATCAACCAAATTAACAAATAGAAGTGCTTTTTTACACGCACCCATACAAGTCATTTTAATGCCCTTCCCCTTCAAAAAAGATTTCGAATGTCGGTTATTTTATTGTTAATGTAGTAAAGAAACATTTAATGCAGTGTAATGTGAAAAAAGAAAAGGCGAAGCAAACTTTGTTTATTTAGTCCTATGTAAACTTTAGCACTCTCAGGACAGAATTTGAAAAAAAGGGTGACAAATTGAGCACTTGTCATGAAAACAAGATTTGTTTAACAAAAATAATGTGACAAATTACCTATTTACACATTTATGGAGGGAACATAATTTGCAATGCATAAACATGAGGCAGGCTTTCCTTTGGGCTATTGCTAAGGCTTCCATATGCAATACATGTCAGCATCGATTTAGCCGTTCTAGCAGAGATAAGACTTCAGAACATTCTGAGTTTCTGTATGGTGCAGCATTGCCAGAGTGGGAAGACGGCCAAATAATATTAAATGTCCAAATGCTGTTGGTGGTGCCTTGCCGGCATAATTTAGAGGCGTTGGTTCAAATGTAGTGACAGATAGCAAATATGTAAACACTATATATTTCTCAAAACTTGGAAGCACTATATATTGTTAAAACATGGCAGAATATTATGGCTAATTCATAGAGGATTGTGCAATAACAACATAGAAATACCAGTTAACATGAACATTTTGGTTCTCGTAACATTTTATGAGAATATTCAAGAGTACACACCACACATGACAGCACAGCAATAAAAACAGCTCTTGTTCTTTTAAAACATTTAGCAATCTCTCAAATTGGTGTTTTCAAATGTTTCTTTTGAAATCCTACATATAAATAATTAGTTTGACCTATTGCATATATACAAAGAAGAAATTGAAATGGCACAGTAAACAGCAGTTCATCGTTCAATTTCAAGTACACCAATTTGTGGGGCTTGTGCTTTATGATCTACATGAACTATAATTATAGTTTATTTGTGGTTACAACATACCATATAACTTTAAAACACATGGGGTCATATTTATCAAAATTTCGCACAACGCACTGCAGCAAGACACCTTGCTGTAATGCGTTACATGAAAGGGAGGGGGCAAGAATGCTCCATATTTAATATTATATGGTGCATTCCTGTCCTCTCCTTGTTCTGGCACACCTTGGTGCAAGGGTGCCTGTATTGCAGGCAGGATTGTTTTTGTGCAGGAAGGGACACCTTTGTGCAAAAAAACAATCCTTTGAGAGCTTTTCCTCTCTCTACGTGTGCTGCAGAAAGAGGAACAAATTAGGAGAAATAAAGATATTTCTCCTCTTTACACCTATCCTGGGGAGGCACAGTAGTTTGACAATGCATTCCCTGGTCTACCGTTCATGGCCAATCTGAAAATGCACCAAAATCCATAGGTGGATGCATGGGAACACCCACACTCCACCCATGGAACACCTTCCTGGGGCAGAGTAACGTCACGGTAGCAACTTGCGCTGCCTTGAGTTACTCCAGATTTACGAAGCACTGTAAAGCCATGAAAGGTGAATGCCTTGCACGGATTGGTAAATCTCATCTTGCATTTGCGTTGCCCTTGTGTTACCTTGCGTGGTGCAAGAGCGACACAAAGCTTTCATAAATATGGCGCTTGGTTTGGTGCATGTTTTCATATACTTGTTGGTATGCTCATTTTAAACCACATGACTGTTTTACTGCACATGTTTAGGCTGTTCTGTTTTCAGTGTTTATTTTTTTGTGGCATTTAGTAATGTTTTCTTAATGTTTTCCAAACCTTTGAAATCAGTCTTTATTCAACTGTCTAATAGACAAAAACAGTGTTTTTCAGTGATTCCACCACATGCTGTTATTTACAGTGTGTTATAAAGCACACATTTATTTTGAAGAAGAGGTAAATGGATACGTAGTGTTTTCCCATTGGCAGTGTATTCAATGGAAGTATGTTAGACTGTTTAACCATAGAAAGTCTGTGTATTGCACTCTCACTCATATCTCATTATCCTTCATGCATCTCATTACCTCTCACACTTATTAATTGGCACTCTAATTTACAGGATTATTCATAGTTTAAAACGTAAAAGTGCCATATTCAAATTTTTAAACAAAAATAATTAAATCTGGTTTTTGGTAAGCGCAAACTAATCACCCCTAATGGTCTCAAGGCACAGGGGCGGTCGGGGAGATTAAGAGAACTATTGCCCTGAGTCACATGGTGCTGAGCAGAGCTGCCACCGGCACCAGGGATCGAACCATGTTCCCCAAGCTCCAGAGTCAGCCGCTCTGGCCGCTGCACCACACATCTCCCACATTATAAAATCCCTGGACACAGCTGGGGGTCATTCACCTACTCCTTAATGACTAATATGATATTGTAGGAGTGGTCAATCCTGCCAACAGCACAGTACCTTGTGAAACCTCTAAAAGTTTGAATAGAACCAAATTAATTTGCAGCTTTAAGGCATGTTAATCTTGATGTTTTAAGAATGCTTAACACTGCTTTATGCATTCTTTGACTGACTACATTAAGGTGGTGTTGCTGTTGTGTGGATATTCATAACTGCCAAGTCTCCCCATGGCAAATGTCTCACTTTGTAAGTCAAAGAATTAAAAGAGAGGGTTCCACAACAATGGGGCAGAGCACCGTTATCAATAGTACAATACAACCTCCCCTTGTGAAATGTTCAACTGCACGTGTAAATGTCACATTCACCCCAAAATCAGTTTGAAGGCGGAATTTCCACGCCTATATACTCAGTATGAAAAGACACAACGTTTTAATGACATTATTAAAATTTTATTGTACTACTCACTCTATAAGTGAGTCTTGACCTTTCAATAGACATCATCTTGTATTCTAGAACTTGAAAATTAGCTGTTAGCATAGTAACAATGGTCTCTAAAACACCAGCAGTAAAGAGCAGTTGGGTAAAAAGCCAGGCTTAGCTGAAGGGTTCACACATAACATCGGCATACCTGAAAGCCACGAATTTTGTTGGTATGTTGAAAATCTTGTTTCATGTTTTCACCACACTTCCATGTGTATAGTGACAGCATACTTTCCACAGGTACTGTTACTACACCTTGAATTGAATGTTTAAATCCAGGGGTGTTTAGCAGATCAACTACTATCAATACTCAATGTTAGAAAAGGAGGCTAATGTATCAAAGAAAGGGCTTTTGTAAATCTATGTCTGTGGGTGATAGTATATTTTGGCGACAATTCTTATAGGCCCACCATTTCACCAATTAGTAAAAGAATGAAACACTACCATAAGATCAAATATATTTTATTATTCTCGGAATGAAACACTACCATAAGATCAAATATATTTTATTATTCTCGGATTCTCTACAATGTATAAAATAACTAGGTCACACCTAAAACTTGCTTCTAAACCCTGCACCTTTAATCCAAGCACACAAAACTGGAGGAAACAAAAGGTTGAAGAAACAATTTCTAGTGACATCCCTAAACAGCAAATTTCAAGCAGAATAATCTTAGACAAGTCTTTCATGCTGCTACCTAATATAACAATGCTAGATTGTGTTGGCCCTATACAATGACTTTTATTTGTGGTTTAAAAGCCTGCAAGCGGGGCGTAAACGCGCACTTTGTACTTATAGTCCTTGCTTACGAGAAGCAAGGCTGGCAGTAAAAGAGGTGCAGTTACTGCCAGCCTTGCTTCTTGTAAGGAAGGAGTATAAGTACAAAGTGCGTGTTTACACCCCGCTTGTAGGCTTTCAAAACACATAAATTAGAGGCATTGTCATTTACAATGCCAATAGCTCAAACTCTCGCGAATGCGAGACCTATTGCAATGCAAATGCTTGTTTCAACAGACCATGACCCTAGGATGATGCTTAGAGCACCGAGAGAAATCTTAAATTACATATTGTGGAAGGAGAAACTCAAAGCAGTAGATTTATACAATATAACAACATACTATATTCTATCCCCCTGTAGTGAAATCTGAGCCAATAGATCTGATTTTATTTAGCAAGATGATTGTCGCTAAATGATAAAATATTACCTAGGTATCTTTAAACAGAAGAGTGGACGTACCTGTCTCTGAACGAAGCTCACCATCACCTTCTTAGCCTTCTCAAAAGGAGACTCTTCCCCAGGGACAACATTGCTCATGCCATGGGCGACATCCATGCACAGTCTTGTCTTGACTGGCAAATTCAGAGGCATTTTATAGATACAATGGTGAAGCTTTGAGCAGAAAGCAGCCTGTTGAAAAACCCTTACGCTGTTCCCTCATTTTCAGCAGTGGAACGCGTGCAAGGAGCGCAGTCTGCAGCGAACCCGACTGGCTAAATGAGAGCACCAGAGGTCGTGTCCCAAAAGTGCCCCACAATTACAACAGGAGTTTGTACCTGTTTCTTGAGCTTCTGGACATTTATGTATTACAAAAGGGGTCGCTGACACTTGTGATGCCTCTTCTGTAATACAGATCGTACAGGCATACATTGCGAAACTGCACAATCTCAATGGTGCATCCCCTCATTTCCTCGGGGACATAACCCCACAGAAATGCAGCAACACCTCTGTCTCTAAGCACAAGCATTATGCCCAACACAGGTGTGAGGTAAACAGGCTGTCGGGAGGCATACTTGCAATAAGCCCAGGGTGTACGCCACTTGAGAGCATCTTTTGAAATGGTTCAAAGAGGTCTCTGGGACCCAGACACCCCACAGGTGGGTGCAGCCACAAGCTGCTTCATCTTCTCGTAGGATCCCAGTTCCTGTGCTTCTTTAACTCAGAGGCAAGATCTTCAGACTCAGCACTCCATCATCTTCTGACCTGTCTGGTGAAGGCTTCAGCTGCTGGAGTATTATTTTTTGCAGAAAGGTTTTCTCCTCCAGATATAGAGCGCAACTTTGCAGAGACAAAGGGGTATATTCACAAGAACGTGTGATAACTACCGCAAGAGTAGGTTAACGCAACTTTCAATATCGCAGCCTATCTCGGGAAAATAACCCCGTGTCAACGTGGAATTCACAACAAGGCGGTAGCATGCGATAGTCACCAGATAAAGCGTCAAATGTCAGCGTGAAAATCAACGCCACGGCCAAAAAACGCGAAACGCGAATGCGAGAAATCATGCGATGAGGCCAATCGCGGTACAAAAAGTAGCGAAAAGTACCCACAGGCCTGCAAATCCCACACGTCTGGCGGGAAATTGCACTGTAAAAACCACAGAAACAACACACCAGAAACAAGCCAAAGCACGTAGCAACATGGATGCACCCTGACCCAGCGCAGAGGTCAACGCGAACCCCACAACCCCCACAGACCACCAGCAAGGATCAACGGGGTTGAGGAAGGCCAAGGAGAAAAGGGAGAGGAAGACGGGGTGCAGACCGCAGGAAAACAAGACCAGCGTCACGGAGGTGACAAAGCCCTACCAGCAACTGACCCACAAGCAGACCACCTGGAATGCAGTCAGAGTGCCCAGGAGGCCAATCCAGGAGGCCAAGAGGTGCCTGCAGGACGTGACAACCTAAACCAGGTACAAACCCGCTGCCAACAGGAAGGCAGCAACGGCGACAGGAGGTGGGAGTCCAGCGCCACAGGAGGAGCTGGAGGAAACCCAGGCCACAGTCATCAGTGTGTAGACGGTGCAAGGAGTAGGGAGTACGGACACAGCTCGAGAGGACCTGCCCCAACAACAACAGGGTGAGGATCCAACAGGGACTGGGGGGACGGGGGGTGATGGGCACAATGGCACACATGCACAATGAGGTGTAGCACAATGCACATCCACAATTACCCAGGGACATGTCCCCCATCCCCATGGCACACTGCAACACACACACATAGCAATCACAGCACATACCATGACAATGTGGCACAAAATGCAACACCCACACTGCAGAACAGGGGACACACCTGGGTCTGCCCAGGCGCAGAAACAGAACAATCACATTGGACAGAGCAGGGAACTGTGAGATGCATATCTACAGCTACAACCCCACATCAGCCATGAAGGCCAAATGTACACTGTCCCAACTCAAATAGCCACCACCGCCCAAACAGTCACAATGTACATTGTCACACAGTATGCATGTCTACAAGAAGAAGGCGCCAACACAATGCCAACATGCACCTCCCCTTCACAATGCAGAGGGACAAACAACATCTCCAGCAGGTCAGAACTGACAACCCATCAGTGATGCCGGAGACGAACACCTCACCTTCGACACCGACGCCCTACAACAGCCCATGGACATCCCACACAACCTACCACCAGGGCAGACAAGCTACACAGAGGAGAACCCAGCCCCTGCAACAGACCACACAGCATGAAGCACCCGCAATCACGGCTGCCTCACAACACTTCACCGACCCACACATGGCACCCAATGCCAGGTGGCAGAGTGCCAAAAGGAGGTGGCCCAACAGGTGCGGGTGTTGCCGAACCCATGGAATGCGAACTAGAACACATACGTGGGTGTCCAATACCCTTCAGGGACCACCTACACCCCACAAAGGAGACCCACACTTCCATAGAGACACATGCAGATGCACATACCCAGTACAGAACCACGCCCAGGGGCACACACATATCAGTCACACACCCACGTTGGCTCTGCGTATGACGGCACAGTCCACTCCCATTACGAATTGAGTGGGTGACGACAAAGCTACATGCCCAGGTTCTAGCCCGCTGCCTGCGGTGACATGTCTGCGTCCACTGTACACAGCACAATGTAATGTCGTAGGGCCCAGGGCCCCCATGCATACAACAAGACCACAGGGACACATGCACATATCATGTTGAACTGGCTACGGGCACGTGCGCCGGCCCCTTTATTGGCAGGGCCACCTGTACAGTGACGCCTGTGCTGGATGTGTGTGGGGTGAGTATAAGCCAGCCCGCACGGAGTGCTTGGTGCTGGCAACAACCTGAACAGTGGACATCAGTGTAATGGAAACAGAAAACACCAGCATAACAGAGTCAACTGCAGAGCAACATGGAGGGATCCGGAGTAAGGACAGAGGTCACCCAATATTCAGTCAGGAGGTTCCGTGAGTTGCAGTGCACTGAGGTAGGGGCACTAGAGAAGAGCGCGCTCATGTGAAGAAATTGCTAGGATTGAGTCCCTTCGGGTTAGTCCTGATGCAGATGCAGTGGGGTGTGTTACACCTGCATCAACTTCCTCATCAACGTCCCAGGTCTCCCACACTGCCTGAGGTGACAGTTGTGTCCGCAGTCCACCGCGCAATACCCAGTATTAGATCCGGGTGTGTAGTTTGACTACCACCACCAGTCTGCATTCCTGCCTTGGGGCTGTTGCCTCCTGCCCTCCCATTGTCTGTGCCTTTTCCCGTCCGCACACTTGACACATCTTCCTCATCGTAGTCCCAGGTCTTCCCCACTGCATGAGGTAACATTGCTGCGCAACCTCACAACAGCACAAAACTCAATCAGTAACGGACAATGGCTTGTGGTGCACTGAGTCACTGGCACCTGGAGTGCTGAGCAGGGTATCAGGCCGATGATGGCATCAACAACAGGTCTGAGCAACTCCGTAGGTCTGTCAGGACCACCGTCTCGACTCTGGCAGATGGCGGTTGGAGGTGGTCCTTGCAGTGGTGGCGTGTGCCTCCTGCAGTGATGCGACATCCGGGCCGGTCAAGACTCGATGCTATGTGTGGGCCCTGGTGGCCCGCAGTTGAGGCCGGAGGATGCGGACAGCGCAGGGCCACAGACACATGGCGTTGATGACCCCAAGACCATTGCTACAGAGGCCATTCAATGTCTCAGAAGAAGGGGTCCCAGGCCTGAGCAGCACAGAGTTAGTGGCCCCGGATGCACTGCGGCCACCACAGGCACCCAGCCATGGGACGGTGACTTGCGGTGTAGTCAGATGGGCCGTGCGACCTGAGTGGGTCCCCATCAATGTCCGAGGTGTATGTTGCGGAGGGTTGCGGAGGACAGTGGAAGGTGTCCTCCAGGGCATGATGCGGAAGGTCTGATGTTATCTGGAAGCAGCAAATGGAGGAGTGGAAAGCTCAACCCTCGTTTTCACCAACAATTCGGTATCAGCTACATGAGGATGAAAACTAGCCCCTAGTCCATAGACTCAAACGCCACCAATGTACGACCAGTGAGTGTCCATGAATGTCGGGGAACACACTTAGTGGCACAGGTGCTGAGAGGGGATGCAGTCTGCGATGATGCCGGTACACAGATGTGAACTCCAACATTGCCAAATGAAGACTCTGTAACCTACTGGACCGCAGTGTAGGCCGGAGGCAGCGGTCAGCAGTGGCCCACAGCCACGTGTCGTTGGCTCGTGAGGCACAGTTAGTGACACAGTGGCAGTTGTCGGTAGTGTTCAACCACCTCCGTAACGATGATCCTGTTCCCTCCGGACTGCAACGCGACATCCTCTTACGCCTCTCCGTGCGTGCGATGAAATGTATTCTGCCTTTTGGATTACCGATGTTCAGTTCCAAATCTGTGATCCTACTCGTGCGCAGCGTAGGCCGAGGGCAGTAGTCCGCGTAGGCCCACAGACACGTGTGGTTGTGATGCCATGCACAGACTTGTTGCCACCACATCGAAGGGTGTATAGTGAATTGTTCTCTGCCTTCAATAATGTTCACTGCCATGGTGTAATCAAGACTCAGTTCCAAATGTGTGACCTACCTGACCGTGGTGTAGGCCTGAGGCAGCGGTCAGCACGGCCCATTCACTGAGTGTCGCCGGCATAGGTTGAATGGCCACACTGGCCTGCGTAGTTCAGGTTCAGTGGCACCACGTGTAGCCGGCTGGTGTTGAACAGGGTTAGTGGCACCACGTGTAGCCGGCTGGCATTGAACAGGGTTAGTGGCACCACGTGTAGCCGGCTGGCGTTGAACAGGGTTAGTGGCACCACGTGTAGCCGGCTGGCGTTGAACAGGGTTAGTGGCACCACATGTAGCCGGCTGGCGTTGAACAGGGTTAGTGGCACCACGTGTCGCCGGCTGGCGTTGAACAGGGTTAGTGGCACCACGTGTCGCAAGATGCCCATATGGAACTATGCCTCACTGATCGGGGGGGTCTGGTGCTGTGGCCGCTGGCCCGGATTTGGGGTCACTGCCATTCATGACTCAGGACACAGTTTCACATATGGGACCTACTGGTCTGAAGAGTAGGCCTAAGGCAGCAGTGGAGTATGTCAACGAGAAAGGAATAAAGCGGGCCTGTGTCATGGAGGCCGTGATGGTCTGAGGTGGCTGCCAAGGTTGCGGGACTCGGGCTTGGAGCTTGCGCCGTCACGTGGTGGGCCCTCCTTGACACACGCCGGTGTCGGCAGGTGATCAGTGTGGCCTGGCTGCGCAGGGGCGGGCCTGACGGGTTCGTGGTCCAGCGTGCCGGGGTCCGGAAGGCGCACAGCATCTCAGGCAACTCTGCTCACGAAGACGGCGTCGGCCTCGGGGTGGGGTGGGAGGCGCCGCCCTGGCAGAGACGTGGGTCTTTCCGGAAGAGACCACGCCCAGGCCTACGTGCTTTTTATTCACACCCCTATGCTGGCGTGGCGTACGCCGGGCCAACCCACTCAGGTGAAGCTTAGGGGGGGGCGTAACAGGTAACATTTCTGCGAGGTCCCCCACTGGCTGGGGTGACATGGTGGCGTCCACTGTCCACTACACTCCATACACCAGCGGTGTATGTCGCCATGGATAGGGGTGTGTTCTGCATACTGCGGTGTGTCCAGCACATCTCCGCCACCCATGGCATTGTGTACTTTCCCAATCATGGTTCTACTGCATCCTTCACACATGCCTGGTTGCCACCTCTCCACACATTCGGCTATTATGTGGCTGTGGTGCCATGCTGTTGCTGGCTCATGTTCAGGGCTTGCCCATGTGAACATTGTAAGTTGTACTGTCGTGTTTGGTGGGTGGGCATGTTGTTGTGCCTGTTGTATGTGATTTTGTGACGTGTGCATTGCCAGAGTTGTGAGTTGCATGGTTGTGGAGTTGAGGTGTGTGGGGTGTTCATTTGGATATTGCCAAGGGGCTGTGCATTTCCCTTGTTGCCATCCTGGGAATGCTGGTTGATGATGGACTGTCGGAGGATGAAGGTATCATGCACACTGGCTGTGTATTTGAAGGCGACATTGTTGGGGGTTCCACGGTGTTCTGTTGTTGCCTGCACATTGATGTGAGATGTGTGCTTCCTGTTGCGGTAATTGTGTGCTGTGTCACCAGGGGGCACAGGTAGTACTGTGTATTGCCCCCAACACTTGCGTGCATCCTGCTTGGGCGTATGGTCCTTGCTTGGTCTCCAGCGGATCCTGCGCATTGTGTTGTACGTATGGGGACTGGGGTGCCAGGGTGATGGTGATGTCCAGGACAGGTGTGGGGGACTTGGATGTGGTTGGCTGTGAGACTCCTCCGACTCTGGTGGGTGTTGGTTGGGGGGTACCAGGGGCCAACAGGTGCAGCCAAGCCAGCAGTGGGGTGGGATGTTGGTTGTCCGTTGTTTTGGTGCCGTAGGCCTGTTAGGCGATGATGGTCAGGATGCGTAGGATGTTTGTCACTTTCAGCCTGTAGTGGATGGTGACATTGTCAGATGTTGGGTCTGTGAGGCTGGTAAGCTTCCTGGGGGTCCGTTGTCTTTGTCTGCGCTGCATCTGTGGTGGTCCGTGGGGGGGGTGTTCCGGATGTGGGTTGAGGTCCTGGGGTGGTGGCGGTGGGTGTTGTGGCCCTCTTGGGTGTCCGGGCCGCATGATGAGTGGCTCCATGGCATCTGTTGCCCTTCGGTTGTGGCCCTGGGCTGTGCTCCCTTTTGTGGTGCTGGCTGCCGTCCGACTTTACCCCAGGTCAGAGCAGGTGTAAATTTCCTGGTGCTAACGCGCCTTATCGCCTGTTTTGTGTTCTTATCGCCGATGTGGCTGGTTGTTGTGAATGCTGAGGTGTGATGTTGTCTTGACCTTTGGCATGGGAACGCCTACTCTGCATCTCATTAGCGATATTTGCGGGGGTCCTCTGTGGCGATGTTTTTTGCAGCTGCTATTGCGGGTAAACTGGTGCTGTGGGCTGTTAACACCGGCTTGTGAATGGGGAGGTAAATTTATCACGACTTTGGCTGCAATAAAGTGCCATTAATTCGGCGATAGCTCCTTGTGAATATGCGCCAGTGATTTTAGTTTGTGTGTAAAGGCTTCAGGTAGGCGTCACCCACACCCCAGGTCAAGCCAAACCAACGTTCAAGAGAATCTTGCAGCATCAAGAATTTGACACTATGGCGTTCAAAAGAAGTTGTGGGTTTAGTCCTTCAAAACTTAAAATTATATTATGATACTTCTTTTGCTCACTATGTTTTGCAACTTATAGGTTAAACGTTCTTTATATGACCATTTTCGAATATATGGTATGTAATAAAGAATATGATCTGCCATGTCTGTTGCGTATGCCTAGGTGCCCCAAAAGGTTTTGATATAAGTAGAACATTTTCGATTAAGAGAAATTATTTTTTAGCCAATTCAAAATCAAAGCTGTGCATATGTCATCTCCTTCAATGAGAGCAGGATAGAGCTTTGCTTTCTGAAAGCTAAGGTGGTATGATTGAGGCTACAAAGATCTAGGGGGCATATTTACGTTCCCTGGCGCATCCCTGCATATCAGCAGGGATGCGCCAGGGAAAATGCGTCACGCAAGTTTACCCTTGCGCCACGTCCGATGCGCCGCATTTACAATGCGGCGCATCGTGGCGCAAGGATAAGCAGATGCGTGACGCATCTGCCGGCGGAAGGTTGGCGCAGTGCTGAAGTTGTGTCGCAAGCGCGACGCAACTCCAGCACTGTTCCAACCTTCCCTATCCCTAACATGGTGCGTCAATCCTTACGCCTGCTTGAAGCAGGCGTAAGGATTTAACGCACCAGCGTCGGAAAAGTGACTGCGTGAAATCTTGTAGATTTCACTACGTCACTTTTCTGAGGCGTTCCTGCGCCGGAACGCCCCCCCCCAGCGCCGGTACGCCCACATGAAACCTGACGCAGGTTTCATGTGGCGCAGGGGTTTACTACGTGACGCATCTCCCTAGATGCGTCAAGTTGTAAATATAGCGCAACGCGGCGCATGGTTTGCGTCGCCGCTGCGTCATATGCGTGACGCAACGGCGGCGCAAAAGTGGCGCAATGGGCTTGTAAATATGCCCCACTGTATCTAAGGATGCCTGTAAAATCAATATTCTTCAATGAAGCGTTGTACCCAACATTCCTGTTCTTAGTTTTACATTTGCCACATTTTCTACTGAGCTGGTGGACATTTTGCTTGAAATGTTCTTTTCCAGTTTCATGAACTTCATCATTATAATTCAATTTAATGTAATGCCCAAACCGAAGTATTGCTCTCCAGAATATTCAACTTATAAATGACAGGCAGAACTGGCTAAAGGAGTCACCCAGTAGTTTTATTATTTGCACTTTTGAATAATTATGCTTCTTTTCACTTTTAAATTGCTGATCGTGAGCGTTCTGAAATGATTCATGTGGTGCTAAACAACTTGTAAATCGGCTCAGTGATTAGGACGCCCTGTGCAGAAACCTGCTGAGGTTTGAACCTGCAGGGCTGACTCATCCCTTTGTCCTTCCCATGTCGATAAAGAAGTACTGCAAAGTTATGCAAAGCCGTCTCTACGAATCAGCAAAATGTACGGTAGTAATCTGGAAACATAAGTTATTTTTGATACAAAGGCAGCCCTAATTAGTAAAAGCTGCTTTCAGTAAGACCCACATTGCTTTTTACTGGACACCACAAAAAGCTCCCTGTACTATCTGACTATAGTGTCACTTTTATTATTCATATCGGACCGCATGACCTATACTTCCTTTGTACTGCCCACTCCCTAGGTGTTAACCCTATGCCCCCACATGGCCTCCGATGCCACCCACCGGCGCAGTGTGGCTTCCCTTCTTGCCCATACTATCCCTGTTCTCACCTTGGCCTCTCGTGCCATGCTCCCCAATCACAGCTCTTGGGTCCTACTGCCTGGACAGTTCCTGAACCCGGCCCACCTCTCTAACCCGCCCGGGCAGATTTTACAAGTGCAATTTGGTCCCGGCAGCGGAACCAGTTCATGAGCAGTAAGTTAGGCAAGGCATGGGAATAGAAGAAGAACACAAATGGAGCTTCAAGTACAGGTGGCGGCCATCTTGGTATGGTAGGGAATCACCGCCCCTTACACTGCTTCTCACTTGTCAATCGGTATTTGTTTTCAGACTTACCATAATTGTAAACGCATGTACAAAAATAAAAAGGTAATCATGTGGTACTTAAAAAAAATGAAGAGAGAGAGCCATACTTGAGCCACACGGAAAAGCGCAGCGCCTGGGGGCGGGAGGGGGCTGGGGGCGGCAGGCGCCATTGTCGAGCGTGCGGTGTTGTCAATTTAAATAAAAAAACAACCTTTGGATGCCGAGTGCACAACAGAAAGGCGCGAGTGTGCCATAATAAGGTTAAAGGACGTAGTGAAAGCTAAATAAAAACAAGCATTTGCAATGCAATAGGACTCGCATTTACGCGAGACCTATTACATATTGCATCACGGAAAACGGGGGGCACGGACAACGGGAGGGGGCGACAAGGGGCCAGTAGCCATGGGAGGCGACAAATGACGACATGGCCGTCATTAGGAGGGACTAACAAGCCTCATAATGAATCATAAGACAGCATTTACGAAGAACAAAGACACAAGCCAATGAAAAAATGGGCGGAGCAGTGGGCGGGGCTTCCCTCACGTACTGAAGTACCCCAGATCTTCACCAGAGCAGCGCTTGCGCGCTGACTCTAGGCTCAACCTAAAAAAGGACTCATTTTCTCCCACTTTCTTTTAATTGAATTTCATTTTAATTTGTGGTTGTACAGGTGCTTATCTGTGTTTATATGTTTACACTGACGATGGATGTTTCCCATTCAGTGCGGTTTTTTAGTTAAATATAGGTTTAAACATCACACAGGATAGCCTGCACATGTTCTTAGCTTTCTTCATAGATGTGTGTTTTATTATTCAACAGCTGACACTTGTATTGTCTATTTTATCTTCCACAACAACCAACAAGGTGATGGATGTAATGCTTGAATTATTCTTAACCACGGATAATCACTCGGGCCACTTTATGGAGGAAAAGTGCTGGTGCTGCAGTGTTAGCATTAAGGCACCTATGAGCCTTTTCCCCCACAAGAAGATGACACTGTTTAATTTATGTAGGAGCAGTGAGACTGCAGTTGTGCATGAAGTCTGGGCTGTTGTGCTGAAGAGAGTGAAGCTCCCTTGTATGGTGAAAATAGAACGCGATCTAAAACAGCAATGAGGAGTTCATCCCGGGTTAAGGTCCTGGTGTTTTAACCATCTCAGATGGGACAAGACACCCTGTGATGATGCAACTGGCTTTTATGTGCAGTGCCATTTTTTAGACCATTTGTTTTCCTTCTTTACCCTCAACACTTCTCAGCAACTGAAACATTGAGCATCATCTGCTGGCCTATGTGAATAAAGACAGGCTACTTCACCTGCTCCACACCAGCTACCACCATTGAAATTACATTTTGTTGCACCTTCCCCTGCTCTGCTGTGATGTAAAAATTAGAGTGAAAGGGAAATACTGTAAAGTGCATAGTAGTCACCATTTGGCACAATTTAATAATGTTCTCATTAATGGATTTAGGCTTAATTGATTGCTGTCTGCTCATCACTTTTATTCTCTTTCTATTCTTAACTAAGACTTTATTATGCTACATACCTATATAGCTCTTCTTCTTTTGGTGCTTAAGCTATCTTTGGCTTTCTATGTCTGCAAAGAAGATAAATAGGCAGTTCCTGTTTTCGGAAGCCCTGGTGTGAAATGGTCTGGATCTACTCCACATACACAAGACACAGCAATGTCATCTTCTACACTGGATGAGAGCCTGGCCAAGCTTAAAGCCATTAAGGTGTCACTTGTAACTGTTGAACAAGCCACGAAAGACACCAATAAAGAAGTGAAAGTTCTCCGTACAGAACTCACCTTGTTTAAAATAATGCTAAATTTGACAGATTGGAGACTTCAAGAACTGGAGCAGAAAGTCTGGAAGACACCAAACTGGGACAGAGAATTATGGATTCTTCGACAAAAAGTAATTCGCTTGGAAGGTCATAGCAGACAATATAATTTTAGAATATTTGTAACCCCCTAAAAAGAGCCATTACAGCTTTTTTTGCAATCTTACTGTTGATTAGAGAGTACATAGAATGATATCTGGGAGAGCAGGTCACCAATAATGTCCTAGACCTGTCATCCCATGTGGGAAAAATGCTTCAGGTAGCATAAACTAATAGGCCACAGCAATATAAGGGTCACAGAATCTCACCTGCAGCAGATTTTCATATGAAACAAACATCATCTATGCACAGGAATGCCCACGCTTCACCCAGGTAACACCTAACCCATGCAAAGTAATGCAAGGCACCAGTATACGAAGTATTGAGTTAGTTTGTATTTACTAAACCATGCAAAGCCACACAAATCAACTATGGCTTAGTAAATGCCAAAATGGATTTTGCATTGGGGCTGCGCCACAGAAGTGACACAACCCTGTTGCAAAATCGATCTAAATCTCGGCCCTGACATTTTTGTCTACACAAAACCCACATTTCTCAGGGGGAATCCTCCAAATTACAGAGAGAATGGGTTGGAAGAGTTTTTATATGCAGCTAAATGACAATCTAAGAAAGGTACAGTGTCTATACTGGTACATAAACATCTACCTGTATTAAAATACCCGCTGTATATTTCTTTAGTGGAAAGACTTAGGGTCTGATTTAGATATTGGCAGATGGGCTACTCAGTCACAATGGGGATGGATATCCCATCTGCTGAAATCTAAATCCCATATGATATTATGGGATATATATTTCGGTGGACTGGATATCCATTCCCGTTGTGACGGAGTAACTCATCCGCCGATATCTAAATCAGACCCTAGGCTTTTTGACTGGTTGATTTTGAACCAACAAAATTGACCAGATTTGGATATCAGTTCCAATACACTTGGAGCAGATATTTCATCTTTGGAGTTTAGTAGCAAAATATCATCTTCAATAAGAAATAATTTATGATCACATACTGTAGTAGCTGTAGATGGAATATTTAATATCTGTCAGCCCTAAATGAGGCGGGCAGACCAAGTGCTAATAATAATAATATTCACTGCACTCTAGAATCTCGCCCCATATTGCTTTGCTGGGCCTTTGGTTGGCATTGTATTTTTGCCCATAACTTTGCTCGGGGTGGTCCTAGGAGGATGGGACCACCACTGAATCGTTCAGCATGATATGCTCTTTGTGTTCAAGGCATCTACTTGGTTCTCCCCTAGGTTAGGGGTGACCCCAAAATCATCACCTCTCTCATTGCCTAATATTTTTCAAAGTTCACTTTTGTGAATTGGTTATATGCTTTTTAGCATGTAAAGGTTAAGTTGTTTTATCAAAGAGTTGTGGGTGCAGTAGCTAACTCTGCTACGTGACGGAATCAGAATTTTTGCATGAATTCTGTGTTTTCAATGTAATGCCTCCGCAATCTTTGCGAGCGGAGTTCATTGCCCACGGTTAGTGTATACTCTTATGAAAGGTCAGATCATGGAAAACATGAATCAATGAGCTACATTTTACACAATGGTGCTCTATATTGGCCAAAACATGGTTTGTGTGATAGCACAATGAATCAATGCACTGTATTATAAAACACATTTGCTACTTCATTCCTCTTTTTTTTACTAATCAATAAAGCTTTTCAGAGAACATTTTTCCTATAGATCTTTAAACTCTCGCTGCAAAAGTGTCATTTTCTCAATGCAAATACAATCTTTCTTCATGACAAATGGGTGTGTGTTAATGCTACACATATTCTTTAATTACATATTCAGGGATGTATAGCATAGTTTCTATATTTTCATTCAAATACAAAGAAAGAAATCACATGGCTTCCAGTTCTGGTCTGGATCGTGTTAGAGCTATGAATATGGATGACCATTCGTGTCACAAGTGCTCTTTTGTTATAGACTCATTCAAAATGTTTTTTTCTAGTGAGTGGATAGCATACATTTATGGTTACTATGAATTGGTCAAATATGGCTTGTACAATGTCACAGTTTATAAATGCACAGGGGCATATTCTCAAGGAGCCATCGCCGATTTATCGGCACTTTAGCGCCGCAAAAGTAGCGATAGACTTATCGCCCCATTCACAAACTGGTGCAAACTATCGACATCGCCAGTTTTCCTGCGATAGCTGCCGCAAAACACATCGCCAAGGATGAGAGCGACAGACAACGCTAATGACATGCAGAGTAGGCGTTCCCGTGCAAAAATACATGAAAACACCACTTCGCGATATTCTCAACGACCAGCCAGATCTGCGATGCCGGACAAAAACTGGCGATAAGGCACGTTAGCAGCAGGGACTTAACACCTGCTCATTACTGGTCTTAAGTAGGACGAAAACCTGCAGTACAGAGGGAGCCCAGGCCAGAGCCACATCTGAAGACCAACACATGTCATGGATCAAATGATCATGCCGCTCAGAGACCCGAGAGGACCACAACACCCACCGCCACCACCCACAGGCCCCCCTATCCCTCCCCCCCCGGGCTACCACCGAGCCAGCGCAGTACAAGACAGCTGACCTCCCGAAAACGGCATGGCCCCTCAGCCACACAATTGCAGAATGTGGGGAGAGGTGGGAACCAAGTATGTGTGAAGGAGGCAAGTCACCCATGAATAAGAAAGTACACAATGCCAAGTGTGGCGGTGATGTGCTGGACAGACTCCAGTATGCAGAGCACAGACATGTCCCTGTGGACACATACTGCTGGTGTGTGCAGTGTTGTGGACAGTGGACGCAACCATCTTACCACAGGCAGTGGGGAAGACCTCGCTCATGTAGCTGCATCGTCCCCCCCCTGTACGCGGAAGCGCAGTGGGCTGGTCCGGCGTACGCCACACCAGCGTAGGAGTGTGAATAAATAGACCGGGGTACTGGGCGTGGTTCAGTTCCGGGATGGCCAACGCGTCTACCAGGGGGGCGCCCCTCACCCTGCCACGAGTCCGCCACCGTGACCGCCAGCCTCCTCAGCCGAACGCTGGCTTCCGCAACACAGGTCCCCAGCGCACCCAGCGGCACAGCACCGCGGAGTAATGTTTGCGCTGACTACTGCCTTCTGCCTACACTGCGGTCAGCAGGGCTCACAATTCAAATTGAGTCTTGATTTATTTATGGCAGAGTCCAGAAGGCAACAGACATTGTTTCCAGAGCGGCCCGCCCGGACGACGCATCATCGCTGGCTGCACACCCGCTGAGCGCTCCAGGTGCCACTAACTCAGTGCACCACAAGTCATCGTCATGTGGCTGTGGGCCCTTTCTGACCGCTGCCTCCGGCCTACACTGTGGTCAGCAGGGCGCTCAAATCACATCCAATCCTGACCTGCGAGGACACGCCATCATCGCTGGCTGCACACCCGCTGAGCGCTCCAGGTGCCACTAACTCAGTGCACCACAAGTCATCGTCACGTGGCTGTGGGCCCTTTCTGACCGCTGCCTCCGGCCTACACTGCGATCAGCAGGGCGCTCAAATCACATCCAATCCTGACCTGCGAGGACAGGCCATCATAGCTGGCTGCACACCCGCTGAGCGCTCCAGGTGCCACTAACTCAGTGCACCACAAGTCATCGTCACGTGGCTGTGGGCCCTTTCTGACCACTGCCTCCGGCCTACACTGCGGTCAGCAGGTCCCCCAAGTCAAACAATGCATCATCGCAGGCCGCACACCCGCCGAGCGCTCCAGGTGCCACTAAATCTGTGCAGCTCAAGTCATTGCCACGTGGCTGTGGGCCCTTTCTGACCGCTGCCTCCGGCCTACACTGCGGTCAGCAGGGCTCACCATTCAAATTGAGTCTATATTTATTTATGGCGCAGTGCAGTAGGCAACAGACATTGCTTCCAGGGTGGCCTGCCCGTACGACGCATCATCGCAGGCCACGCACCCGCCGAGCGCTTCCGGTGCCACAAACTCAGTGCAGCTCAAGTTATGGACCCTTCATGATGTAATCTTCTGTGTGTGAGACCAGTTCTGGTGCCCCTTCCTCAGTGCACTGCAAGTCATGGACCCTTCATGATGTAATCTTCTGTGTGTGATGTCAGAACTGGCCCCTGCCTCAGTGCACCACAAGTCATGGACCCTTTATGATTGAGTCTCATGTGTGTGATGTCAGAGCTGGTGCCCCTACCTCAGTGCACTGCAAGTCATGGTCTCTTTAGGATTGAATCTGTGTGTGTGATCCAATGATCACTGTTCTAGTTGTTGCCAGCACCAACCACTCCCTGAGGGCTGGCTTACACTCACCCCACACCCATCCAGCACAGGCGTCACTCGACATGTGACCCTGGTAATAAAAAGGGGCCGGGCGCACGTGCCCGTAGCCAGTTCCACCATACATCTAAGTGTGTCCGTGTGGTCATTATGTATGCGTGATGGCCCCTGGCCCTACCACATCACATCGTGCTGTGGACAGCGGATGCAAGCATGTCACCTCAGGCAGTGGGTAAGACCTTGGACATGTAGCTTTCTCCTCCCCCCCTGTAAGCGTAAGCGGAGTGGGCTGGGCCGGCATACGTCAGTCCAGCGCAGAGGCGTGTAGAATTAGCCCGGGGTTCAGGGCGTGGTTCAGTTCTGGCCTGGACAAGGATGTAACTAATGCGTGTGTCTCTGTTGTAGTGTCGGTGCCACCCGGCCCGCAATTGACAATGTTGCAATGTAGCATGCACCCGGAGGGCGGTCTCGCACGAATGGAGAAATGAAGGAGCGCAAGACCGCTCGGGGTCTTGGCTCATACATGCCAAGTGTTGTGTGTATCTGTATTTCTGCAGCATGAGTCAAATGCCTAGCCTTAATCGCTGCGCGAGTTCAGCCAGGCATGAACTCTACATCTGTGTCCGCACTATCCTTACCATAGGCCTACATTCACGTGGCCGCCCACCTTCAACGGCCAATATCACAGTGTCGTTGTCAGGCTTGTGGACATGCGCAGACAGGCATGACAATGGTTTGCCTTTGGAGTGCAATTGATGCAACCGCGCAGCGTACACAAGTGAATAGGCTCGGGGGAGGGAGGAGCAGCTGTGAGGCAACGTAACACACAGTGATGCCGCTCATTTGCCACATGCAAGTCATGTCAAACTTGAATCCCAAAGTTGCACACATCCCACCCCACACCCAACAAGCCACATCACAATTCCTGAATGCAAGCAGATCACAAACTGACATTAGGGATGAAAGCTCCTTTGTCTGAACTATCAGGCGGAAGCACATCTGCACATCCGACCTCGGAATTGCATGTGCCGGGCACCCCCTGACAGATACGATAGCAGTTGAGGGCGACTCCCACACTATGCACAGCCCGACGAAAGACCAACGCATACACACCCCACACACAGAAGTCCTTTCTCAGAGTTATCTTGCATGGAATGGCCTTCACACTTACTCCCACTCCATCCCAGGCGTACAACCGTCGCACACTTAAACAACTCATTGATCCGAGCTGTGGCATTTCATCAACAGAACTGGCGCAGGTCAGAACAGTGCCGCTTCAACCAGGGCCACTAATGCAATGGCAGAACATCCCGGACACATGCACAACCCCTGTCACGTGGAACTGTACTGTGCACGTATGCTGCATTTACTGGGGGCACTGCCATTGGTAGTGCTGCGGGTCAGTTACCGGCTGAGCTTCCGCCTTGCCAACGTAACCTGCGTTCAGCCTGTGTTGCATTGTCGATTGTGCATATTCGAGTGGTCCATGGATGTCTGCCTATCCAACAGGACGGTAGCCGAACTGGATTCCGACATGTGTGTGCGCCCCCTGTTGGCCCACGACCAGGAGTGTCACCGTGATTCCCGTCTATGGGATGCCTGGATACTTGGCATACATGCTGGCAGCAGGACCTGGGAAATTGCAGAACTCCTTGTGTGCAGTGACCACATTGAGCCGCTCCCCTATTGGGCTGTAGTGCTAATTGGTGACAGGGGGTGGATGCAGCACATCTGTCTGGACCTGCTAATGGCTAGCCTCGCCATCCTGTTCGATGGAGTCGACAACGACCTCATGTTGGAAATGATTGCCTACGAAGCTGCACTCGCTTTCATGGACGTGTAACTACGTACCTGCAGCCACAACAGTTTGGAACCCATTGCACATGTTCTGACACCTTGTTGCATCTTGGGGTTCTGGTCACATATCCCACAACAACAGTGGACATGGCTGCATTCGCCTGGACCCCAAATACGTGGGCGGACAACCATGCGGGGTAACACACACCTGTGAAAGGTGAGGCACTCCCCCGGAGTGGACAGCAGCGCTTGGCAACGTTCCTCATTCTGACATACTGCTGCATTGGTCCGCATGTTGTGGCACTTCTCTTGCCCGTACTGGCACGCATATGCCAATAAAGTCTACGCACATTCACTTATTTTCAACTGTGATGTGAGTTGTTTTGAATGACGATGTGTGTCTCACTGCCTATCTGGGTCACGGCCATACATGCGCATTGATAGCATTACCCAGGGAGTACCATTTATGTGGAATCACTGTCCCTACATTCATCAATACTTTCATGCTTAATTGATCAGGGCCATGACACATCAGTGTGAATTTGAATGTTTTATTCGCATTCCGTGGGGTGTTTCAGCTGGACCACTACAGGGCCATGCAAACCCCACTTTCCATTGTCGCCCCGTGGATGGCCAGCCAGAGTCCTTTAGGGATGGACAGGTTCATAGGGAGAGGTAGACTTCAGTCCGCAGTGTGATTGCTGTGTCATTGGTAACCAATCCAAATATGGCAGTCAATGTCGAGGTCCAAGGTGAGTGTCGCTGAGTGTAACGGGGGACAGTGGAAGATGTTATTCCAGTGCATGATGCAGAGGGCAGTAACAAGCTGACACAGGCCATATGGCGGTGATGTATGCTACCACTTCAATCTTGCCACCAAGCCAGATTTATCGTCATCTTCGTCCTCTGATGTGTCAGTTGCCTCACACGTGGGTGGTGGTGTTTGGTCTGCCGCACTGTGTGGCACGGACACTTCAGGGGGCGGAGATGTGGATGGAGTAGTAGCAGCAGCAGTCATCCGCACCAGGACGCGTGGCGGCAATGCCATGACGAGGATCTGCAGGGCATGGAAGTTCCCATCTACATCTCGCTGGTGTGCAGCCGTGGCAGCCAATCGTTCCGCATGCATCCGCTCCATGTTCTCCATGATCCTCCGCATGTGCCCCAACTCCCGGGTGACATCGCTGGAGCCACTCTGACTAGACAGTTGTTCTTGTCTTCGAGTCATGACTCCAGCGATGTCAGCCATGTATTGTTGGAGAGCATGGAGCGGACAGTGGGTGTCCGTTAGGGACTGTAAGTGGACCCTGATGGGACTTAGACACCCACGTATGGCATCTAGTTTGGCTGCCATGAGGTCGATCCCCACCCACAGCTGGTCAGCCATCTTCTTCTGGCATCCTAACACACAGCGTTGGAATGCCATGTGTTGGTGGTGGGGGTCCTGGGAGCCAGCCGTGGTGGTGGGTGCTTCCTGCTGTGTGGTCTGTGCAGGGGGTGGGGTCTCCTCGATGCAGCTGGGCTGCCCTGTTCCTGGAGGTGGGGTGCCGAAGCTGTCCATGTGCTGCTGGAGGGCGTCGATGTTGGGGAGGTCGTCTTCGTCATCAGTGCTGAGGAGTTGTGTCTGCTCTGCAGGAGGTGTTGATTCTCCCTCTGAAATGTGAAGGGGAGATGCAGATTTACACTGTGTTCACATGTATGTACACGCATTGTACAAGTTTACTAACGGACTGCATGCCAATGTACATTGTGAATGTTTGTGATGAGATGCCTATTTGATGCGGGACAGTTGACATTTCTTCACCATCAGGGATGTGTGGTTGTACTTGTCCATTGTCATCTCACAGTTTCCTGCTATGCCAAATGCGAATGGCCATTTACTACACACAAGCGGCAGCAGTTGTGTCCTCTGTTCTGTTGTGAGAGTGTTGCCGTTTGTGCCACATTGTTGTCAATGTTGTGGTGCTCTGATTCTTATGTGTGTGAGCTGCTTTGTGGGTGTGTTGCCCCTTCAGCTCTGATTTGGCTGGCCCTTCTCCCTTTCAGGTGGTGTGCCTTTCACTTCTGTGCTTACACAGTGCTGAGATGTTGCAGACTTGGGTAAATTGGGCTCTTGGTCGGTGTTGTGACTCTTGGGCATGGTTTGTCCGCAGATGTGCTCTGCTTACTTGTGCATGTGTGCCATTGTGCCCATCTCCCCCCGTGCCCCCAGTCCCTGGTCATTACTCACCCTGTTGCTGTTGGCTCAGGTCATGTTGTGCAGTGTCCGGTCCACCAACTCCTGCCACCGTCTCCCCAATGATGACTCGGGTCACCATTTCCTCCATCTCATCCAGCTCCTGGTGTGTCACTGGACTCCCACCTCCAGTCTGCATTGCTGCTCTCAGGTTGGCAGCGGTTTTCAGCTTGGTTTTGCGCTTCACATCAGTCCAGCACTTCTTGCAGTTGTCCACTTCCCTTCTCTTCACTCCGACTGCATTCACCTTTGCCAAGATGGACTGTCATATTGTATTTTTAGTTGCCAATGTCACAGTGGAGGTGATGAACAGTTGGTGGTGGTGTTCTGTTACCTCCATAATGAGGATCCTGGTTCCCTGCCGACTGAGACGCGTCTTCCTCTTCTTCTTCTCCTTGCCCTTCCCTGACCCCGAGGTCCCAGGCTGGTCCTCCGTGTGGCTTGTGGGGTTCTGGTTGTCCTCTGTACTTGCTCCGGCTCCCTCCATGGTGCTTCGCAGTTGTTTGTGTTTTGTAGGTGTTTTTTTTTGCAGCTTTTGTAGTGTTTGTTCCCGCCTTGCTTGTGGGACTTGCGGGCCTGGCGCTGCTTTTTGCTGGATTTTTATCGCAGTTGGGTACATCGCAGCTTTTTTCACGTTCGGGTTTCCTTTTTTATCGCCGTCGCGGTAGTTGTATCACGGACATTTGTGGCGTTCTCGGGAAACTATTGCATGTTACCGCCGTGTTGAGAATGAGACGTTGACACAGAGTTATTTTCCCGCGATAGACGGCGATATGAAAAATTGCGTTAACCTATTTTGGCGATGATTATCGCACATTCTTGAGAATATCCCCCACAGTTTGGTAAAATTCTATTCTTTATTCCTCTTTTCCATTAATCAAAAGGCGATTTTTCAAAGAAATGATTAGACCCAGGTGGAGTTTTTAACTCCGCTCATGCAATTGGAGGAATTTGGCAACTCTGTGTCACACTTTTAACGTGGAGTTCCAGCCAAAATCGTCCAATCGCCGCGTGACAGAATGTTTTCCTGTTCGAGCAACGCAAAGTCAATGGGAACAACGTGAGGCTCCAGCGAGTGAGCTGGCAAGCGCAAGTAAAGTTTGACGTTCCCTAGAGCGATTTTCGGTCACTAGGAAACCTTCTGGCATGATTTTCTAATGTGAGCAGTCGCGCTCTAAGGGTAGCTTCTCAAGTAGATTGTCTACTCAAGAAGCAGAAAAATCTAATTAAAATATTTTTCACGTAGGTATTCTACCCGAATGGATGGTTCAGATAGTTTTGTAACATGAAACACATTTTTTATTTTACATTTTTTTCAGCAGGAAAGAAGTGCCACAGAGACTCCAACTTCCTTTTCCTGTCCAAAAATCTCCACCCACTGCTTCTTCCATCACATGGTCACATTTAATTTCGATTTGGAGAGGAAAGGGTCACTCTCTTTGTCTGTAATCCGGTTTGCATATACCATTGGATTGCAAGAATTTTTTACATGCAAAATCAATTAAGTTAAATAACTTTTGGAATAGTTTCTTGTTTGATGGAGGGCATTTTAGCTTTTTAGCTTTTTCTTAAATTTTTTAATTTGAATGTGGGTGGCATGGAGTTGTAGTAGGGGCTGGTTTCGCATTCACTTTTTTGCTTTTCTCTAAGGGAAAAAGTTTGCATATTTTTGGGAGGAACGGGGGCCTGGTCTTAAAGTAATTTTTGTCCACTTTCCTGTGTGCTGCTTGTGAATTTTGCACTATTTCCCTCATTTTCCTGTCCAGGTCCTAGTCTGCTGATGGGCAACAGCCACCCAACACTAGGCATTGGGGGTATATAAAAACATATCATGTGCTATACGTTTGTTTAAAACTTCTATTGATTTATGGATGGGTTGGATTAAATGCAAACTTAGTTTTTTTGCATTTTACTTTTTTCTGCAAAGTGTTAAAGTGTATTTTGGTGGGTTAAGTTTTAGTGCCTTGGGATGTTTGTGGTTGGGGAATTGTTAAAGTTGACTTATTTTGTGCTTTTGTCATTGCTGAATTGATGGTAGTGTTTGCTTCCTTGTTTACCATGACTCCTTTCTTTTCTGCCCAAGTGGCCATTTTTGTGTGGTCAGTTTGTGTATTTACAATAGGATACCATTTTGTTTTTGTTCTAAGCCTACTTTGTTCACCATGCCATGTGGCAGAGCGGCTATTTTGTGTAGCCAGTGTGATTTTGCCATAGGACTCCATGCGTTTTTTGTTGTCCATGCCTTTGCCCTTGGTGGCCTTGTGGCAGGACAGCCACTTTGTTTAGCCAGTGTGATTTGCTTTTGCCATAGGCCTGCATGTGTTCATTGTTGCCCATGTCTTCCTCTTGTTGTTCTGAACATGTGGCTGGCAAACATTTTGTGTAGTCAGTGTGTAAATCCTTTTCTTCCATTTTTCAAAGCCATTTTCTAGGGACATAGTGGCCTATGCCTTTTTTGTTTTTTGTTAATTTTATCTTTTTTCCCTGATACGAATTTAATGTGCTAGAGGATGATTGTAGAACAGTGTTTTTTATGCAGTTTTTCATATTTCCCTTGCGCCCCCTTACCTAACATAGGATTTCTCATAGTACCTAGGGAGACACCAGCAATTATTTTTTTCAATTAGTTGATTATTCCCTGCACCCCCTACCCACTATAGGTGACTTATAGGCCAAAGTTGCACATCAGGGATAATGATTTTGATGATTATTGCATTCTCCCCATCACCACCTGCTTTCCATAGGCCACAGGGGCACGCCACAAATATATGTATTTTTTAACAACTTTATTTATGCATTTGTAACCTTAACATGGCCATACAAAAGGAACAAGAGAGCTTGGCATGCCAGTCAAAGATATTTCTGCTGAAACAAGCGTAACATTAAGGTTTAGTAGAACAAAAACATTGGGCAGCTGTTCGTTCAAACTTCTGCAACCGGATCAGACTCACTCTCAAGGGCCTCTACCCCAGCTTGTCAGAGCAAGAGATGTGGCTGTGCGTTAGAAATAGTGTTCATATTTTTTCCCATTTATTTACTATGTCCCTCACAATGGCCGTCAGTTGCTCCATTGTGTAAATGGACCAGACCTCCACCCACCACTGGGCCATGGTTGTCGATGAAGCATTCTGACAGTTCTGGGCTATCACAAGTTGAGCCGACAAAAGGAGAGGCATGATCAGCTTTTCCTCTGCTTGGGAAGGAGGAGGTAGGTCCTCAGCATCAATGTGCCCCAAGAGCACCGCCTGAGGTGATCAAGGCAAACTAATGTTTGTAATGTTCTGTATGGACACCAATACTTGCTCTCAAAAGGACTGCACCTGCGCGCACTCCCACCACAAGTGTATATATGTCCCCTTAGTGGCACACCCCCTCCAGCATTCATCAAGCATTCTATACATCGCTTTTAGGTGAGCAGGGGTCAAATACCACCTTAACATAAGTTTGAAGGCATTAGCCTTATATCGAATGCAGATGGAGGACTAAACCACCCTCTTCCAAATCAAAATTCAATTGAACTCAGATAATATGAGGGACAGATCCTGAAACCACTTGGTCACTTAAGACAAAGCTGCTAAAGCAACAGGCCTGTGCAGAGCGCAATACAGCCAGGAGAGGGCCTTGTGTCTTCCTCGCCCCCTTCCCTCACCTTAGGACTTCAAGCCCAGTGGAGCAACTGTGTAACACAATAAAAGTCTCTGGGCTGGAGCCTAATATCATTAGCACATTGATCTCTAGTCTTGGGAGACCCATTGTCATATATTTGGCCAAGGCAGAGTGTGTCACTCCCCTCCCATGTCCGTAAACCCCCATCGGGCATCCCAAGAGTAAAGTCAGGATTCCCCAGCACATGTGTAAGGGAGAGGGATAATTGTAAACCCTGTGTGTCCTGACTGCCTTATTCCAATGACGCAATGTCACGTCTGTCACACAAGCCTTCGACCCCAAGGTACGATGCGTATGAGGGAACATCCACAACAGATCATGCAGAGCTAGCTGGGAACAGTCCTGGTCCAAGTGGTACCGAGGTTCATCTGCCTCTGGGGAGCATCAGGTAAGGGCCGGATAGCCTCGGTCCGTGCAGGTAACAGAGGTGGGGCCCCGTGGGGGGATTTCGAGGGATGATGCAGAGGGAAAGTTAATTATTTATTTAATTTTCCCTCTGCATCGTCCCTTAAAATCCCCCCCACCCAGCCCCTCCGCCCCACCGCTGTTACCTGCACAGACCGTGGCTGAGGCTGGAGACAGCTGCACTGCTACAAAGTAACGCTCCAAATCCGGTACTTCCAGTCTCCCTTCAAGTGGGCCTCATACCTTAAGAGTTCTAGTTATTCGCTGTGTTTTATTATTTAAGACAAAAGCCCAAACTTTAGAACTCACTGTAGTCTATCCTAGTCAGAGAGACTTTGAAATGATATATAGCTGCACCACTACCTCGCTTTCATCTTGACTTTGCGCCACCCCCGTCGTTGTGGATTTATAATGATTAACTCTGAAGCCTGAGACCTGATGGTAGCAGTCAAGTTCCTCGACCAGCGCAGGAACAGAGGTTGCCAGAACTGTCAGGAAGCACAAAATATAATGTGCGAACAAGGCCATCAACACGTGACCCGATCGTGTGTGTAAGCCTGTGATATTAGAATTAGCTTGAATGTGCTGGAACAGAGGATCCTGTGTCAACACAAAAACTATAGGGGGAAGGGAGCAACCCTGATGTGTCCCTCAGGTCAATAGAATTGGCTGGGAGAGTCTAGAGTGAATCCGGATATTAGTGGTTGGCCTCAAACAATTCATTGTTTTATCTAATGTTTTGAAGAGAAGGACCAGTCAACCTGATCAGTCTAACTGATTAAAAGGCTTCTTCATGTCAAGCAAAAGAAGGAGAATTGAGGTCGATGTTCAAATAATTTTTTTAAGGATTATTCCATATTTCCCTGCACTAGGTTATAAGCGAAAACAGCATGCCTGTTGTTGAAATATTATGTTTATGCATTGTTTGGAATGGATACACTACTGTTAATTATTTGTGATGATCTTGCTAAATTATATTGTCTGTTGATTCAAACTGCAAATGCCATGTTTCACTTAAGTTTTTTCTTGTTTATTTGCTTCTAGGTGCACAATAGACATCGCACACAGTACTGCCAGACAGAAGGTTGCAGTGACACCACCTGAGTCCTCATCTGCTTATCTTATCTTATCCTATCTTATGAGCATATATAAAGCGCATAGCAACCCATGGGCTTCCCAGCACTGAGGAGGTCAAGTGTGCATCCTTAATCATCTAGAGCTAACCCCTGCCTAAACTAATCATCACAAACCCATGTTTTGACCATTTTTCTAAACTTAATCTCATTAGGTTCCATTCTTGATTCCATCGGCATAGAGTTCCATAGTTTGGGGGACAGATAGGAAAACGATCTGCTACCCCATCTGGATCTATGCACACGTGGGGCCCTCAGGAGAGCTACATTAGAAGATCTTAAATTCCTGTTCGGGACATAGGCTGACAAAAGAGTATTAATCAAAGGGGGGTCCCCTATGGTTGATACCCCTGTGGGCCAAACAAAGTGCCTTAAATATTATCCTTTCTTCCTCTGGAAGCCAGTGCAAGGAGGTCAAGGCACTTTTCACAGAGGAAAGTGTGGGTAACTTAACGATGGTCCTTGCCCCGACATTTTGAGCCACTTGAAGACTCTTGATGACCAATTTAGGAGAACCCATATATAAGGAGTTCCCGGGAGAGAATGAGCACCTAGACCACAATTCTCCTAGATTGTGGAGGAAGTGAATCTAAGATATTACGTAAGGTTCTCAGCATGACAAAGCAGGATGTAGTCCATCTTTTAGCTTGGGCTTCCATAGATAGGGAACTCTCCAGCCATAAACCCAGAGTTTGTATAGGGGATAAAGGAATGGAGAGGTTCCAAAGCAATCTGACCAGCCTAACATTATAGGTGAGGTTAAATTATTTCCCATCAGCTCGGTCTTGTCTCTATTTAGTTTTAAGGAGCATTTTGCCATGCACTGTGCCACTTTCCCAAGGCAAGGGGTAATCTGAGGCTGAGATCCTGTCTTTGGGTCTAAGGAGACAACTAATTGCATGTCATCGGCATAGGAAACCAATGACACACCAAATTCCTTGACAATGGCTGCTAGCAGTCACATATAAATATTGAAGAGTGTGGGGCTCAGTGCGGATCCCTTTGGGACCCAACACTTCAAAGTAATGACCTCTGAATAACATGGAGGTTCCCGAGTCTGAAAAGACCTTTCTTGTAAAAAAAAGACAGCCATTTAAGCGAATCATTTCTTATTCCTATTTCCCTCAACCTGAGTGCAAGCGTCTAATCATTGACCGGGTCGAACATCGCACTCAGGTCACGGAAGATGATGGCCGCAGACCCTCCTTTGTCCAGTAACATTTTTGCCTCCTCCATACAGTGAATGCAGCGTGGATTCTGTGCTATCTTTCGGACGGAATCCGGTCTGTGTAGAGTCAAGGAGGATCTAGAAATAATGAGAGATGCTGGGGAATATGCTTTTCTAGAACTTTCCCTATAACTGGGAGCTAGGATATAGGCCTATAATTCCCCGGGCAGGCGGGGTCAAGATTAGATGTTTTTACCAACAGCTTGACCATAGCAGGTTTCCAGTCTCAGGGAACCATTCCTGTAGAGATTGACAGATTGAGACGATCCGGGACACTAGAAATAATTTCTTGTCCCCCCTGTAATAGAATATGAGGTGGGGCCGGGTCCAAGGGAGAACCCTACTTTACTTTTCCATATAACACTGGAAGTACATCTTTAGTAATCAGGGGAAAAATAGAGAAACAGGGCACCTCCTCAGGCTTAGTGTGCACCTCTGGTATAGTAGGTATGGCTTACTTTGCCTTTTGTAGTTCACTATATATTCCAGATGCTTTATCTTGAAAGTATCCTTCCAATTTATTGCAACAAAGTACATGTAGGAAAGTAGGATCTGCTTCTTATGGTTACCCCCACATTTTGCACCCACTGTTTTGACTAATCTGGCTGGGATCCTGCAATTCAGGACCCCAGCCTATCTGCTTTCTCCCTTAAATTGCAACATATGTACTTTGGTGCACTCCAGATTGGATACTGGGGTACCCTTGTAAGTCCCTAGTATATGGTACCCATGTACCTAGGGCATAGGTACCCCAGAGGCCTCCCATGGGCTGAAGCATGTATTATGCCACCCCTGAGAGGCCATGCAAAATGGAACCTCAGGCCTGCTACTGCAGCCTGTGTAAGTTGGTGATGGCACCCCTTACTTAAGATATAGGTTCACTATATCTATATATATCACTACACTTAAAACTTTGTAAGTCACCCCTATAGCAGGCCTTAACAATCCTGAAGGCAGGGTGCTGCGTTTTGTGTGAGAGGGTGCTCCTGCATGAGCAGGGCCCCTCTGCAGTCTTTGGAGACCATTCTCCCGGGCTGTACGTGATACTACCAGACATATAGGTAGAGGTGCATTATAACCTCGCGGTAAATGCTATCTCGAAAACGACTGCAATGAAGTATGTTGTGTTTGGTGTCAAACACCTTGGAATCATACCTCCACACCAGTAACTGGTGTGGGAGGTATGATTCCTCCCCTCAGAACCGAGGTTCTTGGGGTACCTAAGTCTACCGGTACCAACTTTCTCGAGCCTAACAGCACAAAATGGATGCTGCCAGCCACAGACACGAGTCTGCCCTCCTGCTGCTGAGCCAAGCTTGAGCAGGGGAAGGCAGCACAATAGGCATCCTGTCACAGGGAGGTGTTACCACTTCCCAGACAGGATTTATTGTATTGGGGCTGGGTGGGTGCACTGTCTCAGTGCCAGAAAGTCTGCACAAGGGGCACACTTGGTGTCCCTGTGCATAGTCCAGTTCAAACCAGTTCTGGGAGCCATCGCTCCTGCTCTGGCGTGAAACTGGACAAAGGACATCGGTGTAGCCACCCCCCTGTCCCTCACCTAGGAGGGTCCCAAAAATCTGTCCAACCCTTTCTTGTGGGTATAAAATGGGTTACCTGGCTACAGGACATTAGATTTTACGTGGACAAGATTCTGCAAGAAGATACCACTACATTTTGACCGTCTGGACATGCTGGACTTCGCTGGACCTCCCTTGGGCTCGATTTCGTCTTCCCTTGCCGTCCCCAGTCTTGCCACTGTCCATGATCCATACAGGCTCCGTGCCGGATCCTGTGGACCTCCAAGACAACAGAAGAATCTCCCTTGGAGTGAAGAAGTCACTCCACTGCAAATGCAGGCACCATAACACATCTGACTGGTTTGCTGACCCTGAGCTCCTGTGGACTCTGAAGACTCCAGCAACATAGGAGGTGGGTTTCTGAAGGTCTCTGAGGTTGAGCTGCCCTCTCACTGAGTTTGAGGTGGATATCCCTCGTGGGGACCGTATACCCCTACTCCTGTGCACCGTGTCCATTTGCAGCTGCACATGCTTGTTGTCGTGCAACAATTCCGTGCATTTGAAAATTTGTAGCCTTGACCCCAGCGCATCTTTTCTGAGAAGCACTCCGGCATCCTCGCACTCTGTGCCCTGCTAGCTGGTATCATGTGAAACCGCCTGAGGTCCCCTCGCGACTCCTGTGCCTTCGGCCTGTGGGTCCACTTGAGGGTCAACTTTGCTTTATTTGGGCTCCGCTGATTGCTCCAGGCCTTCCCTGACTCCCCTTGCTCTGGTGAGTCTCCTGGTCCTTGCTGGGCCAGATCGACACTGAATTTGACCATCTACGTTGTTGCCGTTGCCAAGGTTTGATTGGTGCTCCAGCCGGACGCCGACCCCTCAGCACTCGACATCTTCGTGGAACAGCTCGCCTCCGGCTCCTGGTCATCCTAGACGTCTCCGGGTCCTCGCAGCTGAAGAGTCAAGCTCACCGTCAACACACCTGAAGCACCAAACGTCGGTGGGCATTCGTCTACCTAGCCCCTGGTCACTCCAATGTGACCCAGACTCTGTCCCCTCTGCTTTTAGGTTCTTCTCATCTAGAATCCACGTTTGGATTCCACCGGACACTTTTTGTTCTTCCCGCAGCAGCATTTCTTTGTCGACATCCATAGAAAACGGCGAGGTTTTCCGACGCCACTTCGCACCTATGCACCCGGCTCCTCTGGGAGAGGTAACTCTGGTACAAAGGTATCCACAGGTGGGGTGGCTCTCCAAACCCTTAAATTCCAAGGGCTGTCTTCGTAATCTGCTGGGAAGGGTCCTTAATCACTGATTTTCCAACCGTGACTTTCCCTTTGAATTGTACAGAGCACGTGGTCGTGTTCCCACACTGCACCCGTCCACCGTGGGGTCCCTACTCACTCACCTTGGGTGGTTCCTTGGGGTCCCAGCGATTCTACACCTTCTAGACTAGGTCTAGTCCCGAGTCGTGGTTCTTATACCACTTATTTAGTATATGGTCTGGTCTCCCCCGGGATCCCACTGTATATTGTGCTACTTACGCTTGATTCTTTGCAACTGTATTATTTGATTTGTGTTCTATCCTTGGGTAGAGGACACTAGAGAGTGTTATATATAATAAATACATATTTTTATAACTACTGTATGGTTTCCCTTTCATTTAACCAATACTATAAGGTTGCAGTCTGGTAAAACAAGGTGCTTAACATTCTTTCAAGACTTAGCCTGAAGGCTGCTCTCCATAGCTATCACTAGGATAGCTTTTCAAAAGGTTATCTTTGACCCAATCACCATAAGGGTTGTTTGGACTGGTGCAAGTGCCCACCTTAATTAGTGGACAGCATATACCAGGCCAACTTCTCACATTGGTGGCAGCAGTGGGACTCAAGCCTGCATTGTTTTACCAGAAAAATATTTGTATTGATTAACTGAAAAACCACTAGTATCTAGGAGCATATAATACTAGCTTAAGATAGTAAGTTCTACTGAACTTGGGGTTGGGTACGTCAAGGGTCTAGCACACCCTTTCTCCAACCTAAGAGAGTTTAGCTCCCACTAGGTCAGGTAGGTGCCTACACTATACCTCACTTAGTATGTCTTCTACTGGGAATGCCACTGGTGGCATCCTGCCTACTAAATATGATAGCTTTGCATTCACTGAATTAAAAGCTATGTGTGTATCTAGGAAGCTGAAGACAGGGAGAAATGCCAACACTCAATGTCTAATAGATGCATTACTGCTTGATGACATTAGGAAGACTCCTGGGTCAGATGAGCAGGATAGAGTGGGTGGTACAGGGGAGGAGGATAGGTCAGGAGGGGATACCTTCTATGACCTAGAGTCCAACTTTGGACAGGAGGATCAACATGATCCACCCCTGAACAACTCAGATCCCCAGGGGGAAGAGGAAGATGAGGATCAAGAGGACCCTCACTTTAGTCCTCCAGAGAGAGTGCAGAGTTTACCCAGGAGATCTAGGTCTCCCTCTGCTGAGTCAAATCATTCTAGGCATTCTGTAGGGACCTCTGTTTCTAGCAAGAGGGATAACTCTTATGACAGGGAGTGCCAATTACTAGAGCTTGAGAAAGCTAAGCTTAGGCTCAGGCAACAGCAATTGGCCCTGGATAAAGAGTCCCGAGAAGTTCAGAAGACTAGAAAGAAATTGGGACTAGAGTCCCATGGTGGCAGCTATAGTGTCTCTAGGGTTAGGGAACACACCTTTGATCATAGGAACCTGAGCACGATTGTCCCTCCCTTCCATGTAGGGGATGACATCCAGAAATGGATAACTGCTTTGGAGAGGGCCTGTAAAGTACAGAAGGTCCCTCAAGACCAGTGGGCAGCTATCTTGTGGCTCTCCTTTGCTGACAAAGGTAGAGATAAGCTCCTCATTGTAAGAGAAGAGGATGCTGATAACTATTCAGTCCTGAGGAGTGCTCTCATTGAAGGGTTTGGCTTAACCACTGAACAGTACAGGATTAAGTTCAGAGACACCCAGAAGACACAGACTCAGGACTGGGTAGACTTTGTTGATTGTGCCATTAAGGCTATGGAAGGCTGGTTACTTGGTAGCAAGGTGAATGATTTTAAAGGATTGTACAACTTGATTATGAGGGAGCAGATCCTTAATAATTGCTAAAACCAGTTGTTGCATCAATACCTGGTTGACTCTGATCTGACTTCTCCCCAAGAATTGGGAAAGAAGGCAGATAAGTGGGTCAGAACCAGGGTGAAGCAGGAAGCCCAGACCAATGGAGGTGACCAAAACAAACCAGACTCTAAGAACTCAGATAAGGGTGGGGACAAAAATAAAGATCAAAAGTCTTCATCAGGGCCCCAAAAACCTGCATCTGGGGGGGAGTCACAATCCAACAAGGGAAAAGGCAAAAGGAAACCTTGGTGTCATATCTGTAAAGAGAAAACCCATTGGACAAAAGATGCCAATTGTCCAAGGGCCAAGGATTCTACTCCTACCACTACTGCCTCTAAGGCAACTGCTCCCCCTAGCACAGTTTCAAGTGGTGGTACATAGAACAAGGGAATAGTGGGGTTAACCTTGGGCTCTGAGATGCGTTCTGGCCTAGTCAGAACTCCAGCTCAGGCTGTTCTATTCTGTGATGGAGGCATGGACATTGCCTCCTTATTTGTAAGTCCCAATAACCTTGGCAAATACAGACAACAGCCTTTAATAAATGGTAAGGAGGCCATGGCATACAGGGACACAGGTGCAAGTGTCACAATGGTGACAAAAGATCTTGTGGACCCTGACCAATCATACTTGGTGAGATGTACCAAGTGACCAATGCTAGCAATGTTAGGACATACCATTCCTTGGCAGTTGTTAATTTCACCTGGGGAGGGGTCACTGGCCCTAAGAAGGTTGTGGTAAGTTCAGACCTCCCTGTGGAATGCTTGTTGGGCAATGATTTGGAGACTTCAGCCTGGGCTGAAGTGGAACTCAGGACTCATGCAGCAATGTTGGGCATCACTGCAGATGTGTTTGCTGTGACCAGGCCACAGGCCAAACTGAAAGCCACTGAGCAGGCCCTGGATCCTGAAAGGATGGACCAGGTGCCTTCCAAGAAGAGGAGCAGGAGGGGTAAGGCTGAGTCTTCCCCCCTGGCTCAGGAAGAGGATCAGTCTTTTGAGGAAGTTGATCCCAGGCCTTGTGAAGGAACTGTCCCAGAGGAACTTGAACCTGACCAGGTTGAGTTCTTGGGGACAGGGGGCCCTTCCAGGGCAGAACTGAGTCAGGAGCAGCAAACCTGCCCCTCTCTTGAACCCCTCAGACAGCAAGCTGCTGCTGAGGCTGCAGGGAATGTCAGTGGATCTCACAAGATCTATTGGGATGAGGGACTTCTATATTCAGAGGGTAGAGACCCCAAGCCTGGTGCCACCAGGAGGTTGGTTATACCTCTGAAGTTTAGGGGCTTCCTACTCACCCTAGCACATGACATTCCCCTAGCAGGACACTTAGGCCAAAGCAAGACTTGGGACAGGCTTGTCCCTCACTTTCACTGGCCTCATATGTCAGAGGACACAAAGGAGTTTTGTCGCTCCTGTATCACTTGCCAAGCCAGTGGTAAGGCAGGTGGTACCACAAAGGCCCCCCTGATACCACTACCTGTGGTGGGGGTTCCCTTTGAGAGGGTTGGGATTGACCTAATTGGTCCCATGAACCCTCCAACAGCATCTGGACATTCTTACATCCTGGTGGTGGTGGACCATGCTACCGGGTATCCAGAAGCTATTCCCCTTAGGACCACCACAGCACCTGTGGTGGCAAGGACCCTCCTGGGGATTTTCTCCAGGGTGGGTTTTCCTAAGGAGGTCTTAACAGACAGAGGTACTAACTTTATGTCTAGTTACATAACTGCAATGTGGAAAGAGTGTGGCGTCAACTACAAGTTCACCACACCCTATCATCCTCAATGCAATGGGTTGGTTGGCATGATAATGGGACTCCCAGAAAAGCTCAGGCGAAAATAGGATGTTCTGTTGCCCTGCCTTTTCTTTGCCTACAGAGAGGTGCCACAGAAGGGGGTTGGCTACAGCCCTTCTAAACTTTTGTTTGTTCACCCAGTTAGGGGTCCACTGTGTCTGGTGAAGGAGGGATGGGAGTTACCTCTCAAACCTCCTAAACAGGATATTGTGGACTATGTATTTGGTCTCCGCTCCAGGATGGCTGAGTATATGAAGAAGGCATCCAAAAACCTTGAGGCTAGCCAGGAATTGCAAAAGGCCTGGCATGACCAAAAGGCTGTCTTGACTGTTTACCAGCCAGGACAGAAAGTGTGGGTGCTGGAGCCTGTGGCCCCAGCAGCTCTCCAAGACAGATGGAGTGGACCCCACACAATACTTGAGCAAAAGGGAGAGGTCACTTACTTGGTGGACCTTGGAACTCCCAGGAGCCCCCACAGGGTGCTCCATGTGAACAGGCTCAAGCCTTATGTTGACAGGGCAGACATGGGCTTGCTCATGGCTACTGATGAGGGACAGGAGGAAGAGAGTGACCCACTCCCTGACCTCCTCTCACAGAACCCTGATGATGGCTCAGTAGATGGTGTAGCTTTGGCAAGCAGCCTCACTGAGCAACAACAGTCTGATTGCAGGAAGGTCCTCAATCAGTTTAGGCAAATGTTCTCACTGACTCCAAGTCAGACCACCTGGTGTACCCATGAAGTGGACACAGGTGAAAACCTACCTGTAAAGAACAAAATTTACAGACAACCTGACCATGTCAGGGACTGCATCAGGACTGAGGTCCAGAAGATGCTGGAATTGGGAGTCATTGAGCCCTCAACTAGTCCTTGGGCTAGTCCAGTGGTCTTGGTACCTAAACCTCACACCAAGGATGGTAAGAGAGAGATGAGGTTTTGTGTTGACTACAGAGGACTCAATGCAGTCACTAGGACTGATGCGCATCCTATTCCAATGGCAGATGAACTCATAGATACTTTGGCCTCAGCCAAGTTTCTGAGTACTTTTGACCTTACAGCTGGCTACTGGCAAATCAGACTAGCTGAGGATGCCAAGCCAAAGACAGCAATCTCAACCCCTAGTGGGCACTACCAATTTGTGGTGATGACTTTTGGCTTGAAGAATGCACCTGCCACATTGCAGATGTTGGTGAACAAAGTTCTCACAGGCCTGGAAGACTATAGTGCAGCTTATCTAGATGATATTGCTGCCTTTAGTTCCACCTGGGAGGATCACCTGGTCCACCTGAGAAATGTTTTGGAGGCCTTGCAAAATGCAGGCCTCACTATCAAGGCCACTAAGTGCCAGATAGGGCAGAGTCAGGTTGTGTACCTGGGCCACCTTGTGGGTGAAGGCAAGGTTCAACCATTGCAGAGCAAAATCCAGACCATAATGGAATGGGTTGCTCCCACTACCCAGACTCAGGTCAGAACTTTCTTGGGCCTGACTGGGTATTACAGGAGATTTGTCAAGGACTATGCGTCCATAGTGACTCCCTTGAATGACCTGACATCAAAGAGAATGCCCAAGAAAGTTCAGTGGACAGTTAGCTGTCAGAAGGCATTTGATGACCTCAAGCAGGCCATGTGCACTGTTCCCATTCTGCAGAGTCCTGATTATTCCAAACAATTCATTGTTCAAACTGATGCATCTGAGTTGGGGGTAGGGGCTGTGTTATCACAATTGAATGCAGAGGGTCAGGATCAGCCAGTAGCTTTTATTAGCAGAAGGCTGACCCCCCAGAGAGAAACGTTGGTCAGCTATTGAGAGGGAAGCCTTTGCTGTGGTTTGGGCTCTGAAGAAGTTGAGGCCATACTTGTTTGGAACTCACTTCATTGTTCAGACTGACCATAAGCCCCTCTTGTGGCTAAAACAGATGAAGGGTGAAAACCCCAAACATTTGAGGTGGTTAATTTCCCTACAGGGGATGGACTATACAGTGGAACATAGACCTGGGAGTAACCATGCCAATGCAGATGGACTCTCCAGATATTTCCACTTAGAACATGAAGACTCAACTGGGCAAGGTTAGTCTCATCTCCTTTCATTTGGGGGGGGGTTGTGTAGGAAAGTAGGATCTGCTTCTTATGCTTACCCCCACTTTTTGCTTTTTGCACCCACTGTTTTGACTAATCTGGCTGGGATCCTGCTATTCAGGACCCCAGCCTATCTGCTTTCTCTCTTAAATTGCAACATATGTACTTTGGTACCCTCCAGATTGGATACTGGGGTACCCTTGTAAGTCCCTAGTATATGGTACCCATGTACCCAGGGCATAGGTACCCCAGAGGCCTCCCATGGGCTGAAGCATGTATCATGCCACCCCTGAGAGGCCATGCAAAATGGAACCTCAGGCCTGCTACTGCAGCCTGTGTAAGTTGGTGATGGCACCCCTTACTTAAGATATAGATTCACTATATCTATATATATCACTACACTTAAAACTTTGTAAGTCACCCCTATAGCAGGCCTTAACAATCCTGAAGGCAGGGTGCTGCGTTTTGCGTGAGAGGGTGCTCCTGCATGATCAGGGCCCCTCTGCAGTCTTCGGAGACCATTCTCCCGGGCTGTACGTGATACTACCAGACATATAGGTAGAAGTGCATTATAACCTCGCGGTAAATGCTATCTCGAAAACGACTGCAACTAAGTATGTCGTGTTTGGTGTCAAACACCTTGGAATCATACCTCCACACCAGCAACTGGTGTGGGAGGTATGATTCCTCCCCTCAGAACCTAGGTTGTGGGGGTACCTAAGTCTACCGGTACCAACTTTCTCGAGCCAAACAGCACAAAATGGATGCTGCCAGCCACAGACACAAGTCTGCCCTCCTGCTGCTGAGCCAAGCTCGAGCAGGGGAAGGCAGCACAATAGGCATCCTGTCACAGGGAGGTGTTACCACCTCCCAGACAGGATTTAGTGTATTGGGGCTGGGTGGGTGCACTGTCTCAGTGCCAGAAAGTCTGCATGAGGGGCACACTTGGTGTCCCTGTGCATAGTCCAGTTCAAACCAGTTCTAGGAGCCATCTGCTCCTGCTCTGGCACGAAACTGGACAAAGGACATGGGTGTAGCCACCCCCCTGTCCTGTCCCTCCCCTAGGAGAGTCCCAAGAATCTGTCCAACCCTTTCCCGTTGGTATGAAATGAGTTACATGGCTACAGGACATTAGATTTTACGTGGACAAGATTCTGCAAGAAGATACCACTACACTTTGACCGTCTGAACACGCTGGACTTCGCTGGACCTCCCTTGGGCTCGACTTCGTCTTCCCTTGCCGTCCCCAGTCTCGCCACTGTCCGTGATCCATACAGGCTCCGTGCCGGACCCTGTGGACCTCCAAGACAACAGAAGAATCTCCCTTGGAGTGAAGGAGTCACTCCCCTGCAAACGCAGGCACCGTAATGCATCTGTCCGGTTTGCTGACCCTGAGCTCCTGCGGACTCCGAAGGCTCCAGCAACACAGGAGGTGGGTTTCTGAAGGTCTCCGAGGTTGAGCTGCCCTCTCACTGAGTTTGAGGCGGATATCCCTCGTGGGGACCGTATACCTGTACTCCTGTCGTGCAACAATTCCGTGCATTGGGCAATTTGTAGCCCTGACCCAACGCATCTTTTCTGAGAAGGACTACGGCATCCTCGCACTCTGTCCCTGCTAGATGGTATCCTGTGAAACCGCCTGAGGTCCCCTTGCGACTCCTGTGCCTTCGGCCTGTGGGTCCACTTGAGGGTCAACTTTGCTTTATTTGGGCTCCCCTGGTTGCTCCAGGCCTTCCCTGACTCCCCTTGCTGCGGTGAGTCTCCTGGTCCTTGCTGGGCCAGATCGACACTGAACTTGACCATCTACGTTGTTGCCGTTGCCAAGGTTTGATTGGTGCGCCAGCCGGACGCCGACCCCTCAGCACTCGACATCCTTCCTGGGACAGCTCGCCTCCAGCGCCTGGTCGTCTTAGACGTCTCCGGGTCCGAGTCAAGCTCACCGTCAACACACCTGAAGCACCTGACATCGGTGGGCATTCGTCTACCGAGCCCCTGGTCCCTCCAGAGTGACCCAGACTCTGTCCCCTCTGCTTTCAGGTTCTTCTCTTCTAGAATCTACGTTTGGATTCCACCGGACACTTTTCGTTCTTCCCGCAGCAGCATTTCTTTGTCGACATCCATAGAAAACGACGAGGGTTTCTGACGCCACTTTGCACCTATGCACCCGGCTCCTCTGGGATAGGTAACTCTGGTACAAAGGTATCCACGGGTGGGGTGGCTTTCCAAACCCTTAAGTTCCAAGGGCTGTCTTCGTAATCTGCTGGGAGGGGTCCTTAATCACTGATTTTCCAACCGCGACTTTCCCATTGAATTGTACGGAGCATGCGGTCGTATTCCCACACTGCACCCGTCCTCCGTGGGGTCCCTTCTCACTCACCTTGGGTGGTTCCTTGGGGTCCCAGCGATTCTTCACCTTCTAGACTAGGTCTAGTCCCGAGTCGTGGGTCTTATACCACTTATTTAGTATATGGTTTGGTCTCCCCCGAGAGCCCACTCTATATTGTGCTACTTACGCTTGATTCTTTGCAACTGTATTATTTGATTTGTGGTCTATCCTCGGGTAGAGGCTACTAGAGAGTGTTATATATAATAAATACATATTTTTATAACTACTGTGTGGTTTCCCTTTCATTTAACCAATACTATATGGTTGCATTCTGGTAAAACAAGGTGCTTAACATTCCTTCAAGACTTAGCCTGAAGGCTGCTCTCCATAGCTACCACTAGGATAGCTTTTCAAAAGGTTATCTTTGACCTAATCACCATAAGGGTTGTTTGGACTGGTGCAAGGTGCCCACTTTAATTAGTGGACAGCATATACCAGGCCAGCTACTCACAGTACAGAAGGGAGACTTAGAGAGATTTCTGCTTTCACAATCCAAAATAGCTGCCTGGGTGCATTGCCTGATTTAACCATTGAAGTTTCACAGTATAATGCTTGCACTTTTTTAATTTCCTTGTGGTATTGTCTTGTTGACATCCGATAGGCGACCTTTAGATTTTCATCATACTTTGGTCTCTACTTTCTTTGCAGTGTTTTACAGCTTTTTTTAAGAGAGAGGAGATGGGCCTTACACCATGGTGCTGCTTTTGTCTTTCTTTCCCTTTTTTAGAGAGGTGATGGGTATGGTGACATCAAGAGAATTGCTAATCCACTTATCTAAGGAGGCATTAACTGCAGAAGGGTTAGTCTCAAATTCTGGTTTGTTGATGCCAACGCAGACCAGATTTCTTTATTTAGTTTTGACCATCTTCGGCCATAACTGGAAAGGTCCTTATTGTTCACCAATGGCGAGAGACCTTCGAGAGACCTTCTAGGATCAAAGAGATCAGGGTGTGATCTGTCCAAGTCATACGGTAAGGGGTAGTTATTAGGTTAGTCGCATTACGAAACACAGGGTCTACAAGATTACCTTTATTATGGATAGGTCCTTTTACCTATTGCGTTAGTTGTAGACAGCCTAGGTCTGTAGGATCCCTGCGATCATGGGATCGTCAGTCTCATCAAAATGGGGTGCAACTAAGTGGCAACTACCAGAGCTAAGAAAGAACTTGAAGATGACCTAAAAGTAGGGTGTTCCTGCCAAGAAAGTGGCCAGTGAGGAGAAGAAGAAGGAGGAGATTACCACCACTGGCATACTGCCTTCGACCTTTTGAAGTGATTGTGATGTACCTCTGGGCAGCAAAAGACTAGGAGCAGCCCTTCCACATCAATAACACCACCTCAACCCATGGCTAAGCCCAACCCCATTTTGCTCAGTGATGCAGCCACTGCAGTCATGGCGACAAGCAGTGTGTCTGATCTGGATTTTCCTCAGCCACAAAGTACCAAATCTTCACAGGAAAGTGGACAACAGCAGAAGCAGCTAGCAATAGCTCTTCCTGATGTAGGAGCAGAACAGGAAGTTGAGCTTCTTCTGTGCAAGACATTGCTCTTCAACCACTGGCTTTATGATCTTCAGCAAGAAAAAGAAAGGGTACTCCACCATCATCTCTAAGCCTCCGTTCTGATGATCTGGAATTGGACTGGACCCCAGTCAAGTGCGAGACCCACCCCGAGAGACAAGGGAAAAGGAAAGTTCCTGACAGCCATAGAACTATGGAAAGTTACAGTAACTATGATGAGCCAGTGATTGTCATTTTGGAGGGTGGCTTAGAGGACATCAAGATGATCCCTCTTATTTAACCTGCTCAGAGGGATGTGGTGTCACTACCGCCAGCTTCCATATTCGTCAAAGACTTTTATGGGCATGTTTATGCAGGAAGGCCCCTATGAACACAACCACCCAACAGCACATTTGTACAATGGAAAACAGGCTGAAATATTAGCACTGGACCTCCTCCCTTTTTCTTTTGTAGAAGGAGTGGGATTTTTAGAATTGGTGGCAACCATCTGCCCAAAATTGAAGGTTCTTATTTTGCCAGCACGCCATCATGATGTGTGCAACTGGTTGACCAGGCTATGCAGCAGAGTGCTGTTCAGACTATCCACCTGATGAAAGACATGTGGACCAGTTGTCAAGCAACTGTTTACATGTGTATTACTGAATACTGGATCTCTTTGTAGGGCTTTGGCAACAGCCATTTGGAGGTCTCAGCAGTGAAGTAAGTTTAAAGAGCATTCGGATGCAAGCAACAGTAGCAATGTTCACCATGGAGAAACCCCATACAGCAGTAAACATCTTGGAAGAGTTAAACAGCAAGGTGTTTGGATGCTTTGACCCAGAGGTCTCAGAAATGGACTTGTTGCCACAAACAATGGCATGCCCAGACTTGGGTCCTGTGCTCTCCATGCCACTGGAGTCAAGCTAGCCTGGCTGATGAAGGGTGATGCCCCACAACCGGTCCCAGGATGCTTGTTTACAGTCCAGGGAGGACCTGGCCTGGCAATTCAGACTGGTCAGTTCCCATGGGGAACAGGATCAAGACTGATTTGCATATGGCTAGGTCTGAACTGGAATGGTATGGGGAGCAAAAAAACGATGGATTTAGGCCCAGACCTCTCTATTTGGAGTTAATGTATGACATTGTTCTGAATTCTGTCCATCAATTGTTCTTTTTGCATTTGTCACCCCAAGTGGGACGGGTATGCCCAGAAGTGGGTCCCGTGCTCTCCATGCCACTGGAGTCAAGCTATTCTGGCTGAGGAGGGGTGAAACCCCGAAACCAGTCCCAGGATGCTTGATTCCAGTCCAGGGAGGACCTGGCCTGGCAGTTCAGGCTGGACTGTTACCATGGGGAACAGGATCAAGACTGATTTGCATATGGCTAGGTCTGAACTGGAATGGAATGGGGAGCAAAAAAACGATGGATTTAGGCCCAGACCTCTCTATTTGGAGTTAATGTATGACATTGTTCTGCATTCTGTCCATCAATTGTTCTTTTTGCATTTGTCACCCCAAGTGGGACGGGTATGCCCAGAAGTGGGTCCCGTGCTCTCCATGCCACTGGAGTCAAGCTATTCTGGCTGAGGAGGGGTGAAACCCCGAAACCAGTCCTAGGATGCTTGATTCCAGTCCAGGGAGGACCTGGCCTGGCAGTTCAGGCTGGACTGTTCCCACTGGGTGCAGGGTCAAGACTGATTTGCATATGGCTGGATTCAAACTGGAATGGCATGGTGAGCAAAAAAACGATGGATTTGGGCCCAGATCTCTGTACTGGAGTGAATGTATGACATTGTTCTGCATTCTGTCCATCAATTCTTCTTTTTGCATTTGTCACCCCGAGTGGGACGGATATGCCCAGACGTGGGTCCCATGCTCTCCATGCCACTGGAGTCAAGCTAGCCTGGCTGATGAAGGGTTATGCCCCAAAGCTGGTCCCAGGATGCTTGTTTCCAGTCCAGGGAGGACCTGGCCTGGCAATTCGGACAGGACAGTTCCCATGGGGAACAGGGTCAAGACAGATTTGCATATGGCTGGGTATGAACTGGAATGGTATGGGGAGCAATACAAAAACAAAGGATTTAAGCCCAAATTTCTGTACTGGGGTTAATGTTTGACATTGGGCAGCATTCTGTCCATCATTTGTTCTTTTTGCATAAATATAGTCAAGGCCATGGCAGTTGGTGGCATTTTCCAGGTCTTGTTTTTGGTTGCATTGCATCAACCTGATTGTGCAGGGCTGTCTAAAAAAAGAAGACATAATCCGTAACATACTGCCCACCTGCTGAAGAATCAACATTTAATTCAGTCCTTCCTATAAATCCGAGAAGCAGTTGAGGACCACTCAGTGTGCTAATAGAGTACCTGTTAATTACCTCATACAGGAGGTACCAACACATTGAAACGTGACTTGCTACATACTCCAACTCCTGTTTGAGGAGTACAGACCGATCACTGACAATGCCCTTCAAAGAGGTGGGAATGCAAGTGGGAAAAGCATGACAACGGAGGTAGACAAATGGGCTAGTCAAGTGTGTGACACAAATTCTACTCCCTTTTGAGGTGTTCAGAGGGAAGTCATTAAGGAGTACAGTATGATAAGCAAAGAAATTACGTTGTTGAATCTGCTACAGGACCAGTTTAAAAAGGTGGCACAAAGGTTTGCCGGTGTGACTGAATACGCAAATGAGTTGGTTCAGAGATTAATTTTTTGCTTGGTTGTTAATCCAAGGCTGCAAAGAGAGCTTGTGTCCTCCAAAGAGTATATATGTGGCAAAATACTTGTTCCACAGTACACAAAATACTGACAACTTTCATTTCGCCCTGATCAAAGCCACCGATGACATCCAAACCCTCCTTGACTGAGGAGAAAGAGCAGCTTTGATCCTCCTCAACCGCTCGGCAGCCTTCGACACCATATCCCACCACACGCTGATCAAAAGGCTACACCACATTGGCATCTAAGGGAACGCACTCCTCCCGGAAGAACCCAGAGGATCCATCTTTCACCTCTGAAGCGAAGGAGTTTACCTGCGATGTCCCCAAGGGCTCTTCCCTCAGCTAATGCTCTTCAACACATATGTGACCCTGCTGGCCAATATTGTCAGACCCCACGCACTCAACATAATTTCCTATGCAGACAACACCCAACTCATCCTCTCACTCACTGACGACCCGATCACCACCAGAACCAACTTCCACAGATGCATGACAAACATCGCCAACTGGATGAAGAACAACTGCCTGCAGCTGAAAACAGACAAGACAGAAGTACTGATCTTTGGCTGCAGCAGCAACACATGGGACACCTCCTTGTGGCCATCAGACCTAGAACCAGTGCCTGCTCCCTCTGACTACGCCAGACACCTCAGAATCATCATTGACAACAAGCTCACCATGAAATCACAGATCAAATCCGTCTCTTCTGCCTGCTTCCTCACTCAGGGCATGCTACGTAACATCTTCAAGTTGCTACCCCTACTCATGAGAAGCACAGTGACACAGGCCCTCATCACCAGCCGACTGGACTACGGCAACGCCCTCTATGTAGAAATAGCCGCACACCTCCTACAGAGATTTCAGACCACACAGAACGCCACAGCCAGACTCATTCTCGGCTTTCCCCGAGGAACCCATATCACATCCCACCTCAGACAACTCCACTGGCTCCCCTTACAGAAGAGATGCCAATTCAAGCTGCTGACCCACGCACACAACACTCTACACATCCAAGACCTGCATACATTAACCACCACCTGAATTTCCAGCAACTGTTGCGAAGACTCCCTTTCACTTGCCCATGCTCCTTGCATTTCCCGAAGAAGAAGTGGAGGACTCTCCTTCTCCCACATTGCAGCAAAGACCTGGAACAACCTCCCCACGCACCTCCAGACTATCACCTCACTTCTAAAATTCCGAATGGCCCCTGCTTGAATCAGTTTCCGCGACCTTCAGGCATCAGAATTCCCTATTGGGTGATTATCTGGACTTTATCAATCCTGATTGATTGATTGATTTTTCAGAAGGGGATGTTTCACTTTACAAGACTTGGAGTGTCAATCAAGCAAGAGACCTGGAAGAAGAATGGCTGGGAGTTAGAGGCCCCTTTATTGGGCAGACGTTCTGCTGTGCAGCCTTCAGACTCCAGAAAGACAGTGCTGTTGTGTCACAGCCAACACCATTGTCACCAACAACCAAATTATCCAACACAACCTCTGCAATGGTTTGTTTTCAAGTGGTGCAGAGGAGAAGGTAACAGAGGTTGAGCAAATGGCAGCATCAATGACCATTCAGAGGATGGTCCTGGACTATCTGTGTGGCCTAAAAGAGATCTACCTGGATCAAAACCATTTGTCTATTGGTATGGGAAGACACAACAATATCCAGACCTCGGTAGATGCCATCTTGCCTCCAGGGTATTGGCTTCAATGTCAAATTATAATTAAGTGGTTGTGATCTGGAGTGGACTGTCACTGGACACATGCCACATAATATATTCACACAGCTAAATGGTATTGACATTTGTAGGATTGATCAGCCAGATACCTGTGCCTACTTGTCAGGGACTGGTGGAGAGATTGTTCTCACTTCTCAGTTGTTCACACATGAATGCACCAGCCTATGCTCTGCCCACTTGATCCTCATCCACCATGAAGCTTACCTTTACTCCATAATATTGACATTTACTTTTTGCATTCCACAGGCCTTCTGTTCTTCTACATGAAGGCTCCATTATACTCCTGCTTACTGGACCGGTTTGGCCCTGCACCCAAGACAGACATTCTGAGAAGAAGAAGTCATTTTTGCATTTATATACAATATCATTTTTCCTTTCTTAACAATAAAAGTTTTTAGAACTGTGTGGGTCCGCCCTATTTTTTATTTTTAAACTATAGATAACATAACAATTAGATAACTTGGGACTTGAGACCTGAAGGATCGTTTGCATTTGGTAACTGAACTGTTATGTCATCTTCCACAACAGATATAATGATGTGATGCGCATCAATCTGATGAATGTTGTGCTTATGTTTGTATCACCTTTCCCCAACTCCCCCTTGCCATCCATTCATGAAACCCTAACCCTCTTCCTCCTGGTTGTGTGATCAATTGAGGTGTGACTTAATAATTTACAACATAAATGGATCACACACTCGGTGGGGAGGATGTAGTTAAAGCGATGCCAGCTGTTAGACGATCTTCTTAACAAAACAATAGCCCACACCAGCTCTAGTACCCACCCAGGCATGTGAGAGAGACATCATCGTAGTGCAGAGTCTTAGAGCAATGTCTGTCCAAGGATAGGTAGTTCTATTGTGCACTATGGCCTCATCCACAAAGGTAAAGTTCTACTTTTGGTGCAAGTTTACTCTTGCAGTGTAACTGTACTCTACCAGTAACTTTATGAGTAGTAACTTCATGAGTAGTAAGTAACAACTAGTAATTCCTTTTAAAATAGTAGGAGTTACAACTCGCAAAGTTACTTGTAAAGTTACTGAAGAAAAAGTTACTAGACGTAAACTTACACTGCAAGAGTAAAGTAATTCCAAAAGTGTCATTTACTTTACCTTGTGAATCAGGCCTTGTGTGTCTTACAAAATCTATACAACATGGAGTATCCTTCTCCTGAGTCCTGACTTGAGGTTGTTGTAAGTTTAGTTTTAATTATTTTAATAAATCAAATACTAGCTCCTCAGATTGCTTGCTAGTTGTTGTTTGTTTGATTTTTTTGTAATGGTGTTCTAAGTTTTCAGTGATTCACCAACTCTCTGTTTTCTTTCAGTTTAATTGCCTGTGATGAATAATCCTCGCAAGTATCCTTCAGAATAGGTGGGACCTCGTTTTGGGATGTCTTCCCTATTAGAGCTAGCCCACTACTACAACCAGTATTAAGAAGGCCTTTAGGAAACCCCGCAATAGGGTTTGGGAAGATTAGAGAGGTAGAAGACATTGCTTAATTTACTCAGGCCAGAACTAGTTAAGAACTGAGTACAGAAGTTGTTCTCAGAAAGGTGAGATTGCAACTTTTGTGAATGTTGTTGGGAGACCCCATTGGTGGTCAATAGTTGCAGATGGTAGGACAAGGGCAGTAACTAACTAATTTAGGTGGCTGGGTGCTGAAAAACCTCATCAAACAATAAAGTCAAACATATATTTAGTCAGTTTGCTGTCCCCACTCTGGTAGTGGGGTATACTAGACTGCAGGAAAAGATAAGTACCGAAGAATAGATACATAGCAAGTGTCTTCAAGTAGTTAATGTCCAGAGGGAAAAGTAGATGTACAGTACAATGTTTGACAATATCAGAGGACAGCTTCTCACCTCACTCTTGTCACTGCAAAACTGACTAGCAATGGAAAGTCAGATACTAAAGCTAAACACCCCTTTATGTTTTTGACATAGGAAACTCACCTTCTCTACCCTCAACAGGCCCACCCCCTCTCTCTGCAAAACTCCAAAAATATCCCTTTCCCCAAATCCCCTTCCCACTCACTCCACCCACAAAAGAGCCAAATACCATCCCCAAGCAAAACCCTAAACATTTCCCTTTCCCAAACTCGCCTTCCTACACATCCATTCACAACAATCCCTGCCATCCCCAAAATTTTTTAATAAAAGAGGTCTTTGAGGGCACTCAGGTCCTTTTGGACATTGCCCACCTTATGGGTCATGCTCTGCTGCACGAGCTCATAGAGGATACAGTATAGTAGGAGGTCGGTTGATGATGAATGATGATGAGGAGTTCCTGCTGTTCTGGCCTCATGAGACAGTTGTGGATCCCAGTTGCAGTCAGCAGCTGTGGCATTGCCGGGTTCCAGGTGAGCCTGGCTAGAGGCTTGTGCCTCCTCTTCCTTTTCCAAGGTCTCCAGCTGGTGGTATTCATTAGTCACGGCCTCCAAATTATGGCGTCTCAGCCTGAAGGCTATCTCCCACAGGAATGGTTGGCCAGCTCCAGCAGGAGGAGTAGCTATATCATCAAGAAAGGAAAAGAACATTTATTTTGATGCTCAGCATAAATACATGTTCATACTGTCTAATGTGGCACAGTAGCAGAACATTGCTGGTCCCCTAAGGCCATTGGAATTTTTAATGTGATTAGTCGCGGGGCCAAGCTTTTCCTGCACGTGCATCACATAATGCAATCGCACTGACTGCAAGGAATGAAGCCAGACCACCAACATAATCAAAAAGTAATTTTAGTTTAAAGGATTTCCTAGAGTGAAACCGAACTGACAATTTGGGAGTTAATAAATGAAACAGCCATTAATGAGTAAGGCATATATGCTACATAATTACTTGACGTTATGTACAACATTAATGGAGACATGCTGGTGGGTCTGCTACTCTGCAGCATGTTTTTGGGACAGATGTAATGACACTATTAACTTATTATCATTAATTGCAATGGCCCTGCTCTTCTTCTGCTCCCACTTCAATTCAACCTTGAGTCCAAGCTCTAAACTTAGGGGCTGATTGAGTCGGGCAGATAGGATACTGAGTCACAGATGTGGTAGATAACAGATATCCCATCCGCCATATTACAGCAGATCTGGGGTCTCCAACATTTCCTGTAGTAAGAGCTACTTCTGTTCCATAAAACTCACCCTGAGCTACTAATATAACTTGTGTTTTAACAGTGACCCCATCAGACAAGATTAAATTAGTGACAACCATATGTCAGATACACGCAGTAATCACCTCAACTCATCAGTCATGTTTGCCAGCAGTAATTAAAAAAAGCTTTGCTAATGTGTTATATCTGTACATTAGTAATACACAAAAGCCACAGCTGCAACACATCCAGTAAAAAAGCAATAATATTAGCAACAGGTCTCCCTAACACCACATGAGTTTCAGCTTTAAATTTACCTTCAAAATAAATTCAACCATTTTTTTCCAAACGGCAGCTTATAAGGTCTGAAAATACACACATTTTGGCCTCAAACACATTTTTCAGTTTTGGTATCCAAATATTAATTATGTGTAGCAAAAGCTTCTAATAGAGTAGGCTCGGGAGTGCACAGGAGACCTACCTATAGGTAGCTGGAGAGCTACCAGTAGCTCATGAGCTACTCATGGGTGATGCCTGCAGTAGACAGTGCACAGAATATAAATGATGCCCTGTATTACAGCGAATGGGATATATTATTTTATTTGTCACGTTTGTCACAGAATATCCCATCCACCAAACTCTAAATCAGTCTCTTGTTCCCACACTACACCCTAGTCTCCAACAGAAATTATTTTCAACAAATATCTTCACTTGACTGTGGGGAGTTAGTGTAAGGGAAGGTAAGTTACAGGGATTGTGCTAAATAGTGGTTTAGAAGTAGAATGGTTGGGTGTCACTGATCATGTACTATGATTTTGCTTAGTTAGATTGGCTGAGGGAGGGAAACAATTGGACCCATAAATCCGTATCGAAGCCGTGGAATATAAGTCACTTGGGCAGAAAAATGTGGCAAATGGTGAGATGAAATTTACATTTTCGGTTACGACGTGACAGAAAGAATGATGAAGTATTAGTAGGTGATTGAGGGGCCACTGGGGAACTCACCTTGTCTTTTGTTTGTATGCATTGCAGACTTTGTGCCACACTGTTAACTGAAGCAGATGCACAATTCACCACCTTAACTGCAGCACAGAATTAAACTGTGCTGCAGTTTTAGGTGGTGAAATGCCATGGGCAAGAAGCAGATGGGTGGGAAATCTGCCTCGCTTAACAAATACAGTATTGTCAATAAGAAAGCAAGGCTTCTTACTCCTTGTCGGTGCCACCACTAGAACTGCTTCCCCTCGCTCGACCTGCTGGGCCTCCTCACCGTCCCTGGCTGGCTGCCACTGGCAGCAGCTTTGGAAGACTCTGCGCCTAGACAAAAACATAATGAACCCATTTTAGATACCAAATTTAACCACCAAAGTAATTATTTTGAACAAGGTACCACAGTAACATCTCACTAAAGTTAGGTTAACTATCAGTATCTTCTATCGTAAATATCAGTTTGAGAGGTTTGGTTGATGAAATTTTAAAAACCAGGTAGTGAACCAAAAACATTTTTCTCCTGATGCATCGATGAGGCTATGAATGGATAAAAATGAAAAGTAACGAAGCGGTGGAAGGGAATGCAGAGGACATATGGTATTGATTAGCAATTGTCCTTCCTGCCATGCTAAACTGCTAGTGTAAAAATTGGGTGTCCATGACCACTATATCTCTGTGCGTCTGATTAAAAAAGCCTTCTCAACCAACATGTTTGGTGAATGCTTAAGCCTGTGTTCCTCTTTACATTATCAAACATCTGTTCTCTTAAGAGTACTGCACAAGATATGTAAAAGAGGGACAAGGGAAAGCATTTGTAAAAAGGGAGCAGAAGAAAGCTACAGATGGGAGAAAGTCAGCTAAGTAAACAGGAAATATAGAAAACACAGGGAAATGCAGGGATAGCAAACATTAGGGGTCGATTACGATGTTGTTCGGAAAGCATTCAAACCGAACCAGTCTCAGAACGGTTTCCAACTGAATCGGATTCAGGGAGTCCGACTGACCGATTACGATGGTTCCGGATACCATTCGGTCGGACTCCCATTGACTTCAATGGCTGAATACACAGGCTCTCATTGAAGAAAGTGGTGGCTGGGGAAAATCGTGCACCCTGTGGTGGGTACCCCCATGGTGCCTGGCACACTGTGCATGGTTGCAAAGAGGGGTCCCTTGGGTACCCACACGGGTCCCATTCGGAAGGCTCCAGGTGAAGGGGGGCTTGCTACGGGCCCCCAAAGTCAGATTCCGACAGTCGATCCGTGTCGGGACAACCGATTCAGAAAGGCTGTCTGAATCTGACATCGTAATCGCTCGGTTGCAAACGCGGTCCGTTGACCTGTACGAGTCAGCTCTGAATGACTCGGTTCCTCCGAATGCCATCTGGAACCGAGTCGGACTGACTTGGAAAGTCTAAACGCTTTCCGAACATCGTAATTGGTCATTCGGAAAGCTTTCAGAATCGGTCTGAAAGACGGGTTCTGAATTGGATTCAGCAGACCCGAATCCGTTTGGAGCCTTTCCAAATTACTTCGTAATCGACCCCTTAGTAGGGGAGTTGAAAAAAGTAATAACAGAAGGTATAATACATTACAAGTGGGAACAGTTAAAACTAAGAAATGAAAATAAACATGACTAACTAGGGCCAGCATCACCATCCGCCTCGGCACTGGTAGTGGTAATGGTCCCACTTGCCGTGGCGATAGTGGGGGCGGCAGCCACTTGGCCCTTGGATGCGCTCTTCCCCTTGGATCCTTATGAAATGAATAAAGATAAAAAGAACAATGATCAGTGTTACTCTCAACAAAAAAACATTTTGACCGACAGCATTGTACTTTTTAATTCAGATAGCGTATTTCTAGCTTCCTATCTAAAATTACATTTTAAACAATTCATTCATTACAACAAAGGATCTTTGCTTCCCTGCCCCCTGTAAGTATTGATGGGCCAAGTTGGTCTCCCTTTGCTTACTGCAGATCAGGGAAATTGGAATTTTATGAGCTACATAAAGCCACAGAGAAGAGTGATAGCACCCCTCAGATGACACTGTCATATTAATGACATCCCTTAAATCAGCAGAAGCGAGCACCTGGCTAACACTGGAACAGAATCCTGGAAGTATCATTCACTTGACGTTCACTCCACTCCTAGAGTCCTACACCTTCCCTTCCAGGCTGGCACCATGCACCACTACTCTGGAAACTACGGCCCAGACTTATCAAGGGTTTGTGTTGTGCATTGGCAATGCAAACCCTGAAGTGATATTTACCAAGCAATGCAAAGCCATCTTGTGTGGTCCTATGTGGCATGGAAAATCTGGAGTAACGTAAGTAGGCAGAGCAAGTTGCTGCCTTGTATTACTCTGCACTGGGAAGGCATTCCATGTTAAATGGGTGGAGACTGAGAATGGGTGTTCCAACACGTCCGCCCATGTATACTATTTTGGGGCATTTCCAGATTTTCAGATGGTAAACCTGGGAATGCATCAAAATGCTACTCCTTCCCAGTGGAGGTGCATGGAACAAGGAAAATGTGTTTATTTCTCCTCATTTTTCCTCTTTCTAAGTGTGCTTCATTCTGCTGCAGCACACATAAAAAGAGGAAAAAGCATCTAAAGATTGTTTTTGTGCAGGAAGGTGTCCCTTCCATTCCATTCCTTCCATTCCTTTTGAAACAAAGACTTGCAAGCACTCTCTGATGAACAAAGTTAATTTCTTTATGCAAGTGGCATACCCTAATATTAACGTTAACAAAAAATTGCTTGACTGAATATGAATGAGTTCATTTATTATAAAATCTAAATTACATGTGGGTATTTATGAAATTGTGTTTATATATATTCACTGAAAAAACCATAGGTTTCAGGCACGTTATAGTTAGAAATTAGCATTTAAAAAACCTTAGAAATTCACTGAAAAAACCATAGGTTTTAGGGATAGTTATAGTTAGTTGGACATTTCACTCGTACAAAACCAGTGAAATTCCCCGTTATAGTTAGTTCAGCTAACTATAACTCGCGCCCCCGCAATGCACTGCTGATGACATCACATATTACATCACTCATGACATGGTCAGTGACATCACTCATGACATCACTGATGACATCTCAAATGAAGCGAAGCAGTTTGCTCCCGCCCTGTCATTGCAAACAGCAGTGTCCCGGGACACTGCAGGAGCCGGCCCTGGGGGGTGGCGGTCCCCAGGGCCATCACAGGCTCCAGGAGGGGGGCCGCGCGGCCCCCCTCCCAACATCTGCACAGCCCCGGGGAGGTGGTGGTCCCCGGGGCTCGGGGGTCCGTCACCGACCCCCAAATTTGAATAATTAGTGCCCCGGAGAGGTGGCAGTCCCCGGGGCGTGTGGGGGGGCTCGAGCCCCCCCACACAGGTATTTTAAAACAAAGGAGAGCCCCGGGGGGTGGCGGTCCCCGGGGCAGCGGGGGGGGCGTGTGTCCCCGCAAAATTATTAATCAAAGCCCCGGGGGGTGGCGGTCCCTGGGATTTGGGGGGGGCTTGGAGGCCCCCACGCATAACAAAACAAAGCCCCAGGGGGTGGCGGTCCCCGGGGCTGCGGGGGGGCCGTGAGGCCCCCGCAAATATTTATGGAAAGCCCCGGGGGGTGGCAGGCCCCGGGGCTGCGGGGGCCTCCCTGGGCCCCCGCTATAAAATTTTCGCATGCCCCCGGGACTTGGCCCACCCGGGGGCTAAATATTAACGAAGCGCGGGAGTCCGCGCTTCGTTTTTTTTCTTCACGGCGGGATTCGCGGATCCTAAGCGAATTTCGTCGTTTAAAAAAAAAAAATGCTTTTTGGGCCCTGGGGGTCCTTGTTAGACCCCCTGAGCAGGCCTAGGGGTCAGGGTGTTTCTACCCTGCCCCTTTTCTTTTTCGCATTTTTATTCTGGTTTCTTGTGACTCGTTTCTACCGAGTCACAAGATGGCTGCCAACACTTCCTGGTTTGGAGTGTTGACAGCCAATTAGAATAAAGCTCGTGGTCGGGAGGGTCCGCGGATCCTCCGTGCCTCTAAATATCGAAACTTTTATTTTTGATTTTCTCAGCAACTACTGAACGGATTTACACCATTTTTAAAAAGGTCGCTTTCTGAGCCAAGCAGTACCTTTTTGCCAGATTTGGGGTAAATCCGTTCAGTAGTTTCGGCTGTAGCCTTGCATAAAGTTTCCTATGGGAAATTGATTTTTTGACTCTTATTTTTTGAATTTCTCTGGAATTACTGAACGGATTTACACCATTTAAAAAAAAGGGCGCTTTCTGAACCAAGCACTACCGTTTTGCCAACTTTGGTGTAATTCCATTCAGCAGTTCGGGCTGCAGCCGTGGCTAAAGTTTCCTAAGGGAATTAACATGGAGAAAACATGTTTTGGGACCCCCCTTTTTTCTCGGCCCCCGCTTGCCGAATCACCCCGAAACTTTCAGGACAGGAGCTGACCGGAGCGCCCCACTAGTTTTGAAAAGTTCGCAATGATTCGTCAACCGGCGCTAAAGTTATTGGGAAAACAAAAAATGCTTTTCCTATGGAAACTAGGTCCTAACTATAACTATCTACTGGCGACCGCCAGTAGATAATATATATATATATATACACATATTTAAGTTTTATATAATATATGTATATAGTTAGGTTGATGTTTTACCCACACAAAACTATAGAATATATAGTTATTTTTCTGTGGAAACTATAACTTGTGGCCTAGGGATGGACTGTTCCCATGAGGCATAGGGTCAAGACTGATTTGCATATGGCTGGGTCTAAACTGGGGTGGCATGGTGAGCAAAAGAATAATGGATCTAACCTAGATCTCTTGACTGGGGGTGAATGTTTGATTTGCTCTGCATTCCGTCCATCATCTGTGTGTCTTTTGCTTTCTCGCCCTAAGTGAGCCGGGTATGCCCAGACGTGGGTCCCCGGCTCACTGTGTCACTGGATTCAAGCTAGCCTGGCTGATGAGGGGTGATGCCCCGAAACCGGTCACAGCATGCTTGTTTCCAGTCCAGGGAGGACTTGGCTTTGCAGTTCGGGCTGGACTGTTCCCATGAGGCACAGGGTCAAGACTGATTTGCATATGGCTAGCTCTAAACTGGGGTCGAATGGTGAACAAAAGAATGATGGATTTAACCCAGATCTCTTGACTGGGGGTGAATGTTTGATTTGCTCTGCATTCCGTCCATCATCTGTGTGTCTTTTGCTAGGGTTACTTTGCGGCATGAGTTATAGTTTCTACATGTCAGAATGGGAACCAGCATTAAAGCACCTGAGATACCAACCATACAGAAATGTATAACATGTCAAAGTAATGTGATATAAGGAAACAAGCGATATGGAACAATGTAACAATGTAATGATGATTCAAAGACAATCGTGCTATATGTAAAAGAAAATAAAACATGTTTAAAAAAAAATGAGTTATAATTTCTACGTATATATATATATATATATATACGTTTCAACAGTCTGTAAAAAGCAATATTTTATCTTATTTATCATTATGAGATTTATTACAACTGCTTTTTTTAAATATCTAGTTTTTACAGTGCTATATGTATGTTTGATTTTAAGATGCTTGATTTTTATAAAATTTTATGGTTTTAAGATATTTATTCTGATATTTTATCTGACTAAATGATATATGAAACCATGAATTACAAATCCATCTACTGCTAAGCATTTTACGCTATGTCTATGTAAACAAAACTGGGTATATGGCACTTTAAGAAAATTCACAAAAATAGTATTTAATGGTACCTCCTTCTGTGCTAGCGCGTCATGTGATCAAGATCCTTGGGGATCGAAACGCGTCATGCTGTTGGAGTTGTGTGTGGAGCTGAATAAAATCTAATTTACACCGAGTCTGGGTCCGTACTCCATATCTGCGCAGTTAGAAAAAGAAACCGTGAGAGGAGAATTGCTGCATGCAAGTAACCGGTTTGGAATCCTCCGGTTAATTACGGACCCCCTCCGACATTGGGCAGTGGCCGCCATCAAAGGTTCCAGACTTGGGCTCAAGTCATACGTCCCCGATCCGGGAGGATTTTCGGCGGCAAGCCCCCCAGCAAGGAAGCAGTGAACAACCTACAGCCACAGCAAAGGTAGGCGAACGCGAGTCGAAGGACCCGCGGGGCGCAATTACCTTGTGGATGTGTACGGGACAATCACCAAACAGCTGGGTACGGAGGTGTGTGGAAGCATGAAGGGAGCGGGGAAACTGTTTACACCGCTTATCCGGCTCTGTTTCCCAATTAACATTATTCACAACAAAGCTCACTAGCAACACAATGTCAGCCGACGCGCTAAGAGAGAGAGAGGAAGCGGCGGCAGATATGTTTAATGACAGTATAATGCCGACACAAGACTTCAATACCCACAATGCACCATCAAATTCACATAATACCAGCCTCCGGGACAAAGTAAAGCAATTAGAGAGGCTGATGAGAAGTGAACAGAGCAAATGGTGGGAGGGCAAGTCCCTCCAGCGGTATCTTGATGTGGGGAGAGTCCCACGAGGACTACGCATCCTACTAGCCCCCAGCTATGAAAAACCGGATAAATCAATGATGAAAGAATGGGCAGAAACAAACTTAGAATCTTCTAATAAACTTATGATTATTCTAGTCAAATATGCAGAAACAGATCTTGCCAAAATCCAAATTGAAATAGACGACCTTAATGCTGAATTAAACACAATGGGGCAGCATGATGATCTTAAAAAACTGAAAGAAGAAATGATGAAAAGGCTAAAAAAAGACAAAGATAAAATAAGGGAAAGAAAGGCTTATTAATTTCACCGTGACCGCATGGACTACGAATGCAGCCGCATATTCACATTTGCCAAGAAGTATGACAAACTAAAAATATCCAAGTATGGCGGAACATTCCAGGGGCCCTTAACTGGTCAGGCACAACCTGAAAGATTACCAGAGGCAATATCCAATTCAGACCTAAGCTCAGGTCGGGAAAGTGAAACTGAATCGGAGGCCCGATCTCAGGCAATGAAGCAAGTACCAGCCAATATTCCTTTGGAAGATGAGGTAGATTTTTTATGCCTCGAGCGCAGGGACACCCTGCGCCCAAGAAACAGGAACAGACAAGCAGGAATTCAACCACCAAACGAAGGGAGAGAAGGCAAGCCAAACAGCGACGTACAGCAGCAAAAACCGCAACAGAAGAGACAATCAAGGCGCAACTGGAGACGATGTTATGTTATGTTAATTGGAGCTTCTAAAGCGCATATCACCAACTGGTCTCTAAGCGCTGTGAGAGAAGGCACCATAGCAGCTCTACTGAGTAGTGCGCCCTAACCAGGCCAAGATTGTGCCCCAGACTTCTATGAAAAGGATGGTTTTTAATTTTTTCCTAAAAGGGAGAAGTGCTGGTTCTTTGCGGAGGCCTTCCGGCAACTTATTCCAGAGCTGGGGAATCAATGTAGAGAAAGCTCTGCTCCCCTTGGAGGAGCTCAGGAAGCGAGCGCAGGATAGTAACCCAGCATCTGAAGACCGAAGGGAGCGCCCTGGTACATAAGTTACCAAGCGTTCTTTAATATATGCTGGGGCCTGTCCATGGATTGCTTTATGGGCTATACATAGCCCCTTGAATCTGGTTCTCTGCTTCACTGGAAGCCAGTGTAGCTGCTGTAGTAGCGCGGTAGCATGGGCCCTCCTAGGGAGCCTGAAAATCAGTCTGGCAGCGTTGTTCATGACTACCTGAAGTTTTGTTAGCTCCTTCTCTGGAAGGCCAACATACAGTGAATTCCTGTAGTCTAAACGAGAGATAATCAGTGCAGGCACTGCCATGCGAAGTGCGGTGAACGACAGAAGGGGGGAAAGTTTGCGTAACAATCTTAGCAGCCCCACACATGTTCCCACCACGGCAGAAACTTGGTGAGACATGGAGAGTTTGGCATCTAATTTTATCCCCAGACTCTTTACAACTGGGGCTGGCTTTGGAGTAGGGCCCAGCTCTTGAGGCCAGAATTGGTCACTCCAGGGGTTAGTATCTGTGGTGACAGCCAAAACCTCAGTTTTATCGGGGTTAATTTTGAGGAAGTTGGCTGTCATCCAGTTTATTGTGAACTTCAGGATGTTCTGTATTCGAACATGGGCCGAGGGGGAGTTAGCAATCTGGATGATGATTTGGGTGTCATCTGCGTAGTTAAAGACTTGGCACTCCATACCAGATAAAGCCGCCACCAGGGGGTAGAGGTAGGCGTTAAAGACGAGGGGAGACAGTGCCGATCCCTGAGGGACGCCGCACGTCAGCCCACCAGAATCAGAAACCTGGTCAGCAAGTTGGATCCTTTGCGATCGGTCTGATAAGTAGGAAGTGAACCATTGGAGTGCTACCCCCTGAACTCCTAGTTCCTCCATCCGCGACAAGAGTAGGCCATGGTTGACTGTATCAAATGCCGCGGACAGGTCTAGCAGAACCAAGGCACAAGGTTTTTTAGTATCTGCCATCAGCCTGAGTTCATCCAGAACTGCCAACATCACTAGCTCTGTGCTGTGGTGAGCCCTAAAACCAGCCTGTTTTGTGTGAAGGAGCTGATTGCTCTCTAGGTGGTGGGTGAGGGTTTTCAGCACATGTTGCTCCAGCACCTTTGCCAGGAAAGGGAGCTGAGAGATAGGCTTAAAGTTTTTAAAATTTGCTGCATCAGCCCCAGGTTTTTTCAGTAGAGGTCTAACTCTAGCCTCTTTAAAACTGGTTGGGACAAGGCCGGTTTTAAGAGATCGATTTAATAAATTGAGGACCTCATTTTCCACCGCGGGAAGTGCCATGCGAAACACCATAGGTGGACAAGGGTCCGCAGGTGAACCTGATTTGGTCCGTGCCATGAGGGAGCGCAGAGAGTCGTAATCTAACTCAGGGAAAGATAAAAGGGGTGTATCGTAGGCAGGAAGCGTAGGAGCCGCCACAGGAGGGATCTGGACAGCAGGGGTTTGGTGGATGACTGCCAGGAGGTCATTAACTTTGTGCAGAAAATAAGTCTGAAATTTATTGCAGTCTGTGGGACAACCTAGGGGACTCTGTTCAGGTGACTGTCTTAGCTCTGTTATGATCCGAAAAGTCTCCTTCTGTTTATTCTCGGCGGCCAAGATCCTGGATTCATAGAATTCCGCCTTCCTGGCTATGATGGCTTTTTTATAGGGGGCAAACTTAGCTTTGTATTCGGCGAGCGCACCTGGGTCGTATGTTTTACGCCAGGCTCTCTCAAACCGACGTAGCGTTTGTTTTTCCTCTCTGAGTGCCACATTAAACCAGGGGGCCCCTTTACCCTTGTGCCTCACTCTCTCTCTACGAGCGGGAGCAACTTTGTCAATATCATTCCTCATCCTAAATGCGAAGGACTCGCTTTCCTGGTCAAGGGTACCCTGCACTGAGTTTTTTGGAGCTGAGTTACGCAGGGTTGTAACTAGAACATCTTCTTTTATTTTCTTCCACCCGCGTAAGACTTTCCATTCTGGGGGGGGAGAGGGAGTCCTACCTGCAAGGGGGATTATGCACCTGATCAGGAAGTGGTCGGACCAGGCGCAGGGACTGATATCTACTAGGCTGATAGAGGGGTCGGTGGTCCAGACTAGGTCGAGGGTGTGGCCTTTTTCATGGGTGGGGGCCTTAATAAGTTGTCTAAGTTCCAGGGTAGTCAGAGCCTCTTCCAATTGTATGGCATGGGTATCTCTAGGTACAAGGTTCCAGTGTAGGTTGAAATCTCCTATTACCATGACATTTTGGTACCGGGAACGGAGGTCGCTCACTAACTCTGTAAAGCGCTCAAGGAATTTAGTAGAGGTTTGAGGGGGGCGATAAACCACCACTAGGACTAAGCAGGATGTCTTGAAGAGAATCTTAGCTCCCAAGATGTCTGCGCCCTCGATGTTGTCGGTGACTATTGTGTTTAACGCTAGTTGTTTGTTATATAACAAAGCAACCCCCCCACCTCTTGTGTCTCCCGTTCTGTTATGCCATAGGGCTGTGTAGTCTGGAGGCAGGGCTGCTGTCATGTCTGGTATTGAGGAATCTTTAAGCCATGTTTCCGTGATCCCCAGGATGTCTATAGAGTTGTCCTGGAGGAGTGAAAAAACCTCCAAGTTGTGTTTCTGCAGAGAGCGGGTATTTAGAACTGCTACCCGTAGTTCATGTGGGCTAACAGACTTTCCCTGACTAAGGGGGTGGTGTGTGACACCTACTTTCCCCGCTACATATGAACTGGACAATAAGCCTTCTGCTCTTAGGATGTCTGCTACATTGTTATTTAGGAAGGCAGACCCACGGGCTAAGGCCAAGATTTGTTCTGCCGTATATATAATGTACGGGCCAGGGGTTCTGGCCCCTGGTCCCGGCGGGGCTCGGACGGGCGCAGACGGGCTTGCCTTAGGCGCGCCTTCGGCGCGCCAGCGGCGTGCGCGCGATGAATAAAACACAAATATCCAGCAGCCAAACCATCATTAATCTTACTGATGTCACTCTCAATGAGGCAGAGAAACAGCTCTTAGCTCTTGGCTTATCATATTGCCCCTAGAGTTCTTTTAACTATGCGGCTACAAGGATGGATTTATTTAAAAGCATCCGAAAGTTAAAACTCAAAAAATACTTTTTTCTAATGGAGCAGAACCAGAGTAAAAAACAAGTCTTGAATAGTCAGCCAACTTGTTCCCCATCGTCAAATCTAACATCAACTGACATGCCAACCCTACAAATATTGTGTGACCTAGCCAATGAAAGTGATACCTCATCACAAAATAGAAGACAGGAAAACAGTGAATCTGTACAACAGAGGATTACAACTCCATTCAAACCTCGCTCAACATTCAATCCAATTACCCTCAGGGACTCGATTGACATCTTTAACGAGCAGGTTACAAATAGCATTAAAAAATTGAACTACGCTGTAAACAACAAAACGAAAGCTAAGATTGACAAAAGCATATTACAATATCACCAATTGATGAGCAAACTAAACAAAAATAATGACATCATTATTCGGAACTCTGACAAAGGGGGTAATCTTGTACTATGGAGTAAAAAAGATTATATTGAGGAAGCATTGACACAACTAAAGGACAGAGAGTGCTATCTGCGTTGTGATCAACAAACCCTCAAAAATATGTACAACATTTATGGAATGAAGCTTATAGCTTGGAAAAACGCGGGACTCTTGACACAGGATGAACATAAATACATGAGAAATGAGAATCCCGTGACTCCAGTAATGTACTTCATACCCAAAGTGCATAAAAAAACCCTTAAGCCCCCAGGCCGGCCAATTATATCAGCCTGTAATAACCTGTTAGAAAAGACCTCACGTTATGTGGACTTCTTTCTTCAAAGCCATGTACAAGGACTGCCCTCATATATTCGTGATACAGGGGATTTTCTTTCCAAAATTCAAGATATTGTCTGGCAAGACAACTACCTGTTAATCACGTTGGATGTCACATCCTTATATACTTCCATCAAACATCAAGACGGACTAAGGGCTTTAAGACATTACTTAGCACGTAGGGGTCCGGACTTTGAGCAACACAGTGCAATGCTGGTCAATATGGTTGAATTCTGTTTAAACAATAATGTCTTTTTGTTTGAAAACTTTTTGTACCAACAACAACGTGGTGTTGCTATGGGGGCCAGCTTCTCCCCCAACTATGCATGTATGCATATGGGATGGTGGGAGGAGTTGGTCCTCCATAAAGAATACAATATGCAAATGACCAACAATGTCATAAAATGGGTCAGATATATAAATGACTTATTTGTGATCTGGAGAGGGGCTAAAAATGAGGCTGAATCATTTATACAGAAACTAAATGACAATGATTTGAGTCTTCATTTTACTGCAGACAGTCCAATATCAGTGAATTTTTGGGATGTACAGGTTTACATAAAGGAAGGGCAGTTACACACCACACTACATAGGAAACCTACTGCAGGTAATTCGGTATTGCACGCCAGCAGCGCACATCCCAGCCATCTTATCAAAAGTATACCTTTTGGTGAGATGTTGCGGCTGAAGCGTATATGCAGCAACAAAGAAGATTTGCAAGAGGCACAAACAGCCAGCAAGAGTAGATTCCTGGCAAGAGGATATTCATCAAGCTGCATTGATACTGCTATCAAAAAAAGCAATGAATTATGTAGAGAAACCCTCCTCAACAAGAAAGTTAGACCTAATCGATCTGATACAGGAGAAGACGATACATTCAGGTTCATCTTTGGGTTCAGTAAACAGGGTAGAACTATCAAAATTTGATCAATAGGAATTGGCCCATTGTTTTGGGAGATCCGGTCATTGGTCATCTCCTCCCCAGAAAAGCAGCCATAACATTTAGTGGGGCACCCTCTATGAGAAATGGTGAGAAATGATTTGGAGGGTACAATCAAAGGTACTTGGCTTAGTCAACGCAAGGGGTTCTATAAATGTAAAACATGCAAGGCATGCCACCAGGGCATTAACACCACTACCTATAAGACACCATTTAATTCAATAGAAATCCCTATCACCAAGTCCTTGTCATGCAAAACGGATCATGCTATTTATGTGCTGGAGTGCCCTTGTGTGCTCAGATATGTAGGTAGTACTATACTACAGGGACACAAGAGGGTACTCCAGCACATAAGGGCAATTAAGAACCATGATCAAGCATATCCGGTAGCCCGGCATTTTGAAGACAGCCATAATGCAGACCCCACCTTGCTGAAGTATTTCATAATTGACAGCGTCCCTACTAGAAAGAGGGGAGGTGACCGAGTCAAAGCCCTTAGGCAATTGGAAACAAAATAGATTCTTAATCTTGATACCAAGCATCCGGGGGGCCTTAATCAAACAGAAGATTTATATACCTGTCTTTAGAACAAAACTAGACAGTCCATCAGTAGTAGGATGCTAATAAGAAAAATTACAATAAAAACTATAACCAACCAGAACTAAAATCACACTGAACCACTAGTCATTATAAGAAAAAAACATTACCAGACATTGTGTCTAGGGATTTTTCTTCATCGCCGCTTCCAGTCTCCTTGTTTTTATAAGCACACATAGTTTTAGGTACTTGGTTTTAGGGTTACACATTAGAAGTGTTTGTTTTACTGCACTTAGCACTTTATTTATTTTGTATTTTGCACTGACACTACATTCCCAGTTGAATTGTTTACAAATCGGACTAGCACATCCTCTAGTACTGCATGAGCACTAGCACTTTATTTCTCTGTGGAAACCAGTAAAGTAAAGGTATTTAAACCTGGATACGTTTCAACAGTCTGTAAAAAGCAATGTTTTATCTTATTTATCATTATGAGATTTATTACAACTGCTTTTTTAAATATCTAGTTTTTACAGTGCTATATGTATGTTTGATTTTAAGATGCTTGATTTTTATAACATTTTATGGTTTTAAGATATTTATTCTGATATTTTATCTGACTAAATGATATATGAAACCATGAATTACAAATCCATCTACTGTTAAGCATTTTTCGCTATGTCTATGTAAACAAAACTGGGTATATGGCACTTTAAGAAAATTCACAACAAATAGTATTTAATGGTACCTCCTTCTGTGCTAGCGCGTCATGTGATCAAGATCCTTGGGGATCGAAACGCGTCATGCTGTTGGAGTTGTGTGTGGAGCTGAATAAAATCTAATTTACACCGAGTCTGGGTCCGTACTCCATATCTGCGCAGTTAGAAAAAGAAACCGCGAGAGGAGAATTTCTGCATATATATATATATATATATATATATACACATACATATAATACCTACTGGCGGTCGCCCGTAGGTAGTTATAGTTAGGACCTTGTTTCTATTCAAAAAGCGTTTTTTGATTTGCCAATATCTTTGGCGCCGTTTGACGAATCTTCGCTAAAGTTTCAAACCTAATGGGGCGCTCCGGTCAGCTCCTGTCTTGAAAGTTTTGGGGTGATTCGTCAAGCGGGGGCTGAGAAAAAAGGGGGTCCCAAAACGCATTTTCCCCATGTTAATTTTCATAGGAAAAATTGGAACAGGCTACAGTCCGAACTGCTGAACGGAATTACACCAAATTTGGCAAAAAGGTAGTTCTTGGTTCAGAAAGCGACCTTTTTTTTAAATGGTGTAAATCCGTTCAGTAGTTCCTGAGAAGTTAAAAAAAGAAAACTTTCGATATCTGAGCACCGAGGAGGGTTCGCAAACCCTCCCAAGCACGAGCTCAATTCTGATTGGCTGCCAACACGCCAAACCAGAATGTGTTGGCAGCCATCTTGTGACTCGGTAACCGAGTTGGGGGTGTGCAGGGTGCGCATGCGCTCTCGCACGCTCCTCTCTCATTTCTCCCTGCGAGCGCCCCGCCTGTGCCAACCGTATGCTAGGTGATTCCCTCGGTCCTGAGAAGGGTTAAGAAAGTTGGCTCTCGAGCGTGCCCCACCCCTGCCCCTCCTCGACCAGGACGGTAATGAATAAAGAGCCACGGACACATGCGGAGTGCGAGAATGAGAGGTGGGGCTGGCACGGTGCCCGGACACAGAGCCCTGGCAGCGTGCCCAGCTTCTTGTTTGAGCGAGTGCCAGCTGGCTTCCCCACATGCTGTGGCCGTCCCCGCTCCAGCCTGCTCTCGCCATGCCACAGCGGGATCACAGGCAGAGCCCCCTCCCCCATTTGCGGACAGCGGCAGTGCAGGCCGGGATTGGGACCACTGCTTCGCGCAATAAAAACACCCATTGTGCAAGTGTCATGACCCAATTCAGTGTGTGGTGCATGCTGTACAAATGGTCACTGCAAGTCAATGTGCAAACAAAGCCCCCTTAGAAGCTGCAGCATAGCCGCTATGCTGCACAGGGCGCTGCTGAGTTGTGCACGACTGCACAGACCAAAAAGATAAGCAATCGGCACAGCTCAAACATGGTTCTTAACATTTTATGCGGAGGTAAGATAGGTCAGTGGGTTAGCATGCCTGCGACATATCTTTGATCGACTTGGTGTTGGAATTTTGGCGATTCAACTAGGCTGTCAATTCTTCAGTTGTTGAAAAGCATTGGCCACAATATAAACTCACACTCTTGCAACCAAGCTCAATGAAGTGCAGCGTATTACACAGTTATAGAGTATGAGGGGCTATAGAAACACAATACTACAGAATACAATATAATTGAATGGAACTTCAGCTGCACTTAGATAACCCTGTTCACAATACATGAGGAACAAGGTTTCGAGAGAAGTGAGGCATGTTTTCCCACCCTGGCGACGAAGGTACATTTCCAAACTCCTGCAAGCAGGGCCACCAGCAGCACTGTTTTAAAGGCCGAGGTCACGGGCACACCAATCAGCTTTGAAGCAATTATCACCTCGGTGATGGCCAATAATAAGTGTGTCATACCTAGATCTCAAACTATGTCTATCGCAGAGTGCAAAAGAACGATCCATAAGAAAAGCATTTCTGGTTGTTTATAACATTATATGTCTATATATATATCTCTCTCCTTATATATATATTATCTACTGGCGGTCGCCAGTAGATAGTTATAGTTAAAACCTATTATCCATAGGAAATCCGCGACATTCTATTTGAAATAACGTTGGCGCCGGTTGACAAATCTTCGCGAAAGTTTCCAACTTGTTGGGGCGCTCCGGTCCGCTCCTATCCTGAAAGTCTCGGGGTGATACGTCAAGCGGGGCCGAGAAAAAGGGGGGTCCCAAAACGCGTTTTCCCCATTCATTTTTCCATAGGAACCTTTAGTCGCAGCTACAGCCCGAACTGCTGAACGGAATTACACCAAATTTGGCAAAGAGGTAGCCCTTGGTTCAGTGTCGTGCCTTTTGCTTAAATGGTGTAAATCCGTTCAGTAGTTCCTGAGAAAATCAAAAGTAAAGTCACATATATATCTGGGCGGAGCCTAACCACACATGTCATCGTGAGATCTGATTGGCTGTCAGCACTTCATCCTGGAATTGCTGGCAGCCATCTTGGGACCAATATAAATGATAGTACCTCATTGAAATGCATTGTAGTGAATAGAAGATTTTGAGGGTCACCAAAAGGAGAACTATAAAGGGTGATAACAGGCTTTAGTTACATTAGAATTTATTTGTTGATGGTACCATACTAATTTTAGGAATTGTGGTGTATTCTAAGGTGGTTTTACCATGTGAAAAACCTTCTGCTGGGATATCATGTTTGAGAGAACACTATTTTCTCATGCTTGTCCCATGGAGGTTTGGAAGGTGCTCCAGAAGCTAAAATGAGAGCATATTTTCTGTAAATTCACATTATCTTTCTCACTCATGTGAGAATGAAGTCTGACATTCTCAGTAAAACATGTACATCCAACAAGGGCAGAGACTGTCAGTTGATTCCTTTGTGTTCTACTGCAGCTTCCCAGAGTGTTCTAAAGAACAACTAGAGTGCTAACAGCCTTACTTATGACAAAAGTATGGCACACCTGAAGCCATCTTGATTGGAATAAACTGGTAACACTTAAAACATTTAATTTAAAAAGGAACAAAATGATGGGGTTCATTTTGTCATAGAAATTATGGTTAGTGCTGTAGAAAGAAAAATTAGGACATATTTCAAGTGTGATCTCAAATATCTTCCTGTTATATTTCAACAGGAGCAGCCTGCCAGTTGATGCCTTTGTGTTCTACTGCAGCTTCCCAGAGTGTTATAAAGAACAACTAGAGCACTAACAGCCTTACTTATGACAAAAGTATGGCACACCTGAAGCCATCTTGATTGGAATAAATCGGTAACACTTAAAACATTTAATTTAAAAAGGAACAAAATGAGGGGTTCTTTTTGAAATAGAAATTATGGTTAGTGCTGCAGAAAGAAAAATTAGGGCATGTTTTAAGTGAGATCTCAAATCCTCTTCTATTTCATTAGAAAATTCTGACATGCAGACTGAAACAATCACTTTCAATACCAGCAGCAGACTACCAGTTAACTCCCTGGTGAGCAGTAGCTTTACTCCAGTGATCTAATGAGCAACTAGAGAGCTAACATTCTGATTTTATGGCAGATGTGAGACACATCTGAATGCCTTCTTGATGGAATCAAAGTAAAAACTGAAAGCATTTCCTACTGAGGAGACTGCAGTAAATGAAGAAATTAGGAAACTTCATAACAAAGAAGTCTTCCAAGATGGCCACCAGTGAAAAAAGAGCCCAAATGTAGCACAAATATTACCCAGATGTAGCCCACATATAGCCCAATGACAAAAGTGTGCAAAACACTTTTTATTTTTAGTTTTTTGCAGTTTTATGTAGTGCAGACTGGTCAGGTATTGGAGCATTGCATCTTAAAACATGACCCCCTACACTACAAAAACACCACTGCACTACCTTAAACCCTAAAACACTACCCCCAGCACGACCCCTACACTACACAAGCACCACTGCACTATCCTAAACCCTAAAACACTACCCCCAGCACGACCCCCTACACCACCCAAAACACCACTGCACTAACCTAAATCCTAAAACACTACCACCAGCACGACCCCCTACACTACCCAAACACCACTGCACTACCCTAAAACATGACCCCTACACTACACAAACACCCCTGCACTACCCTAAACCCTAAAACACTACCCCCAGCACGACCCCCTACACTACACAAGCACCACTGCACTACCCTAAACCCTAAAACACTACCCCAGCACGACCCCCTACACTACACAAACACCACTGCACTACCCTAAACCCTAAAACACTACCCCAGCACGACCCCCTACACTACCCAAACACCACTGCACTAACCTAAATCCTAAAACACTACCCCCAGCACGACCCCCTACACTACCCAAACACCACTGCACTACCCTAAAACATGACCCCCTACACTACACAAACACCACTGCACTACCCTAAACCCTAAAACACTACCCCCAGCACGACCCCTACACTACACAAGCACCACTGCACTACCCTAAACCCTAAAAACACTACCCCCAGCACGACCCCCTACACTGCCCGAACACCACTGCACTGCCCTAAACCCTGAAACACCAGCCCCTGCATGACCCCCTACACTGCCCCAACACCACTGCACTGCCCTAAACCCTGAAACACCACCCCTAGCACGACCCCCTACACTGCCCGAACACCACTGCACTGCCCTAAACCCTGAAACACCACCCCTTCACGACCCCCTACACTGCCCGAACACCACTGCACTGCTCTAAACCCTGAAACACAATCCCCAGCATGACCCCCTACACTGCCCGAACACCACTGCACTGCCCTAAACCCTGAAACACTACCCCCAGCAAGACCCCCTACACTGCTCGAACACCACTGCACTGCCCTAATCCCTGAAACATCACCCCCAGCAAGACCCCCTACACTGCCCGAATACCACTGTCCTAAACCCTGAAACACCACCCCTAGCACGACCCACTACACTGCCCGAACACCACTGCACTGCCCTAAACCCTGAAACATTACCACCAGCATGACCCCCTACACTGCCAGAACACCACTGCTCTGCCCAAAACCCTGAAACACCAGCCCCAGCACGACCCCCTACACTGCCCGAACACCACTGCACTGCCCTAAACCTTGAATCACCAGCCCCTGCACGACCCCCTACACTGCCCGAACACCACTGCACTACCCTAAACCCTGAAACATCACCCCCAGCACGACCCCCTACACTGCCCGAGCACCACTGCACTGCCCTAAACCCTGAAACACCAGCCCCAGCACGACCCCCTACACTGCCCGAACACCACTGCCCTGCCCTAAACCCTGAAACACCAGCCCCAGCACGACCGCCTACACTGCCCGAACACCACTGCACTGCCCTAAACCCTGAAACACCAGCCCCAGCACGACCCCCTACACTGCCCGAACACCACTGCACTGCCCTAAACCGTGAAACACCAGCCTCAGCACGACCCCCTACACTGCCTGAACACCACTGCACTGCCCTGAACCCTGAAACACCAGCCCCAGCACATCACCCTACACTGCCCGAACACCACTGCACTGCCCTAAACCCTGAAACACCACCCCGTGCATGACCCCCTACACTGCCCAAACACCACTGCACTGCCCTAAACCCTCAAACACCACCCCCAGCGCGACCCCCTACACTGCCCGAAAACCACTGCACTGCCCTAAACCCTGAAACACCACCCCTGCAGAACCCCCTACACTGCTCGAACACTATTGCACTGCCCTAAACCCAGAAACACCATCCCCAGCACGACCCCCTATACTGAACGAACACATCTGCACTGCCCTAAACCCTGAAACACTACCCCCAGCAAGACCCCCTACACTGCCCGAACACCACTGCACTGCCCTAAACCCTGAAACATCACCCCCAGCAAGACCCCCTACACTGCCCGAACACCACTGCCCTAAACCCTGAAACACCACCCCCAGCAAGACCCCTACACTGCCCGAACACCACTGCACTGCCCTAAACCCTGAAACACCAGCCCCAGCACGACCCCCTACACTGCCCGAACACCACTGCACTGCCCTAAACCCTGAAACACCACCCCCTGCACGACCCCCTACACTGGCAGAACACCACTGCACTGCCCTAAACCCTGAAACACCACCCCTGCACGACCCCCTACACTGCCCGAACACTACTGCACTGCCCTAAACCCTGAAACACCACCCCCAGCACGACCCCCTACACCACACAAGCACCACTGCACTATCCTAAACCCTAAAACACTACCCCCAGCACGACCCCCTACACTACCCAAACACCACTGCACTAACCTAAATCCTAAAACACTACCACCAGCACGACCCCTACACTACCCAAACACCACTGCACTACCCTAAAACATGACCCCCTACACTACACAAACACCCCTGCACTACCCTAAACGCTAAAACACTACCCCCAGCACGACCCCTACACTACACAAGCACCACTGCACTACCCTAAACCCTAAAACACTACCCCCAGCACGACCCCCTACACTACACAAACACCACTGCACTACCCTAAACCCTAAAACACTACCCCAGCACGACCCCTACACTACCCAAACACCACTGCACTAACCTAAATCCTAAAACACTACCCCCAGCACGACCCTCTACACTACCCAAACACCACTGCACTACCCTAAAACATGACCCCCTACACTACACAAACACCACTGCACTACCCTAAACCCTAAAACACTACCCCCAGCACGACCCCCTACACTGCACAAGCACCACTGCACTACCCTAAACCCTAAAAACACTACCCCAGCACGACCCCTACACTGCCCGAACACCACTGCACTGCCCTAAACCCTGAAACACCAGCCCCTGCATGACCCCCTACACTGCCCCAACACCACTGCACTGCCCTAAACCCTGAAACACCACCCCTAGCACGACCCCCTACACTGCCCGAACACCACTGCACTGCCCTAAACCCTGAAACACCTCCCCCTTCACGACCCCCTACACTGCCCGAATACCACTGCACTGCCATAAACTCTGAAACACAATCCCCAGCATGACCCCTACACTGCCCGAACACCACTGCACTGCCCTAAACCCTGAAACACTACCCCCAGCAAGACCCCCTACACTGCTCGAACACCACTGCACTGCCCTAAACCCTGAAACATCACCCCCAGCAAGACCCCCTACACTGCCCGAATACCACTGTCCTAAACCCTGAAACACCACCCCTAGCACGACCCCTACACTGCCCGAACACCACTGCACTGCCCTAAACCCTGAAACACTACCCCCAGCATGACCCCCTACACTGCCCGAACACCACTGCTCTGCCCAAAACCCTGAAACACCAGCCCCAGCACGACCCCCTACACTGCCCGAACACCACTGCACTGCCCTAAACCCTGAAACACCAGCCCCAGCACGACCGCCTACACTGCCCGAACACCACTGCACTGCCCTAAACCCTGAAACACCAGCCCCAGCATGACCCCCTACACTGCCCGAACACCACTGCACTGCCCTAAACCGTGAAACACCAGCCTCAGCACGACCCCCTACACTGCCTGAACACCACTGCACTGAACCCTGAAACACCAGCCCCAGCACATCACCCTACACTGCCCGAACACCACTGCACTGCCCTAAACCCTGAAACACCACCCCGTGCATGACCCCCTACACTGCCCAAACACCACTGCACTGCCCTAAACCCTCAAACACCACCCCCAGCGCGACCCCTACACTGGCCGAACACCACTGCACTGCCCTAAACCCTGAAATACCACCCCCTGCAGAACCCCTACACTGCTCGAACACTATTGCACTGCCCTAAACCCAGAAACACCATCCCCAGCACGACCCCCTATACTGAACGAACACCTCTGCACTGCCCTAAACCCTGAAACACTACCCCCAGCAAGACCCCCTACACTGCCCGAACACCACTGCACTGCCCTAAACCCTGAAACATCACCCCCAGCAAGACCCCCTACACTGCCCGAACACCACTGCCCTAAACCCTGAAACACCACCCCCAGCAAGACCCCCTACACTGCCCGAACACCACTGCACTACCCTAAACCCTAAAACACTACCCCCAGCACGACCCCTACACTACCCAAACACCACTGCACTAACCTAAATCCTAAAACACTACCCCCAGCACGACCCCCTACACTACCCAAACACCACTGCACTACCCTAAAACATGACCCCCTACACTACACAAACACCACTGCACTACCCTAAACCCTAAAACACTACCCCCAGCACGACCCCCTACACTACACAAGCACCACTGCACTACCCTAAACCCTAAAAACACTACCCCCAGCACGACCCCCTACACTGCCCGAACACCACTGCACTGCCCTAAACCCTGAAACACCAGCCCCTGCATGACCCCCTACACTGCCCCAACACCACTGCACTGCCCTAAACCCTGAAACACCACCCCTAGCACGACCCCCTACACTGCCCGAACACCACTGCACTGCCCTAAACCCTGAAACACCACCCCTTCACGACCCCCTACACTGCCCGAACACCACTGCACTGCTCTAAACCCTGAAACACAATCCCCAGCATGACCCCCTACACTGCCCGAACACCACTGCACTGCCCTAAACCCTGAAACACTACCCCCAGCAAGACCCCCTACACTGCTCGAACACCACTGCACTGCCCTAATCCCTGAAACATCACCCCCAGCAAGACCCCCTACACTGCCCGAATACCACTGTCCTAAACCCTGAAACACCACCCCTAGCACGACCCACTACACTGCCCGAACACCACTGCACTGCCCTAAACCCTGAAACATTACCACCAGCATGACCCCCTACACTGCCAGAACACCACTGCTCTGCCCAAAACCCTGAAACACCAGCCCCAGCACGACCCCCTACACTGCCCGAACACCACTGCACTGCCCTAAACCTTGAATCACCAGCCCCTGCACGACCCCCTACACTGCCCGAACACCACTGCACTGCCCTAAACCCTGAAACACCAGCCCCAGCACGACCCCCTACACTGCCCGAACACCACTGCCCTGCCCTAAACCCTGAAACACCAGCCCCAGCACGACCGCCTACACTGCCCGAACACCACTGCACTGCCCTAAACCCTGAAACACCAGCCCCAGCACGACCCCCTACACTGCCCGAACACCACTGCACTGCCCTAAACCGTGAAACACCAGCCTCAGCACGACCCCCTACACTGCCTGAACACCACTGCACTGCCCTGAACCCTGAAACACCAGCCCCAGCACATCACCCTACACTGCCCGAACACCACTGCACTGCCCTAAACCCTGAAACACCACCCCGTGCATGACCCCCTACACTGCCCAAACACCACTGCACTGCCCTAAACCCTCAAACACCACCCCCAGCGCGACCCCCTACACTGCCCGAAAACCACTGCACTGCCCTAAACCCTGAAACACCACCCCCTGCAGAACCCCCTACACTGCTCGAACACTATTGCACTGCCCTAAACCCAGAAACACCATCCCCAGCACGACCCCCTATACTGAACGAACACATCTGCACTGCCCTAAACCCTGAAACACTACCCCCAGCAAGACCCCCTACACTGCCCGAACACCACTGCACTGCCCTAAACCCTGAAACATCACCCCCAGCAAGACCCCCTACACTGCCCGAACACCACTGCCCTAAACCCTGAAACACCACCCCCAGCAAGACCCCTACACTGCCCGAACACCACTGCACTGCCCTAAACCCTGAAACACCAGCCCCAGCACGACCCCCTACACTGCCCGAACACCACTGCACTGCCCTAAACCCTGAAACACCACCCCCTGCACGACCCCCTACACTGGCAGAACACCACTGCACTGCCCTAAACCCTGAAACACCACCCCCTGCACGACCCCCTACACTGCCCGAACACTACTGCACTGCCCTAAACCCTGAAACACCACCCCCAGCACGACCCCCTACACCACACAAGCACCACTGCACTATCCTAAACCCTAAAACACTACCCCCAGCACGACCCCCTACACTACCCAAACACCACTGCACTAACCTAAATCCTAAAACACTACCACCAGCACGACCCCCTACACTACCCAAACACCACTGCACTACCCTAAAACATGACCCCTACACTACACAAACACCCCTGCACTACCCTAAACGCTAAAACACTACCCCCAGCACGACCCCCTACACTACACAAGCACCACTGCACTACCCTAAACCCTAAAACACTACCCCAGCACGACCCCTACACTACACAAACACCACTGCACTACCCTAAACCCTAAAACACTACCCCCAGCACGACCCCCTACACTACCCAAACACCACTGCACTAACCTAAATCCTAAAACACTACCCCCAGCACGACCCCCTACACTACCCAAACACCACTGCACTACCCTAAAACATGACCCCCTACACTACACAAACACCACTGCACTACCCTAAACCCTAAAACACTACCCCCAGCACGACCCCCTACACTACACAAGCACCACTGCACTACCCTAAACCCTAAAAACACTACCCCCAGCACGACCCCCTACACTGCCCGAACACCACTGCACTGCCCTAAACCCTGAAACACCAGCCCCTGCATGACCCCCTACACTGCCCCAACACCACTGCACTGCCCTAAACCCTGAAACACCACCCCTAGCACGACCCCCTACACTGCCCGAACACCACTGCACTGCCCTAAACCCTGAAACACCTCCCCTTCACGACCCCTACACTGCCCGAATACCACTGCACTGCCATAAACTCTGAAACACAATCCCCAGCATGACCCCTACACTGCCCGAACACCACTGCACTGCCCTAAACCCTGAAACACTACCCCCAGCAAGACCCCCTACACTGCTCGAACACCACTGCACTGCCCTAAACCCTGAAACATCACCCCCAGCAAGACCCCCTACACTGCCCGAATACCACTGTCCTAAACCCTGAAACACCACCCCTAGCACGACCCCTACACTGCCCGAACACCACTGCACTGCCCTAAACCCTGAAACACTACCCCCAGCATGACCCCCTACACTGCCCGAACACCACTGCTCTGCCCAAAACCCTGAAACACCAGCCCCAGCACGACCCCCTACACTGCCCGAACACCACTGCACTGCCCTAAACCCTGAAACACCAGCCCCAGCACGACCGCCTACACTGCCCGAACACCACTGCACTGCCCTAAACCCTGAAACACCAGCCCCAGCACGACCCCCTACACTGCCCGAACACCACTGCACTGCCCTAAACCGTGAAACACCAGCCTCAGCACGACCCCCTACACTGCCTGAACACCACTGCACTGACCCCTGAAACACCAGCCCCAGCACATCACCCTACACTGCCCGAACACCACTGCACTGCCCTAAACCCTGAAACACCACCCCGTGCATGACCCCCTACACTGCCCAAACACCACTGCACTGCCCTAAACCCTCAAACACCACCCCCAGCGCGACCCCTACACTGGCCGAACACCACTGCACTGCCCTAAACCCTGAAATACCACCCCCTGCAGAACCCCTACACTGCTCGAACACTATTGCACTGCCCTAAACCCAGAAACACCATCCCCAGCACGACCCCCTATACTGAACGAACACCTCTGCACTGCCCTAAACCCTGAAACACTACCCCCAGCAAGACCCCCTACACTGCCCGAACACCACTGCACTGCCCTAAACCCTGAAACATCACCCCCAGCAAGACCCCCTACACTGCCCGAACACCACTGCCCTAAACCCTGAAACACCACCCCCAGCAAGACCCCCTACACTGCCCGAACACCACTGCACTGCCCTAAACCCTGAAACACCAGCCCCAGCACGACCCCCTACACTGCCCGAACACCACTGCACTGCCCTAAACCCTGAAACACCAGCCCCTGCACGACCCCCTACACTGCCCGAACACCACTGTACTGCCCTAAACCCTGAAACCCCACCCCCAGCATGACCCCCTACACTGGCAGAACACCACTGCACTGCCCTAAACCCTGAAACACCACCCCTGCACGACCCCCTACACTGCCCGAACACTACTGCACTGCCCTAAACCCTGAAACACCACCCCCAGCACGACCCCTACACTGCACGAACACCACTGCACCGCCCTAAACCCTGAAACACTACCCCCAGCAAGATCCCCTACACTGCCCAAACACCACTGCACTGCCCTAAACCCTGAAACATCACCCCCAGCAAGACCCCCTACACTGCCCGAACACCACTGCCCTAAACCCTGAAACACCACCCCCAGCAAGACCCCCTACACTGCCCGAACACCACTGCACTGCCCTAAACCCTGAAACACCACCCCCAGCAAGACCCCCTACACTGTCCGAACACCACTGCACTGCCCTAAACCCTGAAACACCACCCCCAGCACGACCCCCTACACTGCCCGAACACCACTCCTCTGCCCAAAACCCTGAAACACCAGCCCCTGCACGACCCCCTACACTGCCCAAACACCACTGCACTGCCCTAAACCCTGAAACACCAGCCCCAGCACGACCCCCTACACTGCTCGAACACCACTGCACTGCCCTAAACCCTGAAACACCACCCCCAGCACGACCCCCTACACTGCCCGCACACCACTGCACTGCCCTAAACCCTGAAACACCAGCCCCAGCACAACCCCGTACACTGCCCAAACACCACTGCACTGCCCTAAACCCTGAAACACCAGCCCCAGCACGACCACCTACACTGCCCGAAAACTACTGCACTGCCCTAAACCCTGAAACACCACCCCCAGCAAGACTACCTACACTGGCCGAACACCACTGCACTGCCATAAACCCTGAAACACCGCCCCTGCACGACCCCCTGCACTGCCCAAACACTACTGCACTGCCCTAAACCCTGAAACACCACCCCTCAGCACGACACCCTACACTGCCCGAACACCACTGCACTGCCCTAAACCCTGAAACACCACCCCAGCACGACCCCTACACTGCCCGAACACCACTGCACTAAACCCTGAAACACCACCCCCTGCACGACCCCCTACACTGCCGGAACACCACTGCACTGCCCTAAACCCTGAAACACCACCCCCAGCACGACCCCCTACACTGCCCTAACACCACTGCACTGCCCTAAACCCTGAAACATCACGCCCAGCACGACCCCCTACACTGCCCGAACACCACTGCACTAAACCCTGAAACACCACCCCCTGTACGACCCCCTACACTGCCGGAACAGCACTGCACTGCCCTAAACCCTGAAACACCACCCCCAGCACGACCCCCTACACTGCCCGAACACCACTGTACTGCCCTAAACCCTGAAACCCCACCCCCAGCATGACCCCCTACACTGGCAGAACACGACTGCACTGCCCTAAACCCTGAAACACCACCCCCTGCACGACCCCCTACACTGCCTGAACACTACTGCACTGCCCTAAACCCTGAAACACCACCCCCAGCACGACCCCCTACACTGCACGAACACCACTGCACCGCCCTAAACCCTGAAACACTACCCCCAGCAAGATCCCCTACACTGCCCAAACACCACTGCACTGCCCTAAACCCTGAAACATCACCCCCAGCAAGACCCCCTACACTGCCCGAACACCACTGCCCTAAACCCTGAAACACCACCCCCAGCAAGACCCCCTACACTGCCCGAACACCACTGCACTGCCCTAAACCCTGAAACACCACCCCCAGCAAGACCCCCTACACTGTCCGAACACCACTGCACTGCCCTAAACCCTGAAACACCACCCCCAGCACGACCCCCTACACTGCCCGAACACCACTGCTCTGCCCAAAACCCTGAAACACCAGCCCCTGCACGACCCCCTACACTGCCCAAACACCACTGCACTGCCCTAAACCCTGAAACACCAGCCCCAGCACGACCCCCTACACTGCTCGAACACCACTGCACTGCCCTAAACCCTGAAACACCACCCCCAGCACGACCCCCTACACTGCCCGCACACCACTGCACTGCCCTAAACCCTGAAACACCAGCCCCAGCACAACCCCGTACACTGCCCGAACACCACTGCACTGCCCTAAACCCTGAAACACCAGCCCCAGCACGACCACCTACACTGCCCGAAAACTACTGCACTGCCCTAAACCCTGAAACACCACCCCCAGCAAGACTACCTACACTGGCCGAACACCACTGCACTGCCATAAACCCTGAAACACCGCCCCTGCACGACCCCTGCACTGCCCAAACACTACTGCACTGCCCTAAACCCTGAAACACCACCCTCAGCACGACACCCTACACTGCCCGAACACCACTGCACTGCCCTAAACCCTGAAACATCACCCCAGCACGACCCCCTACACTGCCCGAACACCACTGCACTAAACCCTGAAACACCACCCCCTGCACGACCCCCTACACTGCCCGAACACCACTGCACTGCCCTAAACCCTGAAACACCAGCCCCAGCAAGACCCCCTACACTGCCCAAACACCACTGCACTGCCCTAAACCCTGAAACACCAGCCCCAGCATGACCCCCTACACTGCCCGAACACCACTGCACTGCCCTAAACCCTGAAACACCAGCCCCAGCACTACCCCCTACACTGCCCGAACACCACTGCACTGCCCTAAACCCTGAAACACCAGCCCCAGCACGACCCCCTACACTGCCCGAACACCACTGCACTGCCCTAAACCCTGAAACACCAGCCCCAGCACCACCCCCTACAATGCCCGAACACCACTGTACTGCCCTAAACCCTGAAACACCACCCCCTGCACCGCCCCCTACACTGCCCGAACACCACTGCACTGCCCTAAACCCTGAAACACCACCCCCTGCACGCCCCCTACACTGCCCGATCACCACTGCACTGCCCTAAACCCTGAAACACCACCCCCTGCACCACCCCCTACACTGCCCGAACACCACTGCACTGCCCTAAACCCTGAAACACCACCCCCAGCATGACCCCCTTTACTGCTCGAACACCACTGCACTGCCCCAAACCCTGAAACACCACCCCCAGCATGACCCCCTACACTGCCCGAACACCACTGCCCTAAACCCTGAAACACCACCCCTGCACGACCCCCTACACTGCCCGAACACCACTGCACTGCCCTAAACCCTGAAACACCACCCCCTGCACGTCCCCCTACACTGCCCGAACACCACTGCACTGCCCTAAACCCTGAAACACCACCCCCAGCACGACCCCCTACACTGCCCGAACACCACTGCACTGCCCTAAACCCTAAAACACCACCCCCAGCACGACCCCCTACACTGCCCGAACACCACTGCACTGCCCTAAACCCTAGAACACTACCCCCAGCATGACCCCCTACACTACCCGAACACCACTGCACTACCCTAAACCCTAAAATACTCCCCCAGCACGACCCCCTACACTACCCGAACACCACTGCACTGCCCTAAACCCTAAAACACTCCCCCAACACGACCCCCTACACTACCCGAACACCACTGCACTGCCCTAAACCCTAAAACACTCCCCCAGCACAACCCCCTACACTACCTAAACACCACTGCACTGCCCTAAACCCTAAAACACTACCCCCGCATGACCCCCTACACTACCCAAATACCAATGCACTACCCTAATCCCTAAAACACCACCCCCCGCACAACCCTCTACACTACCCAAAGGCCACTGCACTACCCTAAACTCTAAAACAATACCCCCCGCACGACTCACTACACTACCCAAAGACCACTGCACTACCCTAAACCCTAAAACACGACCTCCTACACTACACAAACACCACTGCACTACCCTAAACCCTAAAAAACTACCCCCAGCACGAACCCCTACACTACCCAAACACCACTGCACTACCCTAAACCATAAAACACTACCCCCAGCAGTACCCCCTACGCTACCCAAACACCACTGCACTACCCTAAACCCTAAAACACTACCCCCAGCAGTACCCCCTACACTACCCAAACACCATTGCACTACCCTAAACCCTAAAACACTACCCCCAGCAGTATCCCCTACACTACCCAAACACCACTGCACTACCCTAAACCCTAAAACCCTAAAACACTAACCCCAGCACGACCACCTACACTACCCAAACACCACTGTACTACCCTAAACCCTAAATCTACCCCCAGCATGACCCCCTACACTACACAAACACCACTGCACTACCCTAAACCCTAAAACACTACCCCCAGCACGACCCTCTTCACTACCTAAACACAACTGCACAATTTGTTACAGGCGTTGCAACGCAGGCCTGTGGTGCTTACTGGAAGTACCTGGTGGGCTAGTTGGGCCCCAGGGACTCTCAGGATTCAAGGTGACCTAATCCCCCAACTTAAAACGCGCCACGGGGCGCGTTTGCACAGTGGTGAAGGGAGGGGCGGGGCCTCAGGTGACATGTGCGCAAACACACCCTGTGGTGCGTTTTAAGTTGGGGAGTTAATTCCCTTTGAATCCTGGGGCCAACTAGCCCACCAGGTACCTTCAGTAAGCACAACAGAGTTGCGTTGCAGAGAGGTGAAAAAAGGTGCGTGGCCTCGGAACGCCTCTCTGCAACTCAGCTCTGTGGTCCTAACTGTAGGTACCTGGGGGCTAGTTGGGCCCCAGGGACCCTCAGGATTCAAGGGGACTTAATCCCGCAACTTAAAACGCGCCACGGGGCGCGTTTGCACACATGTCACCTCAGGCCCCCCTCCCTTCACCACTGTGCAAACACGCACTGGCTCTGGTTAGTCAGAGTCAGTTACCACCAGTACCCGTCTGAAAAATTTGTGGGCACAGGATGATTTTGCAACAAGGCCTCTTTCTGCTCCTCTGTTGGTTCTTTCTGCACATCTTTTGCTTCTTTCTGTGCGTTTTTTCTTCTTTCTTCACATGTCCTACCTCTGTAGGCATAGTTAGAAACTAGCATTTAAAAAAACCTTTGAAATTCACTGAAAAAACCATAGGTTTCAGGCATGTTATAGTTAGAAATTAGCATTTAAAAAACCTTTGAAATTCACTGAAAAAACCATAGGTTTCAGGCACGTTATAGTTAGAAATTAGCATTTAAAAAACCTTTGAAATTCACTGAAAAACCATAGGTTTCAGGCACGTTATAGTTAGAAATTAGCATTTAAAAAACCTTTGAAATTCACTGAAAAAACCATAGGTTTTAGGGACAGTTATAGTTAGTTGGACATTGCACTCGTACAAAACCCGTGAAATTCCCCTGTTATAGTTAGTTCAGCTAACTATAACTCGCGCCCGCAATGCACTGCTGATGACGTCACATATTACATCACTCATGACATGGTCAGTGACATCACTGATGACATCACTGATGACATCTCAAATGACATCACTGATGACATCATCCATGTGATAATTTCATGCATCTTCTCACACCCTAATATAACTTTTGATACACCCACTCTAAATTACAGACTGCCATTCTCAAAACCATAGACACTCCAACACCAAAAACTACATACCCACTCACTGATTCTTAGGTCTACACACACATCCACTCACTCACCTGTACAGTCACTCATACTTACAGTCACTCTGTACAGGACTATCAAATGCAGTCATACACCTATATAAACACTCACACACCGCCACTCATCCATAGAGGTACTCACACACCTAGTCAGTCATGCAAAAATTAATCACACACCCATTTACTCACCTATACAGTTATACACACACCAGCTCTCTTACTCATACAAATACTAGCACATTCTTACGCTCTCATACAATAACTGATACAAGCACACACGCATCCATACAGCCACTCTCACAATAACACACTCTCACTTATAGCCATTTAAATACTCTAACACACATATATACTGCCTTTTACATATGTAGCTACTCGCACATGTACCACTGAGATATACATTCACTCACTAACACACCCCTACACACACTCACCCACCCAAGCAGTCCATCACAGATGCACTCTTGAAATCATGCACCCAGTGAATCACCCACTCACACATCTATGTATAGAGTCACACACACCCCACCCACACAAACACTCAGGCAGCCATACAGATACTCAGAGAACCAATCAATAACCCATATAGACACTCATGTAGCTATTCACAAATCCATGCATCCACTTACACACCAACAAACAGACGGATACAGACATTCACACAGTTTAGTCACTAACCCATGCATTCAGTAAGATACGTTTAATCACTCACTTGTAGAGTCAGTCACTCACGTACTAAATCATCCATTCAGACACTTACACCCACTCATTCTTCAATACGCCTTTCCCTATATATATTAAACACATTTAAACTTTACAGAAACACACAGTCACTGGATGATGTCATCAGTGATGTCATCAGTGATGTCATTTGAGATGTCATCAGTGATGTCATCAGTGATGTCACTGACCATGTCATGAGTGATGTAATATGTGACGTCATCAGCAGTGCATTGCGGGGCGCGAGTTATAGTTAGCTGAACTAACTATAACAGGGGAATTTCACGGGTTTTGTACGAGTGCAATGTCCAACTAACTATAACTGTCCCTAAAACCTATGGTTTTTCCAGTGAATATATATATATATATATATATTCACTGAAAAACCATAGGTTTTAGGGACAGTTATAGTTAGTTGGACATTTCACTCGTACAAAACCATAGAAATTCCCCGTTATAGTTAATTCAGCTAACTATAACTCGCACCCCCTCAATGCACTGCTGATGACGTCACATATTACATCACTCATGACATGGTCAGTGACATCACTGATGACATCACTGATGACATCTCAAATGACATCACTGATGAAATCATCCACGTGATAATCTGATGCACCTCCTCACACCCTAATATAACCTTTGATACACCCACTCTAAATTACAGACTGCCATTCGCAAAGCCATAGACACTCCAACACCAATAACTACATACCCACTCACTGATTCTTAGGTCTACACACACATCCACTCACTCACCCGTACAGTCACTCATACTTACGGTCACTCAGTACAGGACTATCATATGCACTCATACTCCTATATAGACACTCAAACACCGCCACTCATCCAGTGTTCGCCCCCAGGGACCCTCAGGATTGAAGGGGATTTCATTCCCCATCTTAAAATGCGCCACGGGCCTGTTTGCACACATGTCACCTGAAGCCCCGCCCCCTCCCTTCACCACTGTGCAAACGTGCCCCGTGGCACGTTTTAAGTTGGGGGATTAAGTCCCCTTGAATACTGAGGGTCCCTGGAGTCCAACTAGCCCACCATGTACCTCCAAAAGCGCCACAGAGCTGCGTTGCAGAGAGGTGTAAAAGGGGCGTGGCCTCTGTACACCTCTCTGCAACGCAGCCCTGGCGCATACCGGAGGTTCCTGGTGGGCTAGTTGGCCCCAGGGACCCCCAGTATTCAAGGGGAATTACTTCCCTTCTTAAAACGCGCCAGGGGCGCATTTGCAGACTGCTGCAGGGAGGGGGCGGGGCCTCGGCACGATGCCGGTCTCCTTTTTTTTTTTTTGTGTGTGCTTTTTTCGGCCCAGGGGGTCCTTGTGGGACCCCCTGAGCAGACCTAGGGGGTCAAGGTGTTTCTACCCTGCCCCCTTTGTGCGTTTTGCGCACTTGTTTCTTGTGGGGTTTTTTTTAATCAGTGGGATCCGCGCACCCTAAGCGCATCCCGCCGATTTTGAAAAAAAAAATGCTTTTTTCTGCCCAGGGGTCCTTGTGGGACCCCTGAGCAGACCTAGGGGGTCAGGGTGTTTCTACCCTGCCCCCTTTGTGCGTTTTGCGCACTTGTTTCTTGTGCTTTTTTTTTTCTCGGTGGGATTTGCGCACCTTAAGCGCATCCCGGCGATTTAAAAAAAAAAAATGCTTTTTTCTGCCCAGGGGGTCCTTGTGGGACCCCCTGAGCAGACCTAGGGGGTCAGGGTGTTTCTACCCTGCTCCCCTGTTTGCGCTTTGCGCACTTGTTTCTGTCCCTCGGTTCTACCGAGGGACAAAATGGCTGCCAACACTTCATGATTTGGAGTGTTGACAGCCACTTGACAGCCAATTAGCATACAGCTCATGATCGGGAGGGTACGCGGACCCTACTCGGCCATAGATATATATGTGACTTTACTTTTGATTTTCTCAGGAACTACTGAACGGATTTACACCATTTAAGCAAAAGGCACGACACTGAACCAAGGGCTACCTCTTTGCCAAATTTGGTGTAAGTCCGTTCAGCAGTTCGGGCTGTAGCTGCGACTAAAGGTTCCTATGGAAAAATGAATGGGGAAAACGCATTTTGGGACCCCCTTTTTTCTCAGCCCCCGCTTGACGAATCAACCCGAGACTTTCAGGGTAGGAGCGGAGCGGAGCGCCCAACAAGTTGGAAGCTTTCGCGAAGATTCGTCAACCGGCGCAAGAGTTATTTCAAATAGAATGTCACGGATTTCCTATGGATAATAGGTCCTAACTATAACTATCTACTGGCGACCGCCAGTAGATAATATATATATATATATATATATATATATATATATATATATATATTCACTGAAAAAACCATAGGTTTTAGGGACAGTTATAGTTAGTTGGACATTGCACTCGTACAAAACCCGTGAAATTCCCCCGTTATAGTTAGTCCAGCTAACTATAACTCGCGCCCCGCAATGCACTGCTGATGACGTCACATATTACATCACTCATGACATGGTCAGTGACATCACTGATGACATCACTGATGACATCTCAAATGACATCACTGTTGACATCATCCAGTGACTGTGTGTTTCTGTAAAGTTTAAATATTTTTAATATATATAGGAAAAGACGTATTGAAGAATAAGTGGGTGTGTAAGTGTCTGTGTGGATGATTTAGTAGGTGCGTGACTGACTGTATAAGTGAGTGATTTAACGTATCTTACTGAATGCATGGGTTAGTGACTAAACTGGGTGAATGTCTGTATCCGTCTGTCTGTTGCTGTGTAAGTGGCTGCATGTGTTTGTGAATAGCTACTTGAGTGTCTATATGAGTTAATGAATGCTTGTGTGAGTATCTGTATGGGTGCCTGAGTGTTTGTGTGGGAGGGGTGTGTGCGACTCTGTGCATAAATGTGTGAGTGGGTGATTCACTGGGTGGATGGTTTCAAGAGTGCATCTGTGATAGACTGTATGGGTGGGTAAGTGTGTGTAAGAGTGTGTTAGTGAGTGAATGTATGTCCCAGTGGTACATGTGTGAGTAACTACATATGTGAAAGGCAGTATATATGTGTGTTGGAGTATATAAATAGCTATAAGCGAGAGTGAGTGATTGTGATAGTGGCTGTATGGATGAGTGTGTGCTTGTATCAGTGATTGTATAAGAGCGTAAGAATGTGCTAGTATTTGTATGAGTAAGTGAGCTGGTATGTGTATAACTGTATAGGTGAGTAAATGGTAGTGTGTTTAATTATTTGCATGACTGACTAGGTGTGTGAGTACCTCTATGGATGAGTGGCGGTGTTTGAGTGTCTATATAGGAGTATGAGTGCATATGATAGTCCTGTACTGAGTGACCGTAAGTATGAGTGACTGTACGGGTGAGTGAGTTGATGTGTGCATAGACCTAAGAATCAGTGAGTGGGTATGTAGTTATTGGTGTTGGAGTGTCTATGGTTTTGCGAATGGCAGTCTGTAATTTAGAGTGGGTGTATCAAAGGTTATATTAGGGTGTGAGAAGATGCATGAAATTATCACATGGATGATGTCACCAGTGATGTCATCAGTGATGTCATTTGAGATGTCATCAGTGATGTCATCAGTGATGTCACTGACCATGTCATGAGTGATGTAATATGTGACGTCATCAGCAGTGCATTGCGAGGCGCGAGTTATAGTTAGCTGGACTAACTATAACGGGGGAATTTCACTGGTTTTGTACGAGTGCAATGTCCAACTAACTATAACTGTCCCTAAAACCTATGGTTTTTTCAGTGAATTTCAAAGGTTTTTTAAATGCTAATTTGTAACTATAACGTCCCTGAAACCTATGGTTTTTTCAGTGAATTTCAAAGGTTTTTTAAATGCTAATTTGTAACTATAACATGTCTGAAACCTACGGTTTTTTCAGTGAATTTCAAAGGTTTTGTAAATGACAATTTTTAAATGTATTAATTGTTATATAAATTTTTTTAATACTAATTTACTCCATTTTTAGAAACAATTATTTTTTACATATTTTATTTTTTAAATTACATTGTAATTACATTATACATTACATTACAAAAAATACTTTCTCAGAATGAATTACTTTAGTTTAAATACTTTGCACATAGGCAATAGACTTTTAAGTACAGTAGTTACAGTTGTTGCAATGGGCAACACATTTTCAAACACAATGCAACATTCAGCTCAATGTGAATTTCTAGTTAAATGCAATTAGTTACTTTATGGATTACTTTTCTAACCACAGGACTGGATCCTAGATTCAGTCCTGGCACATCTCCTGTAAACAGTTGAGTAAAAGCGTTTTGGTTACAGTCGTGATTTTTAAGGAATATTATTGTACTTTAAAAGTTGACACTTAGAAACTTTTTCTCATAGAATCACCAATGTTATCCTATGGAAGGAAATTCACTTAGAAGGTAAAAACTGTTATCGTTACTTTTTCTTACTCAGTGTTGGATCCTGGATCCAGCACTGGTGCATCTCCTGTAAACAGTTGAAAGAATGCGTTTAAGTCATACAGGCGATTTTTTAGGAATATTTGTAGTTTGTGAAAATCGACACTTTGAAACTTTTCTGCTGAAAAGCAGACAATGGATTCCTATGGAAGAAAATATAAGTTACTGGTAAGTACGGTTAAAATTACTTTTCAGGGTCAGTGCTGGGCTAAAAGATGCAGCACTGGGTTCTCTCCTGATAACAGGTGAGTAAATTGGAATTCGTACTTTGGTTGATTTTAGAGGAATATTATAAAGTTCCAAAACTCCACACTTAGAAGAATTTCCAAGTGAAACCAGTCAATGTTAGCCTATGAAGGAAATTCAAGTTACAGGTAAGTACGGTTAAAATTACTTTTCAGGACCAGTACTGGGCTGAAAGATGCAGCACTGAGGTCTCTCCTGATAACAGGTGAGTAAATCAGAATTCGGATTTCGGCTGATTTTAGAGGAATATTTGTATGTTTCAAAAATCAACACTTAGAAACTTTTTCAGCAAAAAGCAGGCAATGATATCCTATGGAAGGAAATTCAAGTTACTGGTAAGTACGGTTAAAATTACTTTTGAGGATCAGTACTGGGCTGAAAGATGCAGCACTGAGGTCTCTCCTGATAACAGGTGAGTAAATCGGAATTCGTATTTCGGCTGATTTTAGAGGAATATTTTAAAGTTCCAAAACTCCACACTTAGAAGAATTTCCAAGTGAAACCAGTCAATGTGAGCCTATGGAAGGAAATTCAAGTTACTGGTAAGTACGGTTAAAATTACTTTTCAGGGTCAGTGCTGGGCTAAAAGATGCAGCACTGGGTTCTCTCCTGATAACAGGTGAGTAAATTGGAATTCGTACTTTGGTTGATTTTAGAGGAATATTATAAAGTTCCAAAACTCCACACTTAGAAGAATTTCCAAGTGAAACCAGTCAATGTTAGCCTATGAAGGAAATTCAAGTTACCGGTAAGTACGGTTAAAATTACTTTTCAGGACCAGTACTGGGCTGAAAGATGCAGCACTGAGGTCTCTCCTGATAACAGGTGAGTAAATCAGAATTCGGATTTCGGCTGATTTTAGAGGAATATTTGTATGTTTCAAAAATCAACACTTACAAACTTTTTCAGCAAAAAGCAGGCAATGATATCCTATGGAAGGAAATTCAAGTTACTGGTAAGTACGGTTAAAATTACTTTTGAGGATCAGTACTGGGCTGAAAGATGCAGCACTGAGGTCTCTCCTGATAACAGGTGAGTAAATCGGAATTCGTATTTCGGATGATTTTAGAAGAATATTTGCACAATGGTGAAGGGAGGGGGCAGGGCCTGAGGTGACATCTGTGCAAATGCGCCCCGTGGCGCGTTTTAAGTTGGGGGATTAAGTCCCCTTGAATCCTGAGGGTCCCTAGGGGCCAACTAGCCCACCAGGAACCTCCAATATGCGCCAGGGGCTGCGTTGCAGAGATGTGTAGAGAGGCCACACCCCTTTTACACCTCTCTGCAACGCAGCTCTGTGGCGCTTTCTGGATGTACCTGTTGGGCTAGTTGGCCCCCAGGGACCCTCAGGATTGAAGGGGATTTAATTCCCCATCTTAAAACGCGCCACGGGGCCTGTTTGCACACATGTCACCTGAAGCCCCGCCCCCTCCCTTCACCACTGTGCAAACGCGCCCCGTGGCGCGTTTTAAGTTGGGGGATTAAGTCCCCTTGAATCCTGAGGGTCCCCGGAGTCCAACTAGCCCACCATATACCTCCAAAAAGCGCCACAGAGCTGCGTTGCAGAGGGGTGTAAAAAGGGACGTGGCCTCTGTACACCTCTCTGCAAGGCAGCCCCCTTGCGCATACTGGAGGTTCCTGGTGGGCTAGTTGGCCCCCAGGGACCCCCAGTACTCAAGGGGAATTCGTTCCCCCTCTGCAAACGCGCCAGGGGGCGCGTTTGCAGAGTGGTGAAGGAAGGGGGCGGGGCCTGCGGGCCCGATCGTTTAAAAAAAAATAATAATAATTTTGTCCCCTGAAGGGGGGCTGTGTGGCCCCCCTTCCTTTTTTCTGTTTTTGGGCCCTGGGGACCCCATCCCCCAGGGCCTTACCCCTTTTTTTAAATTACAAAATAAAAAAAAAAACGGGAAGGGGGCCGCGTGGCCCCCCTTCCCTGGGCCTGTATTGGCCCCGGGGACCCCATCCCCCGGGACATGGCCTCTATATTTATTTTTATTATTTTGAGGGGGGCTGCGTGGCCCCCCTCCTCTGGCCATTTTAAGGCCCCGGGGACCCCATCCCCCGGGGCCGGCCATACCCTTTTTTTTTTTTTAATTTTTGAAAACTTTGGGGAGGGGGCCACGTGGCCCCCTCCCGGGCCACTACTTGCCCCGGGGACCCCATCCCCCGGGCTGGCTCTCTCGTTGGGGACTGTGGGGGTCCCCAATCCCCCACAGTCCCGCCGGCTCCCCGCGTCCCTTGGGAGCCGGCATTCTTTTCCACATGGGGAGCTGCTAAGATGCAGCTCCCCATGTGGAAAGCAATGTGCTTTGGATATTGGAAGAGAGAGCAGGTTTCCCTGCTCTCTTCCAATATCCAAAGCAGTTTGTAATGACAGGACGGGAGCCGCGAGGCTCCCGTCCTGTCATTGCAAACAGCAGTGTCCCGGGGGTAGGCACCCCGGGACACTGCAGGAGCCGGCCCTGGGGGTGGTGGTCCCCAGGGCCATCAAGTGCTCCAGGAGGGGGCCGCGCGGCCCCCTCCCTACATCAGCACAGCCCCGGGGAGGTGGTGGTCCCCGGGGCTTCGGGGGTCCAAAACGGACCCCCATTTTAATTTGTTAGTGCCCCGGGAGGTGGCGGTCCCCGGGCATGTGGGGCTGGAGCCCCCACACAGGTTGTTCAATTTAAAAAAAAAAAGCCCCGGGGAGGTGGTGGTCCCCGGGGCTGCAAGAGGGCTCAGAGCCCTCCCGCAACATTTTTTAAAAAAAGCCCCGGGGGGTGGCAGTCCCCGGGGCTTGGGGGGCCCTTTGAGGCCCCCCACACATAAAATTAACCCCCCACCATGCCCCCGGGACTTGGGCCACCCGGGGCAAATACAATCGAAGCGCGGAGACCGCGCTCGATTTTTATTTCGGCAGGATTCGCGCACCCTGAGCGCATCCTGCCGATTTTTTAAAAACATTTTTTTTTTTTTGCCCAGGGGGTCCTTGTGGGACCCCTGAGCAAACCTAGGGGGTCAGGGTGTTTCTACCCTGCCCCCTTTGTGCGCTTTGCGCACTTGTTTCTGTCCCTCGGTTCTACCGAGGGACAAAATGGCTGCCAACATTTCCTGAATCGGAATGTTGACAGCCAGCTGACAGCCAATTAACATGCAGCTCGTGATCGGGAGGGTACGCGGACCCTACTCGGCCATAGATATCACTATCTTTTTACTTTTGATTTTCTCAGCAACTACTGAACGGATTTACACCATTTAACAAAAAGGGTTCTTTCTGAACCAAGAACTACCTCTTTGCCAAATTTGGTGTAATTCCGTTCAGCAGTTCGGGCTGTAGTCGTGTCTAAAGTTTCCTATGGAAAATTGCTTGGGGAAAACGCGTTTTGGGACCCCCTTTTTCTCGGCCCCCGCTTGACGAATCCCCCGAGACTTTCAGGGTAGGAGCGGACCGGAGCGGGCCACAAAGTTTGAAAATTTTGCGAAGATACGTCAACCGGCAAGAGAGTTATTTCAAATAGAATGTCGCGGATTTCCTATGGATAATAGGTTGTAACTATAACTATCTACTGGCGACCGCCAGTAGATAATATGTATAAAACATATTTAAACTTTACAGAAACACACATTCACTGGATGATATCATCAGTGATGTCATTTGAGATGTCATCAGTGATGTCATCAGTGATGTCACTGACCATGTCATGAATGATGTAATATGTGACGTCATTAGCAGTGCATTGCGGGGGCGCTAGTTATAGTTAGCTCAACTAACTATAAAGGCCAAATTTCTCTGGTTTTGTACGAGTGAAATGTCCAACTAACTATAACGTCCCTGAAACCTGTGGTTTTTTCAGTGAATTTCTAAGGTTTTTTAAATGAAAATTTCTAACTATAACGTCCCTGAAACCTATGGTTTTTTCAGTGAATATATATATATATATATATAGATAGATAGATAGATAGATAGATAGATAGATAGATAGATAGAGAGATATAGATAGTCATTGAAAAAGCCAAAGGTTACAGGGACGTTATACTTAGGCTTAGTTTTTACCCACACAAACAGATAGAAATTCAACAGTTATAGTTAGATGAGCTAAGTATAACTTACACCCCCACAATTTACTGCTTATAAACTCATATATTACATCACTCATGACATGGTCAGTGACATCACTGATGACATCTCAAATTACATCACTGATGACATCATCCAGTGAGTGCAAGTGTTTTCTAAGAGTTCATTAGTGTAAAACATATATACTAAGGTACTACAAAACTTAAATTATTATACTTTGTGTACTACTGAGTGATACTATTTCTAACATATATGATAAGAGTGGCTGTGTGAATGTGTGTATCCATGTGTGGGTGGGTGTCTGAGTGACTCTTTGTATGTGTGACTGGATGTGTGAGTAGCTGTATGGGTGAATAAGTATGTGTGTGAATAGCTGTATTGGTGGGTGAGTGGGTATATGTGCAGCTGTATATATGAGTGAATGGCTGTGTGAGTAGCTGTATTGGTGACTAAGTGGGTGTGTGAGTGGCTGTTTTGAAGATTGAATGTCTGTATGACTGCCTGTATGGGTGAGTGAGCTGATGTGTGAGTGGTTTTATGGATGTGGGAATGGGTTTGTAAGTTTTTGTGTGGCAAAGTGAGTGGGTATATTGAGAGACTGTATGGGTAAGTGAGTGGGTGTGTGAGTGGCTGTATTAATGAATAAGTGGGTATGTGACTAGCTTTATGGGTGAGTGTCTGGCTGTGTGAGTGGTCTATATGGGTGAGTGACGGATTGTATTAGTAGTTCCATGGGCATGTGACTGGTTGTGTGAATGGCTGTATGAATTAATGTGCCAGGTATGTGTGCGGCTCTATGGCTGAGAGAATGGTTGTGTGAGTACTTGTATGGGTCTGCCAATGGGTATGTGAGTGGTTGTGTGAGTCGGTGTTTGAGAGGTTGCATAGGGATGTGAGTGGGTATGTGAGTGGTTCTGTGGATAATATCAACAGTGATGTAATTTTAAGTGTCATCAGTGATGTCACTGACCATGTCATGAGTATTGTAATATGTGAGGTCATAAGCAATGCATTGCGGGGGCTACAGTTAGCTCAGGTAAGTATAACTGCTGAATTTCTATGGTTTTGTGTGTGTGAAAACTGAACCAAACGATAACATCCCTGTAACCTTTTGGAAATTGATTTTTTAAATTCCATTTCCTAACTACAACGTACCTGTTAACTTTGGATTTTTTTTTTTTTTAAAGTTATTTCCTAACTATAATGTCCCTGTAACCTTTTTTAATGAACTTCCAGGTTTTTTAAATGTTATTTTCTAACTATAAAGTCCATGCATACTTTGTTTTTTAGTGAATTTCCAATGTTTTTTAATTATAATTTCTAACTATAACATCCCTGTAACCTTTGTTTTTTCAGTAAATTTCAGTTTTTTTATTCTATATGCTAACAATAACATCACTGTATATGGGCACTGCAGAGGTCTGTGTTTATAATAAGAGAGACACAGAATTCAATCCAGGTTGGAGCAGTGAAATAATAGTAGCTTTTGTATCTTTAGTACTATTAGGCATCAACCTGTCTCGGAAAGCACTCTGGCTATATAATTACTTCTTTTAAACTTACACTACGCACAGGATAAAATTGGGTGGTACTAAAAGTGCAAACAGGTTCAAAATTCAAAAAGTGGTTGCAAAATAGAAATTTTAATAATACCCTGAGTGTACATGGTGCACTTTTTTTATAACTGTCCTTTCAAAGAAGACACTTCACTGCTCAGCTGGTATTTCCTTACAATACCAGTCATGAAGAAAACATCTGCGTCATCAGAAAGCTTCAAGTGGTTACATCATTGAAAGCCAATATCAGCTTCTGAGCACTCTTTACATTTACAAATTAACAACTTGTGCCCGTTTACATTTTTTCCGGAAGCAGACACCCTGCATGGATGCTTGTATAATTGTTTGCCCCTCCCTTCATCTGACTGAACTGATATTGCAGGCAAAGCATTTCACTCATTCAATTTACCATTTCGGGATGGTTATCTTTCAACAAGAAGTAGAGGAAGTAGTTTCCATAAATTAAAAAAGTATGGGCACAGCATGCTTCTTCAATGCACCCACTTCGACCACTACTACCAGTGGCAGTCAGGCTTACCTTGGCCAATGGTATCAGATACTCTTTAGCTTTCAAAGTCTAGAGTTTATGGAGAGATTGGCGGGCTAGTTTTTTTTCAAAATTTGAAGATTTTTGTGAATGTGTTGTAAAACGCCGCGATACGTATCACTGTTATTCGGGAAAATGGGGTGATTTGTACAAAGTATAAAAAACATATATACAGATATTATAATTAATGTTTGACATTAGTAATTTACTAATATAACATGTAACGTAAGATTTATTTTAATAAGTAATTTTAAGGTACAACACTGTTTTATTCTAATTCACATTTTTGCGACTAAGTCGGCATCCATGACTACGCCGGTATTCACGAATATCACATGACTATGGAAGGAAGGGATCTCGTTTGGCAAGATACTTTTGATTATTCTAGAAAGGAAGTCCCCACCCAGTTTTCTTTTCTTTACACTTCCAGTGCTCAGATTGGAAGTACTTCTTGCAGCACCTGCTATTTGTAATATTAGCAAATCATTTTGGAGTTTTTGGGGAACATTTTTAAAAGTAAAATGGCATCTGGTGGCAGTGGAGCATAGGAGCCACCCCATGAGAACCACAATTCTTCAGATGAGGAACGTCCAGCGAAGTGCCAGTCCCTTGCCCAGGAATTTTGTAGTATCCCCTCTGGGGAGAAGAAAACAGTAGCCAAGCCCATGAATGCTCTGTGTGTGACAAAACTCCATCCAGGGGTAATCTAAAAAATACTCCTGCCGCACAACAAGCATGCTGACCCACCTAAAGACCTACCACAACAGCCACTTGACCAGATCCCAGAGGGAGCACACTCAACAAGATGCATCAACATCAAGTGCAGCACCAGTTCCGTCTCAGAACATTTTGTTTGGATTGTAATCAGGTGCTAAGTGTGGGGGAACAGTCAGTTGCCACAGTTTTAGAGGCCACAAAGCACCACAAGTGTTAATTTTTTTTGTTGCTTAAATGACACCTGTAACTGCAGTTTTGAGTTTTTTGATATATAATTTTTTCCAGTTGCCATTTTATTTTAAAGCAAAAAGTCCAAAAAATACAAAATGTAAAAAAATAAAAAATAAATTCTGGAATATAGAAAAACAAAGGTTCTCGCTAGAACCCCCTTTCTTAGTTTAAAAAAGATAAACTATATGTGTGTGCATCTATTAGATAGAGTATGAGTGACTGAGTTTCTTTGTTAGTGAGTGAGTGGGTGCATGAGTGAGTATCTGGATGTGTAAGAGATTGAGTGAGTAGTTATGTGGGTGAGTGAGTGGATGTGACAGTGGCTGCAATGATTTATGAATGACTGAGTTTGTTTGGGTATATAAGTGGTGCATCAGTGGCTGTATTGGTGAGTGAGTGAGTGCTTGTGTGAGTGGGTGTACAAATATGTAAATATGTACATGAGTGGCTGTTTGGGTCAGTGAGTGGTGGCATGAATGCCGGTATGGGTGAGTGAGTGTGTGTGTTAGTAGCTGTATGGGAGAGTGATTGGTTGTGTCAGTGACTGTATGATGTGTGAGTGAGTGGCTCTATGGGCGAGTGAATACATGTGTCAGTAGTAACTGTATGGGTGAGTGACTGTGTCTGTCAGTGGCTGTATGGTGAGTTAGTGAGTGAGTGGGTGTGTGACAGACTGTACGGTTGTGGGAGTGCATGTGTTAGTAGCTGTATAGATGACTGAGTGGATGTATGTGTGACTGGGTGAGTAAATGGGTGCGTGAGTGGCTGTATAAGTGTGTAGGTGGCTGTGTTATTAGCTACATGGGTGAGTGAATGGGTGTGTGAGTCCCTGTATGGATGAGTGAATGAGTACGTTAGCGGCTGTATGATAGAATGAGTGTATGTGTCACAGGCTGTATGGGTGTCTGACTGACTGTGTTAGAAGCTGTATAGGTGACTGAGTGGGTGTATGAATGACTGTTTGAGTGAGTGGGAGCCTGAATAGCTGTATGGTGAGTGAGTGCATATGTGTGAGTGAGTGTGTGTGCCAGTGACTATATTGGTGAGTAAGTGGATGTGTCAGTTACTCTATGGGTAAGTGAGTAAGTGGGTGTGTGATCAGCTGTGTGGTTGAGTAAGTTCATGTGTTAGTGGCTATATGGGTGAGTGGGTACGTCAGTGACTGTCTAGGTGTGTGACTGGGTTGTGAGTGGCTGCATAGGTGAGTGAGTGGCTGTGCTAGTGCCTGTATAAATTATTGAGTGGCTGTGTTAGTGACTGTATGGGTGAGTGAGTACGTATGTCAATGACTGTGTGGGTGAGTGAGTGGGAGTGTCAGTGACTTTATGGGTGAGTGGGTGTGTGACAGGCTGTATGGTTGAGTGAGTGCATGTGTTAGTAGCTGTGTGGGTGAGTGATTGGGTGTGCCAGTGGGTACATGGGAAAGTGACTGGGTGTGTTAGTGATTGTATGGGTGATTGAGTGAATGTATGAGTGACTATATGGGTGAGTGAGTGCATGAGATAGTACATGCATGAGTAAGTGAATTGGTGTGTGAGTATCTGTATGGGTAAATGAGAGCATATGATAATACATGTGTTGGTACTTGACTTGGTATGTTATTGACTGTGCCGGTGAGTGAGTGGGTGTGTGAGTGACTAAATGGGTATGTGACTGGGCATATGAGTGGATTTATCAGTGCAGTTCTGCATGCCTCGGTGGCTCTGTGAGGCTGTGCCTTGATGTATACTTTGACAATGTTAGTTTGTAGAACAACACAGAAAGAAGTAAATAGACAGTGTCATTCATTTGTTTAAAAACATAACGAACCTAAATATACTATAGTTTTACTTTTTGCAAAATTCCATGATAAACGTTTAGTTTCTGCAATACATAAGTTCACACTATAAACCAAACAGTAGACATTTCTTATGATGTGATAGTATTTCATATTATAGTAAAGCATTTTCTTTTCCATTTTTTACTGTACTGTAGTGTATACAGTTGCTATTTTTAGCTGTTTTAATCAGTTTCATTAGTTTCTAATTTCTTACCTGGTGATTTTAAACTGTGGGGTATGTCGGGTGCATTTCGTTGCCTCCTATGTTCTTTTTGCTGATTGCCTGATTGAATTTGTATTGAATTTGATTTGCTGCCGGGGTTTCTGGGGAGCCGGCAAGCCCCACATGGACTGGAAGCTGTCTTCCAGTAGAGACAACTAGAGACGCCATCTTGAGTGTGAGAAGTTGGCCTGGTATATGCTGTCCACTAATTAAAGTGGGCTACTTGCACCAGTCCAAACGACCCTTATGATGTATGAGGTCAAAGATAACCTTTAGAAAGCTATCCTAGTGGTAGCTGTGGAGAGCAGCCTTCAGTCTTAATCTTGAAGGAATGTAAAGCAGCTTGTTCTACCAGAATATCACCTCCTGAATGACTAAATGAAGGAGAGCCACACAGTAGTTATATAAAAATATGTATTTATTAATATAACACTCTCTACTATCCTCTACACAAAGATAGAACACAAAGCACACAATACGAGATCAATAGAACAGCTATAAGTAGCACAATACACAGTGGGCTCCAGGGGGAGACCAAACCATATACTAAAATAGTGGTATAACAGTCACGACTAAGATCAAGACAAGGTCTGGTGCACGTAGAATCGCTGGGACCCCAAGGAACCACCCAAGGTGAGTAGACAGGGACCCCATGGAGGCCGGGTGCAGTGTGGGAACACGACCGCGGGCTCGATATTCAATGGTGAGTTGCGGTTACCCTTTTAAAGTTTAAGGACCCTTCTAGGAGGACTTCAAGAAAACCTGTTGGAACTTAAGAGTTTGAAGAGCCACCCCACCCGTGGATACCATAGTACCCGAGTTACCTATCCCAGAGCAGCCGGGTGCAGAGGTCTGAAGTGGCGTCGGAAACTGCTGTCGTTCTCAATGGAGAGCTGCAAAGAAGTACTGCTGCCGTGAAGGTGAAAAGGGTCCAGTGGAATCCAACCCTGGATTCGAGGAAGATGGAACCTGAAAGCAGCGGGGACAGAGTCTGGGTCACTTCAGAGTGACCAGGGGCTCGGTAGATGAATGCCCACCGATGTCAGGTGCTTTCGGTGCGAAGAAGGGATGCTGGACTTGGCAGCCATGAGGACCAGGAGACTTCGAGGACAACCAGGAGCCGGAGGTGAGCTGTCCCAGGAAGGATGTTGAGTGCTGAGGGGTCGGTGTCCAGCTGGAGCACCAACAAGCCTTGGCAAAAGCAACCCATGCAGGAAGGTCAAGCAGGTTACGGTGTGGACCAGCAAGGTCCAAGGGACTCACCAAGCAATGGGGAGTCAGGGCATGTCTGGAGCAACCAGGAAAGCCCAACAGAAATCAGGATGATCCTCAGAAGGACCCACAGGCTGAATAACCAGGAGTCGCGAGGGGTCCTCGAGCAAGATTGCAAAGTACCAGCCCACGGAGCACTCGGTGTGAGGAGGCCGGAGTTCTTTGGTGCAAATACTGCTCAGGGTCAGGACTACAAGGAGTCCAATGTACAAGCTCGGGATCACCAACAAGCATATGCACTTTCAAATGGAGGCGGTGCACAGGGGTTCGGATCAAGCAGTCCCCACGAGGGATACTGGCCTCAAACTCAGTGAGAGGGCAGCTCGACCTCAGGGACCTTCAGAAACCCACCTCCTGTGTTGCTGAAATCTTCGGACTCTGCAGGAGCTCAGGAGCAGCAGACCGGTCAATTGTGCTTAGGTGCCTGCGAAGCAGGGGAGTGACTCCTTCACTCCAAGGGAGATTCTTCAGTTGTCTGTAGTGCACCACAGGTCCTGCATGGAGCCTGTATGGAGCACGGGCATGAACCAAGCTTCGGACGGAAAGGGGGACGAAGTCGAGCCCAGTCGAGGTCCAGCGAAGTCCAGGGTGTCCAGACGGTCGAAGGTCAGTGGTTTCTTCTTGTAGAATCTTGTCCATGTAAAATCCAAAGTCTTACAGCCAGGTAAGCCCTTTTGTACCCACGGGAGAGCGTTGGACAGATTCAGGGGACCCTCCTAGGGGAGAATCAGGACAGAGGGGTGGTTACACCCATGTCCTTTGTCCAGTTTCATGCCAGAGCAGGAGCCAATGGCTCCCAGAACTGGTTTGAACTGGACTATGCACAGGGACACCAAATGTGCCCCAGATGCAGACTTTCAGGCACTCTCAGAGTGCACCCACCCAGCCCCAGTACACTAAACCCTGTCTGGGAGGTGGTCACACCTCCCTGTGACAGGATGCCTATTGTGCTGCCTTCCTCTGCTTGAGCTTGGCTCAGCAGCAGGAGGGCAGAAATGTGTCTCTGGTTGGCAGCATCCATATTGTGCTGTCCGGGTCAAGAAGGATGGCACTGGTTAGACCAGTGACCCCACGAAGCTCGCTTCTGAAGGGTGGAATCATACCTCTCATACCAGTTACTGGTGTGGAGTATGATTCCAAGGTGTTTGATACCAAACACGATATGCTTCTATGCAGCCGTTTTCGAGATAGCATTTACCGCGAGGTTATAATGCACATCTACCTATATGTCCGGCTGAGTCACAGACAACCCAGGAGAATGGTATCCGAAGGCTGCAGAGGGGCTCTGCTCATGCAGGGGCACCCTCTCACTAAAAACCCAGCACCCTGCCTTCAGGATTGATAAGGCCTACTATAGCGGTGACTTATACGTTTTAAGTGTAGTGACCTATAGATATAGTGAACATATATCTAAAGTAAGTGGTGCCAGCAGCACCACCTTACACAGGCTGCTGTAGCATACCTGGAGTTCCATTTTGCATGGCCTCTCATGGGGGGCATAATACATGCTTCAGACCATGGGAGGCCTCTGGGGTACCTTTGCCCTGGGAACATGGGTACCATATACTAGGGACTTATAAGGGTACCCCAGTATCCAATCTGGAGTGTACCAAAGTACATGTATGTCAATTTAAGGGAGAAAGCAGATAGACTGGGGTCCTGATTAGCAGGATCCCAGTCAGACTAGTCAAAAACCAGCAAAACACCAGGCAAAAAGTGGGGGTAACCATGCAGTCAGATCCTACCTTCCTACATTGAGTTCATGTGTGCTCTAGTCGTCGAGGGGGGAATGCCGATAAAGTCACTCGCTGCACGGATGCGACTGCCTTTGGGTGGTTAGACCACAGTTTGCACCTCCTGTGTTAGTTTTCAAATAACCTTTGTTTTCTGTTATTTTTAGCTGTTTTAATTTGTCTCATTAGTTTCACATTTCTTACCTGGTGATTTTACACTGTGGGGTATTCGGGTGCATTTTGCTGCCTCATATGTCCTTTTTGCTGATTGCCTGATTGAATTTGGATTGAATTTGATTTGCTCCGGGGGTTTCTGGGGAGTGGGCAAGCCCCGCCTGGGCTGGAAGAAGTCTTACGGGTAGGAACGACTAGAGACACCATCTTGAGTTCGTGCATGCTCTAGGGGGGCATGCTCAAGGGGGGAATGCTGATAAAGACACTCCCTACACGGACGCGCTGCTGGCATGCCGAGGGCACGTCTAAGGCAATCCTGTCTGCGCCTGTCAGCGTCCTGGAAGCATCCAGCACCAGTCATGTTGCCCGTGGAGTGAGAAATAGTAAGTTGCCTCTATTAACGTATAGCACTAAGGAGCTTTTTCTATTAGCCCCCGCTAACTGCATCGGAAATGGCAGCTGGGATTTGGCGGAGGAACATCCTGCTGAAGTTTAGCAAGTGTAACTTCAGGTTAGCGCCAGGGCATATGCTATTGCTACAACCAAAATTGCAGCCTCAAACTAGTCAGCACAAGCACATGTTTAAGGCAGCTCTGATTAATGCACGCTCTGATCCTAAACATACACAGGATATCTTTGATATGCTTAATGAGGAGCTTCTTGATCTGCTCTTTATCACCGAAACATGGCTGTCTGAGAGCTCTGGTCTGGTGATTGAAATGGCTATCCTGGATGGTTTCAAAATCGTCAGGGTGGATTGGAAGCTGGGGCATGGTGGGGGAGTCGCAATTGTGTTGAGGGAACATTGGTTTTGTCAATGAAATGTGCTAGCGGAAATGGTGGGAGCTGAAGCACTGGGTTTTTGTATTAACTTCTCCCCTCAGTATGCCTTCAGGGAGTCCTGGTTTATAGGTCTCCTGGTCCAGCCGGCACATTTCTACAAGCCCTGGACAATGTGATCACCCCTCTGGCGTTATGGTATTCTCACTTTATCTTCCTTGGTGATCTTAATATTCATGTGGACAACCGAGAAGCTGGGGATACGCTGGAGTTTCTTGATTCTATGAACCAAGCACATTTGAAACAATTTGTTATGCTCCCCACTCATCGATGTAGCCATATTTTGGATGTAGTGTGTTCTAATAAGCCACAATTAATGGAGGACCCCTTCCGGTGATTTTGTCAGACCACTTCCTGATCAAATTCACCTGGCAAATACAGAATAAGCCGATGCAGGCTACTAAGGATAATAGGCAGCAGGGGTAAGCTGTCAATAAGATCAACCCCAGGGAATTTAGAAAGGCATTAGCCGGGTCTACTCCCATGCTGTCAAGGGAAATTGAGGAGGCACTATGGAGCTGTAACAGCTGGATCAGTAAAGTGGTTGACCAAATCGTCCCCTCTGTCCAGTTTAGACGAGGTAGGAAATCCCCCTCAAAGCTCTAGCTTTCTGGCCTACTAAAACTGGAAATACAACAGTGCAGGAAGCTAGAACGCAAGTGGAGACAGAAGTATACTCCAGAGGATAGAGAGATCTTCAAAAGGGCTCAAAAGAAGTATTATGCTTCCGTTCCCAAAGCTAAAAGCCTCTATTAAACAGAACGTATTGCCCATTCTGGCAACAATGCCAAAGAAATCTTTGCAAATGTTAAAGGCTTTTTCTCCCCTAAAGCTGGAGTAGGAATGGTGCAACGAACTTGCAGGTTTCTTTAATGATAAAGTTCGATCCATCCAAGCTAATTTTGGTGCCGTTGATAGCGAGAAGTTGGTGGTGGAGTTCCTTCCTGTGAGGAACCCGACCCCACAGGCTAAATTAAAGACATATGAAGCCATCTCCTTGAGTGATACCCTTGCAGCATTAAAAATTCTCAAATCTGACTCGCCTAATGATCCCTGCCCAACTAAACTACTGGCAGCTGCAGCTGAGGCTATTAACCCTGTGGTTAACACATTGTTCAACCTATCCTTATCCTCAGCTAGGGTACCTTCTGCCTGGAAACAGGCCATGATTATTCCCTTGCTTAAGAAACTCTCATTGGATCATGCTCTACCTTCTAACTATCGCCCCATATCCCTTCTTTCAGCAGTGGCCAAGGTCCTGGAAAAGCAGGTTAACAATCAATTATCTGGTTTTGCGGAATGGTATGAACTTCTTCATCCGGCTCAATCAGGCTTCAGATCTTTACACAGCACTGAAACGGTGCTGACTGAAATATCTGAGGCAATACGCGGGACCCTAGATTCGGGGGGCAGGGCAGCCTTGGTCCTTTTGTACCAATCGGCTGCGTTCAATATGGTCACGCATGCCCTTCCCCTGCCCTGCCTTCGCAAAATCTGCGTGGAAGAGTCAGCCTGGAACTGGCTTAAATTCTGTCTGGAAGACAGAACCCAACAAATCTGGATCCGGCCCTTCTCGGCTGCCTCTCAGAATCTGGCTTTGGGGCTGCTTCAGGGTTTGGTATTGAGCCCCTTGTTGTTTAACATCTATGGGCCCGATTCACAGAACTAATCTGGGACAAAATCCTAAACGTACTACTTTTGGTATTCACAGAATGCACTTACTACTTTTGGTATTCACAGAATGGATTTACGACTACTAACTTTACGTCCGCACTCAGGCCGGAATTACCGCACTCGGGCCAGAATTTCCGCACCCGGAGCGGGAATTCCGCTCCCGGGCCGGAATCTCCACTCCCGGGTCGGAATCTCCGCTCCTGGGCCGGAATTCCCGATTCCGGGCCGGAATACCTACATTTTGGCCTGATGATCGTTTCAAGTGCCTACCATCCCCCACCATGCTCCAGCTGAAGTCAATTAACACTAACTGCAAGACCAGCACCACAAACCATATAAAAGCAGCACACATTCAAGGAACAGGTTTGGCCACAGAGAGTTCCTGTTTTCAATCGCTGTACATCGCCAGAGAAAAATGGAACAAATGAGGAGGAAGAAGAACTTCACTATCTATTGAGGAGACCACCATGGTTGTGGAGTTTATACTGAGGCACCACAAACGCCTATATGGTCTCCCACCTTACTGCACCAGTGGCACACAGAAGGCATCTCTATGGCAGCATTTAGCCACTGCTGTCACAGCATTGGGGGTGGAGAGGCGCACAGTCCGGGACATCAAGAAGAAGTGGCAGAGCGAAAAGAAGAAGGAGAAGTACTCCAGGATCGAGTTGAACAGGATTCTCCCTGCGCCACACTCTGGACCCCACCTCCATCTCACCCCACTAGAGGAGGGATATCCTCACCACAATCCACCCACACATGCTCCATGGGCTGCCTGTGAGTGATGTCCGCAACGTGGTACCAGGTAAATGGGATGACAAGAATAAGTATATGAAAAGATTGTCTGTGTTGCACTGCCATTGTGAGTAAGGAAGTTGTCCAAAGTGTATATAAAAATATAGTCAGTCAGAGACTCATGTGTTACCCTCTGTATGTTGCACCACAAGTCCCAGAACCCTTTGTATTAGAAATGGCAAATCCCTCTCCCACTATTGAAAACATGGGCCCAGTACTGCTGCCGTATATACCTAACCCTGGTAAGTAGGAATTGACAAAGTGCCCTTTCCACTTATCCAGATGCGGCTGGGTCAGTCAAAAACGTAAGGGGGTAGGGGTTGCGGAGCATTGGAAAATCAACTGACAACGGAATTGGGAAAATACAAATTATCCAAAAAGTAACTCACCCTGTGCCAGCCAAAATCACAAAGCAGAAGGTGAGAGAATCCTCATCTCAAAATATGTCATTCTCATATTCTGTTGTCTATTTCCCACCCTGCCACGCCATTACATCCCCAACGCCCCACTGCTCCTACCTGCACCGGCTGCGGCAGTACTTCACAATACTGTTAGCATGCAGAAGATATGGGTAAATGCCTGACAAGTTCCACATGTACATTTCCCATTTGGTGACTTTTCTCTCTTCTCACCTATTGACACATTCAGCCAGAGCACAGACAACTGCAGTAGCAGAGGTCCCTGCATCTTCTGGGAGGAAACAACTTCATCCAGAGCAACGCTTACCACCCTCACTAATTGGTAAGTCAAACTGGTCAGGAGATGGTCAAAATGCATACATTGTCAGGAGACAACAGAGGGACATATAGTGCCCGAATATGAAAGGTACCCAGAGAGGAAAAACTAGCTTAATAACTATTGGAGTTGTCAATGGACATTCACCTTTAGCAAATGACATTTGTGAATAGCGAAAGACAAAATATAATATGTCTTGGCTCATCATACCTTTTTAATTTGGGAACATTACATGTATTCCACCAACAGTCCCAGACCTGGGAACTCAATCCTGGAATCGAGTGCCACAACAAGTCAAAAGGGGGCCAAAAGGTTGTAATTTTTTTTGTAGACCTAATCAAGAAATCCAATGTTAACAAATATGACAATGATGAACAAGAAGTGAGATACTATTGTCAGGAGTATTGACAATGCATCCACTGTCCAATTTAGAATGTTTTCACTATACATGAAATTGCCCAGTCCACCAGCTGGTTATGTACTTTTTTCATTGGATGGCTTGTTTGTTGGCCATCAACAAAACACGATAGTGGACCTTACTTCAGGATTTGTAGTCATGTCATTTTGATAGACGTCGCTTCTAGGCAGTGGGGCCATTATAAGTTATATGTGGGATCACTCATGATATTAAGTGCTACACACTTCTGCAACGGTGGTGCCCACAACTGCTTGTGCTTATTCTTTGAGCCTGAAATTGAGTGCATCACATGTGGCAGCAGAAATGTAAAGTTGCAAACACACTTATCATTGTAGGTCCAATGAGGTCCTCCCAGATTCAAAGACCCACATTGACTTCTGATACAAGGTTAGCTGTGACATCTGGTCAGGGACCACACACTGGGCAGGTGCTTGGCCATGGTAAGTAAAGCCAAGAATAATGTACCTGAATGCTCATGAAATGTGCCTTTAATCACTACCGTATGTTGTATGTGTTGTACAACACTGTTGTCCTGCATCACAATATGCTCACATATGGCATTTAACCACATACCAGATCAGACCTTGGTGGCTAATGAAAGGATGACACAAAATGTATGCCAAGTGAGTGCAGAATGGACATAAAATAGTACATTGTGTTATATGAAGTGTCCAAAACACAACTGGCTTGCAATTCAATGATATGAAAACTCTCTAGCAAAATATCAATGGGAAAATCATATTGAAATTGGTGTGGATGAGGTTCGCACTGATGCCAGTTGGGTTCTATTGAGATGGGTGTATGGGCTGCTAAGGTGAATCTTCAGGAAGGGAAATTTTCAAATCACTTTGCTGAAAAGCACAACGCAAATCCAGTGCAGGCGGCAACCATCAAAGCTTCTCAACTTAGCCACAATGTGGGATCACAGCCAAATGTTGCATTCTGCTTGCCTCCTCTTCTACTGTATTCACATATATAGGTGAGTGGATGACATATGAGGTTAGGATGTCTGCTGTACAAGACACCATCCGTTGTCAGCTAAGTACTACCATGATGTTGGAAATGGAGTATGCAAACAGAGGACACTCAAAGGATGGACATAAGAAATGTGTGTTCTCTCATTCCAAAATGAGCTTTGTGACTTCATGGGTAGGGAAGCACAAATGACCCACATTATGTACCTGACTAGTGCACATCTCACACATGAACTCTGCAATTCAATGTTTGAACTGATGTGCAAATGTGATATTGGTCAGCCTGGTGATGTACACTCCTTTTGACTTGTCAACAGACAACATTACACTCATGAAACATGTTAGTCTTAATGGTGAAGGTGTAATCAGTGTAATGCGGAGGAGTCCTGATCATTTATCCCCTTCCTTGAAATATCAGTAACCTTCTCATACAAGTTTGTCTGTTGATGTGTCATCTCATTGATGTCAGTGCTGTGTGGAGGTACTGGCTGGCAACTGCTGCATGTGAGCAGGGGCCCACATGTAAAGTCCATGAGGTAAACATGCCGCACATTGTCCAGGATTATCCTGTCAATGGTCATTGAGAATGACATGTTAGCTCATAGCTACCATCTGGTGTACTGAAATATGGACATGTATGCCTCATCACAGCTGCTGACAGGATGACACCAGTGCAGTGTACACCATCCCGGGGAATGCATGACATCCTGGCTGCAGCAGTGAAACCCTCTCGCACCTGTCCATCAGGTAATTGTGGCATCAAGTGTGTCACTAGCTTAGATTACTAAGCCATGACAAAGATCAAAATCCCCTTCTGTATAGAATCTGCAGTTGTTGTTTACAAAGTGACATACATATTATGAGTGTCACATGTGCATGTTTGTCAATTAGTAATGCAGATCATTGAGAATGTTGTCACTTCCCTCTACAGCTGCTGGATCGGGGACAGCCATGTCAACAAAATTTATGAGGAGCCAGGTTCAGCAGTTGACATCAGGGGGATCGCAAAGGGACAGAAAGTTGTGGCTGGAGCTTGTGAGTTTGCTTGTGCAATGTACATCTCCGTTTAACACCTCAGTGCTATGGTGTGAGCTGTCATTTGTGGTGGTACCCAAACCAGGTCACTTGATCGCCATCTGTTGATGCAAAGTACAGTTAATCCAACCCTTGTGTTGCACCACATATTATACCAGGTCAATTAACGTAGGTTCCGGAGAGGCGGGTCCGCATGCGCGCCTTACGCTCCGGGACCGGAAATTACGTTTTCGGGCCGTAAACTCCGAAATTGACCCGGAACACATTATTTCATACAGGAAATGATATACAGGAAGTGGGAGACAGGAAATACATCACAGGAAGTAGTTGACAGCCATTTTGTATTCATCCTGATCCATCCACAATCAGAAATCAAATCCACTGCCATCCTGCTGTTCTGTTGTGGAAAAACCTGAAATGACAGTGCAAGTGAGAATCATAAACATGTAACAAAAGGGGGAACAGACCATTTAATGACATTTTGGCGCTGACACAACATCAAACCCCAGTTTCGTTTTCTCCTACTTTGCATTATGGTACATGTAGTCCATATTTAGTGCTCAACACAAGAGTTGCGTGTTGTGTTTCGGAAAATTGGGGGGAAGCAGTGCTGTGTATCACAGACACATAGTGCCTGATTCACCCATGACATCGTCACTCACGTTGTGGGCCCATCATTTGTGGGGGAGTCAAATCTGTTGAGGGCACAGGCCTGAGAATGCAATGGTTATGCCCTTTTGTGATTAAGTAACCCATCCTCATAAGGTCCAGGTAGGTCTCTCAGAACATGTACCGTTTTTCATCTGCATCAATAGATTCTTTAGGGACATCCACTACACTGATCGCTGACATGGGCACATGACCTGAAGCATGGTTAACCTTTTGACTACTGTCAACAGCTGTGATTTACATGCAGTTAGTGTGGCTTGCAAAGTAGTCTCAGGATGGAATTTTTGGACACAGTTGTAAATATCCAACTTTCATCATTGAAAACAGACTGCAAACCACATTTTGTCCATGACACTACAGGTTGCTCATGTGAAAAACGTGGCAACGAGCTGATCACGGACTTGCATACCATGACCTCTGTTATGTGCAATGGGCCGGTTTCCCAGATTCAGAGCTAGCCGGGGTTCAGGAGGTATGTGTAAGCCATGCATTAAAGCAATGTTGTGCAAAACACAACAGGCTAATATGATCTTGCACACAACTTATGGGGAGTACAGCAGCACACCCCCTGTACGGTCAAGACATCTGAATCGTGACTTCAACAGACCAAAAGGGCGCTCTATGATGGCTCTAGTCCGTATGTGTGCCCTATTGTACCTACGCTGAGGTACAGTGTTTGCACGTGTGTAAGGGGTGAGGGGTTGTGGGGAGAGTGCATACTCAGCGTCGCCTGAGGAGGGAAGAAAGGGCAATTGGTTACATTTCCCTCTTTGATTTACACAGGACATGATCTATACTTTGGTACATGCAGTGTCTGTTGAGACCATGTATGTTGCTTTATGATTCTTATTGTACAATGGTTAATGTTAGGTGGCATTCAGACATTTCAATTACACATATCCCTCATTTTTGGTGCTTGGTACTTACCCAGTAGCCACATGTTGCCGAATTCTCCCGCAGCCATCCGCCGGGCAAGAGGTGACATGCGGAATACGAAGCTGTCATGGGTACTGCCTGGGAACACTGCATGCATCCATGAATCTCCCACTGGCATCACAGACAGCTTGCACATTGATGGAATGCCATCGGTGTCTGTTGCAGAAGATGTGTGTAATGCGGCGTGGTGGCTGAAGGGCCACATGGGTACAATCAATTGCACCCAGCACACGTGGGAAGCGAGCAATGAGATAGAAATCTCGAGCTGCCCTTTGTCTCCTGGCCAGTGTATGGGGCATTTGTATGTGGTGGTGGGCTCTAGCAGTGATGCATCTCAGTATCTGATGCAAGCACCGCGACTGGCTTGCCTGGAAAATGCCCACATGGTCACTGGAGACCCTTTGGAATGACCCAGTGGCAAAGAAATGGAGAGCAGAAAGGATCTTGAGATAGGCTGGAATGGCATGGGAGCTGCCGGTCACAGAGTCAAGTTCCTGCTCCCACTCACATACCATCTCCAAGATGACTTCTGGAGGGAAACGGTACCTGGCCCTGACATCTTGGCTGGACATATCCTCTCTACTCTCCTCCTCCGCCTCCTCAAGTAGTTTTGCCGCATGGCAAGGGGCAGAGCAACAAACACATCCAGCGACATGTTGAAAGGGTTTGTGTGTGTCTGCTCTGCATTCATACATGCTGCAGGGCTGGGATTGGCTGCAGTGTGTCAGCTGATGCATGGTGGGGGATGGTAGGCACTTGGACAGGTATTTACCCTTGAGGAAAATGATCAACGGCCACAGTGCGTGTATTCCGGCCCGGAATCGGGAATTCCGGCCCGGGAGCGGAATTCCCGCTCCGGGTGCGGAAATTCCGGCCCGAGTGCGGAAATTCCAGCCCGAGTGCGGACGTAAAGTTAGTAGTCGTAAATCCGTTCTGTGAATACCAAAAGTAGTAAGTGCATTCTGAGAATACCAAAAGTAGTAAGTTTATGATTTTGTCTCAGATTAGTTCTGTGAATCGGGCCCAATGTGTCTACCCTCATTCAGCTAGCAGATGAACTCGGAGCTAAAGTCATCTCATATGCAGATGATACCCAGCTCCTTTTCTCCTGGAATAAAGATAGTGAGACTAGCTGTGTTCATGCTAAAACCTGCCTTACTGCAATTTTTCATTGGCTAGCGCTGGCCCAATTGAAATGTAATGAGGACAACACAGAGATCCTTCTTTTCGGAAATTTCCCCCTGCAGTACTGGTGTTCTTTCTGGCCAGATGAGTCCCCCCTGCTGTCACCCCACGGTGGAGCAACAAAAAACGTTGGGATATGGTTCGATGAAAACTATGCTTTGGTCCTCAGATCAAAAAACTATCGGGAACATGTTTTGGTACCCTGAAGGCAATAAAGATTTTTTTTGCCGCTGCTCCCTACTAATGCAAGGAAAACTGTCACCCAAGCCTTGATCACATCACGCACCAACTATGCCAACGAGCTATACATCAGCCTGCCCGGTTACCTCCTAAATAAACTTTAGGTGATTCAGAATGCAGCGGCCAGATTATTACTTAACCTCCCTAAAAGGGCGAATGTCAGACGGCATCTTCCCAACCGCCACTGGTTTCCGGTGAAAGAGAGGGTGAAGTTTAAATCACTGGTAATAGTTCACTCCGCCCTCTATGGTCACGGCCCGGCCTATTTGAGAGCAAGATTTAGTTTCTACTCACTGGCTAGGCAACTACGTTCTTTGAATAAGCTAATGGCATGCGTCCCTAGGTACCTCAAACAGAGGGCCAGTGGCAGATCTCTGTCATGGATAGGGGCTGTGGCCTGGAATCAACTCTCAGTGGAGCTTTGCACTGTGAGTGACCTGAAGGCTTTCAGAAAGAGACTGAAGACCCTACTTTTTAAATAGTCTTCTGTGATCCATCTAATCACCCTACAGGGCACGAGACGGGACACTCCTTGGAGTAGCTGTGTGCGCTACAAGTGCTGTTAACATAACACAACATCCTTGAACAGTGGAGAAAAAACAATCACATAGATTGCACAAAAACCACAAAAGTGCACAGTATATCACTACTGTTAAGTGCCACTATACATTGCACTCACCACAATTAGTAAATCAGTTGCTTTAGCAACAGTTAGTGCACTAATCTAAACAAACATATTAAAAAAATAACTGTTCTATTATTATAGCTGGTACAATACTGATATATGTAAAACACACTTAATTTTTGGAGGTCCTTTTGGAAAGGCTGGTAGGCCGAATGATGTCTTAAACATTGACAATCCACAAAGATACATTACGTTACATTGCTTCTGTATCTGTAGTATTGAAGTACTTCATAAAGGCACATGTTTTCTAGATGTAGACTCCTTCTTGGATAATACGATTCCAACATATTTGATTTCACAATGTCTGTACTTTCCATGTCGAACTGTGCTAGGTACTGAATTTCTTCTGGAAAAGACTTTAACACTCTGTTTTGCGTACCTGCTAGGCTAGGCCTAGAATTGCCCAAACAATTCCGCTTGACTTTGAGGGCAAACTAGTCGAGCTCAACCTGTCACAGCACTCATAGGACCCTGTCTCTCTATGGGAAAGCACTTTCAAGCTGAAGCTGTACAATTTTTTGGTTAGAGTCTTTTCTGTCTGCAGAAATTTCCTCCCGCATCTCCTTCATCTCTGTCTTCTCTGATTTTGTAATATGCAAAGTGACATAATAAGCAAAAGCCATGGAGTTGTCTGCAACAAATTGTATATCTATATTTGCATTCCACATTTTGAGAATGACAGGGTTATAGTCATTAGAATACCTGGAGGCCTCTCTTCTTCTCAGGTTCTATGTGTATTTGATGAATTCTATGCCAGTGTATGTCTGACTGCAGAAAAAAAGCTGTTCACTCTTCCTTGGGAAATGACAGATCATGGAAATCCAAACCGACATCTTGAGTAAAATTTTGCTTTACATCTGTATTTTCGATGGCAGAACTTCCAACATGTATGTGTTTGTTGTCTCAGGCCTTTTTGACTAGTGGCTTCCAGGATGACACGTAACATACTGTTTTATGAAAGATAGTACTGACTAATCATTGTTTGTTCCAAATTTCGGTGCACCTTTTATCCATAACAGCATGTTAATATAAGGAGCACCTCTTGCTTGGTACTCTTTACGCCAAAAAAAATCAGTTACTTTGCCAAGAGGAGGATTCGTTTTGTTGCAGAGGAAAGACATCATGGCTTGGAGCCTGTGGTTAAAATATCTGCAAACATTAGCGTGATCCAACGAGCAAACTTCTCCTGCTGTCTTCACATTGATGTCCTTAATGTTTGAGTTCACTTCTCTGAAAAATACAAGCAGGTCATCCCACGTGTACTCAGCACAACTGAGGGCCCTATTACGATGTCGGGTGGAGCTTCTCTGCCCGATATCGTCTCAGTCAAGGGACCGACCGACACCCGGTCAGCAGTCCTGACTGACTAATTAGGATGTGACCAAACACTGCTCTGTCGCATTCCTATATTTTACAATGGGAGCATGTATTCCAGCTGGAATGCATGATCCCATTGTATAATAGGAGGTGCAGTTCATCCCTACACCACGTGGCAGGCACCTTAAGGTGCCTGCCACAGGGTGCAGGGATCAACAGGGGAGCACCATAGGTGCCCTCTCGGCCCTCAACCGGAGGCCGTGCACCCATGGGGGCCCTGCTGAGGGCCCCCAAAGTCAAGTTCCGAATGCCTTTCTGTGTCGGAAATGCCGGCACAGAAAGGCTGCCAAAACCTGACATCATAATCCCAAGGGCGGAAAGAGCCGCCCTTGGGTTTACTGACAGGATTCCGACTGGTGGAGGGGCTCTCTGAGCCCGTCGGAAGCCAGTCGAAACGACCAGTTGGATTCCTTTCTGACTGCCTCTATTGTAATGAGGCGGGTGGAAAGAAATCTAACCAGCAAATTACGATGCTGTCAGAAAGTCCCCGACCAATGGTCGGAGCCTTTTCCGACAGCATCATAATCAAGCCCTGAGTGTCAGAAACGAAGTAGGTGCACCTAGGTTTCACAACATATATTTGAATTCTCCATGATGATGATACCAATACTCGTTGGTGCCACATTGGTATGCCATCAAATTAATGAAGTTCTATTCTAACTTTTCATGGTTTCCATTAACTTTCTCGCCAAATTTGTTTGCAGAGAGATTTTGAACATTAACTCCTATTTTTAGTATGTGATTCATAGCAAGTGCAAGTCCAGACAAGTCACACTCAAACAAAAGATGGAAAATGCATGGAATGCACTGGTGAAATCTTGGATTCTCTGAATATAATCTGGTTGACCGGTATTCAGCTGCTTGAATCTGTATGGGGCAGTCATCATAGCGGCCACCTGCTCAAATGGGAAACAGTTGTGGAAAACAGCAAGCCTCTAAACACACTCATGGGAGCACCTTTTGTTTGTTTCATTTGAAAGAGATCAATAGCATCACAGATGACTTCTTTAGAATCCAGGGGATGGATGTTGTAGTGTTCATAAATTTCTTCTGATCTGGATTGATCAACTTTTTCAATCTGTCCACTTGATGGTAATGTTTCACCCTCCATATATGTTATAGCTTGAACAACATTTTTATAATAAATATTATTTTGTACCTGGTATAATGTTGCTTTTTTTTTTATTAACTTCCACTAGCTAATAGTTAATTGGTATGGTTGAGATAGAACAACATCATAGCATTGGTCGCCTCAATAATGACACTAAAAATAGCGATGATGGTAACAGTAGATCATCTATCTGTAAAATACTGTTTTGGAATGTGGTGGGTCTACAATCTAAAGCCAGTGATTCACTATGGCTAAATTTTGTAGACGGTTTTAACATCCTGTGCCTGCAAGAAACTTGGCTGGAGTTTCCATTGCATGTTAACGGATATAAAACATTCCATTCACCTGCACTAACTTCAACCCATGAGAGAAACAAGGGTGGACTGTGCATTTATGTGTCTAAAAGAGTTAATGTCAAAAATATTGTACTTATGACAACGGATATTTTTTGCCAGATCGTCTTGTTTGACATGGACAAAATGAACTGTATTACTTTGTTAAATTTCTACAATAATATTCCGAAAGATCAGGTTGCGGGGATCCTGAATAAATTACAGAATGACCTGGTTAAAGCTCAAAAAGACACCAAGAAGGATATGTGCATTATTTGGGGTGGGGATTTTAACTCCGCTCTATGTTCTCTTGCCCAGAGGGGTACCTGTGGCTTAACATACGAAAAGGGCGCCAACCCATCTCACTTCCCACATTCAACTCTTGGGGACCACCTAAATGCAATTATGTTCCAATTTGACATCGGTTTTGCAAATGAATTGTGCCATCCCACAGTCGCATTTAGCCCTACTTTTAACGGCAGAGGATCTGGCTCCATTATTGATTTTATAATAATTTCAAACCGACACTCAAGTAGACTGTCATACCATTGCGATGAGTGATCATTTCCCTATAAGTATCTCTTTTGAACTCACTAACAACCTTTTAAATAAAAAGGGTATTTCAGAGCTTCACATGCAAAACATTGCTCTTAGTAGGAATAATGGTTACTCACTGCGATGGTCTAAAGTGGAGCCAATTGAATTCATAAATTCTCTTCTAACTAAATGCAAATCGAATTTTTCAGTCTGTCTTGATGAGCTCGCTCCTCACGTGAAGGTTTTAATTTCGTTTGGCGCAATCTCCTCAGAGATCAAGAGGTGCTTATTTGTGGAAATGAATAAGTGTAATACTAAGAAGCAGGGATGGTTCGATTTAAAATGCACCCAATCCCACAAAGCATTGAAAAGGGTCCTGCACAAACTCGGTAGAAATTAATTCGGCTAGAAGGGCATATAGATGCGCGCTAAAAGAACAAAAGCTCGCCTTGCGTGCGGAATCCTGGTGGGCCTTGCACAATGCTTCTCTGCTAAGGGATAATACAAGCTTCTGGAAGGCTGTTAACGCGCCTTTCTTAGTTCATAGAGACTCACCATCAATAGAGATAACCATCAGTGAGGATCAGTGGGTGGAACATTTTACCACACTATATAATGATGAAGAACATGTAATATCACATGCTGCATCCAGCCCCCTCCCAGACTCAGAACTTTTAAGTCTCTTCCCACTTGATATTCATTTCAATTTAGATGAAGTGAATTGCGCCATAAATGCTAGTGTGGGAGGTAAGGCTTCCGGGCCGGATGGTGTGCCAGTTGATATTTATAAATCTAATATTTCCCTTTGGGGTCCTTATTAACTCTGGTCTTGAGAGCATGTTGTCACCAAGGCTTCATTCCATCTTGGTCTGAATCCGTCCTGGTCCCAATTTTTAAAAGGGTGACCGTAATTTACCTACATGCTATCGACCAATTTCCTTATTAGATTCTTTTCTTAAAGTGACGGGCTGCATTTTATTAAATAGATTGCAGTCATGGGCAGAAGATGCTGGGGTCATCACAGAGATTCAATATGGCTTCCGCGAGGGCCTTGGCACAATAGAACAGGGATTAAACCTAAACCTATTGTTAAGCAAATATACCCGAGCCAAGCAGGGAAAGCTATTTATGGCATTCGTGGACCTCAGCTCCGCGTTTGATTGTGTCAGACACGACAAACTGTGTATTATACTTGAGGAAATGGGAGTAGAAGTAACACTTATTAATTTCATGAGGCAGCTGTATCATGGTGCTTGTGCCAGCGTCCGCTATGGTATTACGGGAGAATGCACTGCTAAATTCCCAATAAGAAAGGGGGTGAGACAAGGTTGTGTTCTTGCCCCCTTTCTTTTTACTTTATATATTAATGGCCTGGGCCAATTTTTAATCAGTCAATGCCAGGATCTCCCAATTATAGACAAATGCCCTATCCCAGCGTTATTGTACGCAGAGGACGCAGTCCTAATGTCGCGTACTCAACTAGGGCTCCAAAGACTAGTGACCAGTTTTGCTACATATATGCAAAACCTGGGCCTGCAAGTGAACATTTCAAAAACGTTCATAATGAAATGTGGTTCGAATAGTATCAAATGTCGTGACATTATCATTAACAACACCGAGGTTGAGTGTACAAACAGATTTTCATACCTTGGTATTCACTTTGATTACAGAGGGACCTGGTCACATGCAATTTTAGCCAGGGAAATGCTATTTTCTAAAGCCACCGCCGCCCTCGCCCATTTCACCAACAAATTGGGTAGAAGGCCGGTCGTGGAACGATTACAAATTTACAAGGCTAAGTGTGTCACAACAGCCATGTATGGCGCAGGCATTTTGGGATGTGCTGACTCTCAGCCCTTGCAATTGGTGGAGAACGCCTTTGCCAGATACTTACTGGCAGTTCCCAACAGCACGGCTACTTATATCTGCCATGCAGAGCTTGGGATTTCACACATCTCTGATCTAATTAAAATCGAGCCAATTTTATTATGGCACTAAATATGGGCTACAAAACATACCAGTCTCAATCGGGACGTTATAACTGACTGCCGAAAGCTTGACAGGGGGCTATGTATTCCCTGGCTAAATTACATCAAAAGCTTTATGGCAGACATCGGTCACCCAGAATACTTCACTAATCCGGATAGCATTACATCAATCCCGAGAAAAATATTGAAGACTGAATGCTTAATTCATCTAGAGTCAATTAGACTCTCAAATGAAATTGTTAAGCCCACTGTTTTGGAAAATCAACTGTTAATGTCATGCTTTGGAATCCAACCATATCTTATGTATGTAACCGGGTACTATGATAGGATGCTGTTAACTCGTTTTCGTCTGGGAATTTTCCACAGACTGACTAGCTTTCCTGTCATGAACGACTGGTCTAAATCCCTAGGACCATACCCATGCAATGATCTATCTCAACAGTCTACATTGCACACTTTTTTATTCTGTAAATTTTACTCTGTCCCCAGAAAAAGATGGATTTTTCCCATTCTAAAGACCCTGGGCCTGAGACAATGTCGCCCAGCTTTCTTAACGTTACAATGTTTAAATGATGAAATGCTTATTAGCCCTTTAGTAATTTATTTGAAATCTGTGGTCAATTTCAGAAAAACACTATGGAATATGAACATGGCTTTTTAATTCATTATTTTTAATGCTACAATTCTTACATTATGAAATGTTCAAGAGCTCAATTGTAACGTATTTGTAATATGTATTAAGTCAAGACAAATAACGCTGGATATGAACCTGGTTTTTAATTGATGATTTTATATTCTTCTTAATCATGTAATATCAATGTGATCGGATTTTTATAACCATTCTTGATCAAATTGTGCTTTTATGATTTTTGTCTTAAATCGAATAAAGCTTACTTTGAATTGAATTGGTATGTCAGTCACAGTATGGGTGGTAAGCAGTTTAAAATGCCAAATCAACATGTCATACATGCACAGCCTCTGCAGATGAAGGCAGGCCACATATTTAAAAGTCTACTAGTCTGGATGAGTGACTAGGAGTATCACTACGTCAGTACACATCTAAATAAGTGTTTTAGTTCCTCTCTGTCTATGTCACTGGATGTGAAAGTAACTAAGTCACAATCTCTTTATATCTATGTAAGTGGATGCATACATTACTTACTGCCTCAATTCCTGACTGTTGGGTTTTAAAATGTGTATGCAACTCCCTCTGTTACTGTTGCATACACAAGTGCTGTAAGGGTATGTCACAGAATATTTACATGCCTCTGTCTCTCTCTTACAGGCAAGGTGAGTAACTCTTCTTTTGCAAATATGTATTTAACTTGCAGTATGGGTGAAAATAATCATATTTAACTATGCCTAGAGGTCTCAAACTACACATGTGAGCCAGTGAGACTTTAAAGTGCATTTCTAATCCTCTAAGCACATACCGCCCTGCCCTATGACTTACCTACACCCTACTAGCACATAGTAAAACAGAAAATTAAAGCTCAGCAAGGAGTTTTTAATGCCAACATGACCATGCAGTAAAGCAACACACACATGCTACAGTTCCAGGACAGCACATGATTAAAGGACTTCTCACACACCTATCTCAGACCCAGTCAGACACTCACATACTCACTCACACACCCATAGAGAAACTCACACACCACATTCATAAACCTACAATAACACTCAAACACCCACTCACAGATTATCTCATACACTTGCAAAGCTATTGTATATATCATACACACTTTGATTAACTTCATCTATATACATACCTTTAAAATAATATTTTTTTTAAACTACACTGTAATTCACATACCTGTAAATTGAGTTGGTTGATGAGTTTTTTTGATGATGTCAGTTTGACTGTAGCCGCTCAGTGTGAATGTAAAAAGTAGGAATAAAAATGGCACACCACTCTCATACAAAGCAACCATTAATGGCAACCTTTCCAACTTTGCTCTCAGTGATACTGTTGAAGGTAGCAAATCAAAGCATCCCTTTCATATGTTACTTTTCTTGTCCCACTTCATTATGGTCAGTGTTTCTTAACTCTTTTGTTGCACTCCAAGAAAGACGCCCAAACGTTTTGGTGTATTTGAGAATTCTTCTTGACCCTTAGTGCAGCCCCCCATGTAACTTTATGTCCAATTTGCGAATAACTACGGAAGTCCAAAAACATATTTAGCTTTGTGCTCCTACTTTGCAACTGCCCTCATGTTTGTTACATGCATGTCACTAAGGAAAAAAACTACTTAATAAATAATGAGTGTAAACCACTGTACTCTTAACAGACTACTGACAGTTTATGCCCTTCCCCCACACTCTCTTAGCACAGTTACAATACCACCCCCTTCAGGACACCCTCATGAACCAATAGGTCAGAAGTTCACAACGCATTCTAGAAGCAGCACATTACTTTCCAACTCAACTTCAGCATGTATGGTTGACTGTTTGCAATTAAAAGCATATCCAGGATTGCATTACATATTTTTTATTTCCCCTGAGCCAATAACAGATCTACTTGCTTTTTCTTAAAAATCACTACCTAATTTTAACTATCTGAATATTTGCACCATCCAATCAAATATGTCCCTTTTTTATGAAACAGGTAATGTCCTCCATTTTAACTACTTTTTATTTAGAAAACTATCTCATTCTGCTCAAGCCCTTTCCTGTGTGCTACTCCTCTTTGCTTTCAAAGTAGTTAGAGTATGGATTGTGGGTCACAGCATTGTGTTTTAGTCTACAGGGTGTGTTAGAAAGAGTGGTATTGACAGGGACTTGGGTTTGCCAAATGAGGATTTACTTGGATTGGCCATAGAGGATTAAAGCGACATCAATTGCTGTCTTTGGTAAAACGCATAGTGGACTCTCAAAACACTTAACTCCTGATTGTGCTCTGTGGTGGCAATGACCTAGGCACACTTGCTGGGGTAGGACTGTAAATCCTAATGAAGGATACCTGTGCTCAACTAATGGTACTTTTTCCTCAGATTGCCATGGTATTCTCCAACATATGCCAAAGGCAGAAACATGAGTGGTCAAATGAGTTCTGTCCACAGAGCAACAAAGCCAGGAAACAAATCAATAAAACTGTTTCTGCATTCCATCAAAGACCATAACATGGGCTCAATCTACAACAACTTTAACATGGAGAGTATCTACAGAAGCGATGGGGTTCACTTCACAGAGAAAGGCAACAGGGTGTTCCTCAACAACTTAAAACACTGCATCCTGTTTTATGTGTAGTCATCATCTAAAAAGTCACACAATAAACAGAAAGGCTGTTCCTAGAGCCACTCTATTTGCCAAACAATAACTCATTTTCTTTTTAATTTTTTTTTTCAAATTTGCGAATACATCACGAATACACAAAATAAAAGTAGACATTCAATAGACACCAACACATTTAAAATTCACAACTATATAAGTGACTCTGTACAACTGACTGGGTGCTTTAGTGTCTGTATGGGTCTGTGAGTGGGTGTAAGGGTGTCTGAGTGGGTCTATGAGTGGGTACATGAGGATCTGAGTGGGTCTGTGAGTGAGTGCGTGAGTCTCTGAATTTGGTCTGCCAGTAGCTTTGTGAGTGTCTGAGTAGCTTTGCAAGTGAGTGTATGACTCTCTGAGTGTGTTTGTGATTGGGGTGCGTGAGTCTCTGAGTGTATCTGTCAAAGGATACTAAAGTGTGTGTGTGGGTTTGTGAGAGGGTGCATGAGTCTCAGTGGGTCTATGAGTGGGTATGTGAGCCTCTGAGTGGGGCTGTGAGTGGGTGTGTGAATGTCTGAATCGGTCTGTGAGGGGGTGCATATGTCTTTGAGTGGGTCTGTGAGTGGATGCATGAGTGTCTGAGTGGGTCTATGAGTGGGTATGTGAGTGTCTGAGTGGCTCTGTGAGTGGGTACACCAGTCTCCAGTGGGTTTGTGAGTTTGCATGAGTGTCTGAGGGGATCTGTGAGTGGTTACATGAGTCTCTGAGTGGATCTGACAGTGGGGGCATGAGTATCTCAGTGGGTCTGTGAATGGGTGCATGGGTCTCTGAGTGGGTCTGAGAGTGGGTGTGAGTCTCTGAGTGGGTCTGTGAGTGGGTGCATGAGTGTCTGAGTGAGCCTGTGAGTGGATGCATGTGAAAGACCAGGACCTGTTTGCAGTGTTCCCCTACTTTTTGCCCCCATTTCAAATACTAGATCCTTGTTTTCTGACTCTGATTGTGTCCTGTACTCTGATAACCAGACCCAGGGCCGGTGCTCTGATTAAAAGTGCATGGTTATTAGGTATAATTACAATTGATACTGACAACCTACCTGTAAGTCCCTAGAATAAGGTAGGGCATGTAGGTTTAGAAGCCCAGTATACTTAATGTACTTAAGTGTGTACTGCCGGGGTGCCTGCTGTGATTTTAAAAACCAGCACTGCCTTGCAGGCTGCTTTTAAAGTTGAATTATATGCAAATTCAACGTTGAATTAAAGATACTTCCAAAGTCTCCAACTACCTTATTTTCACATATAAGTCACCCTAAGGTCCCCCAGGTGCCCCAGGTGTAGGGTGCCTTGTAACGATTAGCAGTGACATAATAAAGGATGCTTTTTAAGCCCTGGTGAGGGGAAAACTGCCCATTTCATTTTTCCCCATTATAGAAAACTAGCTCCATAAGCTAACATGGGAATATTTCATTTAAGTATAAATATTGACAGGAGTGAGCTAGAAATGTCATTCAAGGACACAGAATGATAGTAATGAGAAGTTATAGAACTTTCTTTTCTGTAAGCCCAAATCCAGCCTTCCAGCTGCCCTCTCCTGATTGGCCAGCTTCTGCCAGGTTGAGTCAAGCTGTCATAATGAGGTCTGAAGTGGCCTGCTAGAGAGACAAATTATTTCCTGTGGGTGGAGAACTGCAGCTGCAGAAGCAAAAGGCATTGTGGGGTGGAGAAGCCAAACTGGTCTATCTTCAAAGGGAGGCTGACATTTTAGGATAGCATAGGCTCACCTTCACATTCTGCACCCCAGCCACACAGGAGCCCCTTTAATTAAATTAGTGAAGGGGCTGGAAGGGGAGTGTTAGAGAGTTTTTGCCATGCCAGTGGGTTGGCTTAGCAAGATCTAACCCTTCAGGAGAAAGTTACTCAATTTTGGATTTTTGAAGAATATTGCTTTCAAGGACAAGAATATGCCACATTTTCGAAGAAGCGGTCATACCTGAGGGGGGCACGCTGCATCCCATTGGTCAGGGATGCCCCCTGCGTGACACCCAGGAGCACTGAATAAAAATGTTGAAGTTGCCAAGCAACTCAGATCTGCTGCCTGAAACAAGAAGAAGAAGGACAGCCCTTCTGGAACCCTGATCTGCACCCAAAGGATTGCACTCTGAAGGACTGCACCTGCTGCACAATCTGAGACTGCAGCCCTAAGGACTTTGTCTGGCTTCACATGGATTAAGGAGTGGACTCCGTGGAAGCAACAGGTTATCAGAGCTCACCTGCACCATCTCCCCTAAGAAGTCCCCAGCCTGGAGTGCGTTCGTTGGACTTTTAAGGATGTGGCCAGGTGCATTGTGGCAATTGTAGTCCCAACATCCCAAGAACCACCTCAGAGCTTCGAGACCCTTGGATTGGTGTTTTGGACACTTTGAACCCACAAGAGGAACTTCCGGAAAAAGTTACAGAAGTTTGAACAAGTTTGAAGCAACTTTTGTAAAATGCTCCATAAGCTGACCAGATGCATTGTGGGAGTTGTTGTTCCAGACCCCAAGAAGCAAACCAGAACATCTGAAACCTTGGCTGGTGCTGTAGACCACTTTCTTGCATCAAGAAACACTTCTGGAAGTAACCCTTCAAGCTCTATTTGCTTCTTAGTGCTAGTTTTACTTTTAAATCTTTGAAAATTCATATCTCTGGTTCCCCACTTTGGATTTTTGTCGTTTTGGTGTCTATTTGTTCATAAAAATCTTAATATTGATGTCAATCTATGCAACAATACATATATATTCAAAAATGAGCTCAAGTCACCATTGTTGAAATCTCCAGAGATAACCTCTCCATCAACACCGAGTAAGAAATACGTGGTCAAGCAGGGCCTATGACCTAGGTCTGAGGTTACTGAGTGACAGATCACAGGTGGGGTGGCACATAACTATAAATATAAAAAACTTACGTTGGGGGCACACTCCCTACTTTGTGTATTTCAATTTGATTGCGTATTCTTAACTCTTTGTCAGTTCTTTGCGTGCTACATTGGCCTAGGGAACTGCCTATTTTCCCTTTTGACTAAACAATTGAAAAAAAGTTCAGGGACCGGTAAGCCTGAAACCGCCTCTGTGCACTGCCCTTATTGTTTTTATCATACAAGACTTTCTTCAGTTACATGAACAAATTATTCCATCATATAATACCAATGCTCTCATGTTTTTGCATTTTCTTATTTTATGATTGCTTCCTCATCATGTTCATCTTTACATTGTTTCAACACACCATTGCATTGATAACTAGTACAATATCTGTAACATTTAATCTGTTTGCATTACAATGCTTATTGACACTCCCTCATTTCTTTACACAGAATGACCATTTTCCATGAATTCAAGTGTCAGTTCTTTTGACGACTGTCGTTGCTTGCCCTATGCATTTCGGGACCCAACATCCCTTCATCAGGGGCCACTATAAAATAAATTAAATCAATGAAAAAAACAAGTTTTCATCATTGTTAAAGCTAAAATACAAAATCGATTTTTTTTTAGTTAACTCTAAGTGTCCAGGGGGAAAACTACTGCACATGCCATAACGTCTTTCCCAATTCAGTAGTTTTCCCCTTGGACACTTAGAGTTAACTATCAATTTTGTATTTTAGCTTTAACAATGATGAAAACTTGGTTTATTGATTGATTTAATTTATTTTATAGTGGCCCCTGATGAAGGGACGTAGGGTTCTGGAATGCATGGGGCAGGCAACGACAGTCGTCGAAAGAACTGACACTTGAATTCATGGAAAATTATGTTTCTGTGTAAAGAAATGAGGGAGTGTCAATAAGCATTGTAATGCAAATAGATTAAATGTTACAGGTATTGTACTAGTTATCAATGCAATGGTGTGTTGAAACAATGTAAAAATGAACATGATGATGAAGCAATCATAAAATAAGAAAACGCAAAAACATGAGAGTATTGGTATTATATGATGGAATAATTTGTTCATGTAACTGAAGAAAGTCTTGTATGCTAAAAACAATAAGGGCAGTGCACAGAGGTGGTTTCCGGCTTAACGGACCCTGAACGTTTTTTCAATTGTGGCACATAACCAGCCAGACAAACACGTGAACAGGAAAAACTCAGATTAGTCCCACAGATAGGCAGCAACACTTAAATGGTCCGAGGAGATTGGCCTCAATAAAGCACAGATGGCTAGAGGGGTGCGCATGTTCCCAAAACACCATAAAGTTAGATGTCACATGAAGTTAGGACCACTCAGCCAATCAGAGCACATCACACACAGTACAAACAGAGATCATGTGTTTCCCAAACCGGACATTTGGACAGTTCACCCACTGGCCCTCATTGCGTCCACGCAAGGTCGAGCCCCACCTGCATTCACTATCAAGTGGCCTGGTTTAAACCCCATGACAAGTTCCCCATTCCTTTCTCTAAAATAAGATCTAAATTGTTTTATGAAGCTCCAAAGACTGTACATAATTGCACTCAGAATGAATGTATGTTGAGACAGTCCTCAGACCCATTTATCTGTATGTTTCTCGGCCTAAGCGTTTAATTAAACCAACTGTTCCTGTTTTGCCAAACACCTCTTATCTGTTGTTTTTTCAAAGTAAATTCATATTCCAGCAACAAAAAATTTAAACAATTTTTATAAATTGATGTTGGATTTTTATTGTGTCTTGTGTCTTACTTATTTAATGTATTGGTGTTTTTAAATGCTTTACACATCTGTCTCCTAAGTTAAGCCTGCCTGCTCATTGCCAACTACTAAGGGCCCGATTCTGATGCAGGTTGGAAAAGCTTCCCGACCGAGGGCCTGATTCTGATGCGGTTAGGAAGGCCTCCTAACGGCATTTGCTCCTTCCAAATCGGATCGGGAACGTGTCTTCCCGATCGAGGGCCCAATTCTGATGCGGTTAGGAACAAATGTTCCCATTGAAGTCAATGGGAGTTCAACCAAATCGTATCTGGAAGCATCCGGATGCATCCTACTCCGCTGGTCGGACTTTCCCGATCCGAGTGGGTCGGACACCATTTCCCAACCGATTCGGTCGGGAAGCTTTTCCAACCCGCATCAGAATCGGCCACTAAGTGTTGAGCAAGGGAATCATTTATTGAGACCTTGACTGAACTTGTTATTGTGATTGTGGCCTAATTACTAGTGGTAGGACCCTACTTATAACTACAAATATACCACTTTCTAAGAGCGCGAGAGTCTGTAAGTGGATTCGTGAGTGTCTGAGTGGGTTTGAGAGTGGGTGCATGAGTCTCTGAGTGGGTCTGTGAGTGGATGTTTGAGTGTCTGAGTGGGTCTGTGAGTGGGTTCATGAGTCTAAGAGGGGGTCTGTGAATGGGTGCCTGAGTCTCTGAGTGAGTGTAATAGTGTCTGGGTGGGTCTGTGAGTGAGTACATGAGTGACTGAGTGGGTCTGTGAATGGGTGCATGAGTCTCTGAGTTCATCTGCCAGTGACTCTGTGAGTGCCTGAGTGGGTCTGTGAGTGAATGCACAACCCTTTGAGTGGGCCTGTGAGTTGATGAATAAGTCTCTGAGTGTTTTTGTGAATGGGTGGATCTGTCAGTGAATATGTAAGTTTCTGTGTGGATCTGTGAGTGGGTGCATGTGTCTCTCCATGGCTTTGTGAGTAGGTGCATGAGTATCAAAGTGGATCTGGGAGTGGGTGTGTGAGTATCTGAATGGGTCTGTGAGTGGGTACGTAAGTCTTTGAGTGTGTCTGTATGTGGATGCATCACTGTCTGAGCGGATCTGTGAGTGAGTGCGTGAGTATCTCAATGGGTCTGTGAATGGGTGCATGGGTCTCTGAGTGGGTTTGTGAGGGAGCGCATGAGTCTCTCAGTGGATCTGTGAGTTAGTGCATGAGTGTCTGATTGGGACTGTGAATGGGTACATGAGTATCTGAGTAGATCTGTGAGTGGGCTTGTGAGTGTCTCAGTGGGTCTGTGAGTGGGTGCATGGGTGTCTATAAAAGGTCTGTGAGTGGGTGCATGAGTCTCTAAGTGGGTCTGTGAGTCTCTGAGGGGGTTTGGGACTGGGTGCATGAGTGTTTGAGTGGGTCTCTGAGTGGGGGCATGAGTGTCTGAATGGGTCTTTGAGTGGGTGGTGAGTCTCTGAGTAGGTCTCTGAGTGGGTGCATGAGTCTCTGAGTGGGTCTGTGAATGGGTGTGAGAGTCTCTGAGTGCATCTGTGAGTAGGTTTTAACATATTTTTAAAACAAATTCCAGTGATAGTCACAAATTTGCCATGACATTACACGGGGGCCATGCTGAACTTTGTGATGAATTCGTGAATATCGCACATGGGAAAAAGAAACAGTTTTTTGATGCATTTTACACATAAGGGGTCATTGAGGCACCCATATATTACAGCCATGAAGCACCCGTCTAATAAAGCCATGGTGTCAGAGTACCTGTACCCTGACCCCTTATACTACTTTTCATCTTTAGTTTCAGCCCCGAAGACCATGTCCCGTTACTTAAAATGATAGACATAACTTTCTACACAGGTTGCAGCCAGCCAATAACAGCATTCCTGTTGGCATGGGCATTTGCGATTTGTCATGAAATAATGGCAAATGTATTCATGCACTTAGATATACAAATTTTGATTTTCTTTAATATCTGTAAAACTACTGAACAGATTTACACCAAATGACACAAAAGAGCACTGTCTGGACCAAGAGCTACCTTTCAGGCAACTTTGGTCAAATTCCATCAAGTGGTTCATGCTGTAGTCATGTCTAAAATCTCTATGGGAATGAATGCTAGGAAACGCACTTTTTTTCTTGGGCCCGTTTCATGGATCTCGCTGAAACTTTCCATGCACAAATAGAATCAGCAAAAAGAACTAATGATGGACGGAATGCTTAACAAATCAAACATTCATCCCAGTCACAGATCTGGGTTAAATCCATTGTTTTTCTGCCTGCCACACCTTCCCAGTTTGGACCCAGGTAATGCAAATCAGTCTTGACCCTGCTCCCCATGAGAACATTCCAACCCGAACTGCCAAACCAGGTCCTCTCTGGATCGGAAACAAGCATCCTGGGACCGGCTTTGGGGTGGCAGAGCTAACTATAAATTGCACCCCTACCATACATTGCCTGAACTGCACTGCTTATGACTTCACATGTTACATTACACATGAGATGTTTCATGACATCATTTATGACATCACTGATGACATCTAAAATGACATAATGGATGACATGACTGATGACATCACTGTTGACAGCACTCATTCTTCTTTTGTACACATTGCTCTATAAACGGGTATTGCATTAGAGCTATGAAATTAGGTGCAAAATAGCTCAGAATATTATAAAGTACAATTAATGCCATCATAAATACAATGCCTATAAGTGTAGCAAGCTTTTTTTACGTGCAACAATGGCCATATACCATACATTTCATGGGTAGCCAAGTTCATGTTGACCAGCAACCACAGATAAAAGGGTGACCTCTACAGCACATGGTGTTCTGTATACAACTATTCAGAGAAAACCAAGGGGCTTATTTATGAGAGACCTGCATCACTTTTGCACCACGTAAAGTGGTACATGCATAATGCAGGCCTCTTACAAAAGTGTATAAAGCCACACAAAGCCACCCTGCTTGGCTATGATTTGTCTCATGAATCATGAGTAATACGAAAAATTGTTGCGTCACCTGACTCTGCGCCAGGGTGGTGTTCCATGGGTGTTGCGATGGGTTTCCCCATGCAACACCCATGGCATTTGACACTGCCCCAGATTTACAAAGTGATGTAAACCTAGGGAAGTGTCAAATCCATACATCTCCAGAGGTGAGGCTTAACAAAAAGAAATATGTTAATTTTTTGTTTTTTTCTCTTTCCATGTGTGCTGCATACTGCAGCACACAAAGAAAGAGGAAAACGTCTCATTGGATAGTTTTTGTGCAGGAAGGTGCCACTTCCATCAAGTGTAAGTAGAGCTGTGCCCAGTTCCGCCCTCCCTTCCTGCCAGTGATGGCCCCTCCAGGAACACCTAGGCTCTTTATTATGTGGGGCTGTCTAGGAGGAATACACAAAGTTCAGCTGTCAGCTACACCCAGTAATGTGACCCAGGGTCAGGCTACAGGCACTAAATAGCTGAGGCAGAAAAATGCCAACTTTTTAAAAGGAAATTTCTAAATTGTAATTTAACATCCAACTTTCCCTTTAAAGAGGATTTTTGATTACAATTCTAAAGAAACCAAGCATAAACTATTTACCTGCTCCCATTCGAAAATGTTAGCTTATTAAATTTAACAATGTAACTCCAATGTTATCCTATGCGAAAGGTAGGCCATACAATAGTGAAAAATGGATTTAAGAGTTTTTCACCATCAGGACATGTAAAACTTAAAATGACATGTCCTGCTTTTTAAATATTTTAAATACATTGCATTAGAACCTACCCTAGGGGTGACTTATATGTATTAGAAAAAGGAAAGTTGGGTTTAACAAAATGTTTATTTTGCCAGTTGAATTGGCAATTTAATACTGCACTCACAGGATGAAGTGACAGGTCTGAGACATGTTTAAAGGACTACTCAAGTGGGTGGGAAAATCAGTTCTGCAAGCCCATTAGTTGCATTTAATTTACAAGCTCTGGGTGCACATAGTACCATTTTACTAGGGACTAACAAGTATATTAAATATGGCAATTGGATATAAGCTGATTTTTCCATGTTTAGAGGAGAGTGCACAGGCACTTTAGCACTGGTTAGAAGTGATAAAGCGCACAGAGTCTGAAGGCCAACAGAAGCAAATTCAGCAAAGCACATGGAAGGAAAGCAAAATACTTTCGAATGACCGTGCCGAAAGAGCTAAGTCCAACAATAATATATTGTGGAGATGGTGATTGTTTGTAATTTGGTTTATTTAGCATAAAATGAAAATATACTTTCTCATGATGGCAGATTCTAACTGCATATAATCAACTCTCTATTGTAGGCTGACTAGTTGAGAGTAATACAATCCAGCTAAATTGAACTTGGCTACAGAATGTTCTTATGCATCATAATATGCTCTGTTATAAAGAATTGGATAAACATAATGCTTAAATATTTTCTCTAACACACCACTGTAATCATTGTAGAGTGGCAATATACACTACATATATAGGTGGTTTCAATTATGTTTGCCATTGATTGAAAGAATATATTTCTTATTTTTATTTTTTATTTTTTTTATTTATATATTTATATAGTGCAACTAATACCCAGAGGCGTCTAGGCGCTAACATCCAGCCTCCTGCCAGCCATGGGGAACCAAGACTGAAAAAAGGGGGGGAGAAGAGAACAGAAAGGAAGGAGAAAACTAGTCGCTGCTTATTACTGGGCCTTAAAAAGCCAGGTCTTCAGACCCTTCCTGAAGGATATCAGGTCTGGTGAATTTTTCAGTGAGAGTGGCAGTTGATTCCACAATCTGGTGGTAATGTATAGGAAGCTTTTGCCACCCCAGTTGGAGAGACGTGCACTGGGAACTTCCACTAGCCGATGGGAGGAGGACCGCAGCATTCTGGGAGGAGTATACCAACGAAAATGGTCAATCAGATATGCAGGGCCCTGGTTGTGCAGCGCCCTAAAGGCGATGCAAAGAGCCTTGAACTTGATCCTCTTTTCCACCGGGAGCCAGTGAAGAGAGTTCAGGGCCGCCTTTGCAGAAGCATATTTTGGTAGTTTAAATAGCAGGCGGGTGGCTGAGTTTTGCCGAACCTGCATTTTAAAGAGGAGGGCTTTATTTATTCCGATCAGAAGGCCGTAGCAATAGTCCAGCCTTTACAGAACTAATGCCACTGTTTTCTGTAGGTCAGGTGGTATAAAGAAAAAGATTTTCCTGAGAAAGCAGTGTAGCAGTTAGCTGATGTGATTGCATTCACATGATGGGGGAATGAAAGAGTGGTGTCAAAGATGACTCCCAGGTTCTTTGCTTTGGGGACTGGAATGGGGAGAGGGCCCAGTTCGATAGGCCACTAGTCCAAGGACCAGTGGGAGACATCTCTGCCAAAAAGAAGAACCTCCGTCTTATTGGAGTTCAGCTTGAGACAGTTCTCAGACATCCATTTACTCACCTGTCCCATACAGGCGTGAAAGTTGTGAATAGTTTTGCGGGAGTCCTCGGAGATGGATACTATAATCTGGGTATCATCGGCGTATGACACCATGGCAAATCCAAAGGATTTGATGAGCCTAGCTAGGGGAACCACATACAGATTAAAAAGGGTCGGGCTGAGGGATGAGCCCTGTGGGGCCCCACACGGAAGATTAAAACTCTGAGAGCTCACGCCATCCAACTCCACAAATTGTTCCTGGTTAGAAAGAAAAGAGGTAAACAATTGTAGAGCGGTGCCAGCAATGCCTATTTCTTGGAGGCGACGTAGTAGGAGGCCATGGTCCACCGTGTCGAACGCTGCCGACAGATCCAAAAGGATCAGTGCCGCCATGCCTCCCTTATCTACTGAGCGCCTCATTTCTTCAGCCGTCGTGATCAATGCAAGCTCCGTGCTATGACCGCCTTGAAAACCATATTGGGATGGATCCAGAATGTCGTTGTTATTGATGAACACGGTGAGTTCTTGATTCATATATTTTTCAAGAACTTTCACTGGCAGTGGCAGGCAAGCTATAGGGCGATAGTTGCCTGGATCTGCTTTATCCAGATTGGTTTTCTTTAATAGTGGTAAAATGGATGACTTTTTCCATAATTTGGGGAAAGTACCGGATTGGAGAACAATATTGAATAGCTCTGTGAGATGGCAGGCTATTGGTTCGATTGCAGAGATTACGATCTTGGGGGGGGCACGGGTCAAGTGGTGAGCCAGATTTGGCGGCAGAAAGAAGTTTGATCACCTGCTCGTAAGTTATTGGTGGAAACTCAGAGAGAAGCGCGGACTCCGTGCTGCTGGAGTGCTTGAGCACAGGGAGATCCAGACTCCTTTCCCACTGGGTAGAATTCTGCCTAAATTTGTCGTAGATGTCGCGAACCTTACTGCAAAAGGTGGAAGCCAAAGTATCGCAAAAGGCTTGATCCGGGATATTCTCTTTGTGGACCTGCACTTGGCTAAGTTTTTGAACTGTAGCAAACAGTTCTTTGGCATTATTCTTGGCTTTGCCAATTTTCTCTGAAAAATACTTGATTTTTGAAGTGTGGATCATAACTTTATACTGGGTGAGTATTTCCCTATAGCGCTATTTATTGCAGTAAAAATCAGGTTACAAATTAAAAAGGTCACAGATTTCACAGATGTTGACTATTTCTAAAGACTATGATCTTTAAGGTATAAAGTCTATTCAGAACTAACATTTAATATTGTCAAGACATTCATTATACGATGACTGCAATTATAGGATTATAGGATAAGATCAACGTTTTTTTGAGCAACATTTTTTGTCATATTGTTTCATTGTTTTATTGTAGTGTTGTATATGTTTTATAGCATTGAGGAAGAGGGTTCCCTGCAAAATATGCACCAGCTGTGGCTGTTGTTATGTAAAAAAATATGTCTAACCATGATTCAAATTTGGAACACCATTAAAGCCTGAACGAACTTTCTTGAATATTGTTGAATGATGACACTAAAAAAAGACACAATTGAGGCAATATGAACAGTGGATCTGCCTCATTTTGGACAATATTAAATTCATCATAATGTCATTGGTTTGTCTTTTATCTGCTTCATTTATTTTGTAACCATAACATAGTACCTGGTACCTGGTGTCAAAGGCCAGTGTCCGGCTTCTGAACGCAGATATTTGTTTATAAATGTATATATTCTTAACGTCAATGGTTGAAGGATCATATATTATTTACATCAGGCCTTTAACACTGCCCCCATTCAAATGAGGTCCATCCATGTAGAGGATAATATTGTGAAGTACTTTTTAGAATGACACCTTTTTTCTGTTGACTTTTAAAAAAAAATCTTTTGTATAGATACATAAATATATTACAAATCATGCATCTCTGTCAAGAATTACTAGATGCATATGTTGTTTTTAAATCCAGGACCTGCAAATATGGCACACAGGGGCCTATTTACGAACTGCATATTGTAGTACATGTTGTAGTACTACAATACAACAACAAGTTCACTACAAGATGGTATTCACAAATTTATGTTCAGAGTTTCTGCCTCCGCCTCTCCTATCTTTTTCTCTGAGGAGATCTTCTCCCTGACTGCAGAGTCTCCACACATGTAAGTATAAGTTTTAGTAGTAAATGTGGGAAGCAAATGAGAGTGGTTGGAAAATGGTAAATACTTACTACTAAAGGACAAGGGTTAAGGGAGAGTGACATGCCCTCCCCTGCGAAACAGTAAGACCATTTTTACTAACAAACTGTACTTTTGAAGTTACTACAGCCAAAAAGGGACACAAAACAATAGCAAATTACTCCAGCTATGTGCTTAATTAAGTCCAGCAGCACACCTGGCCAACCACTTTTACTGCAACACCTTCCCATAGAACATAGTGGAGGTAGCATTTTATTATCAATCCCCATAAGATATAAAGTTAAATTATATTAAAATAGTTACAAATAAGACTCAATTTAATTTAATGTTTAAAAAAATCCTAAGGTAAAGCATGTTTATTAATTTATTATAAAATATCTTAAACATTTTTAAATTTACAAATAGTGTTAGGTTATGCGAATTTGTAGAGCATGGAAAATCACCCGAGAGGGTATCCATGCTGAAAATGTAAGTTTAAAATGCAATAACATATAATGAAATCACTTTTAAAGAATTCTAGACATTGCTTTTAATAATTGGGAATATATAATAAAGCATATTCTTTTACTTTAGGTGGAAACTTATGTTTTAATTTAAACTTCAGAAAATAATTGCTATAGAGTTTACTATATTTAAATGAATTAAAGATGTAATTCAAAAGTATGTTAATAGTGCTTTAGCATGTTTTTCATTTGTGGTATATTAAAAATAAATACATAAAATTAGTTTACATTACTATTTAACATACAAATATTTTTACTAAATTCTTCAAATTGAATAAATCTTATTACTTTCCCTATACCTTACCACAGAGAAACTTTGCAAATGTGGAAGAGATCTCCCTATGAAAAATTTTAGGGAAAACTAAAAGAATATATTAGACTCGGAAAATGGTATTACAAATATTTTATTGAGGAAATCGAATGCCCAACTAAGAAATCAGTGGCATCATGCACCCTAATAACATTTTATCGAACATGTTATCGTTTAATTTTATCAGTGGGAGATATGAGGAGCACATTTTTGGGTCTTTGTCTGGTGTGACAATTGTTACCAGCATGTTGCATGTCTTCAGCATATGTAGTGCTGACTGCAGTGTTCAGAAGTTATAAAGGTGAATATTTAACTCTAGGTTTTCCTATTCACTGAAACCCGATTTCCTAACATTATCATTTGTGCTCTCTCTCTCTCTCTCTATATATATATATATACGTATATATATATATAAACATATGTTTCACCAGATAGGCGCTCACTCAGGATAAGGTTTCCCCAGCTTTAGATTTTATTTCACCAGGTTACGCGTTTCGGAAAACGAGGTTCTCCGAAACGCGTAAAACCAAAGGGGATGATAGACGGAGTGTTGAACATTGCAAGCACTCACCCCCAGTCAACTGATCTGGGTTTAATCCATCATCATTCTTGAGCTCACTCCGCCACCCCAGTTCAGACATGGCCATATGCAAATCAGTCTGACCCTGTGCCTCATGGGAACAGTCCAGCCCGAACTGCCAAGCCATGTCTTCCCTGGACCGGAAACAAGCATCCTGGGACCGGTTTCTGGCTTACAGCCGTCATCAGCCAGGCTATCTTGAATCCAGTGGCAAAGTGAGCAAGGGACCCACGTCTGGGCATACCCTGCCAACTTAGGGCAAACATAGCAAAACCAAAGGGGATGATGGACGGAGTGTTGAACATTGCAAGCACTCACCCCCAGTCAACTGATCTGGGTTTAATCCATCATCATTCTTTAGCTCACTCCGCCACCCCAGTTCAGACATGGCCATATGCAAATCAGTCTGACCCTGTGCCTCATGGGAACAGTCCAGCCCGAACTGCCAAGCCATGTCTTCCCTGGACCGGAAACAAGCATCCTGGGACCGGTTTCTGGCTTACAGCCGTCATCAGCCAGGCTATCTTGAATCCAGTGGCAAAGTGAGCAAGGGACCCACGTCTGGGCATACCCTGCCAACTTAGGGCAAACATAACAAAACCAAAGGGGATGATGGATGGAGTGTTGAACATTGCAAGCACTCACCCCCAGTCAACTGATCTGGGTTTAATCCATCATCATTCTTTAACTCACTCCGCCACCCCAGTTCAGACATGGCCATATGCAAATCAGTCTGACCCTGTGCCTCATGGGAACAGTCCAGCCCGAACTGCCAAGCCATGTCTTCCCTGGACCGGAAACAAGCATCCTGGGACCGGTTTCTGGCTTACAGCCGTCATCAGCCAGGCTATCTTGAATCCAGTGGCAAAGTGAGCAAGGGACCCACGTCTGGGCATACCCTGCCAACTTAGGGCAAACATAGCAAAACCAAAGGGGATGATGGACGGAGTGTTAAACATTGCAAGCACTCACCCCCAGTCAACTGATCTGGGTTTAATCCATCATCATTCTTTAGCTCACTCCGCCACCCCAGTTCAGACATGGCCATATGCAAATCAGTCTGACCCTGTGCCTCATGGGAACAGTCCAGCCCGAACTGCCAAGCCATGTCTTCCCTGGACTGGAAACAAGCATCCTGGGACCGGTTTCTGGCTTACAGTCGTCATCAGCCAGGCTATCTTGAATCCAGTGGCAAAGTGAGCAAAGGACCCACGTCTGGGCATACCCTGCCAACTTAGGGCAAACATAGCAAAACCAAAGGGGATGATGGACGGAGTGTTGAACATTGCAAGCACTCACCCCCAGTCAACTGTTCTGGGTTTAATCCATCATCATTCTTTAGCTCACTCCGCCACCCCAGTTCAGACATGGCCATATGCAAATCAGTCTGACCCTGTGCCTCATGGGAACAGTCCAGCCCGAACTGCCAAGCCATGTCTTCCCTGGACCGGAAACAAGCATCCTGGGACCGGTTTCTGGCTTACAGCCGTCATCAGCCAGGCTATCTTGAATCCAGTGGCAAAGTGAGCAAGGGACCCACGTCTGGGCATACCCTGCCAACTTAGGGCAAACATAGCAAAACCAAAGGGGATGATGGACGGAGTGTTGAACATTGCAAGCACTCACCCCCAGTCAACTGATCTGTGTTTAATCCATCATCATTCTTTAGCTCACTCCGCCACCCCAGTTCAGACATGGCCATATGCAAATCAGTCTGACCCTGTGCCTCATGGAAACAGTCCAGCCCAAACTGCCAAGCCATGTCTTCCCTGGACTGGAAACAAGCATCCTGGGACCGGTTTCTGGCTTACAGCCGTCATCAGCCAGGCTATCTTGAATCCAGTGGCAAAGTGAGCAAGGGACCCACGTCTGGGCATACCCTGCCAACTTAGGGCAAACATAGCAAAACCAAAGGGGATGATGGACGGAGTGTTGAACATTGCAAGCACTCACCCCCAGTCAACTGATCTGGGTTTAATCCATCATCATTCTTTAGCTCACTCCGCCACCCCAGTTCAGACATGGCCATATGCAAATCAGTCTGACCCTGTGCCTCATGGGAACAGTCCAGCCCGAACTGCGAGCTCATGTCTTCCCTGGACCGGAAACAAGCATCCTTGGACCGGTTTCTGGCTTACAGCCGTCATCAGCCGGGCTATCTTGAATCCAGTGGCAAAGTGAGCAAGGGACCCACGTCTGGGCATACCCTGCCAACTTAGGGCAAACATAGCAAAACCAAAGGGGATGATGGACGGAGTGTTGAACATTGCAAGCACTCACCCCCAGTCAACTGATCTGGGTTTAATCCATCATCATTCTTTAGCTCACTCCGCCACCCCAGTTCAGACATGGCCATATGCAAATCAGTCTGACCCTGTGCCTCATGGAAACAGTCCAGCCCGAACTGCCAAGCCATGTCTTCCCTGGACCGGAAACAAGCATCCTGGGACCGGTTTCTGGCTTACAGCCGTCATCAGCCAGGCTATCTTGAATCCAGTGGCAAAGTGAGCAAGGGACCCACGTCTGGGCATACCCTGCCAACTTAGGGCAAACATAGCAAAACCAAAGGGGATGATGGACGGAGTGTTGAACATTGCAAGCACTCACCCCCAGTCAACTGATCTGGGTTTAATCCATCATCATTCTTTAGCTCACTCCGCCACCCCAGTTCAGACATGGCCATATGCAAATCAGTCTGACCCTGTGCCTCATGGGAACAGTCCAGCCCGAACTGCCAAGCCATGTCTTCCCTGGACCGGAAACAAGCATCCTGGGACCGGTTTCTGGCTTACAGCCGTCATCAGCCAGGCTATCTTGAATCCAGTGGCAAAGTGAGCAAGGGACCCACGTCTGGGCACACCCTGACAACTTAGGGCAAACATAGCAAAACCAAAGGGGATGATGGACGGAGTGTTAAACATTGCAAGCACTCACCCCCAGTCAACTGATCTGGGTTTAATCCATCATCATTCTTTAGCTCACTCCGCCACCCCAGTTCAGACATGGCCATATGCAAATCAGTCTGACCCTGTGCCTCATGGGAACAGTCCAGCCCGAACTGCCAAGCCATGTCTTCCCTGGACTGGAAACAAGCATCCTGGGACCGGTTTCTGGCTTACAGCCGTCATCAGCCAGGCTATCTTGAATCCAGTGGCAAAGTGAGCAAAGGACCCACGTCTGGGCATACCCTGCCAACTTAGGGCAAACATAGCAAAACCAAAGGGGATGATGGACGGAGTGTTGAACATTGCAAGCACTCACCCCCAGTCAACTGATCTGGGTTTAATCCATCATCATTCTTTAGCTCACTCCGCCACCCCAGTTCAGACATGGCCATATGCAAATCAGTCTGACCCTGTGCCTCATGGGAACAGTCCAGCCCGAACTGCCAAGCCATGTCTTCCCTGGACCGGAAACAAGCATCCTGGGACCGGTTTCTGGCTTACAGCCGTCATCAGCCAGGCTATCTTGAATCCAGTGGCAAAGTGAGCAAGGGACCCACGTCTGGGCATACCCTGCCAACTTAGGGCAAACATAGCAAAACCAAAGGGGATGATGGACGGAGTGTTGAACATTGCAAGCACTCACCCCCAGTCAACTGATCTGTGTTTAATCCATCATCATTCTTTAGCTCACTCCGCCACCCCAGTTCAGACATGGCCATATGCAAATCAGTCTGACCCTGTGCCTCATGGGAACAGTCCAGCCCGAACTGCCAAGCCATGTCTTCCCTGGACCGGAAACAAGCATCCTGGGACCGGTTTCTGGCTTACAGCCATCATCAGCCAGGCTATCTTGAATCCAGTGGCAAAGTGAGCAAGGGACCCACGTCTGGGCATACCCTGCCAACTTAGGGCAAACATAGCAAAACCAAAGGGGATGATGGACGGAGTGTTGAACATTCCAAGCACTCACCCCCAGTCAACTGATCTGGGTTTAATCCATCATCATTCTTTAGCTCACTCCGCCACCCCAGTTCAGACATGGCCATATGCAAATCAGTCTGACCCTGTGCCTCATGGGAACAGTCCAGCCCGAACTGCGAAGCCATGTCTTCCCTGGACCGGAAACAAGCATCCTTGGACCGGTTTCTGGCTTACAGCCGTCATCAGCCGGGCTATCTTGAATCCAGTGGCAAAGTGAGCAAGGGACCCACGTCTGGGCATACCCTGCCAACTTAGGGCAAACATAGCAAAACCAAAGGGGATGATGGACGGAGTGTTGAACATTGCAAGCACTCACCCCCAGTCAACTGATCTGGGTTTAATCCATCATCATTCTTTAGCTCACTCCGCCACCCCAGTTCAGACATGGCCATATGCAAATCAGTCTGACCCTGTGCCTCATGGGAACAGTCCAGCCCGAACTGCCAAGCCATGTCTTCCCTGGACCAGAAACAAGCATCCTGCGACCAGTTTCTGGCTTACAGCCGTCATCAGCCAGGCTATCTTGAATCCAGTGGCAAAGTGAGCAAGGGACCCACGTCTGGGCATACCCTGCCAACTTAGGGCAAACATAGCAAAACCAAAGGGGATGATGGACGGAGTGTTGAACATTGCAAGCACTCACCCCGGTCAACTGATCTGGGTTTAATCCATCATCATTCTTTAGCTCACTCCGCCACCCCAGTTCAGACATGGCCATATGCAAATCAGTCTGACCCTGTGCCTCATGGGAACAGTCCAGCCCGAACTGCCAAGCCATGTCTTCCCTGGACCGGAAACAAGCATCCTGGGACCGGTTTCTGGCTTACAGCCGTCATCAGCCAGGCTATCTTGAATCCAGTGGCAAAGTGAGCAAGGGACCCACGTCTGGGCATACCCTGCCAACTTAGGGCAAACATAGCAAAACCAAAGGGGATGATGGACGGAGTGTTGAACATTGCAAGCACTCACCCCCAGTCAACTGATCTGGGTTTAATCCATCATCATTCTTTAGCTCACTCCGCCACCCCAGTTCAGACATGGCCATATGCAAATCAGTCTGACACTGTGCCTCATGGGAACAGTCCAGCCCGAACTGCCAAGCCATGTCTTCCCTGGACCGGAAACAAGCATCCTGGGACCGGTTTCTGGCTTACAGTCGTCATCAGCCAGGCTATCTTGAATCCAGTGGCAAAGTGAGCAAGGGACCCACGTCTGGGCATACCCTGCCAACTTAGGGCAAACATAGCAAAACCAAAGGGGATGATGGACGGAGTGTTGAACATTGCAAGCACTCACCCCCAGTCAACTGATCTGGGTTTAATCCATCATCATTCTTTAGCTCACTCCGCCACCCCAGTTCAGACATGGCCATATGCAAATCAGTCTGACCCTGTGCCTCATGGGAACAGTCCAGCCCGAACTGCCAAGCCATGTCTTCCCTGGACCGGAAACAAGCATCCTCGGACCGGTTTCTGGCTTACAGCCTTCATCAGCCAGGCTATCTTGAATCAAGTGGTAAAGTGAGCAAGGGACCCACGTCTGGGCATACCCTGCCAACTTAGGGCAAACATAGCAAAACCAAAGGGGATGATGGACGGAGTGTTGAACATTGCAAGCACTCACCCCCAGTCAACTGATCTGGGTTTAATCCATCATCATTCTTTAGCTCACTCCGCCACCCCAGTTCAGACATGGCCATATGCAAATCAGTCTGACCCTGTGCCTCATGGGAACAGTCCAGCCCGAACTGCCAAGCCATGTCTTCCCTGGATTGGAAACAAGCATCCTGGGACCGGTTTCTGAGCTTACAGCCGTCATCAGCCAGGCTATCTTGAATCCAGTGGCAAAGTGAGCAAGGGACCCACATCCGGGCATACCCTGCCAACTTAGGGCAAACATAGCAAAACCAAAGGGGATGATGGACGGAGTGTTGAACATTGCAAGCACTCACCCCCAGTCAACTGATCTGGGTTTAATCCATCATCATTCTTTAGCTCACTCCGCCACCCCTCTCCGAAACGCGTAACCTGGTGAAATAAAATCTAAAGCTGGGGAAACTTTATCCTGAGTAAGTGCCTATCTGGTGAAACATATGTTAATTGAGAAGTCAGTGGGCTTCGCCGACAAGACGCTCCAACTGCCGCGGGCGAGAGAAGGGCAGTAGAAGCAAGCCGTATTGACTATATATATATATATACATATACATATATATATATATGTATATATATATATATATTCACTGAAAAAACCATAGGTTTTAGGGACAGTTATAGTTAGTTGGACATTGCACTCGTACAAAACCCGTGAAATTCCCCGTTATAGTTAGTTCAGCTAACTATAACTCACGCATCCCATAATGCACTGCTGATGACGTCACATATTACATCACTCATGACATGGTCAGTGACATCACTGATGACATCACTGATGACATCTCAAATGACATCACTGATGACATCATCCAGTGACTGTGTGTTTCTGTAAAGTTTAAATATTTTTAATATATATAGGGAAAGACGTATTGAAGAATGAGTGGGTGTATAAGTGTCTGTATGGATGATTTAGTAGGTGCGTGACTAATTCTATAAGTGAGTGATTAAACGTATCTTACTGAATGCATGGGTTAGTGACTAAACTGGGTGAATGTCTGTATCTGTCTGTTGCTGTGTAAGTGGCTGCATGGGTTTGTGAATAGCTACATGAGTGTCTATAAGAGTTATTGATTTGTTGTCTGAGTATCTGTATGGGTGCCTGAGTGTTTGTGTGGATGGGGTGTGTGCGACTGTGCATAGATGTGTGAGTGGGTGATTCACTGGGTGGATGGTTTAAAGAGTGCATCTGTGATAGACTGTATGGGTGGGTAAGTGTGTGTAAGAGTGTGTTAGTGAGTGAATGTATGTCCCAGTGGTACATGCGTGAGTAACTACATATGTGAAAGGCAGTATATATGTGTGTTAGAGTATATAAATAGCTATAAGCGAGAGTGAGTGATTGTGATAGTGGCTGTATGGATGAGTGTGTGCTTGTATCAGTGATTGTATAAGAGCGTAACAATGTGCTAGTATTTGTATGATTAAGTGAGCTGGTGTGTGTATAACTGTATAGGTGAGTAAATGGCATTGTGTTTAATTATTTGCATGACTGACTAGGTGTGTGAGTACCTCTATGGATGAGTGGCGGTGTTTGAGTGTCTATATAGGAGTAAGAGTGCATATGATAGTCCTGTACTGAGTGACCATAAGTATGAGTGACTGTACGGGTGAGTGAGTGGATGTGTGTGTGTAGTCCTAAGAATCAGTGAGTGGGTATGTAGTTATTGGTGTTGGAGTGTCTATGGTTTTGCGAATGGCAGTCTGTAATTTAGATTGGGTGTATCAAAGGTTATATTAGGGTGTGAAGAGCTGCATCAGATTATCACGTGGATGATGTCATCAGTGATGTCATTTGAGATGTCATCAGTGATGTCATCAGTGATGTCACTGACCATGTCATGAGTGATGTAATATGTGACGTCATCAGCAGTGCATTGTGGGCGCGAGTTATAGTTAGCTGAACTAACTATAACGGGGAAATTTCACGGGTTTTGTACGAGTGCAATGTCCAACTAACTATAACTGTCCCTAAAACCTATGGTTTTTTCAGTGAATTTCAAAGGTTTTTTAAATGCTAATTTCTAACTATAACGTGTCTGAAACCTATGGTTTTTTCAGTGAATTTCAAAGGTTTTTAAATGCTAATTTGTAACTATAACGTGCCTGAAACCTACGGTTTTTTCAGTGAATTTCAAAGGTTTTTTAAATGACATTTTTTAAATGTATTAATTTTTATATTAATTTTTTTCATACTGATTTACTACATTTTTAGAAACAATTTCTTTTACATATTTTATTTTTTAAATTACATTGTAATTACATTATACATTACATTACAAAAAATACTTTCTCAGAATGAATTACTTTAGTTTAAATACTTTGCACATAGGCAATAGACTTTTAAGTACAGTAGTTACAGTTGTTGCAATGGGCAACACATTTTCAAACACAATGCAACATTCAGCTCAATGTGAATTTCTAGTTAAATGCAATTAGTTACTTTATGGATTACTTTTTCTAACCACAGGACTGGATCCTAGATTCAGTCCTGGGACATCTCCTGTAAACAGTTGAGTAAAGCGTTTTGGTTACAGTCGTGATTTTTAAGGAATATTATTGTATTTTAAAAGTTGACACTTTGAAACTTTTCCTCATAGAATCACCAATGTTATCCTATGGAAGGAAATTCACTTAGCAGGTAAAAACTGTTATCGTTACTTTTTCTTACTCAGTGTTGGATCCTGGATCCAGCACTGGTGCATCTCCTGTAAACAGTTGAAAAATTGCGTTTAAGTCATACAGGCGATTTTTAAGGAATATTTGTAGTTTGTGAAAATCGACACTTTGAAACTTTTCTGCTGAAAACCAGACAATGGATTCCTATGGAAGAAAAGATAAGTTACTGGTAAGTACGGTTAAAATTACTTTTTCAGGGTCAGTGCTGGGCTAAAGATGCAGCACTGGGTTCTCTCCTGATAACAGGTGAGTAAATCGGAATTCGTATTTCGGCTGATTTTAGAAGAATAATTTAAAGTTCCAAAACTCCACACTTAGAAGAATTTCCAAGTGAAACCAGTCAATGTTAGCCTATGGAAGGAAATTCAAGTTACTGGTAAGTACGGTTAAAATTACTTTTCAGGACCAGTACTGGGCTGAAAGATGCAGCACTGAGGTCTCTCCTGATAACAGGTGAGTAAATCAGAATTCGGATTTCGGCTGATTTTAGAGGAATATTTGTATGTTTCAAAAATCAACACTTAGAAACTTTTTCAGCAAAAAGCAGGCAATGATATCCTATGGAAGGAAATTCAAGTTACTGGTAAGTACGGTTAAAATTACTTTTCAGGATTAGTACTGGGCTGAAAGATGCAGCACTGAGGTCTCTCCTGATAACAGGTGAGTAAATCGGAATTCGTATTTCGGCTGATTTTAGAGGAATATTTTAAAGTTCCAAAACTCCACACTTAGAAGAATTTCCAAGTGAAACCAGTCAATGTTAGCCTATGGAAGGAAATTCAAGTTACTGGTAAGTACGGTTAAAATTACTTTTCAGGACCAGTACTGGGCTGAAAGATACAGCACTGAGGTCTCTCCTTATAACAGGTGAGTAAATCGGAATTCGTATTTCGGCTGATTTTAGAGGAATATTTGTAGGTTTCAAAAATCAACACTTAGAAACTTTTTCAGCAAAAAGCAGGCAATGATATCCTATGGAAGGAAATTCAAGTTACTGGTAAGTACGGTTAAAATTACTTTTTAGGACCAGTACTGGACTGAAAGATACAGCACTGAGGTCTCTCCTTATAACAGGTGAGTAAATCGGAATTCGTATTTCGGATGATTTTAGAAGAATATTTGCACAATGGTGAAGGGAGGGGCGGGGCCTGAGGTGACATCTGTGCGCGCCCCGTGGCGCGTTTTAGTTGGGGGATTAAGTCCCTTGAATCCTGAGGGTCTCTAGGGGCCAACTAGCCCACCAGGAACCTCCAATATGTGCCAGGGGGCTGCGTTGCAGAGACGTGTAGAGAGGCCACACCCCTTTTACACCTCTCTGCAACGCAGCTCTGTGGCGCTTTCTGGATGTACCTGTTGGGCTAGTTGGCCCCAGGGACCCTCAGGATTGAAGGGATTTAATCCCAACTTAAAACGCGCCACGGGGCGCGTTTGCACAGATGTCACCTGAAGCTCCGCCCTCCCTTCACCACTGTGCAAACGCGCCCCGTGGCGCGTTTTAAGTCGGGGGATTAACTCCCCTTGAATCCTGAGGGTCCCTGAGGGCCAACTAGCCCAACAGGTATATCCAAAAGCGCACAGAGCTGCGTTGCAGAGAGGTGTAAAAGGGGCGTGGCCTCTGTACACCTCTCTGCAACGCAGCCCCTGAGCATACTGGAGGTTCCTGGTGGGCTAGTTGGCCTCCAGGGACCCCCAGTATTCAAGGGGAATTCGTCTCCCTCTGCAAACGCGCCAGGGGGCGCGTTTGCAGAGTGGTGAAGGAAGGGGCGGGGCCTGCGGGCCCGATCGTTTTTTTTTGTCCCCTGAAGGGGGCTGTGTAGCCCCCCTTCCTTTTTCCTGTTTTTGGGCCCTGGGGACCCCATCCCCCAGGGCCTTACCCCTTTTTTAAATTAAAATGTAAAAAACGGGAAGGGGGCCGCGTGGCCCCCTTCCCTGGGCCTGTATTGGCCCCGGGGACCCCATCCCCGGGGCAAGGCCTCTATTTCTACATTTTTTTCTTTGGCGGGGGGCTGCGTGGCCCCCCTCCTCTGGCCATTTAAGGCCCCGGGGACCCCATCCCCCGGGGCCGGCCATACCTTTTTTTTTTTTTTGGTGTTTTTTTTTAAACTTTGGGGAGGGGGGCTGCGTGGCCCCCTCCCGGAGCCACTTATGGCCCCGGGGACCCCATCCCCGGGGCCTGGCCTCACGTTGGAGACTGTGGGGGTCCCCAATCCCCCACAGTCCCAGCCGGCTCCCCGCCTCCTGCGCGAGCCGTGCATTGCTTTTCCACATGGGGAGCAGCTAACATGCTGCTCCCCATGTGGAAAAGCAATTGTCTTTGGATATTGGAGCGAGAGCAGGTCTCTCTGCTCTCGCATCCAATATCCAAAGCAGTTTGCTATGGCAGGACGGGAGGCTCCCGCCCTGCCATAGCAAACTACAGTGTCCCGGGGTAGGCACCCGGGACACTGCAGGAGCCGGCCCTGGGGGGTGGTGGTCCCCAGGGCCATCAAGGGCTCCAGGAGGGGGGCCGCACGGCCCCCTCCCTTAAATTGCACAGCCCCGGGAGGTGGTGGTCCCCGGGCTCTGGGAGTCCGTAATGGACCCCCACATTTATTTTATAAGTGCCCCGGGAGGTGGTGGTCCCGGGCGTGTGGGGGCTGGAGCCCCCCCACACCTTATTTAAATAAAAAAAGAAGCCCCGGGGGTGGCGGTCCCCGGGGCTGCGGGAGGGCAGAAGAGCCCTCCCGCACCATTTTTTCTATAAAGCCCCAGGGGGTGGCGGTCCCCGGGGCTTGGGGGGCCCTTGAGGCCCCCCATACAAACCATCTACCCACCCCCACCATGCCCCCGGGACTTGGGCCACCCGGGGGCAAAATGCAATCGAAGCGCGGGAGACCGCGCTTCGATTTTTTTTTTTCCGGCAGGATTCGCGCATCCTGCCGATTTTTTTAAAAAACATTTTTTTTTTTTTTTTGCCCAGGGGGTCCTTGTGGGACCCCCTGAGCAAACCTAGGGGTCAGGGTGTTTCTACCCTGCTCCCTTTGTGCGCTTTGCGCACTTGTTTCTGTCCCTCGGTTCTACCGAGGGACAAAATGGCTGCCAACATTTCCTGAATCGGAATGTTGACAGCCAGCTGACAGCCAATTAACATGCAGCTCGTGATCGGGACGGTGCACGCAGGGTGCGCTGAGGGTACGCGGACCCTACTCGGCCATAGATATATATGTACTTTTACTTTTGATTTTCTCAGCAACTACTGAACGGATTTACACCATTTAACAAAAAGGGTTCTTTCTGAACCAAGAACTACCTCTTTGCCAAATTTGGTGTAATTCTGTTCAGCAGTTCGGGCTGTAGCCGTGTCTAAAGTTTCCTATGGAAAATTGCATGGGGAAAACGCGTTTTGGGACCCCCCTTTTTCTCGGCCCCCGCTTGACGAATCCCCGAGACTTTCAGGGTAGGAGCGGACCAGAGCACCCCACAAAGTTTGAAAATTTTGCGAAGATACGTCAACCGGCAAGAGAGTTATTTCAAATAGAATGTCGCGGATTTCCTATGGATAATAGGTTGTAACTATAACTATCTACTGGCGACCGCCAGTAGATAATATATATATACATATATATATATAAAGCTCCTACTTGCCCGTAGGACAGGGTTGCACTCGGGCAGCAGACACATATCCAAAGACTAACAATCACTGCTCGGACAGCCTGACGCGTTTCGGAAATACCTTCCTTAATCATAGGCACAGTTCCACAATTTCCCAGCGTTTTTGCCACACCTTTATTCAATCAATTGCCTCATCATAGGCTACTCCAATGAGCAATCCCTTCTTGCTTTCTGGGATTCGTAGTTATCCTACCCAAATGGGTGCTGCGTTTCTTAGAGTCCCTTTTCAAAGCCCTCCAATGGGCCCCGAGATGTGCGTGGTCACACTGTAGCCCCATAGAGGAACTGGACATGATTTCCAGCTCCATGGCCCGCTACGATCAATGCGATGGTGCAATCCCACACGGCTGGGTGGCTGTGTAGTACATAAAGCTCCAACTTGCCCACAGGACAGGGTTGCACTCGGGCAGCAGACACATATCCAAAGACCAACAATCACTGCTCGGACAGCCTGACGCGTTTCAGAAATACCTTCCTTAATCATAGGCACAGTTCCACAAAGTTCCCAGCATTTTTGCCACACCTTTATTCAATCAATTGTCTCGTGATAGGCTACTCCAATGAGCAATCCCTTCTTGCATTCTGTGATTCGTAGTTATCCTACCCAAATGGGTGCTGCGTTTCTTAGAGTCCCTTTACAAAGCCCTCCGATGGGCCCCGAGATGTGCGTGGTCACACTGTTGCCCCATAGAGGAACTGGACATGATTTCCAGCTCCATGGCCCGCAACGATCAATGCGGTGGTGCAATCCCACACAGCTGGGCGGCCGTCTATTAAGTAAAGCTCCAACTTGCCCTCAGGACAGGTTTGCACTCGGGCAGCAGACACATATCCAAAGACCAACAATCACTGCTCGGACAGCCTGACGCATTTCGGAAATACCTTCCTTAATGATAGGCACAGTTCCACAAAGTTTGTAGCGTTTTTGCCACACCTTTATTCAATCAATTGCCTCGTGATAGGCTACTCCAATGAGCAATCCCTTCTGGCATTCTGGGATTCGTAGTTATCCTACCCAAATGGGTGCTGCGTTTCTTAGGGTCCCTTTTCAAAGCCCACCAATGGGCCCCGAGATGTGCGTGGTCACACTGTCGCCCCATAGAGGAACTGGACATGATTTCCAGCTCCATGGCCCACTACGATCAATGCTGTGGTGCAATCCCACACGGCTGGGCGGCTGTGTATTACATAAAGCTCCAACTTGCCCACAGGACAGGGTTGCACTCGGGCAGCAGACACATATCCAAAGACCAACAATCACTGCTCGGACAGCCTGACGCATTTCGGAAATACCTTCCTTAATCATAGGCACAGTTCCACAAAGTTCGTAGCGTTTTTGCCACACCTTTATTCAATCAATTGCCTCATGATAGGCTACTCCAATGAGCAATCCCTTCTGGTATTCTGGGATTCGTAGTTATCCTACCCAAATGGGTGCTGCGTTTCTTAGGGTCCCTTTTCAAAGCCCTCCAATGGGCCCCGAGATGTGCGTGGTCACACTGTTGCCCATAGAGGAACTGGACATGATTTCCAGCTCCATGGCCCGCTACGATCAATGCGGTGGTGCAATCCCACATGGCTGGGCGGCCGTGTATTACATAAAGCTCTAACTTGCCCACAGGACAGTATTGCACTTGGGCAGCAGACTCATATCCAAAGACCAACAATCACTGCTCGGACAGCCTGATGCGTTTCGGAAATACCTTCCTTAATCATAGGCACAGTTCCACAAAGTTTGCAGCGTTTTTGCCACACCTTTATTCAATCAATTGCCTTGTGATAGGCTACTCCAATGAGCAATTCCTTCTGGCATTCTGGGATTCGTAGTTATCCTACCCAAATGGGTGCTGCGTTTCTTAGGGTCCCTTTTCAAAGCCCTCCAATGGGCCCCGAGATGCGCGTGGTCACACTGTTGCCCCTTAGAGGAACTGGGCATGATTTCCAGCTCCATGGCCCGCTACGATCAATGCTCATTGGAGTAGCCTATCACGAGGCAATTGATTGAATAAAGGTGTGGCAAAAACGCTGGGAACTTTGTGGAACTGTGCCTATGATTAAGGAAAGTATTTCCGAAACGCGTCAGGCTGTCTGAGCAGTGATTGTTGGTCTTTGGATATGTGTCTGCTGCCCGAGTGTAACCCTGTCCTGTGGGCAAGTTGGAGCTTTATGTAATACACGGCCGCCCAGCCGTGTGGTATTGCACCACCGCATTGATCATTATTTGCTCTTTCTATGTGTGCATCATTCCGCAGCTCACATAGAAAGAGCAAAACACCATTAATGATTCTTTTTTGGCAGGAATATGTCCCTTCCTGCACAAACACAATCATCCCTAAAATGCAGGCACCTTGGTGCAAGGGTGCCTGCGTTGGCGTTAAGCAGGATTTTTAGCGATGGCGCAAGGGTGAGCCAATGGATGCGCCGTATTCTTGTTAATACAGCACATCCCTGTGTTTTGCAAATGCTTGCAGCATCGTGCTGCGCCATTTTCATATAAATATGCCCCTAAGTTTCTTGAGATAGTTGTCATTAGGCAGTTCCAACTCACATAGAGTGCCACAACATCCTTACTGATTTTCACTCAGAACACTTCCAATAATAGAACGTGGAAAACCACTCTAATAAATATAAAGAAAAATCGCCCTTCTTCCATGGTCCAATTACAAGTCCTCTGACAACGGTGATTTTCAGCACCGTTCACCTCAAATGCAACGTTTTCCTTGAAATCTGTTTGCCTACATCAAAATGTGAAATTATGCTTCATCAACTAGTCTGTTAAACATTGGCAAATGAAAATCTTGTGGACCTTCTATTTGCTAATATAAAAGACAAGCATTAATCTTACTGACATTGCCACTTATGATCTTTCCAGAGGCATGTTCCTCGAGTGGTCACGTCCTTACTGGAGAAACTGACTCATCACGTAAAGCTCTGTAATTACATCTAATAATCTGTCTCCATTGATGGTGAAGTTTCTTCAGTACGTAAGGGGCACAGCTATCTGAAATCATTGAATGCATCCAAATGTACTCCATCTTAATACATTTGAGACAGAAAATCAGCTATTTGAACCTGCCAGTCTGTCATTTGTGCTCTCCAACCTGCCAAAGGCCCTTGTTGCCACTGATCGCCATAGTCATGGTGGCGGTCCTTAGACCGCCAGACCTGAGGTCCACCTGCCATATTTTGACTATGGTGGTTGGACTGCCACAGAACCATTGCTACCACCAGGGATCCGCGATCCCTGGTGGTCCTGCAATGGTGTGAGGCTGGTAATATGCTGGCACCGCCAAGCATATTGCTAGTTTCCTCACAGACACAGTTTTCATGGCATTGTGACTGCCATAAAAAGTCCAGCGGTGAGGAAACAAAGGAGACCTACAGAGCCCCCTGTTGCCTCTGCGCCAGGGGATGCATTATGTGCTCCCCTATCTGCATGCACCCCCACTTCCTGCAGGTGATGGACTTGGCAGTCCATTCAAAGAAGGAACCTGTAATGGGGTTCCCATTGCGGTACCTGTTACGGCTCTCCTATGAGCATTTAAATAGGCACCGCTGTGGTCCAGCTGCCGCAGGACCCCTCAACCTGGATTCCAGTAAGAATCTGGCGGGCAGTCAAATTATGGCTTTGGCAATGTGGGAGCAGGGCACAGGAGTGGCAGCCCGCACTGCAAAAGTCATAATAAAGCCCAAAGACAAGAGAGTCATCTGTAGAGCATTTCATGTTCAATGCTCTTTCTTTTGGATTGCCTTTTTTTATTAAGACTTGAAGAAGAGTTTTTGATGTTTATTTGGCACCTATGGTCTAAACATATTTATCCCACATTTACAAATGAACCATACAACGCAGCGCAGCAAGTGAAGTTACTTTACCGCGTTGCAAGAATAGGAGAGAGCAGAACAGAGCCATATCTACAAAGATGTGGCGCTGTTCTGCACTCTCCCTGCACTGGTGTACTTTATGCTGCCATGTACCAATTCTGACATCCTTGCTCTAAAGTGCAAGAGTGCCTGCATTGTGGAAAGCATCATTTTTGGGCAGGTAAGGGTTCCTTCATACACAAAAATGAAGCTACAAGGCAGTTTCCTCTTTGTATGTGTACTGCAGAAGAAAGCATACATGCAAAGAGGAAAAAAAAACGAGGAGGAATGTAAATATTCCTCGTTGCTACACCAGCCTCAGGGAGGGGCAGGATTTGTGCAAATCCATTTCTGCAATTAGTTGTAGATATGGATTTGTGTCAAAATCCATGGGTGGACGCACAGGAACTCCCTTGCATGGAATGCCTCCTTGATGCAAAGTTATGCAAGACAGCACATCTTTCGGCATTTTGTTACTTTGGGTTACAATGCAACCAAATTGTGATTTGTGTTGGATTATAAATAACAAGCCAACCGTTTGCGTGGGTCTGCGTTAAAAAAACGATGCAAAGTGTTTCTAAATCTGGGCACTTGTGTAAAAGTTTGCTTAAGGCTTTGCCCAGCCTAACTTTATCTCACCTCTAGTGCTTCTCCCTTTCCACCTCCTTGGTAAAGGTTGTCATGGGGCATGTGCATCACATAAACAACAAAAAAGATATTGTATGTGTATGCTATTCTGTATCCTTAACTTTTGTGGTGTTCAGTGTTGTTTTGCAGCAGCAATATGCAATAGTCTTTTTTTTTTGTGTGAACAACATACACATGTTTAATTTCCGCTGTAAAAGCAGCACTGACGACCGTAATCAACAAGGAGTGGGGCAAAATAGACCACGCTTATGTTCTGTAATCAATAAATAAATAGGACCCTGACGCACATTAGGCAACTTCTGTAGTTTATGTAATGAGGTTCATCATTTTGTGTTAATATGTCTGAAAAAATTCGAAGCACAAACACGATTCTAAAAATGCATAATACAGTGAGAAATATGAACTCTTCTCTCAGTTTTTTCATTGGCATTATATTTAATGCTGTTATGAAGTGTTCTTGCTTTCCTTTAGGAATAAATTAGGTTTGACACTTCAAAGAAAAATATTTTCTGGTAAAGCAAATATCACGCTTCTATTATTTCAATTTCAAATTTTAATATCTTTCGCACACTCTCTTCAGAAGGCACAGGATTAATCAACAGATTTACATATTACACTCATCCGTTTATAAACATACCATATGGATAGTGATTAAAAACGCCGTGCGTGAAAAACTAAACTTATTGTATAACTCTATGTTCCCATTTGGTAGAGAGAAAATGCATTGTGTATTGAATCCATGATTCTCACTGCATCCTAATTCCAGCTATATATCTTCAGCCTGGGACTAGTATAAAATATCAACTAGTCATTATAGAACAGAAACAGAAAAGGCATGCAGGGGCAGATTGCTTGCACTTTGTCATTTCCCAATACAAATATCTTGATAATTAGAAATACAGCAAAGGAAATAAGTAAAAAGCCCTTGAAAGATAAGTAGCTTAAAATGAAAGCTTAATTCTGAAGTAGCATTAATATTCAACACTTCTTGTTATTCAGAACTGTAGTGTTATTGCCTTTAAACCTTTAGAGGGGGTTTTGCAATATTTTTCTCCTGTAATTTAATTTGTGAATCTGTAAATGTATTCTGTTCAGTTTGAGTCTATCCACCCCTCTTGCATGGTTGTCTCTGAAGACAGTTTCCTGGGAATACTATGTACAATATGTTAGCTGAGTTAGAAACACAGAGCCGTTTTATAGTTGCAATCCCTGTGATTTGCAAAATCTCTGGTCTTGCGACTGCAAAATGTCTTTTTGCTGTGCTCTAATTCCCTTTTGCAGTTCGGAAAAGCTTTTCTGAATTTATAAAAGGGGATTTCAGACTCATTTTGAATCACAATTAGAAAGGGGTGTGACCCACTAATTGTGGATTGCAATGAGTTGCATCGATGGTTTGCGACCCCAATAGCAATCGCAAACCTTTGAAAAGTTATAGACACCTTAAAGAAGGTGGTAAGCTGTACCTTAAAGAAGGTGGTAAGATGTACCTTAAAGAAGGTGGTAAGTTATTTTTAGAGTGGAAGATTTACCCACAGGACAGCTTCTCCTCTGAGAACTGTGTAGAATAGCTTCGAAGAGAGTAGGCAATTGTCCAGGAGACCAATGCATGATTCCTCTGATGTCTTATCAAATGAGGAACATGTTTTTCTTTTTCAATCCCCACATGTTCCTTTATGGGTCATGCACTTAAAACTTTAAGTTTACTGTACAAATGCACTTCATATTGAGCACTGATATGATAATAATATTGCCTACAACTTTTATGATATTTTAGTTTGTTTTATATGATATAAAATAGTCTTTTAAACAATTTAAATGCCAGTTAATTAACATAATCTCATTTTTAGGATATTGTTATGATTTTTATTAACCTAAGCAATAAAGTATACATTTGAATTTGAATTTGGGTCATGACCTCTTTAAAAATATTTGCTTTTTAGGAAAGCGAATACTGGGCTGGCGGTCTGCTGTTCCTTGGAGGCCATGATCTCTGTGTTCATAGCCAAAGACCAAAGGTCAAAAAAAGCAACCTGCTCTTAATTAACTCTCAATAAGCAGATTTCTCTGAGCTCTCCTGTGATGCCGCCTATTTGTACATAGGTGACATCGCAAAATGAAAGTCCAGTCGCAAGTGAAGATTGCAAAAAGCACCCCAAGTTTTTGTACAGTTGGGCCTTTGCTTCCACTCTTACTGTCATAGAGGTGTTGACCCAGATAAGTACTTTATGTCCTTGCCCTTGAAGAGTCTTGCCTCGCTCCCCTATGTCTTCTTTAGGGGTGTCAGATGACTCGCAATTTAACAGTATTTAAAAAAAAAAAACTATAAAAACTTTGTGAAAAGGAAAACCTGCAAGGTTTGAAGGAAAAAGGAGGGGGAGCTTTAGCCTTCCTTCTAAGTAGTCGGAAAGCATCCTTATTGGAATTCATGGTTAAACGTGGCATCAGGTGGATTGTGGCACTCACCAGTCTACCTCGCCAATAAACTCTGCAAAGCGGGCAGCACACGACCTCTGAGAAGCACTAACGGTCTCCTCCTTGTCCCATCCCTGCTAAAAAAGAAGTCCACACAATGCCGCTCCTTCTCCGGAAATGCCCCTTACATCTGGAATGCTCTCCCCAAAGACCTACGATGCAACCCCTCCTACTCCAGCTTTAAAAAAGACCTCAAAATGCACCTCCTCAACAAATATTGGGGGTCTTTACCTGCGCCTTAAACTCGATCTGCCATATCTTATAGGTATTTAACTCTTTACTCTGACTATCTGTTTACATGATATGTATAATCTCAAGCCGTTCTTTCTCTGTTTTGCCTGCTTTTATTCCATGATGTTGTAATTTTGTTTTTTACCGTTTCTAGCTCTGTCGTGTAAAGCTCTCTGAGGTTTTGTTAATCCATGATGCTGTAATTTGTTTCTTACCGTAACTAGCTCTATCATGTAAAGCGCTCTGATACCTCCGGGTCCAGCCAGCGCTATATAAAACCTCTAAAATAAATAAATAAATAAAATAAATAAATAAATACCCTACTCAGGGGCCCCAAGCAACATTTACCACATGATGATTGAGGGGGATTTTCAGCTACAATTTCCAAGTGCAAGATGGCCAACTTTTCATGCACAGGCCAGTCTCTGACAGAAAATGTTCACCTCCAGCAAGCTATGCATTCTCATCTTTTTAACAAAAATTAGATTGGGTCTGCAAATGTCACCCCGATTCGCAAAGTGTGAGGGATCCGGTAGCATATTTACTAATGGGTCACGCAATACAGAGCAGCAAGCCAAGTTGCTGTGCTGCATTGCATGCATGAGCGAGACCTGAGTAGCACCATATTTACCAGAATATGGCACTGTTCAGCTGACTCTATGCTTTGGTGCACCTGTGGCTGCCTAAAGCTAATGCAGGCACCCTTGCGCCTTGCTGCAAAGGTGCTAGCATGTGCAGGATTTTTTTTGTGCAGGAAGGCACATCCTTAGAGACATTTTCCTCTTTCCATGTATGGAACATGGAAAGAGGAAGTAATGAGGAAAAAAGAAGATATTTCTTCTCTTTTTGCCATAGTCGGGTAGCACAGCATTTTGGTGCAAACCCAGGTTTGTAAGTGTTTGTAAATCTGGATTTGTTTCAAAATACATTGTGGATTCATGGGAATGCACCTATGCAACCCACTCAATGCTACCCAATGCAAGTAACACAAGGCTGCACTATGTGCTGCGCTGTGTTACTTTGTATTTAATAAACCACGTAAAGCACCTCAAATTGAATTTGGGTGGACTAATAAATGTCAAAATGGATTTAGCATCAGGGTTGCGCCACAAAAGTGGCACAAACCCGATGCAAAAACCTAGTAAACCAGGGTCCCTGACTTTACCCAACTTTGAGGCCAAAATTCAAACTTCACCTATACCTCCCTTAAGGAGGTTGCACACTAACTCACTTTCTACATGTGCTCCTTGTCCACCGGACTGCTTTATGCAGTTTGTGGGTCATCAATGTCGAATTTTCCCAAGAAGGGCCTGCGTTCTTATTTTCAATCCACCAGTGCAATTTGATAGGCCATACAATTAATTCCAAGCTAGTATTCTGATTTATGCTAATTTATGTTGTGTATATGGTGGTGAGAAGATAGAGTTGCAGCAATGATTAAGATGTTGATGGTTAGATTTGGCCCTTTAATTTGTTCTCTGTGTACCCAACCTCAATAAGTGTGAAACCATATGGTAGCTTTTTGCTTGTGATTTATAACTACTAAAGATCTTTACATTTTAGGATCTCATTAGTTGTGGGCTGATACTGCACATATCAGAAATATGAGTTTCATGACAAATAGAAGCATGTAAAACCTGGTAATATTCATTAGGGGTAAAATGGCCTGTGTTTACCAGAACTTGTGGATTTTGATGCAATGGGCACTGAAATGTAAATGTTATTCCCCAACAACGTGTGATAGGTGTGAGAAATGGGGTTGTTTGTTGAGGGGGATAAAACCCTATTCAAGTAACAACTACTATCCCTGTCAGGGTAAACCACAAAAAGTTACTCAATTAACCTGTGCTTAAATCTCTGGTAGCGTTGTACAAAAGGAGTCAGGCTTAACCTAGAAGCAATGTGTAAAGTATTTATGCAGAACACATACAGCAATAAAGTGAAAACACAACACAAGAAGAATCAGACCAATTTAGCAAAATAGAGTAAAATATAATAAACACCAAAATGCAAAAATCCAATCAGAAGAACCGGAGATATGCAATTTTAAGATTATAGCTAAGTATAGCAACTATAAGTACAAAGCGGCACTCGCCGTCATCTGGTTGTGCAAGACACTTGGGAAAGTCACATGGTCAGACAGACTGTGATGGAGTGTGGGCAGGATACAGGGACCAGGTTAGTCCCACTGAAAAAGTTACCTTCTTATTCATGGTGGAGGAGGCCTTGAGCATGGAGAGTCTTGTAGATGGTCGTCGCTGTAGTGCAGAGAGCAGGCTGGGCATCACAGAAGTCACTGCTGAAGTGTGAAGATAATGTCAGGCATCACAGATCGTCGTTGCTTGAGCTTCCCATTGGCGGTCACCGCGGGCTGTCTATGATGTAGCACGAAGTGCAGAGCTCACGTTTCCAGTCATCGTTAGTGGTTGCTGTAGTGCAAAGTGTTAGGTTCACCAGAGCTTTGAATTGATGGTCAATGTGGGCACCAAGATCTTAGTGTGAATAGGCCTGTTCACAGTGGCAAAGAGCCCAAAACTTTAGGACCTATTCTTTTTCTCAAGTAAGAGCTCAAATGATGCCGCACAAAGGTTCCAGGACTTGGAAGGCACCTCTTGGGGATCAAGAACTCATTCCAGCAGAGCCCATCAGGGCTCAGGCTGGTCAGTTGCAGGTCCAGTTGCAGCAGATCAGCTGGGCAGTTGCAGGGATTACTCTGGAGCATGTTGTGTCCCTGTAGCTAAGAACAGGAGGTCAGTCAGCTAACCCTTCACTTCAGTCTGGGATGAAGGGTGCAGGTTTGGTTCTCCTTCTCAGACACTAGGGCAGGCCTTAAGCAGCAGGGCAGTCCTTATTCTATAGTATTCATAGCCCAGGGGTATACTGAGGAGTGGGCCTGAGGGTCCCATTTTCATACCTGGTACCCACTTTACAGTGGAAGAAGCTTTTGGAGTTTCCCCCTAAAGAGGTGTCTGGAATTTCTTAACTCCCTGCCATGGTCCCAGTCTGTCTGGGTGAGCAATAGGCTAGTGTCAAGTCCTTTGTGTGTATGCTGGGCCAGTGCCTTTGAGGTGCCCCCCCCCCCATCAAGCCAAAGTTGCCCACCCTGCCAATACCCAGACCCTCTATTGTGATATTGCCTGGGAGGAATACATAAAAGCCAACTGCCAACTAAGCCTAGTCTTATGACTCAGGAACAGGCTGCAGGCACCCAAAGGGTTAGGACAAGGAAATGGCAACATTCTAAATGTGAATGTTTCAGAATTGTGACTAAAAATATGTCTTTACCATTAAAGAGGATTTTAAATTACAGTTCCTCAGACACCAAACATGACATTTCTACCTGCTCAGAAACAAAAGTTATCACCTATGAAATGTAATGAGGTAACCCAATGTTATCCTATTGGAGATGTAGGCCTCACTTCACTGAAAAACAAATTTGCCAGATTTTCAATGCCAGGACTTGTAAAATATAAAAGTACATGTACAACTTTTTGAGTTCAATGCGGCCTGCCCTATGGGCTGTTTAGGGCCTACCCTAGGGGTGACATATGTATTCAGAAGGAAGGTTAAGGCCTGGCAAGAGCTTATTATGGCAGGTCAAAATGGCAGTTTAAAACTGCACACCAGGACTGCTGGCAGACCTGAGACATGTTTAAACGGGCTACTTAAGTAGGTGGCACAATAAGTGCTGCAGGCCCATTAGTAGCATTTAATTTACAGGCTATGGATACATATTGTACCACTTTACTAGCGCTTTACAAGTAAATTAAATGTGGCTGTTACTATGTTTAACAGCAAGAGCATAAGCACTATAGCACTGGTTAGAAGTGGTAAAGTGCACAGAGTCCTAAAAGCCAACAAAAACAGGTTCAGAAACAGGAGGGGTGATGGCAAAAAGTTCAAGGCTGACTCTGCAGAAAGGGCTAGTCCAACAATAGCTGATTATGGTCGCATTGATTAGTACTAATCACCTCCTTGTCAGTCTTTTTTGGATGCAATAATTAATGCAGCCAATAGTGGCCAACTTGTAAGGAGAACTTTAAGGCAGCCCCAGGTTCACGTTCCAGAACAGAGAAATATTGTCCTCCTTTGAAACAAAGTTGAATATGGGACTGAAAGCAGCGCATCATTACTGGGCCTTAAGGATTGCACAGGTTTCCATGGCGGGAGTGAAAAAGTTTTATTTAATCTCTGAATAAGGGTATAAGAGTTTTTATGTTTGTAGGTTATTGTAGATGGTAGGTAAGCAAGTGAAAGTGTAGTGGGAATCAGAGTAATTGGAATGATACAGTTTTTGCAATTAGAGAGGGCAGCCAATTGTGTTGGGGGGAGCACTGCATGCGAAGGAAAGAAAATTACTGGTGTGATTTGTTCTGAGATGTAAAAAAGAGACAGGCAGGAGGAGTGGAAGGATGAGATAATAGAGATGAGGCGATATGAAGATAGTTGATGGATGTAGGAGAGTTTGTTTAGGTTAAACTGAAGGAACTGAGACCTAAGTGTGTTTTAAGTGGATGATCACTGATGGGTGTGATTACTGAAGAAGTGTGCAATAGAGAAATAAATGGAGTGGGGACATTTGGTGAAACAAAGAGAGTTGAGTAACTACACAAAAAACCTTGGGAAATAAAGTCAAGTCATTAAATTATATATATTGGTAAAATAAAATGTAATATTTTTATAATTGAATTATTAATTATTGTGTTCATTGTTACAGGTAATGTATCAACAAATAAATATTTACATTCATTAAACATTTATTTTATAACATTGTGCTATGGTTAGGTTAGTATTAAAATACATGAACTTTTTAGAGTTTAATACTTTTCCCAAATTTTAGAGTGGGAATAATAATTCTGACCCCTTTATATTCAAATGCTTGGACCACCTTGGCTAACGTTAGAGTGGAAATATTAAAACGTACTCCTTTAGAGTTCAGCGTTTTCCTCAATGAGGCTCAGTTTGGAGTAGGAATAGTACTTGCCATACCTTTAAAGTGCAACACTTTCCCCAATGTGTAGTGGAAATAGGAATCTGATCTCTTTAGAGTCCACAACTTTCTCACCTCTGGCAAATTATGGAATGAGAATAGTAAACCTGACTGTTTCAGAGTCCAACACTTTCCCCAAAGTTTCTAAATTTAGAGTGGCATTATCAAATGTTTCCACTTCAAGTTCCAACGCTTTCACAAAGTAGCTAAGTTTGGCGTAGTAATTGCTTATTTGACTCCTTCAAACTACAACCTGTGGTGGCTGGCACATGTAAGAGTGGTGGGGCGGTGAGGCGGGGGTGGGGTGGGGTCGGGGCAGCCTGGGGGGCTAGTTTACAGACAATGGGATAGGTAAAAGTAAATAAAAAAATTAATAAAACCACTGCGCGATGCGGCGAGTGCAAGGTAAGTAGTTTTTATTTATTTTTTTATTTACTTTTACCTATCCCGTCATATGTTGACTCGCCCCCACCCTGCCCCCGTCCCGCCCAACTGCCCACCCCACCGCTTTTACCTGTGCTGGCCACCACTGACTACAACAATTTTCCCAATGTTGCCAAGGTTTGAGTGAGAATAGTATTAGCTTTCTAGCGTGCCATATTTTTATAACATGGTTAATATTGTAAAGAACCCTATATTTCGGCGCTTCAGAATTATAAAATCAGCTCAGAACAGTAAAAAGGAATTCCTCAGAGTGGATTCTGGCCTCCACCAATTCCACTAAGGACATTTTTAGGATTGTTAGTTCCTTTGTTAATCCTAGTTGCAGTAACCTTAGTGTGCTTGATTCACAAAAAAATGCAATGACTAGCATTCTTCTTTGAGAAACTAAACAAGCTCCACACAGAGTTTGATAACCATAGCAGCTCAGTCACAGGAGGAGCACTTAAAACTTTCACATGTTATTGCTCTTGCTCCGCTCCTAGCCTTTGTCATCAGATGCTTTATTCGAGTTTCTGTTCATGGTCAAACTTGGGTTCCCTTGTGAATGTTGTCCTGCAAATATATGATGTTTGACCTCTAGTAAATTAGTGCTGGTTTCAACCATGCTGTGCAATCCATTGCTCAGTTCAGCATCAGCCCACCTGCTTGAAATGAGATGGTTACTATCTCTATTTTTAAGAATTGTACAGTTGACCCGAAGGTCCTGACAAATTTCAGGCTTGTTTTCTTAGTTACCGGAATCAATCCAAATACTGGAGAAACAAATGAACCATACACTGTCTTCCTTTTTACAATCTCATAATATGCTGAACCAAGTACATTCAGGGTTCAGATTCATGCACAACACTGAGACTGCTCTTGTGGCAGTGGAAGATGAGATTAGATGGATTCTGGAACAGGGTGGTAGCACAGCTGTTAAACCATTTGATCTGTCATCCACCTTCATTACCATCTCACATGATGTTCTTATCCCTCAGGAGGTTGAGAGTGGGGTCAGAGGTCAGGCTCTTGGTTGGCTGCACTCTTACCTTTGGGTTGGCAATCAAAGAGTGAGCATCGAATTAGCCATGTCAGAGATTTTCCAGGTCAGGTATAGTGCTCCTGAAGGGTCATCTTTAAGTCCATCACTTTACTATTTATGTGACCCTGTTAGCACAGGTAATTCAAATGTTTGGGTTACAATCTATTATGTATACAGATGACGCGTAACACGCAATACAGTTAGATGGTTATTCAAGACAGAATTTCTCCACTTTCAAAATGGTCTTTCAGTTTTTGTGTCCCTGTAGCCACACAGGAGGTCAGCCAACTGACCCTAACCCTTGGAGCCCTCTTCTCAGGCCCTGGGTATAAGTGGGAGCAGATCCAACACTTCAGGTCTCCAAACAAGTCACATATAGCAGGGCAGTACTCCTCTTTTACCCCACGTCCAGATGTGATCCGATGAGCTGGGAGAAATGTGCCACTTTTGGGGGTTTCAATATTTAGTGGGTGGGGGTGATTTATGGATATTCCCAGACAACTGAGAAAAGAGTTTCCAAGAGCAAACATTCCCAATGTTGTAGCACACCCTGTTTGTCTTACTGCAATCTATCCCACAGTGCACTGTTCTGAAAAACATCCAACATGTCAGCACCATTCTGCCCTTGAAGGCTGCTTGCAGGTTGCTGGTGTGCCCACTAGGGTTGTGTTTGGGGAAATGGGCAGCCCCTCCTTCAACTACACCAAACTGGTTCTGGGACTAGCTCCTCTTCCCACTGGTCTGGTGCCAAGCTGCCTAGAAATGGTCTAGGGAACAAAGGATGGTCTTCCTCCCCTGGATCTCCCTTTACACTTAACTGTGAATGGGCAGGACCAGCTCTGATCCCTTCAATATATATATAAAACATTGGTTGGATCATTTCTGTAACCAGAGGTAGCAAAAATAGCATTTTAACTGCACTATAGTTTCCATAATAGGATCAGTATTATCCTTGTACAGTGAAGACAGCTTTTGGGAACTAGTCACTGCAGGAACATGCCAACACTAAAAGCTTGCATGTACCACTTTCAAATACTAGGCACCTGAACTTGTAGGCAGGGTCTACTTAGGGAGGACATTTAATATTTCAGAGTAGGGTTCTTTCCTGGCAAAAAGGGTAATTTTGACAGGTTTACCTGCAGGTTTTAAAAGGTGCAGCAGTGAGGCTACACAAGTAGACATGACGTCACACTTTCTTTGTCAGCCTAGTATATCGCACAAAATGTGCTGCAGGCCACAGATGACATTTCATTTTCCAAGCTATTGGTGTATTTTCCTGCACTATACACTACACTATACACAAAGGCCTTAATGGAAGGTTAAAAATTACAATTAGGAGTTATACAATTCTGTCATGTGTTACAGGCTAGATCACATGCACTTGAGACTGGACAGCAGTGCCCTATTGTGCAGAGTTGCGAAACCGGCAGAATCAATTCATACAAATGGGGATGACCATTCAAAAAATTATCTTTTCACAATTGTACAATTTCAATAGTCTGTACTTGGGTATTTCCAAAGTCGATTTGATGAAAATACAGCTTCTTCACAATGTAACAACTTGATTGATTTTTCCATTGAAGAAACAAACACATGTGATGGCCTACAGATGAAAACTCCATTTGTTAATAGAAGGACTAAAGAGATATGTCTAATATTATTTTGTGGTGCATTTTGCAAAAAAAGATCCTCTTTATATACCAACGCTGTTTCTTCATAGGTATCCCAAAGACTCAGTTATGCTCTGGTGGTTAAACTTCAGATTGCACTTCAACTCAACCTCAAAGAGACCGATTTGAACCTTCCATTTAGGAAACTTTGAAGACCATCCTTTTGAATAATCAGTCCTTACTGGATGTGAATTCAGTTCCTATTGGCAGCAGCAACAGGATGGGTAACAAGCTCACGGTAGAAATTACTTTAACATAACACCACCTAACATATCAGAATTTAACATAACATAAGATTTCTTATACTCATATACTACTTTTCAAACATTTTCTTTTTTTTAAAGTTACATTAATACATATTTTATTTATCTACAACAAACATTTTTGCATATATTTTCCAAGTTTTGTACATCATCAGAGCTTAAGATATGCCTTCTTTGATGGATTATGTGTTTTTAATTTAAACTATTTTTGTAATTTTGGAGGATATAATTTATTTTACCCCTTTTCATTGATTTATATTTTTGAATATGGATATTGGATTGCTGAGTTGTTCCATCGCATGTAACCATATCTTTTTGTATTATTGTGGAAACTTTAGAAGTGATATTTGTGTCTTTATATTAGTTTTATGTGTATGAATTATTATATAGGGCCCAATTATAATGTCGGTCGGTCGGAAACCGGTTGGTCATTCCAGCTGGCCAGTCGGAACCGCAACGTACTCCCTTTAGGACGGCGTTTGTGCTGTCGGGATTACGATGTTGGTTTCACTAGGCCTTTCCATGCCGGCCTTTCTGACATTGAAAGGCTGTTGGAAAGCGACTGCCCCCTTGCCTCCCCGGCCTACGGTTGTGGGCCTGGGAAATCCCTGCACTGTGTGACAGGCACAGTGAGGTGCCTGCCACAGGGTGCAGGGTTGTACACAAACTCCCCTTTATCTATGGGAGCTTGTGCTGCGGCCGGTTTCCGACCGCAGCACAAGCTCCCGTAGGGAAATGGGAGTGTGCGATTGCACCATGTGTGGTTGCATTGTAATAATGCAGTCGGGTCCCGATTCAGCGGCGACTCCGACCGACATGTTAATTAGGCCCATAGTGCTTTCTATGTTGCATATTTTTCTGAACATATGTGTATTTAGGGGCTCATTATGATGTCGTGACGTTCGCCACCGCCGAGCCGGCGGTGGCGACCGTCACGACATCGTAACAGTGAAAGCCCCTGCCATATTACAATGGCGGGGGTTTCCCGGCGGATGCAAAGTGCATCCGCCGCTTCTCGCCGGTCGGCAATCGTTCCGATTGCTGGCCGGCGGATTGGCCCCTAATATGGTGGCGGTGCCTAGCAGGCACCGCCATCCATATTAGGATGGCGTGTTAGAAGGCCTTTCCATGGCGGCTTTGCCGCCATGGAAAGGCTGGCGGATGTTCTTTGGGGCCCTATGCGGGCCCCCGGGGTTGTGGGTGCACTTGGGGGTACCCATGGTACCCCCTCCATTTGCATGCACAAGGTGGCAAGCACCGCGCGGTGCCTGCCACGTTGTGCATGCAAATGCACAACATGCCATTTTGGCATTGCGGCGGGTGCTGCTTTAAGCAGCACCCGACGCAATGTCAAATATGCAGGATGCGACCACCAGGGTGGCGGTCGCATCCTAATTAGCGGTGCGGGACCGCCGCACGTCTGGCGGCCGGTCCCAACACCGCGAGGATGGCGGGCGGACTCAGGTCCGCCTGCCATCCTAATAGGCCCCTTAGTGTTTAATTATATTATTATGTTATGTATTTACATTGTTATATATTTTTGATAAATGTTTATGTTTTAATAATTTTAGCTTTATAAATTATAATTTTTATCATCTTTTTTTGTTCTGATTTTCAAAGCATTTTCGTTTACAGTTTCTCATTTATTTTAGCACTCTTAAAATAGGTTAATGTTATTATAATTTAAAAATATATGTTTTTGGATGTTGGATATTATATTTTGGGTCTAGTTTTGTTTGTTAGGGTAGTATGTGTTTGTGCTCCGTTGAGTTTTATAGTGGTGTGTGCTATTGATTAAAATTAGTGATGTTTAGTTCTTGAAGGTAAGGAAATAACTCTGTTTTTCTGGCAAGCAATTTCTGCATCTTTCTTGTTTGTTTAGAGGCTAAGGATTTGATTGCATTAGGGTATGAACTGTTTTGAGTTCATGGTAGCTTTGTTCTTTTTTAGGATCTCTTTAAATTGAGAAAGTCAATTGTGCCTCTTGGAGGGGATTGTGCCACCATAGTACTATTTGTCTTATCGCTTTGTGAAATTGTACTATTGTAGATTTCCACTACTGAGTTTGAAACTTGAGTTTGTGCCTGTGTGCCTAGGCGTCAAAGCTAAGGGGTCGATTCTGATTCGGGCCGGAAAAAGCACCGACCGACTCGGATCCGGAAATTATACCGACCGACACGTACCTGTGGCGCCCGACACGCCAAGTACGATGCAATGCGTGCAAAATCCGACCGACACGTACCGAACCCAAGTCGAACGACCGAGCCGCACAGAAAACAGCAATCCGGTCGGAAAAACACGCGAATCCAACCGACCGACACGCACCCGGAACAAATCCGACCGAAACGTACACGCGAACTCCAAACCGCAAAGTACGATGCAAGGCGCGAAAACCACGAGCGAGTCGGACGGAGGACAAGCCGTAAGACCGACACGCATACAAAACCGAGCCGAAGCAACACAAAACACCGCGACCGACGCGTACGCAGCATAGAAAACTGCACAAACACAGCGTGAACGAAACGGAGAATACCGTACGAGACAAATGCAGGGTCCGACTCGGTCACAAGAACGTTTCCAACATGCACAGACAGTACAGAGGAAAAATCACACAAAAAAAGGCCAAACAAGCAATTACTAAGCCAATAAATACTGGGGGGTGGGGACAGAGAACAAAGACACACCCACAACTCCACCCATATAAAGGACACAAATCACAACCATGATCCTTTGCAAATGCCATTCCACTGCCAGCACCCAAGAGAAAGCAACCACACACCCACAGCTCATCCCTCACACAAGCCACACACCATCAGCACACCAACAAATACCTACCTCACATACACCCAGCAAAACACACACTCACACACCCTCACCTGCACACCAACACACACATCACTCACCATCACCACCCATCACCATGCCCCCCAAGAAGAATCACAAGTTCCTAGATTGTGAATTGGAAGTCATGGTAGACGAGATCCTCAGGGTAGAGCCACAGCTGTTTGGCACACTGGTCCAACAGACCCCCATCTCCCAGAAAACCAAGATGTGGGAGAGGATCATCAACAGGGTGAACGCACAATCACCATGTCGGCGCACAAAGAGCGACATCCAGAACAGGTGGTATGACGTGCGCAGGAGGGTACGGGACCTGCTCAAGAAAGACTACATCAACAGCCAATACACCGGCAGTGGCCCTCCTGCCAAGCCAATATACCTCAGGTCCTGGGAGGAGAAGGTGCGGGCCATCCTTCCGCCAGTGAGCGTATATGGACTAGAGGACATCCCAGAGCCTGGTGAGTACACAACAAATGTACACAATATACTGCCACAAAACACACACACATCACTGTCAAGGGGAGAGTCAAACCATGCACTCATAGCAATTACACAGCAACCAGAACAGAATCATCCCAAAATGTGTATGTCAGACAGATAAACACAACACATGCCATCAAAAAAGTCACATCCAACTGTGTCATCACATGTACAAACACAACTACAACTACAGCTAGGCAGTGGCACAAATAGAACTAACAAACACATCCAGACATGTAGCCACCACAACAACACCAACACACAGTGAAGACCACTCAAAGGAAGGAATTCTGTGTATGCTGGCCAAGTCAGTGTAGCCAATAGCATCATGGGAGTCGCAGTCACACATATTGCCCCCCACAACTGTCCCATCAACACCACCATGAACCATGCGCACATCACAGGGAGTGGAGAAGGACTCACAAGATGGCTGACACTGGCTACTGCTGTGGGGAGCACAAGGCCCTGCTGGCAACTGTGCACCAACAAACAGCAGGACACCACTGACTGACATCCTGAGAGACAACTTCCACTCCCTGCAATGCAAGCACGTTCCATGGTGGGATATCTGGCTGAGCTGGGTGGGAAGGAGGACTTGCAGCACTGACCATAGTCACAAGCACCTCCCCTCACACACCCCCCAACACAAACTCCACAGAACCCACCTGGTAGAATGCAATGCCCCGCATCCTAACACAAGATCCCACAAAGAACCACCACCCTGGGTTATGTTGGGTGAAGCACAGGGACACTCTTGGGACTTTTAGCCAAACAACTGCCAGGACAACACTCCCAGCCATCCTGTCAGCACAGCCAGCCCACCCCACAGGGAAGCAGAGTCAAAAGGAAGGAAGCATGGGCATGCTGGGAAGGGGGTGGAGGCAATAGCATGATGGGAGTCGTAGTCACAGCTCTACATCCCCCACCACATGGCCCAGCAAGCTCACACTCACGCATGCACATCCCACAGAGAGTGGAAAGGCCCATCAAAGATGTCTGACACTGTTGCTGTGTCGTGGGGAGCACAAGGGCATGCTGGGAACTGCACACCAACCAACAGCAGGACACCACTGTCAGCCATCTTGCCATTGCACACACACCCACACATACTGAACTCCCCACAAAAGCAAGTAAGTTTGGGAATGCTGGCAAGTGGGGTGGAGGCAATAGCATGATGGGAGTGGCAGTCACTGATATTGGTCACCCCCACAACTGTCCCATCAACACCACCCTGAACCATGCTCACATCACAGGGAGTGGAGAAGGACTCACAAGATGGCTGACACTGGCTACTGCTGTGGGGAGCACAAGGCCCTGCTGGCAACTGTGCACCAACAAACAGCAGGACACCACTGACTGACATCCTGAGAGACAACTTCCACTCCCTGCAATGCAAGCACGTTCCATGGTGGGATATCTGGCTGGCTGGGTGGGAAGGAGGACTTGCAGCACTGACCATAGTCACAAGCACCTCCCCTCACACCCCCCTCAACACAAACTCCACAGAACCCACCTGGTAGAATGCAATGCCCCCATCCTAACACAAGATCCCACAAAGAACCACCACCCTGGGTTATGTTGTGTGAAGCACAGGGACACTCTTGGGACTGTTAGCCAAACAACTGCCAGGACAACACTCCCAGCCATCCTGTCAGCACAGCCAGCCCACCCCACAGGGAAGCAGAGTCAAAAGGAAGGAAGCATGGGAATGCTGGGAAGGGGGTGGAGGCAATAGCATGATGGGAGTCGTAGTCACTGATATTGGTCACCCCCACAACTGTCCCATCAACACCACCCTGAACCATGCTCACATCACAGGAAGTGGAGAAGGACTCACAAGATGGCTGACACTGGCTACTGCTGTGGGGAGCACAAGGCCCTGCTGGCAACTGTGCACCAACAAACAGCAGGACACCACTGACTGACATCCTGAGAGACAACTTCCACTCCCTGCAATGCAAGCACAGTCCATGGTGGGATAACTGACTGGCTGGGTGGGTGGGAAGGAGGGCCGGCTGTCAACCAAACACAACCAATGCAGACCATGTTCACACCCCAAAAATACATAGAAATGCCCAAATAATGCAGGACAATGTGCCACACCAATATCAACCCCTGACTGTGACGACTTAGGACAATGCAATGTACAGGCCCGCACCCAGAGGCACAGTCACAACTGTCATGTGTGTCAACCATTGATGCCTGCAGAAACATAACATACATTGTGTGTGTCTCCCAAAAACAGGTGATGATGGGGACACAGCAGCAGACGCTGAGGAGTCCCAGTCCCAGGCTCAAGAGGATGCGGAGCTCACTGGCGTCGTACAGCCTCTGCCCTCCTCGGACGAAGAAGACCAACCTGGCACATCCGGTGCAAGTCTACATGCAGCACCAGTAGGACCACCAGCTGCAGCACCAGCAGGACCACCAGCTGCACCCCCTGCACCCACCCCTCCAACGACTGTCACCACAAATACCATCCCTGCCGACATGGACAGAACAAGGAGCAACACCAGCACAGGGACCCTGGACCAACCTGGGGCCATGGACACCACCACCACCACCAACCCCCAAGGTGGACCAGGGTCATCTGTGCGTGCCACTGCACGCACTGCACATGTCAGCAGGGGTGGTGGGAGGGGTGGGAGACAGAGGTCGCTGCTTGCAGAGGTTGCTGGTGTGCATGATGACCCACAACTGGTACGCATAGCTGATGCGTACCAGTCCAGCACCGGAGACCTCAGCCAGGTAGTGGGGCTCCTCAGAGACATGAAACAGCAGCAGGCTGCCCATCATGCCCGCTTGGACTCTCACATGTCCCACGTGGAGTCACACATGTCCCGCGTGGACTCACACATGTCCCGCGTGGAGTCCAAGTGGGATGCACTGCATGAGATGACGGCGGTGCACAGGGACATTTTACAATGCCTCCGCCAGATGAACAGCAACCAGTCCACACCTCCCTGTGTGCCAACAACATCTGGTGCTGAACAAACTGCAACTGCCACAGGGAGGGAGGATGACTCTGGCGGAGAGTCCCCTGCACCGCAGCAGCCTGTACTTGAGGGCCCCCCCCAAGAAGAGGGGTCGTCCGAAGAGGGGCAAGTGAGAGGCCGATGGCCAAGCGCAACTCCCAGGAAGCCTGAACCTGTTCTGGATGTTCACCTTTGTGCACAGACTGTTCACCCTGTTGACGGCAACACTACTCCCACACATTGCATGGGGAGTACAAGTTGGACCAATGTGTCAGACAACTGTGGCCCCGATACTGGGGATTCTGTCTACCAGGACTTTCAATTCACCTAGGAACTTCTGATTGCAAGATTTATGTACAGCACTACCCATCCTATGCACTATTCACACAAATGTATCACAATAAACACACTAATACACCATACTTGCCTCTGTTGTGATTCCAACGTGGGTGCTGTTATGGGGATGATGAACTGCAAAATTACACTGTGTATGCGAACTGCAACAGCAAGTACAACACAGGCATGTGAGTAAAGGCAACGTGACACATATGAGGGAGACACACCACCAGGGCTACACAACACATACACACCTAGGCCATCTGACTCATTGCCTACACTGATGTTGCCAGGGAAGACGGTGCAATGCACAGACACCACACCCATTCCCAGTTGTAGTCAAGTAGCCCACAGGTGCAGTAAGCAAATGGCAGTCAAATGTGTGACCACAGACAACGCACATCACAAAGTGAAGCACAGGTTTATTACACAGTTGCAACATGTCGTAACCACTACAGATGCAAGGTAATCCCACCTGGCAGCGGGCACACAGTCAACAACTGTAGACGGAAGGAAGTCCATGGGTGTGGCGCACATCACCTGTAGGGACACAACAGCTACCAGCCTGGAAGTGCAATCACGTCGTCGGTGGACACAGTTGACCAAACGAATCTGAAAGTACCCTGTGAAGGACAGAAATGACACACAGTCAAAAGCAATGGAGTACAGGACAGAACAGCAAAACTCATGCACAATACATGTTACAAGATACCCACCCAGAACCAAGTTAGCATGTCAACACTGTTGGGGAGTACAGCCCACCTGTAAGCACACATCGCAACACACATCCAGTCAAGTAGCCCATGGACACACTCCAACAGCACCAGAGCACCACCTACACATATCATGCCAACTCACATCATTGACATGACACCTCAGGATACTCACATTCAGCTAAAGAAGTTGGTGATGAGCTGTGTGCGGACATCACCCTCATCATCATCATCATCATCGTCACTGGCATCGTGGTCCAGGCCAGGATCCTCCACAGGTGGCGGATGTTGGTCATTGTCATCCTGGATGAGAGGCAACTCCTTCCGCACTGCCAGGTTGTGGAGCATGCAGCAGACGATGATAATCTTGCACACTTTCGCAGGGGCATATGGGAGGGACCCTCCGGTCTTGTCCAGGCAGCGGAAGCGGCTCTTCAGGAGACCAAATGTCCGCTCAATCACTCTCCTGGTCCGACCATGTGCCTCATTGTAGCGCATCTGGGCTGGTGTCACAGGGTTCCTGAGGGGTGTCAGCAACCACGGCATGTTGGGGTATCCCGAGTCACCTACGGACAGACAAGTGCACATTAGCTGACTTGGAAAAGTGGGCGGAATACTACAGATCAGATCACACACAATGGCACAAAGTCAGTACACACCGACAAGCCAGGCACGCTGGTTCTGCATCTGTGCCATCATCCTGGGGATGCGACTACTCCTCATCACAAAGGCATCGTGTGCTGAACCAGGGAAACGGGCACACACGTGTGTGATGGTCATGTCTGCAAGACACACCACCAGTGCATTGACCGAGTGGTAGTGCTTGCGGTTCCTGTAGGCCTGCTCCTGGGCCTGTGGTGGTACCAAAGCCACATGTGTCCCATCAATGGAGCCAATGACATGCGGCATCCTCCCCAGGGCATAAAAGTCACTCTTCACGTCAGTGAGTCGTCGCAGTCTAGGGAAATAGATGTACCGGTTCAGGAATAGCAACATTGCCGCCAAAACATCGCGGAGCACACGGCTCAACATGGTCTGTGACATCCCACCAGCAGTCGCCACAGTATGTTGGAAGGTACCGGTGGCAAAGAAGTGTAGGGCTGCCATCACCTTCACCTTGGGGGTCAGCGCTGTAGGATATGGCCGGCCAGGCTGCAAATGTGGGGACAACTGCACTGCCAAATCCTCAATCAGCTGCCTGGTGAAGCGGTACCGTCGGATGCTGTCCCGTTCCACCATCGTTGCCAGGTCTGGGAATGGTCGATGGACAGCAGGAGCCCTGCAGTGCAGAGGAGAAGTAAGCAAGATTGTCAGTCACCCCACATATGCGGCATTGAACACACTCAATATCCCAACATACATCATTATGAGGCACAACTACATGAAGTGTGCAGTTCCGTAAGGACATGTATGGTACATACATGGCCAACATCTGTCAACACGGTCCAACAGGTGGCATCAATTAGTCCCAGGTTGGCCCATTGGATATCATGAGGCCGTGTCACAGTTCCCATCTCCTGCTGCCGTGTCACAATCACCCCCCACAGTGACATGTGAGGACAGATGTGCCTCAGGCACCACAGCTCAACGACAGGTACATTCCCAGGGACCCTGTATTGCCACATGGACACTGGCATTACATGGAGTATCATGTATACACCACAGCAAAACAACCATGACCCCCACAGGTAGTGGTCCCACTTGCCACGGCAGGACAGACATGGACGTCTGTGACACACACACGCACAACATCAAAGTCCATGCACACACAACGTGGATGTGGAGACTGTCTCCCATTGTGCACATGAAATCAGAGACATTGTAAACACTACATGCACAAAGACTGTGGAGGACCATCACAATTGTGCCACTGGGACACCCTGGCTCAAACATACCGTCCCACATGGGACTCACGGGGTATGTGACATGACATACACATACACCACCGTGAAATGTGACCATGGCACATGCACAGATATGAACAGTTGCACATCACAGTGGTCATGTACACGTAACACCCAGGATCCTGTCCCCATGAACACGTGCACAGCCTGGGGGTGGCTGCCCACAGGTGACACCCACAGGACAACATGTACACCAACATACACACAATAGGAAATGCAGCCTTACATGCCTTATGATAAAGTTTGGACAGGCTGTCGTGATGTAGGTGTGCCCCTCACTCCCTGGGAGCTATCTGTGGCTGGCATATGTCCATCTGAGACAGGCATGCTGACATATGCCAGTCACATGTACAGTGATACGTTGAACAGCAATGGACCGATCGGTGCCCCCGGCCGGCCCATTGCATTCAATGTGTGCGGGTACGCGTTGTACCCCTGTACGCGTTGTACTGCAATGGACCGATCGGTGCCCCCGGCCGGCCCATTGCATTCAATGTGCGGGTACGCGTTGTACCCTGTACGCGTTGAACTGCAATGGACCGATCGGTGCCCCCGGCCGGCCCATTGCATGCAATGTGTGCGGGTACGCGTTGTACCCCTGTACGCGTTGTACTGCAATGGACCGATCGGTGCCCCCGGCCGGCCCATTGCATGCAATGTGTGCGGGTACGCATTGTACCCCTGTATGCGCGTTAGTACCGCAATGGACCGATCGGTGCCCCCGGCCGGCCCATTGCATTCAATGTGTGGGTACACGTTGTACCCTGTACGCGTTGTACCTCTGTACGCGTTGTACTGCAATGGACAGATCGGTGCCCCCGGCCGGCCCATTGCATTCAATGTGTGCGGGTACGCGTTGTACCCCTGTACACGTTGTACCGCAATGGACCGATCGGTGCCCCCGGCCGGCCCATTGCATTCAATGTGTGCGGGTACGCGTTGTACCCTTGTACGCGTTGTACCGCAATGGACCGATCGGTGCGCACCCATTGACAATGGGCTTGCCTGGCAACGGACGCGTTTTCGAATTTCGAACGAGTCGGTTGCTGGAAAATCAGTTGGTCACCCACAACAATGTTGCAAAATCATGTATGTCATGAAGTTGAAGATTTGAAGGATGCTGTGGGCGTGTTTTGGTGCTGCTATTCCATGGATTGGCCAGATTCAGAAGATGCAAACGACTTGGACCTATCACTTTGGACACAAGGGACAGTATCTGCCTCTCCAGCACATATATATTGCTGGCTGTTCCCCTGAGAGCTCACTTGCCTGCACTACATGCTCCAGGACGACATCTGCCACTGCACTGCTGCTGTCTCTGCCCCTCTGGACCCTGCCATGGCACGTACTGTGGAGAGAGCCCCAGCCTTCAGCCTTGAGGAGAACCAGGCCCTGCTGGACAGCCTACTTCCACAGTACAGCAAGCTGTATGGGACACCAGGGGAGCAGGTGAGTGTTCTGTGCACTGCCTTTCTGAATGTGCATATTGTCTGACTAGCAAGGCTGAAAGTCTGCACGCCACTGGCTAGCAGGCTCACTGAGTAGTTGTCACCCCCATAGTGTGTAGTGACATGCACTGGACAGGTATGGTGCAGTGACAGTGCATTTGAACAAGGTTTTACTTCCCATGCAATGATACCATGTAGTGACGTCTGGCAAACTGTCCATGGGCAGCTTTGCACTGCCTGTGTACATCATGTGCCCCTGTGATTGAGACATGTATATACAACTGTGTCATGCACGGATATGTTGCATGTGTAGTAATGGCCTTTTCACTTTGTCATCCTGACAGGTTAAAGCCCATCGGAAGCAGGAGGTCTGGAAGGACATCGTCCGGGCTGTCCGGTCCGTGGGGGTCTACAAGCGCCGGATCCGCAACTGCCAGAAGAGGTGGCAGGACCTTCAGGGCTGGACCCGGAGGATTGCACGGGTCCAGCTGAAGCTGTCGCCTCCTCGCAGGAGGGGCGGAACACGGACCCTGACCCCCCACATGCTCCAGATCCTGGCGGTGGTGTTTCCAGACCTGGATGGGCAGCTGAAGGCCAGACAGCAGCAAGGAGGGGTGAGTCAAAGACTGCACTGTGAACTCTGTATTACATGCTGTGTGCCCTCCTCTGGCCTGGTTCAACTGCCACAGTGCAGCAGTCATGTTGTCCAGGAGCCATGTCCCTCTATTGTGCACTGCCCACTGCTCATCTGATACCCAGGTGTGGCCCTTACATTCAGGGAATTGTGTCACTTGGGACTGTGTCCTTGCAGTTTGCTTCACTAAAGGTGGGGGACAGCATCTGTTTCCCTAACTCTGTTGTGGGCATCATGGGTGGGTCCATTGTTCACACTACGCCTGTGTTCGGACATGTAATCTGCGTGTTGCTTTGATATGCGGTCCACTTGCTGTGCTGAGCCACCACATGTGCCTGGGGTATGTGGCACACGCCCATGCAGCGGGTGGGAACAATGTTTGGGCCCCAGGAGTGTGCAGATTACGTGTGTCACACATACATAGCCAGCTATCCACTGTCCAGGGCTCATCCCTCATTCATGTGGAGCAGGACAGTCATGCCTACTCCAGGCCATGCAATGCACTCTGTACTCCCACTTCCGTGTATCAGCTGACACATTGTGCGCAGTGATTTGACCCCTCAGGTGTCTGCCTCTGTGTCAGTGTGCTGTGGATTAGTTGCCAGGACTGCTGTGGTGTTTCTTGGTAGGGGCTCAGCATGCCCCTGGAGATGTGACCATAGGAGACGATACTTGTGTGTCACATAGGTGTTTGATCAGCTGCCCGTGCAGACTGGGGTATGCGAATGTGAAGTTCAGGCAGCTGTTCCCCATTCACAGCAGATTGTGAGGGCTCAGGTTCAGAGGGTAGTGTCACAGGTCTCCCATATGTCCAATAGGTATGACCTGGACAGATGAGGGTTAAGATGATGTGTTGTGTGGGGGATGTACATGTGCACTTGTGCAGCTCCAGGACTTGCATTCCCCATGACCTACTATTGTGACACAGTGCATAGTGTTGTTGTCTGGCTGCCAAGTCATACATCACTGAGACAGTGATGTATGACTTAGCAGTCATGCCTCTGCCATGGCATGTGACTACTTATTGGTGATCCTGCAGGGGAGTGACATGTGCTACATGCACACCATTGTGGCGATGGCTATCAGGACATGGGTGCATCATGGTGTCTGTCGCTGGTATGCATCACATGCATTTCCTATTTGACTCTGGGCATCCCTTTCATCCGGAAACCTGTACTGACTCAGTGGCAAGAGCTGTGATGTGTGCATGTCCACATGCCACACCGTGTCCTCTGCACTGTCCAACTACTGTGTACTTGGTGCATGTGTCCACACTGGGGTGTTGCAATCCAACAGACACCAGACAGATGGGTGCAAGGCCATGTGGGATGTGAGTGCCATGCTTGGCATCAGACTGACAATTGGCTTCTCCTGTTCAGTTAGGGCACTTTTAGCAATGTACAACTAATGATGCCAGGGCTTGCTCTGTAATGTGCTGTGCTCACAGTGGTGTGTGCGTTTGGTGCAGGTGACTGATGTCTGTCTGTTTCCCCATTGTTTGCAGATACATCCACGGCCACGGAAGGGGACAGCTCCACGGACCAGGAGGAGCCAGAGAGCCAGACTGGGTCAGCAGCCGAGGAGTGGTCGGAGGGACCCAGTGGCACGGAGGGCGAGGGGAGCCACACCGAGGAGTCCTCAGCACCATCCACCTCAGCTGAGGACCAGAGCAACTCGGAGGATGACTCCCTTATGGAGGCGGGTGTCAGCAGCCACCACACCCCAGCTAGTGTTGCTGTCCCCGCCACCACCAGCACCACCACCGCCCTCCCATCGGCTCCCATTCCCCAGGTCCGTGGAGGCTCCCATGTTCGGGAGCGTGTCTCCTTTGGGCCAGGCACCGCACCCCTGCCCCTGTGTCCCCTGCTGCCCTGAGTGAGGAGTCTGTGTACCTCCTTCGCCAGCTCCATGTAGGGCAGACAGCCATGCTGAGTGTCCTCCATGCGCACACCGCTCTGTTGACTCAGCTGGTGTCGTTCATGGAGGGCATCTCATCGGGCATGTCTGACCTACAGAGGGGCAATAGGTCCATGGACTCCTCCCTGATGGCAGCAGTGTCCCTCCTCAGACAGTCCCTCACCCCTCCTGCCTCTGCTCCATCCACACTCCCCAGCACCTTACCCGTCCCAAGCACACACACACCGGCACAGGCACACACCAGCACACACACGTCCAGCACACAGACACACACGCCACAAACAAAACGCACACGCACGCACAGTCAGGGGACTGAAACCAGACTCACAGGGGATGGGGCCCTGGTACACACACACGCATCCACGGGCACTGCGCAGTCCTCAGTTGCCTCTCCCTCCAAAACACCCTCCCTTGCCTCACCTGCAACCCCAAAGACCCAGCGCCTCTTCCTCAGTGACCTCGGCCTCTTCCCCTCCGATCCAGCTGCTCCAGCATCCAGGGGGAAGAGGAAGCCCCCCACACGGAGCAGAGTGCCCCTCGCCCCCGGACACCCTCCCCCAGGTGCAGACAGACTGAGGCCCCCACCCGCAAGTCCCCCGGAGTGGTAAGAGCAAGACCCCGCCGCCGCCCTGCAGCTCAAGCACCAGGTCTCCTTCCTCCATCCCTCAGGCCCCCACTCCACAGGTGCCCCCACCACACCCTGCCCCAGGTTCCCCCACCCACAGATATACCATCCCCAAGAGGATCCGGCCTTCTCCCCCTGCCACTTGCTCTCCCGGCACCACACCCCCGCTGCGCTTGTCTGTGCCACTGATGTGGTGAGGGTGTCCTCCCCCTCTGTCCAGCCCACCTTGCCTGTTCCCCATTCTCCTCCCCTGGTGGTAGGCACTGCAGTGGAGTCCACTACCACCCTGTCTGACTTGGGCACTGCAGTGGCGGACCTGTCCACTCCATCTGCAGGGTCCACTGCAGTCGTGCCGGCACCCACAACATCTGAGTCATGCCCCCCAGTTGTGCCGGCACACACCATGTCAGACACCTCCACTGCAGTTGTCAGTGGCTCTCCAGCACCCACCACCCCTTCCCTGCTTCCTCCTGGTGAGCCCTGATCCTGTCCCTGCGGTGCCTGGCCTACCCCCCGGTTGCCCCTCCTAGTGGATTGTCCCTGGTTTTGTGCAGGCATGCGTAGGGTGACATCTGCCACTGTCACCCTGTTTGGACTTTTACAATGGACTGGCCATTGGCCTTTGTGTTTTTTCTGGACTTTGTTTTCATTCCACACATATGCTGAATAAAGCAACTTTCTGTTCTCTAGTGCTTATGCTTCTGATGTACATGTTGTTGATGATGCTAACCATGCCCTTGCTGCAGTGATGGTGATATTTGGTCTCATGATAATGAAGTGTTACTGTGCAGGAACCCATGTGGTCCAGGGGGAATGTGTCCTATCCTGTGGTGTATCCATGTCATCCATAGCAGCATCTGAGGGTGTCATGTGTTCGGTATTTGGCAATGGGATTTCCTACTTAGATTGGCTATTTCACATCTGTGGCTTCCACCCCTGCACATCTGTTGTGCCTGCCATTGTTCAATTCGTCTACTTCCCTGACCGTGTGGCCATCTCCAGTGGACATGCAGGTTTGGGCATCAATGGGGAAGGACTCATCTGTGTTGTCAGTGCAACATTGCTATACAAGTGTGTTGGATCTGTGCTGATGATTCCGTTGGCACTTCCATGACCAGGCTCATGTTACGGGAGCCCTCATTTGGTGCTAATTGTTGATTGTGTGACCAAGTGCTCAGCTGACATGATGGGGCCCTACTGAGGCAACATATGGCACAGCTTTCCTCACACAGGAGTGGAGTCCCCTCATGGCAGTGTGTACTCCTGTGACATTGCCTGCGCCCAAGCTGTGTGTTGTATGTGCATGTCTGTGTGTTCACTTCCGTTTAGCTGTGCATGCTGTGATCCCTAGTGTTGTACCTGTTTGTGATGCTAGCTGAGTTGACCTATGTTCCCCCAAAGTCTTCTCCCTGGGTTCTCTGTGATGTGGGTGCATGGCACATTACTGGTCATCAGGGTGTCACCCATAGGTGTGTTTGCTGTCAGGGCTGAGTTTGTGGGCAGACGCAGATGGGTCACAGTCAGGTTTCCCCTTGGCACTTGTTATTTGCCCCTGTCATGTGATTTCCAGTTTGTGTTATCTTTCAGTGATTGTGACACGTTGTTTGTGTGACTGCTGGCACTCGTCAGGGTCCGGGCTGCAATGTTGGTTGTTGTCTATGTGTGTTCTTTGTGGGTGACCTTGGCTTCTTCATTGGTGTGTGACTGTGGATGGGATCCCATTGGTTGGTGTGGTATTGCCGTCATGTCCATGTACAGCGTAGTGTGCAGTGTGTCAGACATTCAGGAGTCTTGTTGAGTGGCCATGTGTGATGTGTTTCTGCACCTTGGTTCCCACCCACCACCCTGGAATAGTCATGGGTGCATGTGCAATGTCACCAGTGCATGTGTACTTCACTGCTGCACATTGTTGGAGGTCGAGGGGTGTGGTGTTGAGTGGGTGCAGATGTGAGTTGTTGCCCGGCTAGGCCCCTGCCTCCATGTTGGCCTTGGCTTACTGGCCATGCTGATTGATTTGTGCTTGTGTAGGTGTGATGGTAGTTAGTTGCTCAGGACACATGACTGTGGTTCACAGTGTGAACCACATTTAGCTTTGTCATCACAGTGGGATTGTAATGCAGCCCAGGGTCACCACATTGTGGGGGCCCTGGGGGTGGTGCTGTGGTGTGTCTGTGTCTTGCTGTGTCAGTTGCTGTCCCTACGTGCCTGTGTGACATGTGTGATTTGTGCTCCCTCTCATCTGACAATGCCTGCTTGCCCACATAGGGGATTTGGATCCATGAGTTACCTTTGTGTGGCACTGTATGCACATCTGTATGATTGGTATTCAGGTCTCCTCATGTGTTGTGTGGTTGCCTGGGGGACACTGGCACCCCCCTCACCTGTTGTGTATGATGTGCAGTGTGGGTCTGCCTGTTTGTGTTTGTGCATCTGCACCACTGCATTGGCATATCTTGGGTGTGCCATTGGCTGTATGTAGTTTTGTGGGTTTCCCCTGCTGTCCCTGGGACTCCTAGGTCATCGGTCAGCACAATGATCATGGTTTGTGTGTCCCATTGCTGCCATGGTATGGTATCTGTTCACCTCACATCTGCAGTCTCCACAGGGTATCTGCATTTGTGTGCCCATTGGTGCAAATATGTGGGTCTGCATTCTGATGGTCACTTCTGTCATTGTGTCATTGATGATTGTTGACGGTGTCAGCCCCCATGGGTGTTGTTTGTCTGCACATGGCCAAAGGTATGTCTTATTTGCACTGCAGTATTTGGCTCCCCCAATTTATGTTGCAATGGGACACATACACTACTTTGCCACTGATGTGTTTTTTGTTCTGTGACCAGGAATCATCCATGCAGTTTGGCAGTTGCACCTCTTTCTTTGTCAACACTTACCTTTTGGTCACTGTGGTGATGGGGGTTTAGACCCCATTGCCACAATGTTCAAAATGTGCTTCAGCTATGGACCCCACACTTACATTTTGGTCACTGTGATGATGGGGGTTTGGACCCCATTGCCACAATGTTCAAAATGTGCTTCAGCTATGGACCCCACACTTACCTTTTGGTCACTGTGGTGATGGGGGTTTGGACCCCATTGCCACAATGTTCAAAATGTGCTTCAGCTATGGACCCCACACTTACATTTTGGTCACTGTGATGATGGGGGTTTGGACCCCATTGCCACAATGTTCAAAATGTGCTTCAGCTATGGACCTCACACTTACATTTTGGTCACTGTGATGATGGGGGTTTGGACCCCATTGCCACAATGTTCAAAATGTGCTTCAGCTATGGACCCCACACTTACCTTCTGGTCACTGTGGTGATGGGGGTTTAGACCCCATTGCCACAATGTTCAAAATGTGCTTCAGCTATGGACCCCACACTTACATTTTGGTCACTGTGATGATGGGGGTTTGGACCCCATTGCCACAATGGTCATGGCCTGCTTGCATTGTGGGTGCCACACACATATATGTGTGGCACATGTGCTAGGGGGTCACATTGTATGTTCAAAGTCATGTTCGGTGTTGTAGGCATTTGACACAGTCTACACACGCTTGTCATGGTGTTGGGGGATGTCTTCTTCTTGCATTCCCTAGGTTGTGGTGTGCTGGTTGTGTCATGCATTGTCCATCCTATGAGTGGGGGTGGTAGTAGTGGTTGGCATCCAGCCCCCTGGCTGAGGGTGGTAGTAGTGGTAGGCATCCAGCCCCCCCTGGGTGAGGGTGGTAGTAGTGGTAGGCATCCAGCCCCCCCTGGCTGAGGGTGGTAGTAGTGGTAGGCATCCAGCCCGCCCTGGGTGAGGGTGGTAGTAGTGGTAGGCATCCAGCCCCCCTGGCTAAGGGTGGTGGTAGGCATCCAACCCCCCTGGCTAAGGGTGGTGGTAGGCATCCAGCCCCCCCTGGCTGAGGGTGGTAGTAGTGGTTGGCATCCAGCCCCCCTGGCTGAGGGTGGTAGTAGTGGTAGGCATCCAGCCCCCCTGGGTGAGGGTGGTAGTAGTGGTAGGCATCTAGCCCCCTGGCTAAGGGTGGTGGTAGGCATCCAGCCCCCTGGCTGAGGGTGGTAGTAGTGGTAGGCATCCAGCCCCCCTGGCTGAGGGTGGTAGTAGTGGTAGGCATCCAGCCCCCTGGCTAAGGGTGGTGGTAGGCATCCAGCCCCCCTGGCTGAGGGTGGTAGTAGTGGTAGGCATCCAGCCCCCCTGGCTAAGGGTGGTGGTAGGCATCCAGTCCCCCTGGCTGAGGGTGGTAGTAGTGGTAGGCATCCAGCCCCCTGGCTAAGGGTGGTGGTGGTAGGCATCCAGCCCCCCTGGCTAAGGGTGGTGGTAGGCATCCAGCCCCCCTGGCTGAGGGTGGTAGTAGTGGTAGGCATCCAGCCCCCCTGGCTAAGGGTGGTGGTAGGCATCCAGCCCCCCTGGGTGAGGGTGGTAGTAGTGGTAGGCATCCAGCCCCCCCTGGGTGAGGGTGGTAGTAGTGGTAGGCATCCAGCCCCCCCTGGCTAAGGGTGGTGGTAGGCATCCAGCCCCCACTGGCTAAGGGTGGTGGTAGGCATCCAGCCCCCCCTGGCTGAGGGTGGTAGTAGTGGTTGGCATCCAGCCCCCCCTGGCTGAGGGTGGTAGTAGTGGTAGGCATCCAGCCCCCTGGGTGAGGGTGGTAGTAGTGGTAGGCATCCAGCCCCCCCTGGCTAAGGGTGGTGGTAGGCATACAGCCCCCCCTGGCTGAGGGTGGTAGTAGTGGTAGGCATCCAGCCCCCCCTGGCTGAGGGTGGTAGTAGTGGTAGGCATCCAGCCCCCCTGGCTAAGGGTGGTGGTAGGCATCCAGCCCCCTGGCTGAGGGTGGTAGTAGTGGTAGGCATCCAGCCCCCTGGCTGAGGGTGGTAGTAGTGGTAGGCATCCAGCCCCCCTGGCTAAGGGTGGTGGTAGGCATCCAGCCCCCTGGCTGAGGGTGGTAGGCATCCAGCCCCCTGGCTAAGGGTGGTGGTAGGCATCCAGCCCCCCTGGGTGAGGGTGATAGTAGTGGTAGGCATCCAGCCCCCCTGGCTGAGGGTGGTAGTAGTGGTAGGCATCCAGCCCCCCTGGCTGAGGGTGGTGGTGGTAGGCATCCAGCCCCCCTGGCTGAGGGTGGTAGTAGTGGTAGGCATCCAGCCCCCCTGGCTAAGGGTGGTGGTAGGCATCCAGCCCCCTGGCTGAGGGTGGTAGTAGTGGTAGGCATCCAGCCCCCCTGGCTAAGGGTGGTGGTAGGCATCCAGCCCCCCTGGCTAAGGGTGGTGGTAGGCATCCAGCCCCCCTGGCTGAGGGTGGTAGTAGTGGTAGGCATCCAGCCCCCTGGCTAAGGGTGGTGGTAGGCATCCAGCCCCCCTGGGTGAGGGTGGTAGTAGTGGTAGGCATCCAGCCCCCTGGGTGAGGGTGGTGGTAGGCATCCAGCCCCCCTGGCTAAGGGTGGTGGTGAGGCATCCAGCCCCCCTGGCTGAGGGTGGTAGTAGTGGTAGGCATCCAGCCCCCTGGCTAAGGGTGGTGGTAGGCATCCAGCCCCCCTGGGTGAGGGTGGTAGTAGTGGTAGGCATCCAGCCCCCCTGGGTGAGGGTGGTAGTAGTGGTAGGCATCCAGCCCCCCTGGCTAAGGGTGGTAGTAGTGGTAGGCATCCAGCCCCCTGGGTGAGGGTGGTAGTAGTGGTAGGCATCCAGCCCCCCCCTGGCTAAGGGTGGTGGTAGGCATCCAGCCCCCCCTGGCTGAGGGTGGTAGTAGTGGTAGGCATCCAGCCCCCCCTGGGTGAGGGTGGTAGTAGGCATCCTGCCCCCTGGGTAGGGGTGGTGGTGCGCATTCAGGCCCCTGTGTGCATATGTGGCATTGGTGATGGGCATCCCGCCCCTATGGTGCTGCTGTTGCTGGTGTAAGTATATTCTGCATCCCTCTGTGTGTGTGTGATGTGTCGTGTACGTGTTGTATGTGTTTTGTGGTTGGTGTCTGACTTACCTCCTGCGCTGTACGCGTCCGTGCCTGTTCTGGTAGTAAATGTAGAATATTGGTATGATCGGGACGAAGGGATTCATGGTTGGTTTGTGTCGTTCGTCCTTCGCGTCGTCCTCGTCGCTTCGCGTCGTCCTCGTTGCTTCGCGTCGTCCTCGTCGCTGGCGTGTTCGTCTCGTAGCCGTGGATCGTGTTGTGGCGCGAATCGGATCTTATGTGCGCCTCCCGGATGCTTTGACGTGCCGTGCGTAGCGACGGGTTCGGCGCGTACGGAAAGCGCATCGTACTTGTTCGGCCGGACGGAGCTGCATTTTCCCTTCCGTGCGACTCGATTCAGCGTTTCCGGATTCGCCTCGGTCGGGGAACAGGACCTGGTTTGGGTGAGTACGGCTCGGCCGGATTCTGTGCTGTTGTGCGCATCGTACTTACTCGTTCGGTGTGCTGTACGGATCGGTCGGGAAACAGGCTTTCGCATGGCTTTTTTCCCGACCGAATGGTATTGGGTGCGCCTCCGACCGAGATCGGAATCGGCCCCTGGGTGTCTTCAAAGAAGTCAAGCAGTGGTGATTTTTGGTCATTTGTTTAGTAGACGGGTGAGTAAATCATAGTATTATGTTACATCTGTAATTAAAACATTCACAAGGACAATTATTTTTTTATTTGAAATGCAAATTGTGCGTTTGTTGTGTGGTCAATATTTAAAGTTTATGTTTAAACTTGCCTCCAGGTAGCCCGGTTAATGTTGTAATAACAAACTTGTATGAAAGTGTATAGGTAGATTTTAAGGACTATGTTGATTGTGGCATGCTCAAAGTCTATTATAATATTTTGGATGTAGTTGTTTGTTTGTATTTTTTTGTTTGAATATTATTAATTGTGCTTCAAATGTTCATGCTTGTTTAAAAGGGAGCGGTGTCTATATCATGGTGTATGTTAGTGTGTGATATTGACTATGAACATCATGAATGGGTGTGAGTGATGGGGGCATGATTTTAAACTCCCCTCCATCGTCCAGGTTGTGATTTGTGTGAGAGTAAGTAGAAAAATAATTATTTGTTTAATGTATTTCCGTTATCATATACAATAAATCTTGGTTGATCAGGGAGAGATGTGGCACAGCTGCCAGGGCAACTGACTCCGGAGCATGGGGCTCACAATTCGATTCCCGGTGCTGGTGGCAGCTCAGCCCAGCACCCTGTGACTCTGGGCAATCGCTTGCTTAATCTCCCCGACGGCCCCCAGCGCCTTGAGACCCTTAGGGGTGATTAGTTCGTGCTTTACAAATGCTGGGTTTATGGGTTACTTTTCAGTTCTCAGTGAGGTCTAGGAATATTCTTCGGGCCCTTGTTGTTTGTTTTGATATTGCTGATTATTTGTTTAAGGTTAGCTATTGCAGGTAATTGTCCAGTTGTGCCATCAGGACCTAGAGATAATATATCTTTTCATATGATTTCTGTAGGTACAGAGAAATTGGTACTGACTTCCCTTCAGACTATTATAACTTTCTTACTTGCACCTCAAGAATATTGGGAAGATAGTTTGGTTTTTCGACATTCTCACCTATATTATTTTTTGTTGTTGCTCTGCCATATGATGCATTAGATTTGCATTTTGTACATATCCAAAATTATATTTTAATAGTGCTACTATATTTGCTATAAGTATAGCTCATGTAACACCAGAGGGGTTTAATTTCTGGCATGTTACGTTTGTGTCAGTTTCAAGACATTTTGGGATCAGTGGTTTTTTAATAAAATTAAAAAATAAATTCTATTTTTAAAGTATAAATTATATTTATGAATGGTATTATATTTATTTATAACATTTTACATTAACTTACATTTTATCTTTTTCTTCTCTCGCTGAGTCTGTTGGTATTTGTAATTTTTAAACGCTCTTTTTCTAGTTCTTTCTTTCATTTTGTTCTTTTGGGGAGTTACTGTAGAAAAAGAAACATATGTTGATTTGTGTATTTTTATTTATTTCTAATTGTTGTATTTTGCCATTTACTTGCGATCTTTTACATTACATATTTTTTTGTAAATTTCTTTTTTATCCCTACATTTTAGTAGCGCTTTTTCTGTTGGTGGCACTTTCTTTGATTTCCAGGCTTGTCCTTGCTTTCTTAATGTTCTTTTTTTAGATCTTCAGCGTAGACATTTGTATTTTGGAAAGATAGTTTTAAAAATAATTTCTTAAGGTGTTGTAGTTGTAGCAGTATTTTAAATGGATTTTAAGCGTATATTTAATCTATGGCCCTATTACGATGGCGGTTGGTCGGACCGCTGACCACCATCGTAGTGGGTTGGAGTAGGCAGTCCCACCACCCATATTCCAATATGACCGCTGTTATGACAGTCAGAAAGTGCTTTTATCCAATGCAACTTGTGCTTAAGGCACAGGAAAAGGGCCGCAGCACAAGCCGCAGAGGAAAAAAGCACTCTGTGCACATGCATGCACCTTGTGCCAGGCACCATGTGGTGCCTGGAACATGGTGCATGGATGTGTGTGGGTCACTACTTATGCCCCCGGACACTTTGTAGTGGGCCACAGAGGACGGTGGCCCTGTTTGGGGCCCCCAAAATCCCTTTCTGGCTGCCTTTTCATGTCGGTCGGACTGCCATGAAAAGGCAGTTGGAAAGGGTCATTGTAATCCCAATAGAAGGGATATGATTCCGACCACCGCCCGACAGGATCATAGGTCCTGTCAGAGGTGGTGATCTGTCCTCCCAACCTCTACGGTCCAACCGCCTGCATCCAAATGCGGCGGTTGGACTGAGGGCCTGTATGTCAGGCGGACCTCCACCACAGCCTATCGGTGGTGGTCCTATATATATTTGTATTCATTTTGAGGGGTTTACATGTTTTTCTCATTTGTAGGGTGCAGACCTTTCCTGTGGAATTCTCCACAGGCAGAGACACTGTCTCCTGCTGCGGTAGCTTCAAGTGTAGCAGTTTGTTTCACATTTAATTTCTTTGTTTATACACTATTTCAATTAGATCCTTGTTCCAATTTGTTAACTTTTTTCTTTCAGGTAAATGTTTGGTTAAGGCTTTTCTTAAATTTTATTCAGTACACTTATTAAAACTTTTTTCTTTCTGTGTGTATATGTATATATATAATCAATCAATCAAATCAATCAAATAAGCTTTATTCCAAAACACATTGTGTATCATAAAAGCTACATAAAATGATGTCACTAAGTTAAAAACACATCATTAAAAAAGAGAAAAAAGAGAAGCAGGTCACTAAAATGAGAACAATAAGAACACAGAGAATAAAAACAGTCGTAGTCCTCCCCGGCGGACAATAACATTTCTACAGCTGCTTCCTATGTCTTAAAGCAGCCAATAAATATTGTGACAACACAAAACATATGTAGAGGCTCGGTAACGTTTGCAAATAGATAAAAGCTGTTCGACATTGCACAAATCCAAGTTGTTTCAGGAGCGGCTTAATGAAACATTTCCTCAACTCTGTGTAAAACAAACAGAAAAACAGAATATGAATAGTACTTTGCTTAGAAACATTGTCATATGGACATAACGGGAGATCAGAGGCCCAAATATTAATATTTGGGAATGTCGTTAGATGATGGAAAATGTCCAGCCGAAACCTAGTCAGGACACATCTGTCCCGATGGTTATTTACATTAGCTAGGAAAGGTTGCATATCATGGCAAGTCAAAATTAGCTGTTTTTTCAGCACCGAGGGTTTCATAATCCCAGTGGATAGCCTCAGATCCTCCAGTAGGGAAAAGCATTTTAATGTAAAAGCTTTTCTTTGAATATCACTAGTAAGCTCCGGATGGGCAAAAAACTCAGAGTGGCCAATGTCGACCAAAAAGGCACGTACAAATCTGAGCCAAGGGATTTTTAAAGCCGATGTAGATCTAAGACAGTCCTCTATAATAGAGCGGTTAAGTGTGGTGTTTTCCGAGGACCAGATCTTATGCCAGAGCAAAACTGGATGTACCTTAATCATATCTGTAAGGCATGGGACTCCCAATTCGGAGTGACACTTTTAAGTAGAGCTACTTTTTGGAAGAGCAAGGAGATTTCGTAGGAATAAATTTTCTGCACGATGTAATGATTCGACATTAGTGTATCCCCAGAGCTCGGACCCGTACGTGGCAGTCGGTCTACACTTGGCCTTATAAATGTGCAGCATGTCCCTTGGGTGTTTTATACTCCATTTACTGGCAAAGTCCAGCAGAGCTGTAGTACTTTTAACAAATTGAAGGCTCCTTGATTTAATTGCATTGGACCAACTTCCATCTTTGTTAAATAAGATGCCTAAATAGAAAAATGTAGGTGTAAATAGTATCTTCGAGCCCTCTATAAAAATATCTCTACAGTTTGATGACCTGTTCCCAAGTTTCATAATAAAAGTTTTACCGATGTTTATTTTTAGACCCAGACCCCGCATAAACTGGGCGAGTTCATCTAATACTCGCTGTAATCCTAATGGGGTATGAGCCATTAATACTGCATCATCCGCGTATAAAAGTGCCTGGATCGGGCGCTGTCCTACTTGGGCTAAATCGGTGCACTTATTTGCAAGGGTATCTCCTAAACTGTTAAGATAAAGATTAAACAAGAATGGGGTGTACGCAACCTTGGCGTACACCTCTTTCTATTGGAAATGATTGCCTACATTCGCCTTCAAGGTCATAACGAACTCTACCCCGCGCAAGTGCATATAAGTCTCTGAGGAGGTTTACAATAGAGTGGTCTACTCCCATACTAACCATAACCAACCATAGTTTATTATGTACCACAAAATCAAATGTGGAGGTTAAATCTACGAATGCTAAAAATAGACTCCCTTCTTTAATATGCACATATTTCCCTATAAGTAGACTTAAATTGATAGCCTGCTCGAGTGCCCCCACGCCTGTGCGGAACTCATACTGCAGATCGGAGATAACACTTATGGACTCATCCCAGTCCTGCAATCTGCCTAATAGAATACGTCCTGCCACTTTGATTAATGAGTCCAAGAGGGAAATCGGTCTGTATTGTGCTGGGCTGTTACGATTGCCTTTCTTAAATATGGGAACTATCAGAGACTCGGACCACCTTTACTCGCCTTTAGAGCCATTACTACCTCCTCTAAGGAAAAGTCGGGTAGGTCTGATCAGATTCAGAAGAAGTGTAAGAAGATGTACGCATAGAAATGGAACAAGGGAGAGACGTAGTCGTAACCCTCCTGTTTTGAATAAAGAGTAGTAAAATGATTTAGCCATTCTGTTTCTGTAATGGCGATCTCCAAGCGAGGGCTATCAACTGTATTAAAAAGGGGAGAGTTAATATTATATTATCTTTTGACACACTAGCCCCGAGTAATTGATTCCAAGTCTCCTCCTTCAGAGTCTTTTTGCGATGTTTAATAGCAAGCCTATAGGCAAGTCTACACTCCTACATTTCCTGGATGGACCTTGGTTGTTTACCTAGTGCTAACTTTAAACTTCTCAAGGCCTTTGAGAAAGCAGTAGAAAACCACCCGCGATTCTCTACTCCAGCTTTATTCTGATTAACAGTAAGGCCTTCAATAATGCACTTTTTTATTTGTTCGAAGGCCATAATGATTTTATCAGCATTTGCATTCTCATCTAAACAGGTGTCAAAAGACACCTTCTGTTTAGAAATTAACTGTTCTAAGAAGGTATTAGGATTGACCGGAGACCATCTTAAGGCATACCCATTGCACCGAGAAATCTCAATGTTCGCCATTGTAGACACACATTGAGTATCCCTCCGTTGGGAAAGTAAATTAATGTTCAGGGCTACACTCTGTGGGAAGTGGTCACTGACTGCAAAGTCATAGATTGAAAAGTCTAAAACCAACTTGGAATATTGTAAGGGCAACAGCAAAAAACCAATACCGCTATGCAGACCCCTACCGTTAAAAGTACACTTTACTTCAGTTGGGGGATTTGTAAACTCGTTACAGAAGGACAGATTATATTTTAAAAGTAGCTCATTTAACAGGACCCCATATTCAGTATGTAAAAAATGGGTAACATCACCATTATCAATCATAGATAGCCCACAGACCTTGTTAAATGGCTGAGTATGTAAATTAAAATCACCACCCCATAAACAATAGGATCCCTACACCCAATAGGGAAAGCTGATTCCAAATCAATGTCTAGTTGGCGGAGGGCAATAAGAATTTACCGCGGGGGGCATTGTTGTAAAAATGTTCTATGAGCAGAGTGGAATATTGATTAATTTGAATTGAGATAATGTGATAGTACACTCTGGTCACAATCACCACAGTATTCTGTAAGGGCATCTTATTAGACACGTAAATGAATAATCCCCCTTTAGGTCTCTCACAGGTCGAGGGAATTGCCGGGTTGTGAAATGTTTTAAAACCGTTGAGGTGTATTGGGTCTACAGACCAGGCTTCCTGTAAACAAAGGACATGAAACCTGGACACGAACTCAAACCTTTCAGACATAGTACTTTCAGAACATAGCCCAGCGACATTCCAAAACAACGCCGTAATGGCACAGTCAGAACGGGCGACCTGGGGTAGTTGTGACTGTTTAACCATTAAGGCCTTGTTAGAGTTAAGTTGAGGGGAAGGAAAATAACCATCAGCACCTATGACCAGGCATACATCAAATTTGGGCTCCAATAGAGTAGAGCTCCGAATTGAGTGCCCCTGCTTAGAGTGGGAGAATCATTCAATCAGTCCACTCCATTAAGAGTAGACAGACACTCAAACCTGTTGTGAGTTTTAAAAGGAGGTAAAGGGGCAATGAACTGGGCCTGATTAGGCCGAGATGGCTATTGGAAGGTGTAATGAAAGACCGCGGGTCGGTAAAAAAAGCCAAGATGTAGAACTACTATTTGATTCATGGCACAAGACAAAGAGCTTGCCCTCTCTAGTATAATTTCATGTAGCTTTGCGGATGTAAAAGAAAGCACCACACAGTCACCCTCCATTGTTTTGTTCCATGACCCAAACCATTTAACCCTCCTAATCATCTTAAGTTCTGAAAAAAGTATGCCACCTAACCCCACCTTCTCGTTTAGCTAATTTAGGGATTTATTCAAGTGCAGGAGTAGGAGCAGGGGGAACATTGGCTAGAATTACCACATAAATTGTGGCTGCCAGTGGAAGTTCCAAGCGGTCAAATTTGGAAATAGGTATAGAAACGTTGTTAACATCCTTAGTTAATAATGAGTTAGGGTAAATGTCACGTGTTGTAATGGGAGGGTTGATAGGAGCAGTTTAGGCTTGACAAGCCAAAGGAGAGGGATTGAGACTACAACCATTCGGAATTGTGCAAGATGGAAATATGGTAGGAGGAAGTGCAACTGGGGTACTAACTGGGTCTAAAGAAGATAAGGAGGGTTCAGATTGGACTAGGTACTGAGTATTAGGCCCGTTTGTGGGCTGTGAAGGGTTTGCGTTATCCCTCACTGAGAGAACCCGGGCAGATGGCACATTGCCCTTCCCCAGCTGGTCCAGGCAAGTTCTAACACTATTCTCTATGGCGTTTAAACGCTCAGTGAGGGTGCAAAAGGAAAGCCTAATCAAGTCTGTGAGGGCCTGTATTGACACTGCCAGGTAGGAAAAATCCTCTTGCGATACAGATGGAGGATACGCTAAGGGATTCACAGGCTTATTACAGGGTTTCTTGGTGGCCATTAGATTGTTGGGAATGGTTATCTTTGGGCGTCTCCCCCCACCTCGAGCAGATGAGGGGGTCTGAGTCAAGGCATTAGATGGAGTTTTAGAGCGTTTCCTTGGAGGTTGAGTGGCAGGGAGACAAGGAGAAGAAGAATTATCAGCGCTCTCATACAAATCCGTCTCTCCTGGCTGCACACTGCCTAACAGACCCCCATGTTTGGCAGAGGATTTTGGGTCTGCCTTAGTTGCACTCTGCCCTAAATTCTCAGCCGTACAGATTGTTATAGACCCCTTCACGTTCATAATCTGCTTTTCAATCACCTCCATAGCCCCAGTGATGTAATTTAAAATAGAAGACTAAGGTCGGGCTGAGTTAGGTGATTTACCCACCACCCCACCTTTGTGATTCCTCTTCATCATGTTTAATTACACCCTTACACAGTCACAAAGGTTTGAAGCGGTACAAAACAGAGCTCTCCCCTATAAATTGCAATAGACAGGGTAGTCTGCTGGTAAAGTCAAACAAAGTCAGTATCATGCGCAAATCTGCGTAGCATGAAAAAAAACAATGTCACAGGCCTCTGATTTAAAGCATGTATCCAGAGTTCCAATGGATCCCGAGCGTCGAGCCAAGGAGGGTGGCCCTGCCCTGCCTCTATTTGCGCTGACGGGTGCAGGATGGGCCTGCCCTTTGCCCGGGCTTTGCCCGGGCGCGGCCTGCGGGAATCCCGCGCCGCGGGGGCACTGAGTGTGTTTATAGCGCAATGATGATGCAGGGACCGCCTCCTGGAGCTCTGGCTTGCTGGTACTTGCAGTTCTGCCCAGAAGTAGACTCGCAAAGAAACCCTTGCGGTGGGAGCACTGAGCGCGTTTATAGCGCAATGATGATGCAGGGACCGCCTCCTGGAGCTCTGGCTTGCTGGTACTTGCAGTTCTGCCCAGAAGTAGACTCGCAAAGAAACCCTTGTGGTGGGAGCACTGAGCGCGTTTATAGCGCAATGATGATGCAGGGACCGCCCTTGGGGCCCTGGCTTGCTGGTACTTACAGTTCTGCCCAGAAGTAGACTCGCAAAGATATATATCTATAATATTTAACATTTTTGTATTTTATTATTGTTAGGCGTATATATATTTAGTATTATATATTTTTTTCGTTATTATTGCTATGTTGGTGTTTTATTTGTTGAATTGTATTGTCAATATTTGTTATTTCTATATTTTTGTAATCAATATTGCTTATTTTACAGTATTTCTGCTGTTGATATTATTGTACTTTCTGTACAATGTACAGAAAGTAGAAACTACTGTTCTTGATATTTTTTGCAATGATGTTTGTGTACCCAAAACTATTGTTGTTGATATGCTGTCAAAAAAGCCACAGAAAATTAGATATCCAAAAATTAGCATTGGATTAGAAAAGGGGTGTGAGGCTGAAAGAAGAGAAACTGCATCTTACCAGCTTCTGAGACAATGAAGAGACAGGTTGTAAGGTTACAGGTCAACAAACATGAGGTGGAGGTGTGTAATTCCCGTGTACATGTGGAACCTCTCCTGTAAGTGAATAACATTGCAGGCAGGCCTCATAAATAGTAGAGTAATGTTGGTGACAGGGCACAGCCTTACCGCCTCTGATGGTAGTTGGTCTAGACACGAATGGGATCAGTTTATCTGATCTAAACAGTTTAGGAAGTATGATGAAAGAAATATGCCCATATTTTATTTCCACTTTAGAGTGGAAAGTTGGAATTTCTAACTACAGTTTAATGGGTAATATTAATACATGAAAACAACATGATTACACACAGTTCATTCATGCAATGCACATGACCAATTAATAAACTCACAGTTGAATCTCTTTTGCAGAAACAAAGCAAAAAAGCACAGCATTTTGCATTTTCCATTGTAAGTGTCCTCTGAAAATAATATGATTTCTTTGCAGCAATTGTAAATTTAGCCTTGAAAGGGTAGATTCACAAAACAAATGTGCACTTTTAGGAAAGTAAAGAATCTCAAAAATTTGGAGATACATGTTCTGGATCTCTCTATCTCTGCACAATCAAGATCTGATGGAAGAGGGAGGGCATAGCCAAGAGTGCAGCTGCTTTCTTGGCATTCATGGGCCAGCAAAATATGCATATCAGAGTGGTAGATGTGCGCTACTACTCTGCTGTCCTTTTGGCACTAATAAGAAAATACCCTAACGTAATGAGATTCCTGCTTCCATATCACCCATGAGAGAAGCATTGACATGTAAATCGATATTTAGACATAATGCTGCGTTGTAAATATTGAGTTACAGAAATATTGGAAAAAATATTGTGATACAAAAATATCATGATGCAGGAATATTGTTGTCAAGAATATTGATATTTCAGGTAAATAATATAGGGGCCCATTAGGATGGCGGGCGGAAGCACCACCGCCGTGCTGGCGGATGCAAAAAACAAGAGTTACCGTCCGCCCGCCGCAGCCCACACGCCCGCCCAATTAGGATGTGAAAAGACAGCCAAACACCGCCCGTAAGCCAGCGACGCCGTCCGCCATCAAAGTGCGCCCGTTCACGTAGCGGCGCCGCCTAATGGAGACACACCGCCCGACGAAACACGTACCGCCCGGCGTACAAATTACGATGCCACAACCAAACAGCTCCCCGGCTAAGAGACACCGCACGTGAAAGCAAGGCGGAAACCCGAGCGCACAGTACGGATACCAAAGAGGCGGACCCCCCGAGCATGAATCCAGCACTGCAGGCCCTCCCCATGCTCTACCTGATGCAGAACCTAGGAGTCAATGCACCGCGGAGACGCAGGTAGGCAGACACACAACAAGGGCACGCAAACACCTCACGCAGTGCAAGTGCGGTAAAACTGTACATGGCCCCCCAGACACCCCTGCGTGGACGCGACACATCCACCACTGCACCCACAAATGTCACACCGGGCAAATTGTAACAACTCGCAACAACCGGGGACACACCACCTGGGACCAGGAACTAACGTCCCCGTCACGGCCCCGCAGCGCAGCGGCGACGACGCAGCCACACATGCGCACAACGCATAGGCCAACAGCAGCGCCAAGTATGCGCCGCACACAAACAACACAGGGTCACAACCAAACACCACACACACCAGCCCCACCCAGAACGCACATGTCACGTGACAGTCCTGCCACAGCCATGTCGCCAACCGTCAATTCACTGTTGCCAACCTGACGTCACACAACTGACCCGAACATGTCAGTGATGTCACTCCAAATTAGGACACACCCCTGTGTGCAAAACATGGCGAAGCACACAGCGGCGGCAACATCAGCCAGCAGAATATGGACCCCGTCGGAAAAAGGTACGCCAGTACCACACAGAAACACCGATACCACCCTGCACCCAATACCAAGACATGCAATACATAACATCAAATATCCCGGGGGACCGACAACAGGTGGCTCCAATTACAACACCCACACACAAGGCCCAACGTATAGTGGAAACGCAGCGTGCCGCCCACACACGGGAGAGGAGACAGCACTGAATGGCCTTCCATACCCACACCGAAACCACAGCTCAACTATCCAAGCAGGACAACACATTCATGATACCAAAAAAAGCCCAACACAGGCATGCAGAGGGAACCGTCCACTGGGCAGATAGCGCATAACACGAAAGAACATTCCGAAGGGAAAAAAGAAATGATACCACTCCCCCATGTGGTTCACATGCAAGTTATCGGGAAGGAGTCAGACACCACTGACCTTGACCATTCATAGAAGCATGTGGGATGAGGGCCCGTGTCCTTCGCACAAGCCACTATAACCCAAGCCCTGCCTCCCTACGACCACAACAGAATTCCCAGCAACGTCGGAGGTTGCACACTGCAGACTGCACAGACAGCCGGAGCACGCCATCACATCGCCCTTCAGCAAAATGGCACTTGCACCACACCTACCCAACTACGCCGGACAGATGAAGCTGTACAAACATTACCTGATACAGATATTGGGATGTGAAAATCTGGCCTTGCTGAACGTAAGTTACCGACTAACTTACCGCATCCCATTGTTCAGCTGCGTCATCCCCGTCTTCTACTGTCGGAGGTGTCCTTTCCACTATCCTGTGGATTTATGTCTCTCCAACCCTGCATGTCCAATGGCGGACCTGGTACAACTGTTCAACCCCTGGACGTCCACGACAGGGTCTGTTCAGCCTATGGGGGCATGGCGTATGTGGCTGCAATCGGACCCACACTGCAATGGGACCACTGTGCCTCCACACAACGGATTCTGGATCACAGTTTCATCGAATGTCATCCAACATGTCCCATCATGCTCCTACAAGGGACAACCTACGACCAACACCTTGACAGCCACCATCCGCTACATTGGATGGCATCCATGTTTACCACCAATGCCATGGAAGCCCTGCTGGAAGGTATCGCATACCTGACAACCTGTCAATTCGTCGGGCCCCGACGCAACACCCCCAATTGAACAATGATGTCCCACACCGTACCCATGCTTGGCATCCGCACGGACTGAGCAGTTACCAGTACAACAACTATACCACACAACCTGCAACTAACACCACACCATCAACTACACTGCCATGACATCGGATATTTTCGGGACATGCACTCTTTACCTCATCACATCCAGTAACTCTGCATGAACAGGGGAGGCAGAGGCATGGGAAATGTGTATGGCAACCACATGGACATAACTGCACGTACAACTATGCCATAATATGTATCCTGCGCCCATCAACATATGCACCGGTCAGTGGACAGTAATCGTTCGGCTGTAGTATGTGAGAGCTGTCACCTCACCTCCCTCTGAACTTCCGTGCCAGGACCTTTGCATGGACAACAAGTGCATCCCCCAACAACATGACCCCAGTGACTGTGTCATGTCCAGTAGCCACCACATTGCAACAACAAGTGGGACGCCGTTGCATGCACGTAAGCCCATGCCCTGATGTCACCTCCACGCACGTGTGTATGAGTAACCATAGCAGCAAACCTGTAACATGGAACTGAGATGTACTGTGCCCATGATGTCAAGCGGTCTGGTAGGCAAAATGTATACTGTCTGTGTCAAAGTTAGCAGCTCCACAGTAATTAGCAAATGTACATTAGCACAGCAACGGCTAAGCAGTTGTAACTCTGAAGCACACATCCCACAGTCAACAACTAATGACATGTACCCCTACACCCTATGCTATGTGTAATCATGCTGAGTACATCCTCCACATGCATTTCGCTGCCAGTAGTGTCCACTATACTGCATCACAGAAGACATAAGTCCCAATACATGGCTTGAAGCAAAAATGTGTCTCTGCTGATTCATTTCACAAGTACGAATGAGAGAGGATGAGAGTGTGTGAAGTACACGGCAGTCGTGAGATGACCATGTAGTCCACTGTCATTGGATGTCAACGCAAATGAGTAGCCGCAACAGTGGCCACAGGGAAATACCATAGCTCGTGGAGCAGGACTTGTCACACTCTGAAGTCGCCCGAATGATCATCACATCCACACTGACGGCCTGCTCACTACAAAGCACAGTCCTACACATGTTAACAATGACCCACACAGTCTGACCACACACTCAGCAACAAAAAGTGGGAGCCACGCTAAAGCATGCCACAGCAATGCCTGACAGAACACACACACGACATCAGAGTGGGTGGGCAGCACTGCACAGTGAGCAAGAACTGCTGAAATGCTGACATGCACAATTGGACTAGACACAATCTTGACAGTCACACACCCTGCACACAAACAACGTCTGAACCATAACAAGTAGGAGTCAGCCTGAACTGCAAGGACACACCCACACACCGCATACTGTGCAACATACAACACACCCATAACATCATATTCAAAGACCTCAGCACGGTAACAAACATCCACCATGTCCCGGGGTGACATATGTGTGCTGTCGACAGGGACACGACACACACATACACACCAACGCTACCACAATCACACACCACACACCACCACCTCCCAAATGCACACATTGAAAGTAAGCCATGTGCCCAGTCACAATATCCATCACAGCCACCACTGTCTCAGAAGGAGATGGGTTAGTGTGCCCACCAATCTAACAGGATGCCAGTACGAATCGGTGCTGTGTGTGTGCTACGGGACAGTTGCAGGTCCGGCCCTGAGAGGGTAGCACAACTGTGGATGACACACATGTGTCATGTGAAGCGGGAGTTACGCTTGGCTCAGGTGGGTGGGTGTGACGGGTAGGTGCGCACATGCAATGTTGAAACACGCTGTGTTGGGAGGATTCCGAAACAGTACATTGCTGCTCTCCTGGGAATTTGTAAAGACCACCTGTCTGGGGATGAATGTGAACTCGTGTGTGCACAACAGGCGGGCACACGATCAATGCTGCATCAGGTGTAGACGTCAGCCCACCCTCCGTGGACATGCTGGATACTGCTGTGCGTCCGCCAGGCCCTTGCCAAGGCACTCACATCCCCTGTCGACCAGGTGTATCCCCAACATTGTCCACCTGCACAGGCAATCCAGGGCACGGGATGGCAGTGGAGCATGGTGGGTGAGATGTCATGGCGCGCTCCTCCTGGACACATCACGCAGGCAACACATCCTCAATTAGTAGTATGGCTCAAGTCTAATGGAAGTAGTGGGGGACGCACACATCACGAGCAGGAGTGACGTCACGGAAGGTGGCTCGCACCATCTCACTCATTGCCTATATCCCCACACACGTTACATGCCATTGCAACAGAGAAGCCAGCGCGTGCATAAGCAGCTGCAAGCTCGCCCCAGAGAGGCCAAAGAGTGAATGTGTGGGTCCATGAGCTCCAGTTGGACGCGGCCTGGGCCGCTAGGGCAGCTACAGCCTCTGTGTGTTGCAGGTGGTGCATCCGGACTGCGGAGCCTGTCACGCATTGTCAATGTTGCCCGGGTCTCGAGTCGGGGCACCACGCAGGTGGACGGCGTCCTGCCACTTATTATGCCGCGAGACAGACCACTTGTTCAACTGGACCCACACATACACTCCTTGGCCTCTCTGGGGCGAGCTTGGAGCTGCTTGTGCATGCGCTGGCTTCCCAGGTGCAAACGCATATTTCTGTGAGCGAGGGGAGGCCATGAGGACAGGGTAAAATATGACTGTTTGACTTCCAGTCAGTACAAGGAATGACCCTGATGTGGACATGAAAAGACGTGTCTCGTGTGTATTGCAACTAGTAGATAAGCCGATGAACTTCCCATGTCTTGCATGTAGCCCCGCCCACTCTACACATTAAAATGAGTACCAGCACCACATCCTTCCCATTCGAAGCACTGACTGGGGGTGATAACCATTGGACAGTCTTGTGTAGTCCACCCACGCGTACATGTGGGCCCTCCATGATCCATGTCACCTGCGGCAAAGTGATGTCATGGGCAATGACGGAAGTGAGGAGAGCTGTCTGCCCCACGCACAGATGGCGCATCAGCTCAACAGACCCAGCACTGACGGCAGCAGGGGTCATATGTGCAGGGGCAGCTGTGCCTGGTGTGAAGGCACATGCATATAGACAGCACATCGACCAATGTGTAGTCTGCCCACAACTACTGTCCATTGTCAGGCGGACCTAGCAACAGATCACAAGGCAACACATCTGTGTTGGTGTACCCACTGTGACCAACACTGCGCAACAACCAACGTACTCGGCCTGTGAATGGCCCACCCCGCAACGGTGGTCACATTCAGTGGCACTATCTCACACACACATCCCTTTCACGAGGCATGGTGTGACCAATGTACAGGGCTGAGTTTGCGCTCATCCGGAGAGTGCTGAACAGGTGACACATGTAACCCACTAGTCATTCTGTGTTGTCACCTACTGGCATTGTGCATTCAATGTGCAGGCCAGGCCTGCTGGGACTGAGAAGGGCAGCATGGCCCCAGCCTGACATTCACACGAGCAACAAGTGCACTGAGACCTGTATTGCCAATTTTCTGTGTCACTGGATGTCTGACATGAAGTTGCCATGTACCACCACTCGGGAGGGACAGACATGTCAAAGCGCCCGAGAGCTCACATACCACTGCCACCTGCAGTCAGCATGGTGAGCAGTGCATGTCTGATCACCACAGGCTCTGACTCATAGTGCTGCGGATCAACGACATGTGTGACCCCCACATGCACTCCCACACACACTGCAGTTGTCTCTCACACACAACTTTCGCAAGGAATAGCCATGTGCAGTGTGCGTGGAGCTCGGAATCCAGGATCTCCAGCTCCTCGCTGGTGAGTGGACCTGGACATATCCTCAGCGTCATCCACGTGTAGGTGGAGAGGTGGCAGCAGCAGGTGTTGTTGAGGGGTGCCAGGCTGCAGTCCCAGGTAGCTGTGGTAATGCCGGTCTCACTCACACACTCACATAGCCCCCTGGGGCAGTTTCAGTGGGTCCAAGCTGCTGCAATTTGTGTACCATGTCTGCCAGCTTCAATTGCAGATGATGGCCTGCTCCCAGCTGGCCCGGGACGCTTACCTCCATGGTGGAACACGCAGGGTGCAACCGCGAGGGTCATTGGAGTTGGCCGTAAGGGCCTGGCCCATGGGGGTACAGTCCGCTGATGCCATGTGCACCACACAGTTTAATGTGCGCAATGCATCTGCAGGTGTGGCCATGATATGTGTGTGGGTGCAGGTCCACAATGGACGGGGCCACAACATGCTGTGTGCATAGGCAGGGACGGCCAGTGGGCAGCCTCCACATGTCTGTTGGCATATCATCATGTACACATTGGCATGGGAGCATGGGATATGCATATGCACACACATGCCATCTTTCACTATGTACATCTGCCACGTGGCACGTGCAACGTTACGTGTCACTTGTGATGTGTATGTGCAATCACACAGCCGTGTTGGTATGGAGCTGTCAATGTGTACACCTGTCAATGTTTCTGGAGGTGTGATCCGTACAGTGCTGTACATAGGGTGCAGTAGGGACATCAATGACTGTCTCATATCCCCTCGTGCCACAGGTCCCACTTGTTTTGGCTGCTCAGCCTGTGTCCATAGCGTTGTTGGTGTGTGCACTACACACCCAGCCTCGGAAGCAGTGTGATGCACAGCAGCTAGTCATGTTGCCGTGGTGTTGCAGCTTACCAAATATGCAGTCTGTTACCATCAGCATGCCTTACAAGTTGTTAAGGCCTAACTCCCCATGTGCATGCTCATAGCAATGGTGTGTGTCACTGCCCATTGCTATTGGTAGGTGACCTGTGTAAGTGTATTGTGGCTGTGCTGTCCCTACTTGTCAGCTGTTCTGTGATTCAATTGCTTGGTCAGTCATTTTTGTCATGTGTATGTGAAACTGCCATGTGGCGTGTTGCTTTGACATGTGTCCACTTCCATCTTTCCTAGGCGGAGACCAAACATACATCGCCCCTACCAATTGCTGTCAGACATGGAGGATGTGGAGGTCATCCGTAAATATCGTCTGGACCGACCCACCCTGCATCGCCTATGTGCCTTGTTGGAACCCCACCTCCGTCCTCGCAGGGTGTATCCAACAGCATTCACCCCCACGGCTAAGGTGATGGCTGCACTGCATTTCTTCGCCACTTGGTCATTCCAACACACAGTGGGCAGTGGAGGTGGGATGTTCCAGCCCATGTTCAGCATGGTGCTGAGGGATGTACTGTCAGCTATGATGCTGTACAGGAACATGTACATCATATTCCCCAGGGCTCGTGAATTGGCGGCAGTGAAGGGTGATTTCTATGCCCTTGGACGGATCTCCCACGTCATTGGTGCAATAGATTGCACCCATGTTGGCCTTGTTGCACCACAGGCCACTGAGCACCTCTACCGCAACCGGAAGCACACACACTCCCTGAATGTGCAAGTGGTGTGCCTTGCGGACATGGTAATATCACACGTGTGTGCGAAGTTTCCAGGATCGGCACATGACGCGCACATCATGCGCAACAGCATCCTACCACGACTGATGACCAATCTGCAACATGACCGTGGCTGGATTGTTGGTGAGTATGTGGAGTAGTGTAGCGTGCTGGCTGTGCGATGCTGTCTTGTGTCCAGTTGGAATAGCAACGATTCTCTGTGTCCCTCACACCCAGGTGACTCTGCTTACCCGAATGGGCCCTGGCTGCTCAGCCCATTAAGACATCCTCTGAGCCCAGCATGATGTCCGTTACAATGAGGCACATGGGAGGACCAGACGTGTGGTTGAGCGGACCTTTGGCCTCCTCAAGTCCAGGTTCAGATGCCTGGACCGCACCGGGGCGCACTGGCGTACTCCCCACAGAAGGTGTGCCAGATAGTAGTGGCTTGCTGCATGCTGCACAATCTGGCTATTCGCAAGCAGATCCCCTAATTGTGGATGACGGAGATCAACCAGGGCCCCAGCCTGCAGACCAGGACGGGTCAAGTGAAGAGGACAGTGGAGAGGAGGAAGCTGTGAATGTGCGTCAGCAGCTCATCGCCCGCTACTTCACTTGACGGTGAGTGTCCATGTACGACGGCTGATGTAGCTGTAGTTGTGCAGGTGTATGTGTGCTCTGTCACGGGGCCTTTTGTTCACTGAGTGCTGTGTGTCAATGGTCCATGTCCAGGTTGGTATGCCACTGACAGTGGCTGTAGCATTGTGCCCTGTTGCTCTGTGAGATGTGTGTACATTGCTTGTAGTTGGTGACAAGTACTGTGTGATGAGTGTGTGACACACTCATTGAATGTACTCTTGTTCTGTTTTTCACCCCTAGGTCCCTACAGCCTCTCCTGTCCCATCGACATCCCACACAGCAGATGCATTTCTGCTCATGGTGGCGATTGCACATCGTTGAATAAACCCAGGACACATTAAGCAGATTGTGATCAAGGTGTATTTATTTACAGCGGTGACATGTGATTGTGTGCAAGGAGATGTCAAATGTGGTGCATGCTGTGACAATGAGTAGACGGTCATGGCTGCGTGATGGTCAAGGTGTACCCATGAAGTTCTATGTCCTCAGTCCAACAGACACATGCCATTCACATGGCAGTGTGGGGTAGGATCGTATTCCAAGTCAATGCAGTAGGTGGTCAAGGTGGCTGGCTGACTCACTGGCGTTTGTCGCGTGCGAAGTCCTCTCTGGACACCTGTTTCCTCTTCGGACGGCCCCTTCCACGTTTGGGAGGGGGGGGTTGTGTTGGTGGGCTGCTGGTGGTGGCTGAGGAGTGCTCACTCGCTGTGGACGCAGGGAAACGCGATGCTGCACGACCCAGCGCCACAGCAGGTGGTGGCGGAGGTGGTGTTGCTGGCCTTGCTTGTGCCCTCACCACCACCACCAGCTGGCCCATGAGGGCCACCATTTGGCCCATATGGGCGTTCATGGCCCTCAACACCTCAAGGACCTCCCACGTGTCGCTAGCCGACCTGGCCCATTCTCCTTGGGCCTCTTCATAGGCCCCAAGGACTCTGTCGATTTGCAGCAGGGCTTGGCTCCCAGGCACAGATGGCGTTGGCCTGACCCTGCTCCTCCTACCAGTACTGCTGCCACCGACCTGCCCACTAGCCACATTGCTCACCACGGTCCTTGCTCTGGCTCCCAGGGTGGACCCAGACGGCCGGGCCACCCCTTGCGCTGGTTGAGTGGTCAGGGATGGCGTGGTGGTGGTGGCCGCAACGACCGTGGCCCAACGACCGTGGCAGTGGCCGCAACGACCGTGGCAGTGGCCGCAACGGCCGTGGCAGTGGCCGCAACGACCGTGGCAGCAGGGGTCTGTGACTGGTCAGCATCCCTGGATGATGGGTTGGTGGGTAGGAGGGGCCCTGGGGTGCGGGTGTGCCCTGCCACTCCAGATGGGCCTGCTGGGTGGTCCGTGTCCGGAGAGGTGTCCAGCTCCTCTACATCCGTGAGTCCGGGTCGGGGGCTTGCGGACTGGCTGTGCTGGCTGCTGGCAGCAGTTCGCCACCGGTGGGGAGAATGAGATGGGTCATTGTGTTGCACCTAGCAAAGTATGTATTGGTTGTCTGACATTCACAGTTCGTGCTCTGTCGTGCACAGGTTTCCCAGAGGCGTGTGTGGATGTACGATGTGTGTATGCGGGGGCTAGGCAATGGAACTGTGTGATGTGGACATGTGGCATGGGACGGATTAGCAATGCCGATGGGTGTGTGTTGCTATGCTCCTACATTTTGTGGCTCGGGTGTATGCGGGCTCCAGAACCATCGACGATGTTGGGTTGAACTATGGTTTTGGGGTACAGATGGAACGCTTAGAAACGCAGATGGCACAAGGGGGTACAGCCCCTGGACGCTTTTGGCTTGGAATATGCTTTTGGGGTACGTACTGTGGGTGATGGGTGCAGAACGTGACATGTGTTCTGGCAACATGACAGTGCATAGACTAAGGTGTGTGTCTGTCTAACATGCCCGGCATATCTGCTGCCTGTTATCATTCATGGACATTACATTGGTAGCATTGTTGTGAGTTCGTGATTGTTGTGTGCCACACGACATATTGCAGATGGGCCAATTCCTTGGTGTGCGTGCTGCACTCGTACATGTGCATCAATGCAGTGCTCTTGGGGTGTTGACTATATTATGTGTGTTGTTACTCGCAGTGTGACGTGCGCTTCAGTCACTGCAGGCACATGATTTGTCATGGGCAGGTATCTTTGCATGACTACTGTATGAGGGACAGCTGTTCGGATGACATACCTCTCATGACACTGGGGCTGACAGATGCGATGGATGATATGTTGAATGTGCATTGTGTACCTGTGTGTTTCATGGGTCCAGTTGTTTTTGTGTGCAATATTGTGGTTCCACGCTGTTACTTCTAGTAAGGTTTGTCTTACATGGGCGTTGTTGTACGATGTGTGAGTGACAGGCAGTAAGGACTACATGGACAAGACTTAGATGGTGTTGCTGATGTGTGTGATGGGTGGCACAGTGCCTGCCATGTGGGTCTGTACTCCAGTGGGACTTGTGCATGCAGACGTGGCTCCTTAGGTGTTGCTGTATCTGTGATGGGTAATGTGGGGTATGACTCTGTAATACATGTCCGTGTGCACATTGGTCACATGATTGTGACAGGGAGCAGTGCTGCGTGTTCTTCTGCTACGTGACATGTCCCATGTGTCAGTCGTAGTACAGTCCTCATGCCTACAGACACCCCGCCCTATACAGTTTCCCACCTACAGGTTGTTTTTGAGTGCGCAATGCAATCGATACCACATGGTTATGGGCGGGAGGGGTGCTCCATGTTGCTGGTCTGTGGGAGTGGGGGCGGTGTTGTGAGTTGTGGTGATGGCTTGACACCCACAGACACCCCTGCATGTGGGGTGAGATGTCTACCTGTCGGCTGCAGGTGTGCACTGCAGTGGCTGTCACATGGGTGTGGGGGTGCTCCACCTTGCTGCGCTGTGGGACTGGGGGCCTGGTAGGTGTTGTACTTCAGCTGTCCCCCCACCGACCCACTGCCTTTGTGTTGCGGCTACTTACCTGTTACTTGTCGGTTAGTGCAGCTATGGCTGACACATGGGTGTGGGGAGTGCTCCTTCTGGCGCTTCTGGAGTACAAGGGGACCTGGTGGGAGTTGCGGTGCTGGCTAACTGTACACATGCCCCCATGGTTTTGTTAGTTGGTAGGTTTGGGCTGAGTGTGTGGTTGTGTCTGTTGCATGTGTGAGTGTTGTCTTGTGTATTGTGTACTGGACATGGGGGTGTTTGTCCCTAGGAGCTATGGCATTGTGGTAGTGCATGTGAGTACATAGCGGTTTGTTTGTACTTACCAGCCTCCACTGCCCCTGGTAATCCGGTGAGGATCTCCGGATGTATGATGACTCGCACCTTCTCCTCCCACGCCTTGAAGGTCTTGAATAGCGCGGGATTACCTCCGCCAGTCCTGGCAGCCAGCTCACGATTCTTGGTCTCCTTCTTCTTGACCACGCTTTTCAGGTCGTTCCACCTTTTGTTGATTTCGCCTCTGTTGCGTGGCACGTTCCCGACTGCATTGACCTGGTCTACGATCCTGTTCCACATTCTGTTTCTGGTGGCTGGTGGTGTCTGTTGGACCTGGTTGCCATAGATTTGTGGGTGCACCTTGACGATCTCGTCGACCATGACCGTCAGCTCGGTGGAAGTGAACTTGGGCATTCTGTGTGGTGCCATGGTGTGTGTTTTGGTGTTTGTGGTGCTGGTGCGGTGTGTGGTGTGTGATGTGCAGGGGGTTTGTGTGGCCGGTGTTTGGTGGTGGTGGTGATGGGTGTGATAGGTGCGTGTCTGTGGTGTGCTGCTGTCCTTTCTGTCTCGCTGTGTTGTGTGCTCTCGTCCTCAGTTTGTAATGTTGCAAGGGGTTGTGGTCTGTGAAGGGGCTGGTTTTGTACTTACCTATGTGGGTGTGTCTTGGTGGTCTGTTGTTTTCAGGTGTGTTGTGGCTGGTGTTCTGGGATTTGTAGTTGATTTGTTTGTCCAGGGGGGGGTGTTTTCGAGATGTGTGCTGTGTTTGGGTATTTGTGCGTGGGTTGCTGTGTGGACTTGTTGGCCATGTTGTGTGTGTTTGTTTTTGTCCGTGGATGATTTCTGTGCAGGGCCGTGGCCGCCAGAGCTTCCGCCGTGTACATTTTCGTCACTGTTGTTTACGCTGGCGGGCGGTGTTTTTGTGTATTTTCCGCGCTCATGTCTGTGCGATCCTAATTTCACGGCCGGTGTCTCGGTCGTCAGTGCAGGCGGTTTTGGGTTGTCGTGCGTCTTTCCGTCCGTGGAGGGCGGATGGACTTAGACTCGGACATGGGCGGGCGCTATTTTTTGTTTATTTTCCGCCGCCTGCGGTTTTCGGCTCGCGGCATTGTGATTGCTCGGTCGGTATTCAGACGGTGTAGGCGGGCGGAATTTTACCGCTATGGTAGATGGGGGATTTTTTACCGCCCGGTATCGTAATGGACACCATAGTTTGTAATTTTAAGTGATTTCTCATTTTTTATGTAACTGCTAAAAGTAATATATAATGTTGTAGCAAGTTTTTAGGTTTGTAGGGTATAGGATGGGAAGATGCTAAGTATAATTAATTAACAATTCATTTACTATTAAAATATTTAATTGATCATTAATTTAGTTAAATGTGTGATAATTATATTTTTTAAGTTTTATATTAGGTGTGAGCTGCTGGGTTTGTAGGGGCTTGGGGTGGGAAGTAAATTAAGTAATAATTAATTAACAAATAACTATTAATTTAATGGGATTAATAATTATATATTTGTATTATACTTATTTAATGTTGTTCTATTTTAAGGTTTGTGGAGTATAGTGTGGGAAGTTAATTAGGTAATGCATAAATATTTTTTTTAATTGATTAATTATTAAAAGATTTAATAATCATGTAAATAGTTTCATTGTTTTTTATTTTTGAATATTTTATTTTTATATATAAAATTATTTTTTTGTTAATTTTAATGCTCATATTAAGAGCTTTATATATGTGTGAAATAATAGAGGTATTACAATATATTATATGTTTGAAATGAAGTACTATCCCCTCTTTTGCACAGACAGGAGTGGGGCTAGTAAATGTAATACCTCTGAAGTCCAATGTTTCCCTACTGCTGCACAGACTGGAATGGTAACAGTAAATATTATCCCTCCGAAGTCAAACGCTTTACCTACTTTTTCCCAGACTGAAGTGGGAATGGCAAATTTAACCCATTCAAAGTGTAACGCTTTCCCCACTGTTGCACAGACTGAAGTGGGAATAGTAAATTTTACTCTCCGAAGTTCAACACTTTCCCTACTGTTGCACAGATTGGATTGGGAATAGTCAATTTCATTCCCCCGAAGTCTGATGCTTTCCCTACTGTTGCACAGACTGGAGTGAGAATAGTAAATTTCGTCCCTCTGAAGTCCAATGCTTCCCCTACTGTTGCAAACTCTGGCGTGGGAATAGAAAAATGTAATCCCTCCAAAGTCCAGAGCTCTCCTACTGTTGCAAAGACTGGACTGGAAATAGTAAATTATACAAGCCTAAAGTCCAACGCTTTCCCTACTGTTGCAGAGAGTAAATTTTACTCCTCTGAATAGGTAGGGCCAAATAATTTTGTTACTGGGCCTGTTATATTATTGAGGAGTTCTCTAAGTGGCTTGGTCACTCCCATATTAGGTCAATTATTGATCTCTACAAAGCGCATTGTATTCCAACAGTGATTTTCAGTTGTGAGATTTGGGGATAAAAGAGATGTAATACAATTCAGGTGGTGGAAAATAAATTCTTGAGAAAGGTTTTGAGGCTGCCCCAAAGTATCTCTACGCATGAGTAACTGGGAGTTAGTTATATTTCGGATTATATGCCACTAATGTGGCTTTCATTCTGGCTTAAGGAGGAACTAGCTTTTAATAGAAGGATTTTAAGAGACTGCCTGGGCCTGGGCCAAGGACTCCACATTCCTTGGTTGAGTTATATTAAATGTACCTTCAGCGACCTAGGCAGACTGGATTTATTCTCAGACCCAAACATTATCACCAAAGTAGATATTCTATGGGTCAAAAAACCTTTTTCTTTAAAGCACAGAAAGAAAGGGGTCAAGAGCACTGTCTAAAAGTTCCTTTGTGCACTATTCTATGATCAAATATTATTAATCTATATCTGATGATTGACTTTCCTGTTCATCGTAGATGACTTTTAACTTCATTTCATTTGAACTTGTCTCCCCAGCTCTTAGTGGGCTGGTATAAGTCCTGTGAGCCTCCGTTTTACATCTGTGACCCTGCTGCTGTATTCAATACCTTGCACATTGTTTTTATATGTCGCAATTTTTCTTAATTATGTTTTAAGTTTATTTGGCCTTTATTACTGTCAATGAATTTTACACAAGAAAGACCGGCCTTATTGTATCTTCAATTTTTAGACACACCTACTATTTGTTTTTATGTATCTTATCTTTTAGCAGGGGTGTTCCATTCATATGCTCGAGATGTTTTGATGGGCCAGTTGTCTATTTATAACATGTTTTTTAGCAGGGGTGTTTCATTTATAATCAGACCATTTGTTTACTTGTCTGGATCAATACTTTTTCTCTATGTACCACTGTCTTTATGTACCTTTGTGATTTGTTTAATTCAAATCGAATAAAGAGATTATTGAATGATTGACTGAGTAAGGGATGCAGAAAGAAATGCACCTGCCACACTCTTAGGTCTCCCCTAAGTAGTCATGTTGCATTAAGTACAAATCTAGGTTTATTTTGTAAATTTCCAGCAACAGTTAAAGTTGCACCTGTGGAAATTTGGTTTGTGAAGGAGTTTGTGCACAAAATGTTTTTTAACATTGTTTATAGGGAAAATATATTTAGAATCTGTCTCTTTGTGCTTTCACCTTTTGTGTTTTTTTTTATTTTATTGTGGTCGAGGGTCGGCTTCTAAAGGAAGTAGAAGTTCATTATGCAGGATAATTTTATAAACATAAGCTTAAATTACTAGCTCTTCTGTTTTCCTGTGTTGTAGGCACTACTAAGATCTCAGCAATCTTAAATAAAATAGTAATATTGATAAACAAGATAGAGGGGTTGAGCGTGCGTCAGGTGATGAAGTCCTGTAAGCCAGAATTTTTGTTTTTCAAATGAATCTTTATTTTCAATCAAATTCTCACAGGGTAGGTGATTGTACGATCAGCCAACGCGTTTCGTTCTCATGGTGAGAACTTCGTCAGGGCTCAGTAGGTGAGTATCTCTCCTTAGGAATTAAAGGTAGATGATGAGGGTAATCGCACCCCCCAAGAGTAATGGGTGATAATTAGCCTAGGTCCAATAAGACCTTTTATTTCTATCTTACGGAAAGTGATCCTCCAGTCAAGTCGCTGTTCTAGGATAATCTGCTGGAAACAGTATGGAATCGCAGTGCCTCAGTCGGCTTTAGTATATTATCTTATTTCCAGAATCTCCTGCCAGAATGAGCAAGGCCTTATTGGACCTAGGCTAATTATCACCCATTACTCTTGTGGGGTGCGATTACCCTCATCATCTACCTTTAATTCCTAAGGAGAGATACTCACCCACTGAGCCCTGACGAAGTTCTCACCATGAGAACGAAATGCGTTGGCTGATCGTACAATCACCTACCCTGTGAGAATTTGATTGAAAATAAAGATTCATTTTAAAAACTAAAATTCTGGCTTCCGGGACTTCATCACCTGACGCACGCCCAACCTCTCTATCTTGCTTATGATCTGACTCACAGATGCATCACCTGACGGCTGGTGTAAGGGCTTGTTGCGCAAGGGACGTGATAACATTGAAACTGATGTGAGGTGCAGAAATAACAGTCCGCCGTCAAAGTATCTCTGTAATTCTAAAATAGTAATATTTTCATCTTTTTTTGTTCTTTATTTCAAAGCACAATCTCGCAATGTGAGTAGAGGAAGGCCTAAATGAGTAGCATTTTCTTCCGGTAGGAATGAGCCTTGTCCTTAACTACTTAACTGCTGAGGCTTTTGCACCACAGCGCAGAGCCCCTTTTTTGACTATTTGGGTTTTCTTGCGCTTAGGCCTCCTTAGCTTTTTTTTTACATAAGCTATCCGCGCTAAGGGGCCTATTATGATGGCGGTCGGGAAACCTCCCCGACCGCCATGGTAGCGGGAAAAGACCACCCGCATGTACCGCGACATCACCGCCGGTCGAATTATGATGACCCGCTGTTGAACTCCGACCGCGGCGGTCGGATCGCGGGCATTGACATTGCGGCGGTTGCTGCTGCCCGCAGCACCGCTGCGATGCCGAAAGGAGCATGTCCTGCATTTCCCTGCACTGCGTGGCAGGCACTGCCCAGTGCCTGCCACCTGGTACAGGGAAATGTAGGGGGGGACCATGGGTAGCCCCCAGTGCACCCACACCCCCCCAACACATTGGGGGCCCGCAACAGGCCCCCGGAAGACAATCACCGCATGCATTTCAATGGCGGTCTGACCACTGAGGAAAGGCTGGCTACCGCCGGCATCATAATCCTGCCGACGGAGCCTGCGCTGCACCACTGCCATTATCCCGGTCCTGCTCCGTCCACCTTGCAGGAGTGCGGATGGCAACTGGTGGTAAAGCGGTCACAACCGCCATCCTAATGTGACCGGCGGCTTTCCTGGTTGCGATGGCAGGCGGATGTCCACCGCCGGTACGGCGGGCGCCACCGCCGGCCCGGCGGTGGACATCCGACCGCCATCGTAATAGACCCCTAAATTTGGACCCTTTTTTCCAACATCAGAAGGATTCTAAAGTTAGCCAGGGTTTGTGTATTCCTCTGGCAGTCATCAGAGAAAATAGCCAAAATATAATTTTAGAGTTTTGTGGGAAAAATAGGAAAAAAGAGTTCCACAAAAAAAGTATTTGTTTCCTAAAAATGGCCTGCTATGCTAAAGTCACCATCTTCCCGGCTTTCAGGAACATGCACAGTTGAATGGGAAAACCATTTCCTTTTGCCACAGTTTTGGCATTTTACAAAGAGGTAGCTAAATTGTCCACATTTTTGTACTTTCAGTTTACTTCTGAGATGTAGTGGAAACAGGTGTGAAACCCATGGGTGATCTCAGAAAGCTATAGATTTTACAAAAGTAGATACCATTTTTGATTCAACAAGGGGTAATTTCTGTAGATCCTTCAAGTTTTTTCCAAAGAAACTAACAGTTGATATAAATTGTTTTTTAAAATGATTAGGAAAAAACTGCAATTTGTGACAACAATTTCATCAGCAAGTTCTTAGAACGATGGCCAATTTACAAAAGCCATAGACATTTACGTCCACTAGATGCTTCTGGTTGCAGGGATATATAGGGTTTGTAGGTTGTCCAAGAACTTGAGGTACCAAGAGCCAACAATTGAGCTGCACCTTACAATGGTTTTCATTCCGTACCGAGTAAAGAGCAATTTATATTGTAAAAAATATAGAGTGAAAAATGGGTATTTAGGAAACCTATGTATTTCTGAAATCGATACCTGATATGGATTTTAGGAGTAGTGGTTATTGCTACATTGCTGAATTTGTCGCTACCATGCTATCATGTGATTCAGAGGTCATTTTTCAAAATGTCTTCTTTTTTATACACTGGCTTACATTTGCAAGACACAAATGCATAGAAATCCAATTGGTAATGACAAAAGGTCTTGTAGTCTGTATTTCCACATCTCCTGATTAAAATGTACCTCACTTGTGTGGTTAGGGTCTGTGTCTGCAAAACAAAAGGGCCCAAAATAAAACATGGACTCATCACATGTCTCTAATAAAAACTGGCAATTCTTTTTTGTAATGTGGGTAGCTGTGAATTTTTGGCCGTAGCTCAGCAGACACCTTGGGAAACCTAGCACACCTGCACATTTCTGACAACTAGATACATGGAGAAAACCAGGGTGGGGTCCCATATGTGGCTCTTACCAAATGTTCCTACCCACAGGCCCTTGCAAACCTCAAACCTTGACAAAAAACACATATTTTTCTCACATTTCTGTGAGGAAAATGTCTGGAAATTATGGGAGACCACACATTTTCCACTACCAAGCATTCCCCCAAGTCTTCCGATATAAATGCTATCTTACTTGTGTTGGTAGGCCTAGTACCCACAACAGGAAAGGTCTGAAAACAGAAAATAGACACATTAGATTTTTACTGTACAGTTTGGGCAATTGTGGATTTTGGATTTTACCGTAGCTCAGCCAGCACCTGCATATTTCCGCAAACTAGAAACCCAGGGAAATCCAGGGTTAGGTGGCTCATATAGCTCTAACCATATTTTACAACCCAGGGGCTCTTGCAAACATCAAACTTTGACAAAAAACACACATTTTCCTCGCATTTTTGTTAGGGAAACATCTGGACTACAGAATCTGTTCCGTGGGGAGCAATAAATTTCCTACCACCCAGAATTTCCTTAACTCTCCAGATACAATATGGTACCTCACTTGTATGGGTAGGTCTGGTTCCCATGACAGGAAAGAGCCCAAAACACAACATGGACACATCACATTTTATCACTGAAAACTGACCTTTTTTTCGCAATGTGGGTAGCTGTGGATTTTGGGCAGTAGCTCAGCCGGCACCTAGAGAAACCTAGCAAAACTGCGCATTTTTGAAAATTAGACTCTCGGGGAAAGCCAAGGTGGCATGACGTGTGATTCTTATCAGGTTTTCCTACCCAGAAGCCCTTGCAAACCTCAAACTTTGGCAAAACACACAGGGGCCGATTCCGATCTCGGCCGGTAGGGCTCCGAATCGGATTCGGCTTTACCGGATCCGATCCGGAGCCCTGTTTCCCGACCGAATCGTACGCGGGTCCGGCCGAGCGAGTACGATGCGAGTCGCCCGACCGACTCGTCCGGGCGTCCCGACCGCTCCGACCGACTCGTTCCCGGCTCGAACCACACCGACCGACTCGCTCGGACTCGACTCGCACCGCGCAATGGAGACGTTCCCCGGCCGGGTAAGTACGATGCGCGCCGCGGAGCAGTCCGACCGAGCCGCGCACTCCGGCTCGAAAGAGCTGTCGGAGCCGTACTTTGGGGTCCGTGTCGGACCCCCTGTACGCGTAGCCACGCGAGTCACACACAGGGGGACCCATGGGTCCCCCTACCTGTGCGTGTACGGCGCGAATCGCTTGCGCCGCGTACCCGCTGTAGGGGCGCACTTGTCCGACTCGCACCCATTGAGTCAATGGGAGCCCGCGTACGCGTTTTACGACCGGCTCCCATTGACTTCGATGGGAGTCCGACTCGACTCGAGTCCGATAGCATACGGACGCCATCGTACTCGTTCGGTCGGACTGCACGGGTCCGATTCGGTCAGAAATCTCTCCGGGTCCGGCTCGGTCGGAGAAATTTCCGGCCCGAATCGGAATCGACCCCACAATGTCCTCACATATCTGTGACGAAATCTTCTGTAATCTGCAGGAAGCCACAAATGTCCTACCTTCTAATATTCCACCAAGTCTCCCAATAAAAATGATATGCCAATTGTATGAGTAGGCCTTGTGCCTGCAACAGGAAAGGGCCCAGAACAAAACATGGGCACATCACGTTTTTTCCACTAAAACTGACTTTCCTTTTGCGATGTTGGTAGCTGTGAATTTTGGGCAATAGCTCAGTCAGCACCTCGGGAAACCTAGCACACCTGCACATTTTTTAAAACTAGGCACCCAGGGGAATCCAGGGTGGGGTGACTTTCATGGCCCTCACCAGGTTTTTAAACATTGAAGCCCTTGAATACCTAAAACGTAAACAAAAACACACATTTTCCGCACATTTCTGTGAAGAAAACGTCTAGAATCTGCAAGAGCCACAAATCCCTAACACCCAGCATTGCCCCAAGTTTTTTTTATATAAATGGTACCTCATTTGTGTGGGTAGGCCTTGTGCCTGCAACAGGAAAGGGATCAAAATACAATATGCATACATCATATTTTCCCACCAAAAACCGACCCTTTTTTTGCAATGTGTGATTTTTTTACCTGAAATTACACATTTTCTTTATATTTCTGTCAGGGAAACGGCCATAATCAGCAGGAATCAACAAACTTCCTACCACCCAGTGATACCCCACTTGTCCCGATAAAAACACTGCCCAACTTTTATGGCTGGCTCTGGGGCCTGTGACAGGAATGGATGAAACCAAGGTCAACGGGAGTCTTCTGTGAGGACTACCATTGACCCTGGTTTGATCCAGTCTTGTCGCAGGCACTAGGTCCAGCCACACAAGTGGAGTAGCATTTTTATTGGGACAAGAGAAGGGTGGTAAGAATTTTCTGGATCCCTGTGGATTTCAGACATTTATGTCTGTGGTGTTGAGCTTACATAAGCATAATCACCCTCAGTCAGTATTCAGCCTCGATTGCCTTGGAAATAAAGGTCTGTTAATGTGCCTACATAGTAGGGAGCGTCTGTAGTAGCCACATGAAGTAATGAACATAAATGTCCACAGAACCTTAGGTTATTATCCTGAGGTATTACAAATTGTCAATGATGGCATGCATTAATTAATCAGTAGTAGTGGCCAAATGAAGGAAAAAAAGCAATGTGTTCAAGACATTAATGGGGAGATATCTCCTTTCCTGTAAGATGATAAACAAGGCTTGACATTCCAATTTAACCTTTTAAAATGAGAGGCACTGGTAAGCCACTGTCCTAGGGTCCTTCTCTTCTATTTTGTAAAATAGTTATGATTTGTAGGGAAGGGAGGCCCCCAGTATAAGGGGTATATTTACAAAGAAGTGGTGCAACGCTGGACAGCAAGCTAAATTTCTGTAATGCATCGAGTCACCTGGAGAGGCCAGGACTGCGCCTTTTCTACAAAGAAAAGTAACAGTTCTGCTTACTCTATGTGCTGGAGCACTTTGTGTTGCCTAGTGACTACACAGGCACTCTTGTGCCATAGTGCAAGGGTGTCTGTGCTGGTAAAGAGTCAGAATATTGAGTAGGAAATGTTGACTTGCACTAATATCGAGTGCAAAATGTCGAGATACATAAATATCAACTGCAAGAATATCGTGGTCAAGAATATCGAGTTTCAGGTAAGAAATATTGTTTTCTAAAATATTGAAGTAATTGATATATCGTTTGCAAAAATATAGTTGTAAAAAATATCGTTTTTTAGTTAGTGTTATGTATTTTTGTATGTATTTTAAATGTATGTGCTCTATTTGTTTTTGTAAGTATTGCATTTGTTTTTTAATATATGTGTTAAATTTTAAGAAGTTATTAATTTTATTTTAATTAAATTTTGCGTTTTAGTTCCGTAGCGGGTTGTGGGTTTATAGGGGAATAGTGTGGGAAGTAATTTAATTATAATAAATTGAATATTAATTTTTATTTATTAGTATTTATTTATTTTTGATTTTATAGTGTTAATTATGGGAATTAATTTATAATTAATTAATTGATAATTGGCTGTTCATTTTTATTGATTAATTAATTGGTAAATATGTTAATTGTGTCATTTTTTTAGGAGCGGGTTGTGGGTTTATAGGGGAGTAGGGTGGGAAGTAATTTAATTATAATTAATTTATTAATATATTTTATTAATTAATATTTATTTATTTTATATTTTATATTGTTAATTGTGGGAATTAATTTATTAGTTATTTATTAATTGGTTGTTAATTATTATGAATTAATCGGTAATTATGTTAATTGTGTTATTTTTTTAGGAGTGGGTTGTGGGTTGATAGGGGAGTAGGGTGGGAAGTAATTTAATTTTAATACATTTATTAATATTTTTAATATAATATTTAATCATTTTATTTTATTGTGTTCATTGTGTGAATTAATTTATAAATAATTATTTATATTTTGCTTGTTAATTGTTATGAATTAATTATTTATTAATTAATTAATTGTTAATTAATTATGTTAATTGTGTCATGTTTTACGAAATTGGTGGTGGCATTTATAGGGGAATATGGTGAGAGGTAATTTATTTATAATTAATTAATTATTTGTTAATTAATGCTAATTAAAATTTAAATATGCCAATTGTGTAATAATTTTGATGTGTGAGTTGTGGGGTTTATAGTGGTAAATGGTGGGAAGTCAATTTTTTAAAATTAATTAATGATTTGTTGTTAATTTATATTAATGTATTAATGTAAAATTAGTTATAGAAATTGTGTAAATATTTTTAGGTGTGTATTTTGGTGTTTATTGGGGTAGAGTGGGGAAAGTAATTTAGTTTAAATTAATTAATCATTACTTGATTATTAATATTCATTTATTAATTGATAAATATTTTTGGTAATTGTTTATTTTTATTTTTTATGGGGATTTAGGTTCAATAGCTGTAACGTTTGGTTTGTACGTTAATTTTATCATTTTTAAATTTGTTTTATAATTATTAATATTTGTTAAATTGATAATTAATTGTGTTAATTGTAGAGGTAAACTTTTTTGTTTAATTTAGATGTGTGTTGTAAATTGTGTGGTGTTATAGAATAGGAAAATAAATATTATATTTATGTAATTTTTAATTTTTTGATTAAGATAAATTTCTATTACAAAATATGTATTTGTTTGTAAATTGTTAAATTTAAAAAATTTATATTTTTGTGTCAATTTTATATTTTTGCAACATTAAATTATTTTTATATGTTATGTTAATTTTTATGTTTTTATGTATGTTTTGTTTTTGTTTTTTTATTATATTTTGTATTGTAGTTGATATTTTGTTTGTTTTTAAAATTGAATTTTGTTCTGTGGTAATAGTAATTTTTACCCCTCCGCTATCCAACACTTTCGCAGGAGTGGGAATAGTAATATATCCCCCTACGCTATCCAACACTTTCCCTACTGTGGCACTTGCTGGAGTGGGAATCGTAATTTTTACCCGTCCGCTATCCAACACTTTCCCTACTGTTACACTTGCAGGAGTGAGAATAGTATTTTTCTCCCCTCCGCTATCCAACACTTTCCCTACTGTTGCACTCATTGGAGTGGGAATAGTAAATGAATACCCTCCGCTATCCAATACTTTCCCTACTGTTGCACTCCCTGGAGTGGTAATAGTAATTTTATCCCCTTTGCTATCCAACACTTTCCCTACTGTTGCACTGATTGGATTGGGAATAGTAAATTATTCCCCTCCACTATCCAACACTTTCCCTACTGTTGCACTCATTGGAGTGGGAATAGTAAATTATTAACCACAAAATCCCCAGGAAAGACCTGGGGGACGGAACCAGAGGCACAGGGTGCTAGGAGCAGGCAGCCTCTAACATATAATGTTCAGCACAAATGAGGCCGCTCCCAGTTATGGGACCGAGGTGCTACAATGTTAATTTGTGAGTGCAGGCATCTCACAAAAAGTGAAGGACTGGTCTCACACACCACCTGGTGTCATGCTTCATCATTGACCAGTCCTCGCCCGAGTAGGGTGCATGGCATTCATCAGGACCTAAAGGAAAGGTAGCATGCTCCACTCTTACCAGGCTTTGGTGAGAGGGTTCCACTGTGTGGGGTGATCTATATCACGCTCCACTGTTGTGCGGCTTATGCATTCAAGCCCTAGACAAGGGACCAAATTGCCCCATAGGAGGGTGAGGGAGGAAGACCCCTGTGGTCAAACGTGTTCCATGGTGCGTCTTCCGCGTCTGCACCTAGCTGTGTACTCCTCACCACCTTTCCTTTAGGTCCTGATGAATGCCATGGACCCATACTTGGCCAACCGGCAGAAACATGTCGACCGCACTCACCACGGTGGGGGGACAATAAAATCCCCAATACACCGATCACTTATTTTAATTACCATATAGGTGCCAGTTATATTAAAGTTGTTCTGACATCTATAATGGCCTTTTAACTCCACTGTTTTCTTTAAGGGCCCCCACTTAGTTTAGAAGTGCATTCCTGTCGTCAGGTGTATGCCCGCCCTCTATCAAACCAAGTTTTTAGAGGGTGAGGACTGGTCAATGATGAAGCATGACACCAGGTGGTGTGTGAGACCAGTCCTTCACTTTTTGTGAGATGCCTGCACTCACAAATTAACACTGTAGCACCTCGATCCCATAACTGGGAGCGGCCCCATTTGTGCTGAACAATAGTAAATTATTCCCCTCCACTATCCAACACTTTCCCTACTGTAGCACTCGCTGGAGTGGGAATAATAATTTTTACCCCTATGCTATCTAACACTTTCCCTACTGTTGCACTCATTGGAGTGGGAATAGTAAATTATTCCCCACCGCTATCCAACACTTTCCCTACAGTTGCACTTGCTGGAGTGGGAATAGTAAGTTATTCCCCTACGCTATCAATCAATCAATCAATCAATCAGGTCACTTATAAAGCGCAATACATACCCACGAGGGTCTCAAGGCGCTGGGGGAAGAGGGGGGGGGTGCTGCTACTGATCGAAGAGCCAGGTCTTGAGGAGTCTTCTGAAGGCCAGTAGGTCTTGGGTCTGCCAAAGGTTGGTGGGGAGGGTGTTCCAGGTCTTGGCGGCGAGGTGGGAGAAGGATCTGCCGCCGGCGGTCATTTTCCGGTAGCGGGGGACTGTGGCGAGGGCGAGGCTGGTGGAGCGGAGCTGGCGGGTGGGGGTGTAGAAGCTGAGTCGTCTGTTGAGGTAGGATGGTCCGGAGTTGTGGAGTGCTTTGTGTGCGTGGGTGAGGAGCTTGAAGGTTATCCTCTTGTTGACAGGGAGCCAGTGCAGGTCTCTCAGGTGGGGTGTGATGTGGCTGCGGCGGGGGATGTCGAGGATAAGACGTGCAGAGGCGTTCTGGATGCGTTGCAGCCGTCTCAGGAGCTTAGCCGTCGTTCCTGCGTAGAGGGCGTTTCTGTAGTCCAGCCTGCTGGTGACGAGGGCCTGGGTGACTGTTTTTCTTGTTGCGGTGGGGATCCACTTGAAGATCCTGCGGAGCATTCGGAGGGTGTTGAAGCAGGATGAGGAAACGGCATTGACCTGCTTAGTCATGGAGAGGGTGGGGTCGAGGATGACCTCTAGGTTGCGTGCGTGGTTGGTGGGTGCCGGGGCTGTTCCCAGTGATGTCGGCCACCAGGAGTCGTCCCAGGCTGAAGGGTTGGAACCAAGGATGAGGACCTCCGTCTTGTCCGAGTTCAGCTTCAGGCGGCTGGTCCTCATCCATTGGGCGACGGCCTTCATTCCTTCGTGGAGGTGGGCTTTGGTGGTGTGAGGGTCTTTGGTGATGGAGATGATCAGCTGGGTGTCGTCTGCGTAGGAGATGATGTTGAGGTTGTGCCGTCGGGCGACGTGGGCGAGGGGTGCCATGTAGATGTTGAACAGCGTCGGGCTGAGGGAGGAGCCTTGGGGTACGCCGCAGATGATCTTGGTGGCCTTGGATGGGAAGGGGGCGAGGCGGACGCTTTGAGTTCTGCCAGAAAGGAAGGATGTGGTCCAGTCCAGGGCCTTCTCTTGGATCCCGGCGTCGTGAAGGCGTGTTCGTAGTGTGTGGTGGCAGACTGTGTCGAAGGCGGCTGATAGGTCCAGGAGGATGAGGGCTGCTGTTTCTCCGTTGTCTAGCAGGGTCCTGATGTCATAGGTGGCGGCGATGAGGGCGGTTTCGGTGCTGTGGTTGCTGCGGAAGCCGGACTGGGAAGGGTCCAGGATGTTGTTCTCCCCGAGGTAGCGGGTCAGTTGTTTGTTGACGATTTTCTCGGTGACCTTCGCGGGAGAGCGGGAGCAGAGAGATGGGTCGGAAGTTCTTGAGGTCCTTGGGGTCTGCCTTGGGTTTCTTGAGTAAGGCGGTGATCTCGGCATGCTTCCAGCTTTCCGGGAAGGTTGCTGTCTCGAAGGAGATGTTGATTATTTTCCGGAGATGGGGCGCGATGGCTGTACTGGCTTTGTTGAAGACGTGGTGAGGGCACGGGTCTGGCGGTGAACCGGAGTGGATGGTGTTCATGATCTCGCTGGTGTCCTCGTCGTTGATGTTGGTCCAGGAGATCAGGCGGTTGGTGGTCGTGGGGGCAGTGGTCTCGGTGGTTGCCGGGGCGATCGTGGTGTTGAAGCTGTCGTGGATGTCGGCGATTTTGCGGTGGAAGAAGGTGGCCAGTGAGTCACACAGGTCTCGCGACGGCGGGATGTCGTTGGGGTTGGAGAGTTCCTTCACGATGTTGAAGAGCTCTTTGCTGTTGTGTGTGTTGTTGTCTAGGCGGTCTTTGAGTGAGGCCCTTTTGGCGGATCTGATGAGGTGATGGTGACTGCGGGTGGCGCTCTTGTGGGCGGCATAGCTGTCCGCTGTCCGTTCGGGGAGCCAGATCTTCTCCAGTTTTCGGCATGTTTGTTTGGAGGCCTGGAGGTCTTCGGTGAACCAGGTGGCTTTCTTGCTGGTGTGGCTGTTGGGCGGATTCTTGAGCGGGGCGAGGGTGTTGGCGCAGTCGTCGATCCACTGTCTGAGGTTGCGGGCGGCGGTGTCGGGGTTGGAGGGTTCGGCGGGTTGGCTCAGGGCGAGGGTGGTGGTTAGCTGGTCTTCGGTGACTCTGATCCAGCAGCGGCGAGGCATTTGTTGGGTGCGGTGGTGCGTGGTGGGCTTCCTGTAGGTGAAGTGGATGCAGTGGTGGTCGGTCCAGTGGGGTTCGGAGGTGTGGTTGAAGGAGACGTGTGGGCTTGCGGAAAAGATGGAGTCTAGCGTGTGGCCGGCAGCGTGGGTGGGTGTTGTCACGAGCTGTCTGAGTCCGAGGGTGGCGAGGTTGTCGATCAGGGTGGTGGAGTTGGTGTCCTTGTTGTTCTCGAGGTGGAAGTTCAGGTCCCCGAGGAGGATGTAGTCCGTGGAGGTGATGGAGTGTGTGCTGATGAAGTCAGCGATGGAATCGCTGAACTGTGGTCGGGGTCCGGGGGGTCTGTAGATGAGGGTTCCTCTGAGGGTGGTGTTGGGATCGGTGTGGATCTGGAAGTGCATGTGTTCGGCGGTGCTGAGGGTGTCGTTGGTGTTGGTTGAGACTCTGAGGGTGTTCCTGTGGACGATGGCGATGCCTCCTCCGACTCCGTTGCTGCGGTCCCTGCGGGTGATCTTGTAGCCGTCCGGGATGGCAATGGCGATGTCGGGGGCTGAAGCGGGGTTCAGTCAGGTCTCCGTCAGGAAGGCGACGTCTGGGGAGGTTGAGTCGAGAAGGTCCCAGAGTTCGATGGCGTGTTTGCGGGCGGAGCGGGTGTTGAGGAGGATGCATCTGAGGTAGTTGGGTTCTTTCCTGAGCGGTGGTTTGGCGGGGCGGGTGCTGGCGAAGCTGCAGTTCCGGCAGGTGAAGGGCCCTTGGATGCGCTTCGGGGTGGCCCGGTAGCAGGCGTGATCTTTTCCGGGGTTGAGTGCGTGGAGGGTGCTGGCGTCGTATCGGCGTCTGTTGATGTGGCGGGCACGGGGGATGCACGGACCAGGGGTTCTGGCGCTGGGCGCGGTCCAGGCACTATCCAACACTTTCCCTACTGTTGCACTCGCTGGAGTGGGAATAGTAATTTTATACCCTCCCTATGCAACACTTTCCATACTGTTGCACTCATTGGAGTGGAAATAGTAAATTATTCCCCTCCGCTATCCAACACTTTCCCTACTGTTGCACTCGCTGGAGTGGGAATAGTAAATTATTCCCCTCCGCTATCCAACACTTTCCCTACTGTTGCACTCGCTGGAGTGGGAATGGTAATTTTTTACCCTCCTCTATCCAAGACTTTCCCTACTGTTGCACTCATTAGAGTGGGAATAGTAAATTATTACCCTCCGCTATCCAACACTTTCCCTACTGTTGCAATCGCTGGATTGGGAATAGTAAATTATTCCCCTCCGCTATCCAACACTTTCCCTACTGTTGCACTCGCTGGAGTGAGAATAGTAATTTTTTACCCCCGCTATCCAACACTTTCCCTACTGTTGCACTCGCTGGAGTGGGAATAGTAATTTTTTACCCTCCGCAATCCAACACTTTCCCTACTGTTGCACGAAATGTAGGTTAAAAAAAAATTACATATTTTAATATTTTAATTTATATTATAATTTATTTTTATTTTTATGTTACAGGTGTATGTATATATATATTTATCTTTATTTTTAATATATTTCTAACATTTTATAATTAGTTAAAATTATTATTTATTAATTATTTGTAAGAAAATATATATATATATTACATTTTATATATGTATGTTTAATTTATTTTTAAATTACATTTATTACTGATTGTAAAAATTTACAAATAAATCTAAATATTTCTTTAAGTAAAATGTATTATTTAATTTATTTTACATTATTTATAATACATATAAAAAAATGATATTTTGTACTTTGATATTTTTAACAACGATATTTTTTTCTCAATATTTTTGTACTTACCATTATGAAGATAGGAGGTCGATATTATTGACAACGATATTTATGTCACGATATTTCTGTAGGTCGATATTAGTGTTGTCGATATTCTGTCAGTGATCCATCTGTGTTGCGGTCAGGAGAAACTTTGTGCAGGAAGGTGTACCATCCTGCACAAAAATGATCCCTTGAGGCTATTTCCTCTTTGTATATGTGCTGGTGAATGCAGCACACATGCAAGAAGAAAATAGCAAAGAGAAATAAAGGGGCCCATTACGATACCCGGCGTAAATAAATCCGCCAGGCATGGAAGCGGCAAAAATCCGCCCGCACACACCGCCTGAACACCGACCACGCCATTACGATTACACAAACCGAAAACCGCCATCGGCGAAAAAGCACACAAAATACCGCCCGCCAACGTCCGAGTCGGAGTCAAACCGCCCGCCACGGACGGAAACACGCACGACAACACAAAACCGCCCGCCCTCACGGCCGACACACCGCACGTGAAATTACGATCGCACCGACATGAGCGCGGAAAAACCACAAATATACCGCCCGCCAGCGCAAACAACGCCGATGAGAATCGACACGGCAGAAGCCATGGCGCCAACGTACCTGCACAGAAACCATCCGCACACAAAACCAATAGCACACAACATGGCCAACAAGTCCACACAGCAAGGCACGCACAAATACACAAGCACAGTACACATCCCGAAAACACCCCCGGACAAACAAAAAATACAAAGGCCAGAACCCCAGACACAACACACCTGAAAACAACAGACCATGAGGACACACCCACATAGGTGAGTACAAAAGCAGCACTCCCACAGACCACAACCCCTTGCTACATTGCAAACCAGAGAGGAGAGGAGAGGACACAGTGACACAGCAAGGACAGCAGCACACCACAGAAACGCACACATCACAACCACCACCACCACCACCACCACCAAACACCGGCACCACAAACCCCCTGCACATTACACAACACACACCGCACCAGCACCACAAACACCATGGCACCACAAAGAATGCCCAAGTTCACGCCCATGGAGCTGACGGTCATGGTCGATGAGATCATCAAGGTGTACCCACAAATCTATGGGAACATGGTCCAGCACACACCACTAGCCACCAGAAACAGAATGTGGAACCGGATCGTAGACCAGGTCAATGCAGTCGGGACCCTGCCCAGGAACAGAGTAGAAATTAACAAACGTTGGAATGACGTAAAGAGCCTGGTCAAGAAGAAGGAGGGCAAAAACAGAGAGCTGGCTGCCGTCACTGGCGGAGGGAATCCCGCGCTCTTTAAGACCTTCAAAGCGTGGGAGGAGAAGGTGCGAGTCGTAATACATCCGGAGATCCTCGCCGGATTAGCAGGGGAGTGGAGGCTGGTAAGTACAAACTAATGTATACCAGCACACCGCTATGTACTCACATGCGCAACTACCATGCCACAGCTCCCAGGGACAAACACCCCATGTCCAGCACACAATACACAACACATCACACACACATGCAACAGACACCACCACACACAGCCCAAACCGAACAACTGTAAGATGCGTGGGGACATGTGTACACTCAGCCAGCCACGTAACCACCAACAGGTCCCCAAATATGCCAGAAGCGCCACAACGAGCACCCACCACACCCATGTGTCCGCCACAGCTGCACTAACCGACAAGTAACAGGTAAGTGGCAGGAACACAAAGTGCAGTGGGTGGGAGGGTGGACAGCCCAAGTACAACACACACCAGGCCCCAGTCCCACAGCACAGCAAGGAGGAGCATCCCCACACCCCACAGCCACGTGTCAGCCACCGCAGTGCACAACGACAGCCGAAAGGCAGACATCACGGTCCACAGCAATCGGTGTCAGTGGGTGTCCAGCCACCCCCACGACCCACAACACCCCCCACCCCCACAGACCTGCAACATGGAGCACCCCCGCTTAGAGCCATGTGGCATCCAGTACAGTGCACGCACGAACAACTTGCAGGTGGGAAACTGGACAGGGCTGGATTACTGGAGGCATGAGGACCATAACACGACCAACACATGGGACATGTCACGTAGCAGACGAACACGCAGCACCGCCCACCGTCACGAACAAGTGAACAATGTGCACACGGACATGAACAACAGACTCACACCCCACATGACCCATCACAGACATAGCAACACCCAAGGAGCCACGTCTGCATGCACAAGCCACACTGAATATAGTACCACACGGCAGCCACTGTGCAACTCATCACACACAACCGAAACACCATTGAAGTCCTGTCCATGTAGCCCCTACTGCCTGTCAACCACACACCCCACAACTACGCCTATGTAAGACAAACAACACTAGACGCAACAGAGCGGAACAACATAAATGCACACGAACACCACTGAACCCATCAAACTCACAGACACACCATGCACATACAACATACCATCCATCCCATCCGTCAGCCCCAGTCTCATGAAAGGCATGTCATCCGCACAGCTGCCACACATACAGCAGTCACGCTAAGATACATGCCCATGACCAACCATGTGCCAGAAGTCAATTAAGCGCACGACACACTGTGAGCAACAACACACAACATGGGCCACACCCCCGAGCACTGCAGTGATGCACATGGCACAGGGCAGCACGCACACCAAGGATATGGGACAACTGCAATACGTTGGCTGGCACACAACTATCACTCACTCATAACGATGCGTCCAATGCCATGTCCAGTAATCACAACAGACAGCAAATATGCAGGCCATGTCAAGCATGCACACACCTCAAACCATGCACTGTCATGCTGCCACAACACATGTCACGTTCGGCACCCATGGCTCACAGCATGTACCCCAAAAGCATATTCCCTCCCAAATGCGAATCTGGGGCATGGCCCCCATGTTGCCATATGCGTTCCTAAGCGTCCCATCTGAACACCAAAAGCAAAGTACAAACCAGACCCAGGATGGGCCAGGAGCCCGCATACACCAGAGTCACAATAAGTAGGGGCACAGCAACACACCCATCGGCATGGCCAATCCGTCCCATGCCACATGTGCACAGCACACAGTCCCATTGCCAAGCACACACAACTACAGATGCTACAGCCACACACACGCCTCCGGGAAACCCATGTACGAGATTGCACGAACTGTCAATGTCAGACGACAAATACACACTTCGCCAGGTGCAACACAATAACAAATCTCATTCTCTCCACAGGTGACGAACTGCTGGATGCTGGGGATGGAGACAGCAGCCAGCACAGCCAGCCTACAAGCCCCCAACGAGGACACACGGATCTGGAGGATCTGTCCTCCTCTTCGGACACGGACCACCAAGCAGGCCCATCTGGTGTGGCAGGGCCCAGCCGCTCCCCAGGACCCCTCCTACCCACCAACCCATCATCCAGGGCTGCTGAACATTCCCAGCCCCCTGCTGCCACTGTCGTTGCGGCCACACCCACGGTCATTGTGGCCACTACCACTGCCACAACCGCCACCATCGCCGCACCGACCACCACCGCCGCCACCACCGCCACGTCTTCGCTGGCACCAGCCCCAGCGCAGGTGGTGGCCCGGCCGACTGGATCCACCCTGGGAGCCACAGCGAGGACCGTGGTGAGCAATGTGGCTAGTGGGCAGGCCGGTGGCAGCAGGACTGGTAGGAGGAGCAGGGTCAGGGAAACGCCAGCCTCCCTGGGAGCCATGCCCTGCCTCAAATGGCCAGAGTCCTTGGGGCCTATGAAGAGGCCCAAGGACAATGGGTCCGGTCTGCTTCAGACACGCGTGAGGTGCTGGGGGTGCTGAGGTCCATGGACGCCCGTATGGGCCAAATCGTGGACCTCATGGGCCAGCTGGTGGTGGCGGTGAGGTCACAGCCAGGGACAGCAGCTCTTCCTCCGCCACCACCTGCCGGGGCGCAGGGTGGAGCAGCAGTGTCCAGTTCCCCTGCGTCCACAGCCAGTGAGCACACCTCAACCACCAGCATGTCGCAAGCAGGCACCCCCCCTCGCAAACGTGGAAGGGGCCGTCCGAAGTGGAAACAGATCTCCCGGGAGGACTTCGCACGCTCCAAACGCAAGTGAGGCAGCCAGCCAGCCAGCCTTCCGCCAGCCTTCCTTGACCAGCCACTGCATTGACTTGGACTACGATCCCACTCCACACAGCCATCTGGATGGCATGTGTGTGTTGGACTATGGACATAGAACCAGTGGGTACACCCTGATCATCACGCAGCCATGACCGACAGCTCATTGTCACTGCACGCACCACTTTTGTCATCACCTTACACACAATCACATGTCACAGTTTGTAATAAATGCACCTTTTCACTAACTGCTGTTTGTGCCCTGTGTTTTATTTGTACGGAATACAACGGCCACCTTGGGCGGAAAGGCACCTGATGCGTGGCATGGCAATTGAATCCGGAGGGCCAGTAGGGACCTAGGGGTGGGAGACAGAACAGGAGCACATTCAATGAGTGTGTCACACACCCATCACACAGTACATGTCAACAACTACAAGCAATGTACACACATCGCACAGAGCAATAGGGCACAATGCCACAGCCACCAACAGTGGCATACTACCCCTGGCCATGGAGCGTTGACACACAGCACGCAGTGAACAAACGGCCACCCTGACACAGCACACACACACCTGCACAGATACAGCCACATCAGCCGTCGTACATGGACACTCACCGTCAAGTGAAGTAGCGGGCGATGAGCTGCTGCCGCACATTACCAGCTTCCTCCTCTCCGCTGTCCTCCTCACTCGAGCTGTCCTGGTCTGCGGGCTGGGGCCCTGGTTGATCTCCGTCATCCACGATGAGGGGGATCTGCTTCCGAATGGCCAGATTGTGCAGCATGCAGCACGCCACCACTATCTGGCACACCTTCTGTGGGGAGTACGCCAGCGCACCCCGGTGCGGTCCAGGCACCTGAACCTGGACTTGAGGAGGCCAAAGGTACGCTCGACCACACGTCTGGTCCTCCCATGTGCCTCATTGTAGCGATCATCTGCTGGGGTGCGAGGATTCCTCAATGGACTGAGCAGCCATGCCCCATTCGGGTACGCAGAGTCACCTGGGTGTGAGGGACACAGAGAACCGTTGCAATTCCAACTGGACAGGGGACAGCATCGCACAACCAGCACGCTACACCACTCCACATACTCACCGACAATACAGGCACAATCCTGTTGCATATTGGACATCAGTCGTGGCAAGATGCTGTTGCGCATTATGTGTGCGTCATGGGCCGAGCCTGGGAACTTTGCACACACGTGGGTGATCACCATGTCCGCAAGGCACACCACTTGCACATTCAGGAGTGCGTGTGCTTCCTGTTGCGGTACAGGTGCTCAGTGGCCTGTGGTGGAACAAGGCCGACATGTGTGCAGTCAATGGCTCCAACGACGTGTGGGATTCTGCCAAGGGCATAGAATGCACCCTTCACTGCCGCCAATTCACGAGCCCTGGGGAAGCGGATGTACCTGTTTCGGTACAGCATCATGGCTGCCAGTACATCCCTCAGCACCTTGCTGAACATGGGCTGGGACATCCCTCCTCCAATGCCCACTGTGTGCTGGAATGACCCAGTGGCGAAGAAATGCATGGCGGCCATCACCTTAGCCGTGGGGGTGACAGCAGTCGGATACACCCTGCGGGGACGGAGATGGGGTTCTAACATGGCACACAGTCGATGCAGGCTTGGCCTGTCCAGCCGAAACTTCCTAATAACCTCTGTATCGTCCATGTCCGCCAGCAATTGGTATGGGCGGTCAATGTTCGGTCTCCGCCTAGGGACAATGGCAGAGGACACATGTCAAAGCAACACGACACATAGCAATTTCGCATACACATCACTGACATGACTGAGCAAGCACATGAGCCACAGCCCAGCTGTCAAGCTGGGACGGCACGGCCACAATACACTTACACAGGTCTCCCAACAATGGCAATGGCTAGTGATACAAACCACTGCCATGTGCATGCACATGGGGATCTAGGCCCCAATGACTTGCGGGCGTGCTGATGGGGACTGACTGCATATCCGTCAAGCGGCAACGCCACGGCAACATGAATGTCTGCTGAGCATGGAACTGCTTCCGCGGCTGGATGAGTATGGCACACGACGACGACGATGTGGGCACAGGATGAGCGGCCAAAACAAGTGGGACCTGTGGCACGAGGGGATATGAGACAGTAGTAGGTGTCAGCACTGCACCCTATGTACAGCACTGTACGGATCACACCTCCCGAAACATTGACAGGTGTCCACATTGACAGCCCCATGCCAAGACGGCTGTGTGCTTGCAGTCACACGTCACAGGTGAGAGGTTACATTGCACGTGCCAGGTGGCAGACGTACATAGTGGGAGCTGGCATGTGTGTGCATGTGTCTCCTGTTCAGGATCCACCAGATGGGCGCTGACTCTGTACTGACCATTGGACACAGCATGTTCCGTGGAAGGCTTGTGTGTGTGGGATGGTGGCACTGGATGTGCCTCCGTTGGGTGGGGGGCCATGCACAGGGCGGGTACGTCGATGATTGCGCATTGTTGGTCACGGTTGGTGCACCCACTAAGATGTGTTGCCCTGTGTTCAATTCCTATGTCCACATGATGATGGACTGTAGATGTGGGCAGACTACACATTGGTCGATGTGCTGTCTATATGCATGTGCCTTCACACCAGGCACAGCTGCCCCTGCACATGTGACCCCTGCTGGACTCGCTGCTGGGTCTGTGGAGCTGATGCACCTTCTGCGCGTGGGGCGGACAGCTCTCCTCACTTCCCTCATTGCGCATGTCATGACTTTGCCGCAGGTGACATGGATCATGGAGGGCCCACATGTACGCGTGGGTAGGCTACACATGATTGTACACTGGTCGCCACCCCCAGTCAGTGTTTCGAATGGGAAGGTTGTCGTGCTGGTGGTATGTTCGATGTGGCGGATGGGCGGGCCTAGGTGCGGGCTTACATTCCGGACATGGGGGGTAGTTGGATTGGCGACTAGTTGCAGTACACACGGGACACGTCTCTTCCTTTCCACATCTGGGTCATCCCTTGTACTTACTGACAGTGATACAGTCATCTTCGCCCCAGCCCTCATGTCCTCCCCTCGCTCCCCCAATATGCATGCTCACCTGCGAGGCTAGCGCCTGCACAGGCAGCCCCAAGCTCGCACCAGAGAGGGCAAGGAGTGTATGTGTGGGTCCAGTTGCACGAGTGGGCTGTCTCAGGGTATGATGTGTGGCGGGACGCCGTCCACCTGCGTGGTGCCCCAAATGGAGACCCGGCCTGCATGGACTATGCATCACAGTCTTCGCCTTCCGGATCCGCCACCTGTGACACCCAGTGGCTGTGGCTGCCCTTGCGGCCAGGCCGCGTCCGTCTGTGGCTGATGGCCCACACATTCACTCTTTGGCCTCTCTGGGGAGGGCTTGGGGGTGGTGGCGCACGCGCTTGCACTTAGTCGCAATGGCATGTGGCGTGGTTGGTATGATGGGCAATGGATGGGATGGTGCGAGCCACCTCCCGTGACGTCAGTGCTGCTCGTGCTGTGGTGCGTCCCCCTACACTTCCATTTGACTTGTGCCATGCTAGACGTTGAGGTTCTATTGCCTGTGTGATATGACCAGGAGGAGCGCGAGGAGACCTCTCACACACCATGCTCCACTGCCATCCCGTGCCCTGTATCGCCTGTGCGGATTGACTATGTTGGGGTTACACCTGGTCGACTGGGGCTGTGTGTGCCTTGTCAAGGGGCATGGCGGGCGCACGACAGGATCCAGCTTGTCCACAGAGGGTGGGCTGAGGTGCGCCTGGTACCGCTTTGTACGTGTGCCCGGCTGCTGTGCACACACGTGTTCACTCCCTCCCCGACAGGTGTCCTCTCACGATGCCCAGGGAAGCGGTGGTGTACTGTTCATGACCCCTCCCAACACGGCGTGCTCCAACTTGTCATGTGCGCATCTACCCGTCGCACCCACCCACCTGAGCACTGCGTCCATACGACTTCACACGACACATGTGTGTCTTCCACAGTAGTGCTACTCATTTGCGTTGACATCCAATACCAGTGGACTACATGGTCATGTCACGACTGCCGTGTACTTCACATACTCTCATCCTCTCTCATTCGTACTTGTGAAATGAGTCAGCGGAGACAGTTTTGGTTTCAAACATTATATTGAGTCTTCTGTCCTCTGTGATGCAGTATAGTGGACACTACTGGCAGCGGAATACATGTTGAGGATATACTGAGCATGATTGCAAATGGGATAGGGTGTGGGGTTACATGTGATTGGCTGTTGCATGTGGGATGTGGGCTTCAGAGTGACATCTGCTTGGCCAAGGCTGTGCTAATGTACATTTACGTATAGCTGCGGAGCTGCGGACTTTGACACAGACGGTATACATGTAGCCTACCAGACCGCTTGGCATCATGGGCACAGTCCATCTCAGTTCCATGTGACAGGTTTGCTGTGGTTGTTCCTCATGCACGCGTGCATGTGAGATGACATCAGGGCATGTGCTTGCGTGCATGCAGCGGCGTGCCACTTGTTGTTGCACTGTGGTGGTTACTGGACATGTCACAGTCACTGGGGTCGTGTTGTTGTTGTATGCACTTGTCGTCCATGCAAAGGTCCTGGTATGGGATTCCCGGGGCGGGGGTGGGAGGGTGCAGCACCCACAGACTCCAGGCGACCTATTCATGTCCACTGAGCGGTGTGTGTGTCCATGGGCGCTGGATCCATGTCGTGTCCTGGTTGTTCGTGCAGTTCCGTCCATGTGGGTGCGATACACAGAGCCCATGCCACTGCCTCCCACGATGCATGCAGTGTTCCTGGATGTGATGGGGAACAGTGTGCATGTCCCGGTCATATCCGATGTCATGGCGATGTCGTTGATGGTGTGGTTACAGTTGCCGGTCGTTTGGTATGGCTGTTGTGGTGGTGACTGGCCAGTCCGTGCGGAAGCTAAGCATGGGTGCGGGGTTGGACATCATAGGTCACTCGGGGAACCTGCGTTGTGGTCCGACGAATTGACAGGTTGTCAGGTATGCGATGCCGTCCAGCAGGGCTTCCATGTCATTGGTGGTGTACATGTTTGCCAGCCAATGTAGCGGATGGTGGCTGTCAAGGTGTTGTTCGTAAGTTGTCCCTTGGAGGACCATGATGGGGCATGCTGGGTGACATTCGATGTAGCTGTTCTCGATGATCCGTCGTGTGGAGGCACAGTGGTCCCATTTCAGTGCGGGTGCGATGTTGGCCACATACGCCATGCCCCCATAGGCAGAGCAGGCCCTGTCGTGTGCGTCCAGAGGGAGGAGTAGTGGTAGCAGGTCCGCCTTCAGACATGCCGGGTTGGAGAGGCATATCTCGACGGGATGCTGGTAGGGACACCTCCGACAGTAGAAGACGGGCATGACGCAGCTGAACAATGTGATGCGGTAAGTCAGTCGGTAACTTACGTTCAGCAGGGACAGGAGATCGCATCCCAATGTATGGAACAGGTTGGTTTTGTACAGCTTGAGCTGTTCGGCGTAGTTGGGCAGGTGTGTTGCGGTTGCCATTTCGCAGCGGTTCGTTGAGGTGGCGTGCTCCGGCTGTGTGTGCAGTCTGCAATGTGCACGCTCCGAGGTTGCTGTGAGCTCTGTGTAGTCGTAGGGAGACAGGACTTGTGTTCTGTTGGCTTGTTTGGAGGACACAGGCCCTCTTCCCACATGCTTCTCAGACAGTTCAAGGTCAGTGATGTGTGACTCCTTCCAATTAACTTGCATGTGGCCGACATGGGGGAGTGTTTTCTTCTTTCTTCCCCATCCGTTGTGTGCTTCTGTGATATGCGCTATCTGCCCTGTGGTCGGTCTCCTCGGCAAGCCTGTGTTGGTCTATTCTTGGACAATGGCTGTATTCACCGGCTTCTGTCGTAGGGCTGTGGTTTCGGAGTTGGAATGGAAGGTCATTCAGTGCTGTCTGCTCTCCCTTGTGTGGGCGGCAGGCTGCCTTTCCGCTCTGCGTTGGGCCTTGTGTGTGAATGTTATTCTTGGGCCACCTGTTGTCGGTCCCCGGGCTCTTTGGTGTTCCGTTTATATGTCTTGTTCATATGTGCAGGGTGGTATGGGTGTTTCAGTGTGGTACTGGCGTTCCTCTTCCCGAAGAGGCCCTGCTTCTCCTAGTTGGTGTTGCCACCGCTGTGTGCTACGCCATGTTTGTTACACTGGGGTGTGTCCTGCTGTTGCGTGTCTTCACTGACATGTGTGCGTCGGTTGTGTGGCGTTGGGTGTTGTCCGTGAATTGGGCGTTGGGGACATCTCTGTGGCAGGCCTGTCACGTGTCATGTGCGTTCGGGGTGGGGCTGATGTGTGTGCTGCTTGGTTGTGTCCCTGTGTCTGTGTGCGACGCATGCATGGCGCTGCGGTTGGCCTCTGCGTTGTGCGCATGTGTGGCGGCGTCATCGGCGCTTTGGGGCCGTGACGGGGTGGTTGGTTCCTAGTCCCAGGTGGTGTGTACACATGTGTTCCGCGATGTTACGATTTGGCCTGTGTGTCATATGTGGATGCAATGGTGGATGTGTAGTGTACACGCGCTGGTGGGGAGTTGTCCGCTTTTTCCGCCCTTGCACTGTGTGCGCTGTTTGCGTGCACTTGTTGTGTGTGTGCCTACCTGCGTCTCCGCGGTACGTTGCGTCCTTGGTGGTGCATCAGCAGAAGCATGGGGAGGGCCTGCAGTGCTGGATTCATGCTCGGGGTGCCGCTTCTTCGTTGTCCGTGCTCGGCATCCGTGTTACCGCTTCGGTTTGTCGTACGGTATCTCTTGGCCGTGGGAGCCGTTTGTTTGCGGCATCGTAATTTATGCGCCGGGCGGGACGTGTTTCGTCGGACGGTGTGTGTCAGTTGGGCTGCGCCGCTACGTGTACGGGCGCACTTTGATGGCGGACGGTGTTGCTGGCTTGCCGGCGGTGTTTGGCCTACTTTTCGCATCGTAATTGGACGGGCGTGTGGACTGCTGCGTGCCGGCGGTAACTGGTGCTTTTTGCATCCGCCAGCACGGCGGTGGTGCTTCCGCCCGCCATCGTAATGGGCCCCAAAGATATTTCTCCTTGTATCATCAGCTTTAGGCAGGCAAACCATTTTGGTGCAAACCCATCTTTACATCTCATTCTAAATGTAGGTTTGAGTCAAAGCCCATGGGTAGATGCACAGGAATGCCCATGCATCTCACATGGAATGCCTACCTGATGCAAAGTAATGCAATGCAGCACAGTGTTCTGCTTTGTGCTACTTCTTTTACAAAGTCATGTACATCGACATTAGCTTGGTTTTGTATATACCAAAATGATGCATTAGGGTTGCATCAAAAAGTGATGCAATCCTTATCAAATTATTTGCAAATCTGGGACTAAGGCTTAATTGTGACTGTAGTGTAGGAAACGCCTATTGCATATTCCAGGTCCCCATAAACAAGTTAGGCACCATCTTGCTGGCCTTCCTGAAGTGTCAAGAGGCTTTTGGTACCCCACTCACCATGCACAAGGACAAGGAGGAGAAAAATTTCTCCTGAGGAATATCACAGCACAGTCTGATCCCTGTACACAATAGCTGATAACTGCCTCTTCCCTACTTACTTCACAACATTTTGCAAGACAAGGAGCACCTGGTTTGCTGAAAAATTCCCACATGTCCTGTTTTAATTGAAACAGGGAAGTGATGCTGTTGCTCCATGCCCAGGACGCCCTTGAGCCTCAAAGAATGAGGGTAAATGAGAGCCAGGATGGCTTACAGCTCTGTAGTCTGTGTTTGCAACTGCAGACAGGGAACGTAAAACCCTCCCCTTTTCAAATGAAAACTGCTTGTCCTCAAGTAATTTTATGCCCCTGGTCCCTATGGTCTAGCAACGAGAACAAAGGTCACAATCACATCCTTGAGGTAAGAAATAGTCACAAGATTCTAGCAAGAAAATCTCACGTCCCAGGCTCACTTACCAGCCCTTTGGGGCAGCAGTAGGTCTTCTCCTTACATGCTGTTCTTTGAGAGACATAAGTATGAAACCTCATGAATCCGGACCAGAATTTTTCACATTATGGCTAGGTAAATAAATATATGTCCCCTCACTAGGATGAAAGTTCCCCCAATTTCTTCAAGAATGAACACAAGTAAGACTGTGGTGAATAGAGAGAAATGTTTATCTTGCTCAACAGCATAGGACAGAGAACATAGGACCAGCTGACTAACAGCATTTGACACCAGCATTCCAATACCTTACCAATTCCACCTGTACCAACAATCATTACACCTTTCACTACAACACACCATTACACCAAACAACAGAACAAGGCTGAAATGAGGTTAAACGTGCGCGATACAGCTCTACATCTGGTATGAGAAAATGAGGGTTAAGTGGAAAAAAAGTACAAAAAACGGAAATTCGTGTTTGGAGGCAGCAAAATTACGTTGAAAGCAAAGAAAAGAAAGAAGATGGGGTAAAGTTCTTCTTCCTGTACATTATAAGGATAGTGTAAGTTACAGAGGAGTTCTGTGATGATATAGAGAAACAAGGCCAAATGCTGAGTTCCTTTATAATGTCATGAAACTTCAATGTGACTTCCAATATCATATGCTTTAAAAGTAAAGAAAGAAGTTAATTGCTGGTGCCTTCTTCTTTCATAAGGAGGTGAGAGTATGGTTGCAGACATAAAGGATAAAAGCAGAATCTTTAGTGCGAAATTAAACATACCAAAAAGCAGCTATTAATTTTCTGTAAGAAAATATTAGAATCAGTTTAATCTAAGTCAGATTTAAAAAAAAGGCTATTACTCAGAATTTGGAGAGATATGCAGTTTGATTCTATATTTGATTTAGTAAGTTATAGCACGAAAAAAGTTGCTATACAGATCTCCTTTCAACCGATAACAGTTCATTTTAGAAAGAGAGATCATATGAAGGAAAGGTCAGTTCTTGTTTTCATTGCTTAAATTGTGGCTGCAATTGGGTTCTGTGACCTGTCTCTCACCTTGGCTGATGGCTGTGGCCAGAGGCATTATGGGATCACAACTCAACTGTAACAAGTTATTACAGCTTAACAGATGGTTTCGTTATTACCGGATATTAGAGTCCTTACAACTCGACTGTAATAAGGCTTTTATACAGGCATAGCAGACTCCCATGTACTCAATACTACTGGATATCTCAATATACCAATGATATATGTAGGAGCACTAATAATACTCACTGAAAGAAACTGAAGTTGCAGGAATGTAATTGAGTGCATGTTGGAATGACTAATAAGCCCTTATAGATAAAGGTCAAGAGGCGCACATGTGTCAAGTACTCAATTGCTGGGATTGTCAATTTTCTGTATTGTTCCATTCAGCAGGTCAGTTTCAGGATTGACTGATCTGGGTATGCAGAAGATCCAACTCTAGTTTGTGAATGATGAATTTATATCCCGGCACATGCTGGCATGCCCTTTTAATGCCCAGATATCCCATGAAGTCCACTCATCACCTCTTATCGGCATCATTAAGACATTATCATGGAAGCATGGTGAAAAGTTAGGTGCTTTGTCGAACATTCCAGTTCGTGGTCTGATGCACAGTTAAGGTAGTGGAAAGTGGTCTGAAAGGAGATAATTATTCCCTATTGTTTACAACCTTTCTATGAATACCTGATATGAGCATCTGAGCAACTCCTGGGTTGGTAATCCATTCACAAAAGGGACTTCTTTCGCCTTTGTGAATGTAAAAAAAGGTTTGTTGGGGAGTAGGCAGTGATCAAAGGGACTACTGACAACTCTAAAATAAACCTATCAAAAAAGTAAGCATTCATTTTTTAATAGAGCACCATTTTCGTTAAGAAAAACAGGATGCATTAAAAAAAATGTTTGCCTTATTAAAAGGAGATCACAGACATGGTGACTTGCTGACCCAAATAGGCTATGTCACTGTGATGGCCACCAATCAGAGGGGGTTGCAATTTGTTACCGACTGCATTGTTCACAAGGGAAGTCCGATTTAGACTGATTTCGAGTCAGGATTTTACAACTGCAATACTAGTGCATAGATTTGTTTGTAAAAATCTTTCCTGCTCGCAAAATTACTAGTCGTAATTTGCGACCATAAATTTGTATAGCGGGTATAGTGGGCTATAGGTGTAATAGCTGTTTTGTGACTACCTCATTGCTCCCTGTCGACTTGCATTGCTTCCAATTTGTGTTCATGTTACCCATTGAGTGAAAACAGTCATATTTAGTATTCTCCATTTAGCTCTTTTTGTTAATTGTCCCGGCTATTTAGTGGAAATTACCTAAAACACCTTTTACTTCAAATTCAGTGCTTGGAACATACATTGTTTATTTTTGTTGCAGTTTTTCTTTTAGTCTTTTTGATGACCTAGTTAAGAGTAAGTCATGAGTTCTTTAAATTCTAGTAAAATTAAATAATGATTTTTTAGAAAAACTTTGTATGCATCTGTTGATACTTCCTATTGCAAGAGGCCTCCTGGAGCACATAAAACCCTCCAGCCACTCCTCAACCCGAGCCTTGGAGAGGGATTTCTTATAAGCTATGAGAATACAATGGAATGAAATTCATCAGCACTGAAGCCCTTCCCACAGGTGTTCACTTCCCCCTACACTAACAAGTCTGAATTAAGAACACTATTTTGTTGTTCATTATTTCGGCTAGATCCCAAATAAAATCGAAGCATTTAATTTCAAATGTTCGCTTTAACGTCAGTAGCTCATAGAATTAGGTGAATATGTAGTTTAAGCAGCTGTTTCTTATATTTTCATCGTCTTAAAGGTAGGCACGAATGATCAGGCACGAAGCAATGAGGGAATTGAGATAGATGCGCATACTGTAAAAGGAAGATGGTAAACAATGTAAATTGAAGCTACATGCTGAGAACCATTATCATATTTCATCTATAATTGGTAACTTTGGGAATCCACTGTCATGTGTCAAGAGGCCACGTGCATTGAATGACGCAGGAATGAGGAACTTGGCAATAAAGTGTGGAGTGATCAGTGTGAGAAGCAAAGCGAAAAGGTATTGTGATTGGAATTTCCTTTAAGAAAACCGAGGCTCAGATTCTCGTAGCTGTCAGGCAACGCAACGCAGCCCCCAATGAGGCTGCACTGTCTTGCGTGACAGGGAGAGAGCAGGAGAGGACCATATTCACAGAGATATGACACTCTCATCCCCTCTCCCTAGCGCCGGTGCTGATTTCAGTTGCCATGTGCCAGGCACACACCATAGAGCCATTGTGCTAAATCCTATAATCCTATAATGAAGAAGAAAAATGTTATTTTATGTAAAAGCATACACTTCAATGTGCTGCTAGAATCACTTTGATTTGTCAAACGTATTACTCAATGTTTTACAGATAGGTACTGAGTAACAACATGTTAAACAAACTTAAGAGAGATTGACTTTGTCTGCGTAAAGTACTGCATTCCAAGAAATGGCTATTGAAGAATTAGAAAGAAGTTAATTTGTGTAAAAGCAGAATATCCCCACTAACTATTTAACAGCTAAGTTATGTGAATCCTTTAAGTTTCCAGTGGGGTAACACAGGCCCCCACAGCCCCCACGGTGGGGGGGGGGCAAGTTCCAGGGGGCCCTCTCAGCATAGTAATCTGTCCGGAGAGCTCCTAATGGATCTGAATGGTGCACCTCCACGTACCTTGGAGGGAGGCCCGCTCAAGTATCGTTACACCAGTGTAAGTTTCGTACGTGGATTCTGATTTCTGAGATTGGGTTCCAGAGATTTCAAAAATTCTGTAGCTCTTGCAGAACATAATTCTATGTAAAAATTAGAATGCAAAAAAGTAGATTTAAAAAGATTTAAATGAAAAAAGTATATACATACGTCTATGAAAAACACAAAAATCTGGAGGCAAATGTAACATTTTTACCACAACATTTGTGAATGGAACATAGACATCATACATTAATCCTTAAATTAATACTTAAATGCCACACCCTCCTTAAACTTCACACTTAACCTTTCCCTGTAGATTATGTTGCCGCCTCACATTTATGGGATGATAACCCAGGCAGCAGCAAGTCAAGTAGGATATGAGTCCTTTTAGAGACCATTTGTAAAAATTGGGTCATTAGTTGAGTAGTGATAGCCTCACTCAAAAAATGCAATCCTTGTCAGGGTGAACCACAAAAGTCAATAAATAAACCTGTGCTTAACTCTCTGGCAGCGTGGTACAAATCCAGTCAGGCTTAATTTAGAGGCAATGTGTAAAGTATTTAGAAGCACTAGAACAGTAATAAAGTGAAACCACAACACAAGAAAAATCCCAAACCAAGTTAGGAATATAGAGTAAATTTGAATAAATAAAAAGATACCAAAACAACAAAAATGAAATAAGTAAAACCGGAAATATGAATTTCTTACGTTTTTAACAGATAAAGCACCTTAAAGCTCAAAGTAGCAATCGCATTTATCCGGTTGTGCAGGGTGAGTCAAAGTCAAAAGTTTCAGGCTGAATGCGATAGAGTGCAGGTCGGCCACAGGGACTAGGTTCGTCCCAGTGGACAAATTGCTGAAGTCTCAGGCCTCAGTCAGAACTTTGCGTTGGTTGTGTGGTCACCAGCGGAGCAAAGACCTGGTCGGTGGGCAGTACTTTGCGTTAGCAGGAAATGTGAGGTGTTGTTATTAATGCAAAGAGGAAGGAAGAGCTGAGTACAACCCCCAGACCATCTTGCTCAAGAGGAACACCCTTTCCCCCACCTAAGACCCTTTTGTCCTCTGTCTGAAAGGAGTACACATCACACTGCAGGAGAGCCATTACCAGCTATGGGACCCTGCATACTGACTGGAAGGTACATTTGGTTTAGTCAGAAAAATGCAACTTTTCATAAGTGGCATTCTCAAAAACGCAACTTAAAATCAAACTTTACCATTAAGAAATTTTTAATTTACAAATGAGTGGAGGACGTATTTCTCTATCTGCTCTCAAACTGAAGATATCACTTATTAAGTGTAATAAGGCAACCCAGTGTTAGTCTATGGGAGAGCTAGCCTCGCTACAGTGGAAAATCAACTCTAGGACTTTTTCACTGCCAAGACATGTAAAACTTCAGCACGCATGTCCTACTTTTTAAATACTGTGCACCCTGCCCTATGAGGCCTACCTTAGGGGTAACATATAATTATTAAAAAGGAAGGTCTGGGCCTGGCAAAAGGGTGATTATGAAGAAACAACTGGACCCTCGTCAGGCTCCCAGCACAGGATGCACAGCTGAATGAATACGAATCATCCGACAAAATTCCAAACAATGAATCCTTATTTTTTTATCCACTTTTTTCAGCGAGTGCCCATAGGCTTTACTCTGAGACGCTGAAGATTCATGAGCCCATATAGTTCAACATTTCGATGGTACTCTCAATGCATTTTGGGCAAGTGTGCCCTTCTTCAGGGGTAACTACAATTTGAGGAGAATCACATAATTGCCACATAACATATTTTTTTGGGAGATACCTGGGGTAAAATCTTGCAGTTCATACCACCTTGCTCTCTTGTCACTCTTCACCCTCTGTTAAGCGCCTTCTTTCTCTCAAGCCCTAACAACTCCAACCACACTGTCTTCTGCTCAACATTTGCATCAAACCAGATTTGTTTGCATAATCTCCCTACATTTCTCGCCTTCCTTACAGATTGAACTTTGCTTGCATTTCCACCAATGTGTGCAGTTCAAAATGTACCGCTCCCTGGACACCCTTAATGCTTAGCTGGCTGTACTTTGAAACTCTGCAGTAATCCATATACAAAATAAAGACATGCAAAATGCTGAAGATGCTTTGACCCCATTGTGAACATCTACCAAAAACATTTTTGTCATTACATAGGCAAAGTAGTGTTTGCCTTTGGAAAATCCTGTCTGTTTAAAAAATTTCGACCAGAAAAAGACAAAAACAATGCTGAAGAGTTCCTTTTTACATAATATAACAAATTCTAGCTCAGTTATGAAGGTGAAGTTTTGACTGTAAGCACTGAGATTGAAAGGGTAACTTTTAAAAATCCTACAATGTGCTGTCTGAAAGTCAATCAGTGATTAAAACCAGTTTTTCCCTACCCTTCCATCTCAGTAATTAGCACTCCAATTATGTGTGAAAATCTGTGCTGCAAGGAAACAATACATCATTTCGTAAATTAGTTAATCATGGGACACTTAGCTGGGATGGTCATTTAGGAGCGGACAAAAACAGTTGACATTACCAAGGTCTGATTTTTTACACTGAGATGCCATGAGGAGGCCAAAGTGACAGAAGTCTTTCAACCAGAACTTTCAGATATCTGTCTCTACTAACAGCAGGATGATAAACTTGTCCCGAACCTGGAAGGGAAGGCTGTTTGTCTTTTCCAGATGGCTGGATCTAGGTGGGAACTTGGCTACCATGGGACCACCTCATAGAAGAATCCAAAACCACATAGACCTTATTGTATTGTCTCCTGCCTTGCTCCACTGGAGAATCCAAAGAAGCAGAAAATAAAACTGAGAGGCTTATTTAGAGTATGGTGAGTGGCCTGAGGTGCTCAATGTCAGTAGAAGAAGTCGCCTTAACTCCTCTGGCTGAAGAGCCTGTGCCATTCTTAGTGATGTCGGAGTTTTTAGCAGCATCGCTACAGGTGTGGCACTGCTGAAGATGCTTTGTCGGCAGACAATACAAAACTCCTGTGAAATAATGGCAGTCACATGATAGGAGTTTCCTTTAATAGGTTGGATGGGGTGGATTGACTGAAAGCCCCTTTTACATAAGGGCAAAGGTTTGCACCACTGAAGCCAGCTGAAACTCTACAATCAGACACCTGGAGCTTTCTCTGACTCCTTACAGAGTAGGGGCACCAAATGTTTTGCAGACGGGGCATCTGACGCTTTTTGGATGATGCCCACATTTGTCAAATTATAAATGAAGTCTTAAATCTGAACACAGGATCAGTGATGTTATCAATATTATGGAACATGCTATCACTGATTTAATATGTGAGGTCATAAGGAATGTGCAGGGGCACGTGTTATAGTTCATTGAAATAACTATAACTGGTGAATTTCAGTGTTTTTTTCATTTAAAATGTAAGTTTAGACTGACATTTCCCCTAACCAATCTGTCATTTTAACCTTTGTGTTTTTTCAGCGAATTTTTGAGTTTTTTTTAATGTAAAGTAAGATATTACCATACCTTATCATAATGTCAATTTAACCTCTGTTTCTTTTGCAGAAATCCTAGGATGTTTTGTAAAGTAAATTAATATTTTATTACCGTACGTAACTATGCCAATCTCCAAGGGCTGCCAAAACTTTGTGTCATGGGATGGCAGGAGCGTCTGCACCAAACCCCCGTGAGCAGTCATGCTCAGCGTGTGGTTGGCACACCCCCCTTTTTAAATATGTTTTTCTGTTTCCACAGGACTGTCACAGGAGCCAGTGTGGCCCCTGCATACCCGAGGAACTCTCACAGGAGCAGGTGAGTCCGATTGGCTATCATGAGAGTCTTGCGGGATCACAGCATACCAATCTTCTTTCTTTAAATTTGACCCTGGGGGCCGAAGGGCGCCTCTGGGGCCACCCACAAGGTCAAGGGTGTCACGGTACTCCTACCCTGCCTCCTTATACCTTTTTAAAAAAACTATTTTAGAACACAGGGACCAAGTTCCATTGTTGTGAAATGATGTCTGTAATATTTCTCCTCATTTTGCCACCAGCCAATCAGAGCGTGAGCATCTGCAGGACTCGCTGGAACTTTCAGCTGGAGCAAGACGGTCAACAGGAAAAGAAGATCTATTGGCTAATCAGATAGTTATGTTATTTAAAGTAGAGTGCTCAGGGGACACCCAGTAGAGTCCCTCAAACCCAACCGTCCAGATACATATACATTTTGAACCTGAAATTCTCAAAAACTGAACAGATTTCTGGGTAAAGAAATAGCTTTTTGCCAAATTTGGTGTAAATCCGTTCAACCATTTGAGCTACACTATCCCCAACAAAAACACACATTTCTTAATGCATTGACAGATATATCTTCAGTGTCAGGCAAACAATGAATACTACATCGATAATGCTCAAATGCTCTAAATTAATCTAAAGAGTACCACAATCAAATAATAAATCATGCAATATAAAAAATACACATGCAACATTTGTAATATGGTCCCATATTACCATCTCAGGGTGCAGGTAACATTTATAAATCACTGAGCCTTCAGCTCCATTTTTTGTAGATGTTACTAGAACACTTACACTGTTACCCATTATGTATCATCTCTCTCTCTTAATCTCCCTCTTTTTCTCTCCATCTCTCTCTCTTCTCTGCAGTCTATGCAGAGTGTAATAAGCTATTTATTATAATTGCTGAGTTTGATGAGGGACCTTGAGAGGCTATCCACTAAGTGGGTCATGAGTCCCCTTCCCTTCATCAACAATTATAACAAATAATTTGTTAGGCTCTACATATCTATATATATGGTTATGGCATGGCAGTTTTCATGTGGGTTTGTTTCAACGGAAGGTATTTAAACAAATCAGGATGCGAGGGGTTAAACATGTGCACTAAGGTAAAACTATATTGAAGAGGCATAGTGACTATAAGAAGAGTTGTTGCCATGCGTAAAGTAGTGATAACATGCAATCGGACAGGCAGTAAACAATGATTTTATCATGTGAATGTAATGCTATTTTGGTACTGCAGACTGTAGTAATAAATGTATGAATGTGCGTTGTGCATTTATACACACATTTCCATTAAACAACATGAATTATTGAGCCACATTTTTTCACTGCCATAATATGTGTGCTTGTGTTTCCCAGTTGATTTCTTGGATTTTATCTATACTTTGTTGCTAGCCATCAGCGGTCCCTGTGGCAATGCCCTGCTGGCAAGGCCGAGCCTTTGACCATGTCTTGCTGTTGCCCCCTCTAATAAGCTCTAGGCATTGACATTACTTTTAAGCCACTCTGTCTCGTGGTTTTTGACTGGCATAGGTCGAATTAAACTCTTGGCATATGGCATGCTCTGGCCCCTATAGTCCCTGGGCAGAGCCACACACTATGCCTAGAAAGCACAGTGCTTGGGGCATATATTTCTGTCATGTGGCTGTTGGATAAAGCCTACAGCCACACTACTCCTCATTCCAGAATTCGCTGGACACAGAAAATGGCATTCACCTATGTACCTTCTGCCATGCACATGGCATGGCTGGGGTCATACTCATCACATACTGAGCAATGTACTGTGTCCCCAGTCCTACTGTTTGTGCAGCACCTATTTGTGTATTAACTGCTAACCTCATCCTTAGCCCATTCTCTTAATCTCATCCTGTTTTTTGCCCACAGAAACTTGTCAGCAACATATGCCTTTGTCTGTACTTTGTTTCAAACACTTCTGTCCTAGTTCCTGCAGGGAATGACCTATGCCAATGGCAGGTATAGCTATATTGAGTACACACATGGCACATCTGAGACGGTGTCAGGCTTATATTGGTTTATGGCATGGCTTTTGACTATGGCCTATACCCGGTGGTTTCCAACATATAATGGACCTGTGCATGTATTATACCCAATACTGTTTATGCTCTCTTTAATTAGACTTTACCCCTCTCCAGTACCTCCATGGGTGTTCAGAGGTGTGTACATGTAAAATAATATGCATACTGTTAAGTGGTTCGTCAAAGACAGCAGCTGTATTTCATTTCAGTTTTCAAGGTGACAGCTTGAAACTTTGGCCCACTATCGAATAGTTCATCAGTCAAAAGTTTCTGCTGGCAGATCCGAGGGGGGGGGGGAATCCTACATTTAGTAACATGGTGGTTCCCCCCGACTCAGTGCGGGGACAGCCATGTATTTGGGAAATGGGGCATCCACTAAACTCTAAATGTGAGCCTAAGTTTGTTATCTCCTTAGTACAATGGACATAGAAACCAATCATTTTTGTTTTGTTTGCCAGTTTAATAGGCTGTTATGTTTTATTCAGGTCTCAAATGCAACCCAGACATATTCGCTTTGTCAGTGCTTGTCAAAAGTTGTTTTTTTGCTAAAGCCATCCAAATCTACTCTTACCATTAATTACATTTTTTTTTAAATAATTGAAAGATACCTTTCAATTAAAGTTCTATCAATACACCAAGTAAAGTAAATGAAATATTCTTTCTTTTTCATAACAAGCTCAGATCATTAAAAAGGAAGCATGACTTATAAAGCAAAACAAAGAAACATCTTTGCAACTCTTCACTGTGGAGTTATGTGTTTCCTTAATGCCCTGCATGCCTGTCTCCTTTATACGAAACACCTTGCACTATGATGTTACAAACACATTCTAGAGGTGACTAACCTGCTGTATAGAAGTAGGTTTCCTGGATGGCAAAGCACTTTTTATTGCAATGCGTCACTGTAGTGCTTTTAAACTGTTGTCTATCTGGAGCCCAATGTGCTCTCTTGAACCATACATTTTGGTCATATATGGGGGTGGTGTTGCTCACGTCATTTAATTCCCATGCCCATGGTGCATTTTCTGTGCCAACTTAAAATGGTCTTACTGAAAGGTTCAATAGACTAATTTGATATATAAGCAGTTTAAAAGTAAACTTAATTTGCATATCACACATCCAGTGGCACTAGATGGGAGTGCAGTTATAAAATCAGCAAAATTAAAGTCTGTAAAATGTGAATAATCAGTTCATGGGGAAAACTACCCATCAGTGGCGTGATATGGTTTTCTTTGATTTTGGTGTGTCCACCCCCTGTGTCTCCTCTCCACAAATTATTTCTTTACATGGGAGTTTAGAAAGGATGAGACATTTTACAAGCTGCAGAATAGAATAGCAGAACTTAGTTGCTTGGCTCCTCATAGCCAGAGTTCAAGCAAAAATGTTGGTCCAAGGAACACTTCTCGAACTCAACCAATAACATATTTACACATTTAATTTTTTTGTTTTCTCAATAGTGTGGAATAAATTTACATCAAACAAATTGAGATGTTTAAGTTGGACCAAGCCCTATCTTCTGATCCACCATAAATTTAAATCCACCTAGTGAAAATAAATAAATCACATAGGGATTTGATAGGGACATGCAGCTTTTATGGCCTTTCTCCTCATGACTGTTCCAAACCTTCTCAATCTGCATGAAATCGTTCAGAAAAAACTCTTAAGTGAATATAAACTTTTAAGCAGAGAGTTTGTGCAGATTTGTCAAAAGAAACCAACAGCGTCAGTGCCTACCCATTCAAACACCTACTAGTGACTTTGGCACAACAGTGACTTTGTCCTACCTCCTGACTTTCCACTTATTGGGCAAGTAGGACAGGTTCTTCAGAAGAACTTTGTGTCTCACTACATCTCTGACCACGAGAACAAAGAGTCCAACCTATCCTGGGGCTTTGTTTTGCACATTTGTCCTTCTGAAGGCACTTGTTGGGCCAGTGACAACAGGAAATTTCCGTACACTAAGGAAACTACCAGCCTCTTACTAGTTCCTGGCTTAGGATTCATTGGCTCACTATATCACTGTTCATCCTCCCAGTTAGTACACGATCTTCAAACTACTCCCTTTCTGACCTATTACTAGACATCTTTTTGCAATCTCAAAAGTGTAGGATCCTCAAAGTATACCTGGCGGACCTCCTCCCGGGTATCTTACAAACCTGCAGCTCTTATTGGGACACAGCCCCTAATAGCAGGTCCACTTTGGGATCTCATCCTCCTCTTCCTCTAGAGCAGGGCGATGAACCCCATGGCCTATGCCTTCTCTGAGTGTACCCTCATCTACTCACTACCTTTCTCTGGTCCTTGCAAATCTGGGATGGTGCCAGACTGGCTTGCAGCCTGTACGCTTGTTAACACAAGTAACATGGTCCAAACCATAAAGGTTTCTGGTCCTAGAACTAAAGTAAGTGAAATCAAATCACTGCATGAGACATCCTGCACCTTGCTTCTTTCCCAGCCCTAGATCAACCATAGATGGCATGGCATTGATTTCAACCTTAACTCAGACAACTGGGTACTGCATGTCATCCCTACTGGCTAGTGGCTACTAAGTGTGTCATAGACAACTGGGAGACTCTTGTCTGGTTTGAGATACTTCCTCTCAACCATAGTCTCTCCATGCACCAGGAATCTTTCTATTGATACCTTCTTCCAACGCAAACATTATGGTATTTGGATGGATATGCTTCAGAACATCCCTTTTTTTAAATGTCCATTGCTATTAGGTTGAGTGCCAAGGAGTTCTCTGAGGCCCCCTCTCCCTTTGTCAATAGGCTAGCTATAATGGGTACTTCTGCTACAGGGTCTTTCATCTGACAGTCCCCTTTGCAGTGCCTTTTGTCGACACATATAACAAATTTTTGCATTGGTCTTGGAAGAACCATCCTGTCCTCCCTTATATTTGTGTTCTGGTTTTTTAACTAGTCTGTTGAGAATTCCTCTCTCTCTCTTTGGCTTAGACCTAGTTACACCTGTTAACTAAGCACTTGTAAGTCAACACTGCAAGCTTCCCTGGAACTTTCTTACTTACCTGGGGTGGAACACTACTCTTTGAGTCTCTCAGTCACCATCAACTTCTTAAAGGTATGAAAAACAAGGGCCTCCATCTATTGCAAACTCTCATTTCAATCACATACACACTATGGGACTTATTTATGAGGGGGTTGTGCCATGTTTGGCCCATGCAACCAGGTACATGCGTGGCACAAACTTCTAAGTCAGATTTTTTAAGCCATGCAAAGCCATTGTGTGGCTCTGAGTGGCTTCAAAAATCTGAAGTAACGCAATGCAGCGCAAATCACTCCATTGTGTTGCTCTGCCCTGGCAAGGTGTTCCATTGGCATTGTGTGGGTGTTCCCATGCAACTCCCATGTATTTTGATGCATCCCTCGATTTACAAGAACTTGTAAACAGGGGGATGCACCAAAATCTTACACCTTTCCAGGGGAGGGATAATGAGGAGAAATATCTCTATTTCTCCTTGTTTCTTCCTCTTTCTATAAGTGATGCATTCTGCAGCACACATAGAAAGAGGAATTTGCCTCCCAGGATTGTTTTCTGTGAAGGAAGGTGTGCCTTTCTGCACAAACACAGTCCGGCATGTAACACAGGCACCCTTGCACTACGGTGCAATGCTGCCTGCATTGGGGCTGGGCTGCCAAAAGGGTGCCAGTGCAAGGGAAAGAACAGGAATGAGCTGTATTGACCTAAACATGGTGCATTCCTGCCATTTCCCTATCACGCAGCGCAGCAAGGTGACTTGCTGTGCTGCATTGTGTCACACGCTCATAAATTAACCCCTAAGAATCCAGGTTTGAAATGGATTACAATTTACTTTCCTGTTCTTTCTTCATCTTTAAAGTTACTGAACTGGCTTCAGCCAATTTCTGTTTTATTAGATCTTGCTTTACTCTCTCGCAGGAAGAGCATTGCAGATGGTCGTCGCTGTAGCACGAAGAGCACAGCTGGTGTTGCAGACAGTTGTCGCCATAGTGTGAAGATCTGTTCAGGTGTCACAGATGGTCATTACTGGAGCTTCGCATTGGTATTCACCGCTGGCTGATGTTGCTGTAGCACACAGTGCAGATCTCGAGTTGCCAGTAATCGCTGGTGGTCACTGTAGCACAAACAGTCAGGTTCATTGGAGCTTCATGTTGGCGCTCGTCACAGATGGCTGAGAGGTGGCACAAACGGGCCTGTTAGTGGTCAGGAGGATCCCTAAACTCCAGGATGTCACATTTCGTCATAGGCAAAGCTCACCTAATGCCAGCCAAGGGTCTAGGACCTGGAGAGGCACTTCTTGGGGACGAGGAACTCACTCCAGCAGAGGCCAGCAGGTTTCAGGCAGGTCCAGTACAGCAGGTCATCTAGGCAATTCCAGGGAGGCCTCTGAAACTTGTTGTGCTCCTGTAGCTCAGACAGGAGGTCAGCCAACAGACCCTTAAAATCATTCAAGTTTGTCTGGGACGAAAGGAGCAGGTTCAGTCTTCCTTCCCCAAGAGCAAGGCAGTCGTCAAGCAGCAGGGCAGTCTTATAGTAGATGCAGGGCAGTCCTCCGGAGGGACAAGGCAGTCAATCTTCTGTAATGTCCACAGGTCAAGGAGTGCACCGATGAGTGTCTCTAAAGGTCTATTATTTATACCTGATGCCAGCCTTTGAATTACCCATACTTCTGGTTATAGAAATCTCTTTCCTTACCCTGCCAAGGCTCCAAAATCTCTAGGGTGACTAAAGACTAGTGTCAGGTTCCTTTAGGTGTGCTGAAGGCATGACTTTTGAAGTGCAAGTGGGGCAGGGCACAGCTCATCCTGCCCACACCTAATCCTCTTTGTGTTACTGTCTGGCAGGAATACACCATCCCCAACAGCAGAGTTATTCACGGTCATGTGACCCAGGACACTGGCAGATGGCACAAAGTGTTAGGACAAGAAAATGGCATCTTTCTAAAAGTGGCAATTTTGGAATAGTGACCTAAAATGCGACTTTGCCATTAAAGAGAATTTTAAATTACAATTAATTTGAGTTTAAACTGTATATTTCTATCTGCACCAAATCCAAAGTTATCACTGTATAAATGTAGCAAGGTAACCCACTGTTAGTCAATGGGAGAGATTGGCCTTACAACAGTGAAAAACGTCTTTAGGAGTTTTTCAGTGCCAGGACCCGTAAAACTTGAGTGCACATGCCCTACTTTTCAAATGCAATGCACCCTGCCTTATTAGGCTTTATGGCTTACTTTAGGGGTAACTTATATGTATAAAAAAGGAAGGTTTAGTCCTGGAAAAAGGTTTATTTTCTAACCACAAAAAGCTGCTCCTAACTGAATTGCCACTACGAGGTTTGGGATGTATTTGTAAGTGAAGGCATCTCACAAAAAGTAACGGACTGGTCTCACACACCACCTGGTGTCATGCTTCATCATTGACCAGTCCTCGCCCTCTAAAACCTTGGTTTGATAGAGGGCGGGCATACACCTGACGACAGGGATGCACTTCTAAACTAAGTGGGGGCCCATAAACAAAAAGTGTGGTTAAAAAACATTATAGTTATCTTAATCGTGTTTTTAATGTTAAAGGTAACTATATGATATTAAAATCAAGTGACGGTATGTGGGGAATTAATGTCCCCTATCCGTTATGTGAGAGGTCAACATGTTTCTGCCTTAATGGCCCGCTTGGGTCCAGGGCATTCGTCAGGACCTAAAAAGAACATAGAGGGCTCCGTTCTTACCAGCTAGTGGTAAGAGTAAACCACTGTGTGGGCGTGAGCACTGCCACACTCCACAACTTGATGGCCTCTAATTTCAAGCCCTAGATACCAAAGCTACTTGCCCCATGGGAGGAGGGAGGGGAAACCCCTGTAGTCAAACCTGCATCAAGGGAAATTTCCCATGTGGATCCTAGGCGACTGCTCCCGGTCCTCCCTGATGAAGGATTTATTTTGCCAGGTTGAAATGGCAGTTGAATGCAGCACTACAGGTTAAAGTGGCAGGCCTGAAACATGGTTTCAAAGGCTATGATAGTGGGTGGCACAATGAGTGCTACAGGCCCTCAAGGGCATTTAACAAACAGGCCCTGGGTACATGTAGTCCCATTTACTAGGGTCTTACAAGTAAATTAAATGTGGAAGTTAGGTATATGCCAATTGTACCATGTTTTAGAGAGAGAGCACAAGCACTTTACCACTGGTTAGTTGGGAAAAGTGCACAGAGTCCTAATGTCAACAGAAACAGGTTCAGCAACGGAAGGCATAAATCTGGGGGGGAACCCTGCAAAAAGTGCCAGGTCCAGCAGATGCTGGGAACACAATGATGCTTGGAAATTCTAAGTCCTGGTGCAATTCACAGAAAGAACTGTCTTAAGAGAATAGGAGGAACTGCTCACACATGAGTTGCTCCTGACTTTGCTCCTTTGTATTCATCTGCTTGCTCTATTTGCTCCTCACACCAGAGCTTCTCCTCGTGGACATTCTCTCCTCCTGAAGAGTTGGTTATGCTCCCTTTCGCTCTCAGCAGGCAGGATTCTAGGCTCTAGGCAGACCATCAGCTCCTACACTAGAAAATGCAGGCTTCAGGTGATGTCATGTCGTCTCTGGAAGGCCAGCTGTCATGTAGACACAAGCCAGGTCATATAGCAATTCTTTAGGTATTCTCTGGAGTGCTTCCCTCCTTTATTTAAATCCTAAATTTTTATAATTATGTATAATATGTTGTTATATATAATTATTTATGTTTATATATTTTCTAAAGGTGGATGAGCATACACTGCCTAATATTTCAAGACGATATTAGTTGGCTCTTTTTTTTAATTTAAATTTCTGGATGTTCCTCAGACGCTGCCTTTATGCAAGGTAATTGCTCTCATAGCAGCTAGCAATGATGCAGGAGTGTCCAAAACAAGGGCACAATGAAGTGTGAGTCAGCAACCTTCACCAAGCATTGAAAGACAGGCAAAAGGGCAGGACCTGCCTAGAAAGTTACTCACTTTGAACAACAAAAACTGCAGTCCCACCCTCACTCCTACCATCTACCAAGTGGCAGAGATCAGGAAAAAACTAATCATCATCTATTTGCTGACACTGAATTCTAACAGTAGTCCTGTGTCCATCCTCCCTCACTTCAGTGTCTGGATCTCCAGCTACAGGAAAGAAAGCAGTTAATACACTTCCACTGTCTTCTGTCAGGATGAACCAGAACCCATTCAAAATGGATTTGACTGCTCCTTGTAATCAGGCTCCCACCAAATACAGGGTCCTAAGCATGCACTACTCACACACAATGCATGTCAGCCCAAGCCTCTGGGGCTCACATTATAGCAGACCTTTACTCAAGAAGAGTCATTAGACCACATTCTTCTTGCCAAAGAGAAACAAGCATTTGCAATGCAATAGGTCTCGCCTTTGGGACCTTATATGTATTTAGCTATGCAACACATTAGCCTGGGTGCTGAAACATCTACAGTTCTTTAACATGGAGAGAAAGTAAGCACCAAACTGCATGACATGCCAGGTATGGGAACACATGGAGAGAAATATTGCCTTTCAGCGGGAAATGGTATAGTCCAAAGCTCTGTTTTTAATATAAAATCAGGGCCTTCGGTGATCATATCACTGAAAATACAAGATTTGACAAAAATATTATTGTCTACGGGTGCTCGTGGAAGACAATTTCTATGGACTGGAATCTAGAGAATGCTAAAGTGATTCTGGTATTTTCCTGACCTCTGCTGGTCGTTTTCTATCAAGAAAATTAAATAGAGGCAGTTGCCAGAAAAATAAAAAAGAAAGTCCCTCAGCAGAAAGTAATTATTATTATTAATTGGGAGTTTTATATAGTGCTGGCACAACCCAGAGGGTATCAGAGCGCTTTACAGCAAAAACATATACAACAGAGTCTTGAGCAGATTAGAAGTACATTAGTAATCAGAGACACTAGACAGAATCCAATTTAGTATCGTGGGATGAACGGTTCCGTTCGGTGTAGGAGTTCGGTAGAGGAGATGAGGTAACATAGAGCGGCTATTGTTCCGGAGGGTAGAGATGACGGTTGAGGAGAAATTTTTTTAGTAGTCTCTTGAAACTAATGAAGGAGGGGTTGGTTCTGATATGTAGAGGAAGAGAGTTCCAGATTCTGGGGGCATTGCCAGAGAAAGAGTGTGAGAGGGTTTTTTGTTTGTGTCTTTTGGGGGGGATGAGAAGGAGCATATTGGACGTTCTTAGGTTTCTTGATTGTCCTGCTTTAGTGAGGTTGGCTGCGAGGTAGTCTGGTTTGCCAGTGTGTAGAGCTTTCTGGGTAAGACAGGCTGTTTTGAAACAACATCGTGCTTCGATTGGGAGCCACTTTAAGTTTTGTAGCGGGGGTGATGTGGTCATGTTTTTTTGCTCCTGTGACCATTGGTGCTGCCGCATTGAGGGTGGCTCTCATGGGGGCTACGTGTACTTTGGGTGCTACAGTGAGTGTGGCATTACCATGGTCTAGTCTGGATAGAACAAGAGCTTGTGTTGCTGTTTTTAGGTCAGTAGGTGGAAGGAAGGGCTTGATTTTGTTGAGGGGTTTTAGGCTGTAGAAGGCGCTCTTAGCAGTGGAGCTTATGTGGGATCTCATGCTTAGCTTAGAGTCCAATGAGATCCCCAGAGATTTAGCTGAGTCGGATAGAGTAAGCTTGCAGTTTAGGGAGTCCAGGTTGTTTATCCACTCTTGGATCTGTGCGTGGTGGTTCAGATTGGAGAAGGCCATAATTTCAGTTTTTTCTTGGTTGAGTTTGATGTGGTTGTGCGATAGCCAGCTTTGAACTTTTGAGAGTGTGGAGTTGAGTCGTTGAATGTCGGAAAGAGAGGATATTTCTAGGTACAGCTGGGTGTCGTCGGCATATAGGTGGTATGAGATATTTGCTTGTTTTAGAATGGTGGTGAGGGGTTTCATGTAAATGTTGAAGAGTGTGGGAGAGAGGACTGAGCCTTGTGGCACCCTTCAGGTTAAGGGCGAGATGTCGGACATGGAGCTGTTGATTTTGACGAGTTGGGAACGGTTAAGTAGAAATGAAGAGAACCAATTCAGAACAGTGCCATCAGTTCCGATACGTTTTTGAAGGGCACCTAGAAGTAGCTTGTGATCAACTGTGTCGAAAGCCGCTGAGAGGTCAAGGAGGACAAGCAGGCAGCATCTGTTTGAGTCAAGGCAGCTGTGTATGTCGTCTGTTATGCTCAGTATAGCTGTTTCAGTGCTGCATCCCTTTCTGAAACCGGACTGGTGTGGGTCGAGTAGGTTGTTGGTGTCTATGTGTTGATTGAGTTGAGAGAAAACACATTTCTCGAGGATTTTTGCTAGTAAAGGGAGGCTGGTGATGGGTCTAAAGTTCATGGGTTCGCTGGGGTCAGCATCGTTTTTTTTAGCAGGGGGTGACTTGACCTTGTTTGAGGCAGTCGGGTATCAGCCTGTTGCTTAAGGAACTGTTGATGATCTTGGTCCACAGAGGGGTTAGGGTACAGTTGAGGTTTATAGCCAGAGCGGCAGGTAGAGGCTCTGCTAAGTTACCATGGAGATGTCTTCTTCTGTGAAGGGTTTGAATACCCTCCACCTCTTGAGTCTGGAGGATGGACTTTGGTATTGGGTTTGTCTGGTTGTTAAGAGGGGAGGAGTCTCGGGTTTTGTGGATAGTGGAGTGAGTTAGGGTTGGGGTTTATTTTCGTTTTAGGAGAAGAGTCGCTGGGTTGGGTTTGTGCGTGATGGTCTAAGGAGAGTTCAATTTGGTTGATTTTCTCATTGAACAATTCTGGTATTTTACTGACCTCTACTGGTCGTTTTCTATCAAGACAGTTAAATAGAGGCAGTTGAACAAGCAGAAAGCAATTCTGGTATGTTACTGACCTCTACTGGTCGTTTTCTATAAAGACAGTTAAATAGAAGCAGTTGAACAGCAAAAAACTCCCCGACGCCGAAGCAGACATGTCCTAGGGCTGATCTCCAGAGCCCACAAAGTACATACACATATAAGTATATACTAAAGTATATACAAGAGGTCTTGAATGCTCGACTTAAAAAGTCTAGTCATAATTAGTCACAAAACCCCAGTAAGATGCCACCACCGCTGTATGTGCCTTACCCAGGACATGAACAATAGCCCTATACCTGCAAAGAGGGCATAGTTTGTGCACTCCTCCAACTTGCAGAACAGGATCTGGACTTTGCATGAACAGGGACATGCTTAGGCCTCTGAGCACCTGCTAGATTAGAATGGTACCATGGCCATACGTTTTCACATGCAGTCAGGCACTTAGGAAAGGGGTACATAGAGGTTTACCTTGCAGGGGCCATTCCCATCCCAATGGCTATCAAAGAATAAGGATTTTAGGGCCAGATGTACAAAGCATTTTTCCAGTCACAAATGACCCAATTCGCTGAATTGGGCCATTTATGGCTGGAAAAATGTTTTTTAAAATGTTCAAAATGTGATTCAGTAACTTATTACCAAATTGCATTTTTCATTTGTGATTCGGTATGTGGGAGGGTCGTGTTTAGGGTGTCCCTTCCAAATACTGAATCGGCATGGTATGTATTGCTGTTTTGCGACCGAATTCCGGTAGCATTACAGTAATACTCTACCACCAGATTAAAACTGGTTGTAACTCATTTGCAGAGGAGAAAGGGTTCCAAAGTGGGCGCTAATGAAACTCAAAAGAGTTTCATACATTAGGAATACCGATTTCCTAATTGCGATTTGGTGTGAATCACAATTAGGAAATCGGTATTCCTAATCTTAGTACATCTAGCCCTAAATTCTGCCTACTTTGCTGAATCTTGTGTAATCTTCCCAAGGATTCTCGTAAACTGATTTTGGGCACTATGCTAAATTCTAAACTGAACTGTCAAAATGCCTTATATAGTGGCCTACTGTCAGCCAGATTATGCAGCTGCAGGGAATAGAGAATTTCACAATTGGTCGGCTTCATAGCCTTCGTCTGTGGGTCTATGGGGCTGATTACGATGGCGGAAGGATCGTCGCCGCCAGCCCGGCAATAGCAATCCTTCCGTCAATTGACAGCAATTTTCCCACCGCCGAATTACGATGGCGGTGGGAATCGCTTTCGGACCGCAGAGGTCGCAAAGACCGTCCACCACGGAACCGCCACAGGCAATCGTTACGATTGCCTGGCGGAGCGGTCAGCATGCTTAAAATGGTGGCCGAGCCTAGCAGGCTCCGTCCGCCGAATTACAATGCTGGCGGAAGCCAGCCTTTCCTTGGCGGGTAAACCGCCATTGAAAGGCTGGCGGGGATTGGTTTCGGGGGCCCGCTGTGGGCCCCCCTTGTGTTGGGGGGAGATGTTTGTGCACTGGGGGGTACCCATGGTACCCCCTACATTTCAGTGCACTAAGTGGCAGGCACCGTGTGGTGCCTGCCACGTAGTGCAGTGAAATGCACAACATGCATTTTCAACATTGCGGCGGGTGCTGCTGTCAGCAGCAACCACCGCAATGTTAAAATGCAAGATGCGTCTGCCACGGTGGCGGTCGCATCATAATTTGGTGTGGGGACCGCCGCATGTATTGCGGACGGTCCCGGTTGCCACCACGATGTCGGACGGACTCCTGTCCGTCCGCCATCGTAATCAGCCCCTATGACTCTTATTTAAGAAAAGTTCTTCATTGGCTAACAGTTAAGGCTAAAATAGCCTTAATAGTACTGATGTTGGTGTACAATTGCTTTCAGAGTCAAGCGCCAAGTTACCTCGCTAAACAGATTCCCTGGCAGAGCTAATAGTTCATCATGCTATGGTGAGCTCTGTCTGATAGTGGTCCCTCGCACTAATGCTAGTCACATAGTAACACAAGGTCACATTGTACCACAAGGACCTATACCTTGAAAGTGCCTTACACTTCACCTTCAAAAGGGATAATTTCTTGTGTCCCTTCAGAAAGCGGTGAAAAGCTGGCCTCTGTTGATCTCTGTTAATTGATTTTGGCCCTTGTTACACCTGAATACTGTGAGGTCAATGGAGTGTGCTTTTTACATAAATGAAAAATACAACTATATAAATGAATGAACAAATAAATAAATCTTGAGTTGATTACATCTCTTTCTAGATCAATAATCTATGAGACAATGAGGGTAATATTTGTATTTAATTACTAATTATACTAAAGCATTGCAGCTACTTCCTTATATCCATTTATTGAAGCTAAAAATAGTTAGAAAGATGACAAGTTGGTAAAAATATGCCATGTTTTCATTATAAATAAAAGGTTATACTGTATTTCCTGGACTCCACCACCCAAACTTTACCAAGCCCTATAATACGTACAGGTCCCATAAGATGGAGCATTGGTTGCTGAAGAGTGCACCTGCCGCCTGAGGATGGCTTATCTCCAAGCAACCTTGAATTATCTAAAGCTACTTGAAATGCAGCTCTGTTTGTTTGTTCAAATGTTACCTACTGTCTACAATGTTCTCTACTGGGACACTTCATTGCAACCATCTAATTATGCTTGTATACAAAAAGGTTGTAAATTAAATATAAACAAACCAACTGAATCTAACAGCGGTAGTTTATGATTTCAACACTGCTGTGGGCGCTTTAGCGGGGCTCCCTGTGCAGGTTCGCATTTATATGTTGTGGAAAGGGAATTCCTACCCCTAAAATCACGTTTTAGTTTTGCATAATGAAAGTGACCTTGGAGTTTTCGTCAGCTCTTAAGGCAGCGGTTTGCAGAGCTAATATTTAATGCCTTCCTGTTAATGTTGAAATCGGTTATTATATTGCCAAGGACGCTAAAGTTGGCAAGGAAGGGAAAATGGAAAATGGAAAAATGTGGTACATTTTAAAATCCTAATTCAATATGTCAAAGTACCTCAACAATCAAGAAACTAGAGAGCATGTGAGCCGGATCTGGTGCCTCAGTGGATCGATGCTTCACTGTGCGGGCCTGTGTTCGACTTTACCATCACAGGTTCAAATCCCAGTGGTCCACTCAGTCTTTCATCATTCTGAGGTCAATAAAATGAGTACCATCGAGTTGGGTAACAAAAAACTTCTGTTATGCGCCAAGATAGCCTTCTGGGTGGAACTCTACAAGCACACGTTATTTTATATAGTGTTGAGGGGAAGAACGGCCCTGGTCCCCTAATAACCGAAGATGATGGAGAATGGCAAGTAAGAGCATCCAGCACTGTGAATCTGATTAAAGCCACATTGTGCAGCATCCAGGACAGTATTAGTCTCCGAGAAAAGAGACAGCTGCTTGTTGATAGCTTTGTCAGCATTTAACTGGGAGTGGTAGAAGCGAACTAGGCCGATGATTACTCAAAATGGACGGTTCCAGCTGCTGTTTTTTTCAATAGGGAACAACATCACCAGCTTCGTAGGGTTTTGAAACCATTGCCCGAGAGCCTGTTAGTAACTAGTGATTCTGGTCAAATCACTTAATCTCCCCGTGCCTACCAAAAAAAAATTAAAAAAATGAATGTGTCCTTGTGTAACGTAACCGGTGCTCATGTAAAGCGCTCCAATACCTTCGGGTCGAGTTCGCGCTATATAAATATGCATTAAAAAAAAAGTATCTCTCTCAGAAGTACATTCTGCCCCACATGACAGACATTGTTTTAGTAGCAGGTCACACAAGGACATAGGAGTCCAATGAAATAGTGTACATAGCTGTTTTTCAAGAGCATGTCACAATCCACCGTGGTTGAGCATTATTTAATTACATTTGGGCCACTGATGACAAATGACAGTGCATGATTTTGATATTGCAAAGCAACACTTGCCCTGTGGGACTCATTTATCAATACCCCTCATGCGTCTGAGGTATGCAACGTAGTTAATCATTCATCTTTTACTGAATACACCCCAAAAAATGAGTACAGTAAGTAACAGGACAGTTTTCTCTCAATTTCCACAAATCCTTAATTTGGTATATACGAACGAGGTGCAATATTTATAATGTAATGATTGTGCAGAAGACGCAGTGCTCAAATGGTTAACATGTATACAAAAACATTCAGACACTGTACAAAGCCCAAGGTTGAAAAATGATTTAGAACAGTTATGGAACGAGATAGTATCTGTTTGTATACAATATCTCCTGATGAAATCAAACTGCTCAACAACCAAGGGAGGTGGTGTCAACGTTTTGGCCTGTGTCCACTTGTCAGGTCTCATCAGGACCTTTGCCATCTGACTAGCGCACTTATAGTAGACAAGAAAAGTATGCTCAGTCCATGTACCCTAGTTGTTCCCCATTCAATGTAAGTTGGCTAACAAATGGGCATACTCACTACATTCCATTCAGCGAAAGCGGCCATCAGTAAAACTGCACTGCTCTATGTGCGGCCTGTAATATCATTCATGGGCAGGGTCCTTCTTATTTTAAGAAAAATCTGCGGTGGTACGCACCCTGTAGGACTCTGCGTGCCAGTTTCGTTAAACATTTGGTGGTGCCATCCTTCAAACGCTCCTCCTGGGCAGCAGAAGTTTCTTTACAACTATACGCACACCCCTATGTTTTCCTTAGTTTCGGCACTAAAAATAGTGGCAACACAGACACCCTTGCGCCACAGTGCAAGGGTGCCTGTGTTGAAGGGAATGATTGTTTATGTGCATGAATGTGCTCCTTACTGCACATAAACAATCAATAATGACATTCTGCAGCACACATAAAATTTGAAAATCGTAATTATTTAATGATTGTTTTTGTGCAGGAAGGGACATCTTCCTGCACATAAACGATCATTAAAGGCGTTTTGCTCTTCTATGTGTGCTGCAGAATGCAAAAACGTGGTGAAATAAAAGTATTTCCCTGTGTTGCGCCATTCTAACACTTGCTATTGCATGTTTTTGGTGCTGTCTCAGGTTTACAGATCCTTGTAAATCTGGGACAGTGTCAAAAAGCAATGGGTGTTGTGGTGGAACGCCCACAGCAACACCCATTGCACGCCCCTTTTATGCAGATACCTGCGTGAAAGGGTATCATATTTACAAAGTGCCATTAAGCCACAAAAAGTGCCTTAACGGCCCTTTGTAATATGGTGTAGGGCATTGCACCACCGGAATGTCGGTAAAAGTGATGCTCTGGTGGCGCAATCCCCTTGTAAATATGCCCCAAATTTGGAAGTCTCCTCGGCTCTTCTAAGCAAATCTAAAATCCAACCACATTCTAAGTCCAGGCAGTGCACAAAAGAGAGAACGCCAAAATGATCCATGTATCATGGGGACTAAATCACCACATCTAAGAGCCATGCTGACCATTAAAACATACCCAACTCATAATGTGGGGACTTGAAGCAATCACCAATTAAATTAACTTACCAGCACATGTGCTTATTACACTGCACGTCTTCGTTGCTGATGCTCCTGGGAATATCACCATGAGTGCCAGAAACAACTAGCATGCCCAATGATGTCCGCCTTCCTGGGAGTGTGACCAAGGCACAGAGTACTCATACTCCTTGCTTCACGGAAAGCAACAATCCCTAAGCCTAAGGTGATAAAAAGATGGAACAGCGTAATTCTGACTCCACCGTTACATGTCACAAGTACATGATATACACGTGCATTTAGCACATGTTTTCTGTGTGACCTAATAAGATTAATAAAAAGCTGTTGCACTTGACATCATTATTGAAGTGGAGTTACTGTAAAATTAGAGAATTTATACATAACACTATGGGCCTGATTCTGATGCAGTTAGGAAATCTTCCCCATCGAATTGGTTTGGAAATGGTTTCCGACCCACTCGGATCGGGAGAGTCCAACCGACCGAGTATGATGCAACCGGATGCTTCCAGATACGATTTGGTTGGACTCCCATTGACTTCTATGGGAGCCTATGTTCCTAACCACATCGTAATCTGGCCCTCGGTCGGGAAGATCCGATTTGGAAGGAGCAAATGCTGTTAGGAGGACTTCCTAACCGCATCGTAATCGAGCCCTAGGTGGGAATGCTTTCCTAACCGCTTCGGAATTGGGCCCTATGTGTCTTAACTGTATTAAATGAGATTTATTTGGGGGATTTGATTAATAAACCATTACCTCCCGTCCCTCCCTCGCCTTCCTTCAATACAAATGAGGCCCCGCCTCCCACCCAGACCCACCCCAGCATAAAAACTCTGCCCGCCCCCACCTCCACCTGTACGTAAACAAGCCGAGCTAGCACTCAGATGAACCGCACCGGGAGGGAGGGAGGGTCCTCGAAGGAAGGCGAGGGAGTAGGACTAGGAGTAATGCCATTATCGTTAGAAATGGAAGCATTCTCACCTATTTAGACAGTGTTTACTCTAGAAAAGACAATGGATTTATGTAATGGTTGAACTAATATTTCACATATATCTCATATAAAATGTAGTTCTTAGCCATGCTTACGCATGCTTATTAAAGATTTGCTGTATGCCACATGCAATATGAATCTAGTGTACTGACAAGTTATATTCATTTGTTTTTGAAAGTGCACAAGCATATTAATGGTGCACCATTGATATAATATTCTAATAGTGCCCTTACTAGGCCTGTTTTCCACTCCGCATAAAATACTGTTTTCCTTTTCTACTTGCATGACTTTTGCCTTGCAGCTGCGTTCACACACAATGTTGGTTTGAGAATAGATGCAACTTTGTATTAGCGATAGAGAGAGAGAGCCTGAGAAGAAGTCCTTGACAAAGGAACATGGAGAGCCAGAGCGTTAACTGAAGAAACCTATTCAGCAATGTTACAACATGGCTTGTTTGAGCAAGGAAGATGTCTTTCTCATGTTCAGTGTGGGACATTTTGTAAATGTTGCAGCTTACAATGTGACAAAGGAGAAGGGCAATGGAACCGCTGATGATGTGAACTGAGGGGTAGTACCTGAGTGATTTTGGTGCTAATAACTGGAGTCTACCCTTTCTGATGTTATAGCCACTTTTCTTTGGACTTTGAGAGGTTTAGATCCCTATGCTTATTCCTTTGACTCTTGCTGAGTGTGGCTTAGGCCAATACTCAAAATTCCCCTGACACAAGAAGACTCTTGACCGAGAATCTGCCATCCTGACACCTTCTCTCACTTCCCACACTTCCCCGCATTTCCCTATTTTTCTGCAGTCCCTGATTTTTGAGGTTCTATAGGTTCCCAAACCATAGTCTTAGCTTTGACTTTAAATTAGATGATTCTAGATTTTACTCATGTGTAGAAAAGAGGACCACAAACTCTTTTCTGAGCTCCAGATCTTATTATTGATCTTTTGTATTGTTGTGACTGAACTTCTTGTTTGTCTCATACTTGTATGCCTAAACTTCTTTTGGAGGTTGGGCTTCCCAGTTGTTATTTTGTTTTTTTGATACCATGGTACCTTCATTTAATTGCTAACTTGTAATAAACCTTCTTAACCATAGTCACAGATTCCTGGTGCTTATTGTGTAGCCAAATGGGTTACAATGTTAATTGAAATTGATTGATGTAATGTTAACTCCCATCACCTCTCGGTCATAAAAGAAAAGGTCCATCGGAGGACGAATGGCAAGAGGGTAGGCCTAAAGCGCTGCATCAAAGATAAGCTACAATCTGCGCATGTCAATTTGTCTTACTGCATTATTAGAAGACAATCACCATATTTATTTTGTCTATACTAGTTGGTTTGGCAAGACACTCGATTATCACATTACGTTATAGAGCATAAACCAGCAAGTGTGATGCTCACTGATGTCATCAGACACATTAACTGTTACAACCATATGCGGCTGAAAAAGTCATTGTCTCTAAGTCTATCTAAAAATATCTCCCTACTAAAGGCTAATTGGAATGGCATAGGCCAGCCAAATAAATCAGTGTAAAAGTCACAAAGTATATTATATGTTGACAAGCCCTGGTGTTTGTAGATCAGTATACAGCATGTGTACATTGCGCAGGCACACACACAGACACACAGACACACAGACACACAGACACACACACATACACATACTTTTGATATTCCATATACTAGGTTTACCATAAGTTGCGAGGCACACTTTTTATCAATGCAATTATTATGAATGGTGTAAGAAATTGGGTTTCTGGTTGAAGGTGGTGAAACCCTTCCATACCAGCAACCACAATTCGTATCAGAGTGAAGTCACAAGCAAATCTTAAGTTATCTTGTGCTCAGTCCTCAGGAAGCTTGGCACAGAGCAGCCAGGCTTAACTCAGAGGCAATGTGTAAAGTATTTGTGGAACACTTCAATCAGTAACACAATGAAAACACATTACAAAAGGTTTAGAAAAATAGGTTAATGTTTAATAAATACAACAAGAGCAAAATGACAAAAATCCAATTAGTGGAACCGGAGACATTAAATTGTAACAACTTTAGTAAAAATAGCGCCATAAGGCATAAAGCGCTAACTGTGTATATCTGGTCGCACCGAACTGAGACAAAGTCGCAAGCTCAGGCCGACAACGATGCAGCATGGTCTGGCTATAGGAACCCAGTTAGGTCCGTGCACAGACTACCTTAAACCCTGGTTTGCGGATCACTGCGAGGATCTGAAACAAAGTTGTATTGCGCAGTCTAAGCGATGCATCGATTCAGATATGCGGCGAGGCTGTAGTGTGAAGTCCTGCATCATCATCAAGGATTCAGTCGGCGAGGGCTTGGGATGCAAAGTCCGACGTCGAGGATGTGTTGCACTATTGGTGCAATGTGTCTGTTCTGATGAGCTGTGAGGCTGCGATGCAGAGTCCACGTCATCATCGAGGCTGCCATCAACATGGGATCAAGGGCCTGTGCTGAAGATGCATCGCACAACGGTGGTTTTGATGGGGTGATGGGCTGCGATGCAATGTGGGTCTTTGCAGCAGTTCTAATCCATGGAGTAGTGGCGATGCATCAATTCTGTTAGGGGTAGGGCCTCCCAGCAGAGGAGATGTGTCGGTTCTGCTGGATCCACAGGAGCTGGCACAGCATTTTAGGCCCACTTCCAAAGGTCCGAGACTGGGGTGACACCACTTGGCAGGGTAGACTCTCAGATGGCAGAGTCCAGGTGCAGGAGCAATATTATTGGAAGCCCCTTGTGACCCTGAGGCTTCAGATCAGGAGGGCACCCAACTAGCCCTTAGAGTCACTCTGGAATTCTGGGTTCAATAGGTACAGGTCCAGTTCTCACCCAGGCAGGAAGGATGCAGACAGCAGGTCAGCACAGCAAGGCAGCAGCACAGCAAGGCAGTAGTCCATCAGGGCAACAGTGTGGAAGTGTCAGTCCTTCAGCAGCTCAGCAGTCTACCTTCCCGGCAGAGTTTCCACAGGTCCAGACGTGTACTGAAGTGTTGGTGCCTGAGGTCCATTATTTATACCTTTGAATTGTGGGAGGAGCTTCTAGAAATTTCCCTTTGAAGTCCACAGGCATCTTGCCTCCCCTGTTCTGCCTCCAGACTAATCACAGGGGGTATATAGACCTATGGGTGGAGGCAGAACACAGCCTATTCAAGTGTAAGTGGGGCTGTGCCCAGCTCCTCCCTCCCATTTTGCCAGTGATGGCTCATCGTGGCACAGCAAAGCTCCCTATTGTGTGCTGCTGTCTAGGAGGAATACACAAAGCTCAACTGTCAACTACACCCAGTCATGTGGCCCAGATACAGGCTACAGGTACTAATTGGCTAAGGCGGAAAAATAGCAACGTTCTAAAAGTTTGGGCTGGACCGTTCCGATTGGAGCAGCATCAAGACAGATTTGATATAGCTGGGTTCAAACTGAGGTGACATGGTGTGCAAAATAACAATGGATTGGGATTCGGCCCTGAGCAATTACGAGTGGCTGAGATTAATTCAAGCATTCCATCCATCACTTTTTTGCATACTTTCATGTGTTGCCCTATGTGGGACAGGTATGCCCAGACGTGGTCCCATGCACATTGTGTCACTGGAACCAAGCTCCACCTGACTGATGTACACATGGCTAGGGCGAAACTGGTCCTGGGTTGCGTGTGTTATGGTTCGAGGAGGACCTGGCTTGGCAGTTTGGTCTAGACCATTCAGACTGGTGAAGGGTCAAGACTGATTTGCATATGTCCTGGTCCAAACTGGGGTGACATGGTGTGCAAAATAACAATGGATTAGGAGTTTTCATTGCAATACCAAAGGCACCTAACTGAAACAACAGCTTACAGCACAAGTCACATGCAGAGACAACTTGACCCCAAGTAGTTGTACACGTGATCAGTATGTACAAACTGAGTACACCCGAGACAGATTCAGACTATGTGAATGTGAAATGGGACATTCCGACATCTTGAGTCACCAGCCCTGAGAGTACTTGACACAGCACATGTCTGAAACAGCAACACTGCTGTCTCCTACGTAGCTGCTGTACCTACCACACCTTCTTGCGTGAGTCGGACAGGGCACACATTAACGACACAATGAGCACAATGTGTGCATAAGGATCAGGTATCAACATGAGTTCAGCAAACTACACAGTGAAGTAGGCACATTAAGTAGTCAGTCCATCATTCCTGTGTGTTGCTTAGCCATCTCACACATTGACATGTTTCCATATTTGAGAGTCCATCACACAACAGATCTGTGTACATGCACAACAACATCATCAGTGACATGTGAGGGACTACATGCCAATGCATGTACTCCAGTACACTGACATGGCATGTGTAGACATCAGTGAGTTGAATGTCACACTAGCATTCAATTTAACTATCTGGTGGCTTGATTCATTGTAAGTGTGGAGTGTTCAATGATGAGAACTGGCCATTGCCATTGCTACAGCATGATGTGTCCATAGGTGCCCTAAGCGTGCACCGCCACTGCCATAACGGTCATTGGCACCAATGTAAAGATGCCAAATCGCGGTAGCAACTGCCTGGGCCCCACGGTGTGACACCGCCAATGCCCATTCAGCCAATGGGAACCGCAATCGCACTAGTGGAATACACTTTTGAAAATCGCGGTAGGCGTGCTCCACTACCGCGGGGCCGGTCATTGGATACAATTGTAAGATGCACGATTGCGGTAGTGACCGCCTGGGCCCCGCGGTGTGACACCGCCAATGCCCATGCCCATTCAGCCAATGGGAACCGCAATCGCGCTAGTGGAATACACTTTTGAAAATCGTGGTATGCGTGCTCCGCTACCGCGGGGCCGGTCATTGGATACAATTGTAAGATGCACGATTGCGGAAGCGACCGCCTGGGCCCCGCGGTGTGACACCGCCAATGCCCATGTCCATTCAGCCAATGGGAACCGCAATCGCGCTAGTGGAATACACTTTTGAAAATCGCGGTAGGCGTCCTCCACTACCGCGGGCCGGTCATTGGTTACACTTGAACAAAGCTGATCTGGAACACCAATTGCAGCAGCTGAGTACCACTGAAACAACCCCAGGGGGCTATATATGTCTGTGAGAGAGCCACACATTTCCACTGCATCCAGACACTGCTGCCTGCCATTCTTCATCACCAACTGTCTCCTGGACCCAGTGATGGCGAGAACTGAGAACATCAGGTCCCGTCCCTTCACCACAGAGGAGCTGGAGGTCCTGGTAGACGAGGTGCTTACACACTATGGGAGGCTATATGGTGCTCCTGATGTTATGGTGAGTGTTTGAGAGTGAAATTTGGAGAGTGCAAAGAGTGCTCACATGATGTTGCTCTGCTGTAGTATGTGCCTGTGAGTGCAAGTGTGTGTGATACACTGCCTCGCATGCTGACTTCATGTCAATGGGGTGTGTAGCCTTATTACCACAGATCCATGGCTGCATTGAAGGATGAGAGGGACATGCAGTGTCTTTGCAGACATACAGTAACACTGCTGGTTTGGAGAGTGGAAGTCAGAACAAACATTGCCTGTGCTAATGGATGTCAGAGTCCATTCGTCTTTCACATGCTTATTTGGGACATTTCAAATGTGTTTCATCCAGAGGGTACTGAAGGATGTGTGTACACTTTTCATATTGTCACCATGGATATGTGAGCATTATGCACAAGATCGAAATGCCTGAGGGTGACACTCTTGGTGAAAAATCGCCTATGACACATCAGAGTGATGTACTTCTGAAACATCCTCCTTCCATTGATTTCATGATGTGTAGTGACTCGCATGTGTAGGCACTGTTTGACCTCTCATATTGTACATGCATGTGATTGTTCCGATGGGCCAGGTTTGACCTCAGTGTTAGTCCCCCTGGCCTGCACAGATACAGCCCAATTTGACAGGGACCCATCAGTAAATGGACAGAGTGCGACATATGTGTTGTCTGCCGCCCTGTCACTCAATGAGCTATCTTAGGCCTGATGATTGCACAAGACAGACCTTGTGAGAAGGGTGTGAGAATGTAAGATCATGTCCTTAGATGTGACATCCACGACAGAGTGAGCCACTCACAGGCCAAGGACATTGAGGGGTGTGCAGTGTTGGAGACAGTGAGTCTTCCCCAACACATCATTTCCAACATGATGTATGCCTTGCTCCCTCACATACTGCATCACAGATGAGGGCCTTCTTCACATTGCTTTGTGTGCTGCCATTCTACATGTGTGTGAGATGGCCAGGTCCTGTGTCCACCCTCATACCTAAATGCATTTTGTTAGAAATGGGATCTCTGGTTGGCTAAGGCTTGCGCCAAAGCCAGGCAGAGACAACCACTCTAGTCAGGGCAAGGGAGTTACACGCCAAAGATAACCCCTGCTCACCCCCTTGGTAGCTTGGCACGAGCAGTCAGGCTTATCCCAGAGGCCATGTGTAAAGCGTTTGCGCACACACACAGCAACAACATACCAGGCACACCACAAAAGGAACTCCACACAAGGTTATATCAAAAATAGCCTTTGTATTCTCATAACACATTAGAATAGTACTCACATAATATACATTGAGCAACCTGGCACTAGGTAATATCTACAAGGGATTATATACACCTGACAGGGCCAACTGGACCACTGTCAGAACCATCACAAAGTGAACTTAGTAAAAGTAGGACATCACATAAACGTACAACCAGTAATCACTGGTAACCACTGTACTCAGCATCATCCTGTAACATAAACCACATTATGCACAGTATCACATTTAGGCGTGAATTACATTCTGCGCCAACCTCACCAGCATAAACACATTATGCAATCATTTCATAAGTCTAAACGCCTTAGACCCTAACCTCCTAAGCATAACTCACATTAGGGGTAAAATTCACAGTAGGAAATAACCTCACCAGCATAATCACATTACGCACATAATCTCATCCCCAAACGCATTTAGAGGCATGAATCACAGTAGAGAATCACATTTCCTAACATCACATAAATCACTGACCCCCCTGACCAACTGGCCTTCTCTAGGGCTCAAATGCCCTATGTCCAAAGTGTCAGGGCGTGCTGCCAATGCAGCAGAATCCAAAGTGCGCCATCGCGCTGGGGCAAAGGAGGTCATCTCACTCCTATCTCTCAAAACATGCCCCCAAAGAACTGTGACCTAAACGTAGCAGCTGGCACTAAGTGCTGCGCAGCTGTGAAGAATAAGGCCTGGCACCACTGTGCCTTCCTCTCCTGTCCCACTCGGGGACTTCTGAATCAATTATACCCAACTCGTTGCAGCTGCCCGCGCTGGTGCGGCGCAGCTGTGGCACTTTTCATAAAGGGGGCCTGACACCTCTGTGCCCTCTGGACCCCCACGTGACTCTAAACACATGCCTCCATCGTTGGGGTGGCCCGCTCTCTTGCGGGACCGCCCAGGCACCGACAATGTGCCCCGAAATGCCCCCAAGTCACTGGGGCCCTCGGGGCCTGTAACTTAAATAAAAACTGCCCCCTTGTTGGAGCGGCCCGCAACGGCGGTTCCGCTCAGGAACTAGGCACTGTAAGCTGTGCCAGATTAAGCCCTTACTCACCGGGCTCTCCGAGGCTTCCCCAGGCTCTCCTCTCGCTGCGGGAAAACTCTGCTCTCCTCTGGCGGCGGCTCAGCAAGATGTGGGGCTCTCTCTTCGCTACGAGAGCCCCGCCGACCAGCACCAGCATGTCCTCTGCACGCGGGACTTCCCTCACTCACGGGAGTCCCGCGCTGCCATCGGTGGCCTTGGCCGCCTCTCCTCACTTCACCCGGGCCCCCTCCTGGGACCCGGGACTTCGCTATGGAGCCCGCGAGGCTCCGGCCGGCACTTCCTCTTTCTGGTCGCAGCTCCGCCCAGAGTCAGGCAGCTCACCTGACTTCCGGGTCGCGCTGTGGTGGCCGGCAGCGGCTCCCTTTCCTTGTGGCGGCAATGAGGGGTAGGCTCCCTCGCAATTTAAAATATAAAGCGGGGTGGGCTCCCGCTAATTAATAGAAGCAAAATGCGGGGTGGGCACCCGCTTGGTGCACAAACATGCGGGGTGGGCACCCGCTTCAGCCAGTATCATGGGGAATCCCTCACGCCGGGATTCCCTCTGAAGGGACGGGCAGCGCAGCGCTGCGCAGCCCACGCTCTCCCCTTCCTTGGGGAATAATTAAAATAAAGCGCTCACAAGGCGCTAGAAGCAGACAAAGTCCTGAAGGTCCTTAGAGATGAAGGGGCAATGCAGGGCCCAAGGAGGCAAGCCCTCATGGCAGCCCCCCCTGGGCCCCAGCAGCAGCACGCCCCGGCAGGATTTAGGAACAAGAACTGAACATTTTCATAGGGTCACAGCCCCTACATTTATACCAACATTCTCTTTGTCTGTAGTGCAAGGCATGGGGGAACCAGATGGAACTGGTTCAGGGGGGATTTGGAGCACTTTGTTTTGCAAGCTCCTTTTCCCCTTTGTCAGGTGGGGGCTAGGTGATCAGACACACTACAGGGGGCGGAGCCAGCATTGTACAGGGCAGGCACACTCCTATTCAGAGTCAGGGGATTACTCCTCCCACTACCCCCAGCCCAGAGGTCCTATTCAGCCCAGCGCTGACTCACCCTGCCCCTCCTGGAGCCACACACACCTCCCAGCCCCTGTCACTCACAAGCCAGACATGCAATTCACATCAGGCAGGCAGACACATAGCACACAGAAATGCCAACTTCTAAAAGTGGCATTTCTCCAACAGTCATCATAAATCTGCACACACCATTGCGTGGCCTTTATTCTCACGAGTTCATACATACTAAACTCGACCCTGCTGCTCCTCTCATACCCGGAATTACCACGGACACACTTACCCCCAATGCATTTCTATGGGAGGGCAGGCCAACTTCACCAAATGTACACAGAGAGTGCACGCACTTTACACTGGACCACAGTGCTAAAGTGCCCAGAGGCCTAAAACCACCAACACCATGTCAGAACTTAAGGCAAAAAGTTTAGGGGTGAACCTGCCAAAAAGGGCCAAGTCCAACACATTTCAATCCGATTATCTGATGCAAATGTACTACGTGTCATGTTGTATGGCCTCTGCTCAAGGTTTCTGTCCAGCTGTGCTAAGTGTTTGCATGCTCCTGTCCTGAGACACAGTGGAACATGGCCCAGTGTCCCTGAAACTGCCTCTTCTTGTCTCCCATGCCTGAAGCTTAAAGTCCGCCAGCGTAAGGCCTTATGGAGGGCCATTGCACGCAAGGTGCAGGCTCTGGGTGTCTGCAACCGACGGCACACACACTCTCACAAGAGGTGGGATGACATCTGCCGGCTGAGCAAAAACGTGTCAGAGATGACGCTGGGGCTGCTCCTTCAGACTGGAAGGTTGTCGCACAGGAGCATGACACCACTTATGGCCCGCATCTTGGCTGTGACACAGCCAGAGCTGGATAGACGTTTGAGGGCCCATCAGCAGCAAGTTGGGGGTGAGTATTCTGCGAAGGGTGACTTTGGGTGTGGGTGACTGCATGTATCCAAACCCTGCACCAGTGTTGAGCTCTGTGATGTTTCCAGTGTGATGCAATGGCTTGTAAGTGGCCTCTGTGTTGAGTGCAGCTGACATGCATTTTTGCTACTTGTACTATCTCATGTGTTCAAAATAATGGCCCTTGACATTGCAAGGTAAGATGTGGCCTCATGCCATCTGCTGCATTATGGGTGTCATAGACACCACCGGGGAGTGAACAGCTGTGTTCCTCATCTTAGTGTTCTTACGTCGATGTGTGCAGTGCCTGACTTTGGAATTGTGAGTATTACACATCTGCCAACAATGTGCAAGGGTCGTTGCGCTTCAAAGAACAACATGGTGGACATCAGTAGCTCATGGCCATGGTATAAGGACATTCTGGAGTCAGTATCTGTGTTGTCCCCTTAAAGTGACTCCGTATGTGACTGTGACAACATGTTGAGATGTACATCTATCTCACCTACAGGCACATAGGTATGCTTACAGGAATCAGTATGTCAGGTTACTAGGAGGCACGGGCCAGCTATTTGGCAGTGTGAACGTCACATGGGTCATTAATGCCAACTATGCATGTTTTAATGCATCTTCTGACTTTTGCATAAAGCTTGCACATGCAGACTTCACAGGGTGGTGTGCTACATGGGGGTATCATATTCTAGTTTTTTGCTTTGGTTGCATATGATGTTTGTGAGTAGGGCACTGTACTGAACCTACGTCTCTTTCTTTTGAAGCATCTACCGAGGGCACAGAAGGACAGGGGACGGACACCAGTGGTGAGGCATCTGGCATGACTGCTACACATGAGCTCACTGACACTGATGTGACCAGCGCCTCGGAGGGGGACAGGAGTGTCCTGGAAGAATCACGCCCAGAAACACCGACCTCAACATCATCTGACTCTAGCGGTGACTCCTCGATGTTGACGGGCACAGGGAGTGGGAAATCTGCTTCTTCTTCCACCACACATCGTCCTGAGCCCAATCTCCCGGCTACTACCACTAGTGCTGCCCGTTCCCGCAGCAGTAAGAAGGGTAGAGTGTCCTTCCCCCCAGGCACCGCGGCCCCTGCCCCTGTCTCCCCTGCTGCCCTCAGTGTTGTGGCGGTGGACCTTTTGCGCAAGCTGTGTGTGGGTCAGACTACTCTCCTGAATGCCTTCCAGGATCATGACAGGAAGTTGGCACAGGTAGTTGCCTTCATGGAGGGCATTCATTCTGACGTGGGTGGGCTGCACAGAACTGTCTAGTCTTCGTCCTCCACAGTGACGGCAGCCATTCAGCTGTCACAGGCTCAGAGTTTAGCTCCAGTCCCTTTGGCAACCACCCTGCCAGTGGCAACATCTGGCGAGAGTGACCACACACCACAGCCCTCAGGCTCAAAGTACTCAACACGCAACACACAACAGCAGCACTCCAAGCGGCCCAAAGCACAGACACCATCCCCCAAACCAAAAACAGGCACACAGGAGCACAAAGGGAAAAGCCCTTCTGGTGACACTCAGGGGCATCAGGCCAAGAAGCAGGCCTCAGGCTCACATGCATCCACATCACCACCATCCAAGGACACTCCCGTCCCCAAACCTGCTCCCAAAGGCAGACAAACAGTTGCCCTGCCTGCTGTGAAGCTGGTGCCTGCAAAGAGTCCGCACAAACAGCTCTCTAAGGCAGATTCACCCACGACCTCAACTCCCACCCACACCCCTGTGAAGCTGGGACAGAAGAGCAATGTGGGGGTTCACCTGATCAACAGGGGATGGAGGGGAAAAGGCAAGGCCAGCCCAAGCGTAACACCAGATCCAGCAAATCCCCACAGAGAGAGCCACCTGCACCTGATGCACCTTTGGTTGTGAGTGAGGCTGTTGTGCCCGCCCCACTTCCCACTCCTACCAAGACAATTCTTACCTATTGAATCCCCAAGAAGTGGAAAGGCAGCCCTCCACATTCTCCCTCACACACTGTCTCACGGCAGCATGTCTCCGCCTCCCCGTGCCACGCTGCCACCTGGTCCAACTAGCCCTCCGGCTCACAAAGCCACTGATGCCTCTACCTCAGCTGGTCCTCTCTCTCCCAGGTCCAGTCCTCCAACTGGCCCGACAATCAGCCACCTCCCACTTCAACTGACAGCCAAGTGTGAGGCAAAGTCCCCCTCCCAAACCCATTGCTCCCACAGCGGTGCCTGGACTGCCCATTTGTATCCCCAGAGCTGTGCTGATTCCCATGACAGTGTACGGTGTTACCGATTCCCTGTGCAGGTTCTCATGCACACATGTGCATACTTTGAACTATGGACTGGCCACTGGCCTTGCTGTTTGTCACTTTGGATGCCCATTCCCTGTGCAGGTTCTCATGCACACATGTACATACTTTGAACTATGGACTGGCCACTGGCCTTGCTTTTTGTCACTTTGGATGCCCATTCCCTGTGCAGGTTCTCATGCACACATGTACATACTTTGAACTATGGACTGGCCACTGGCCTTGCTATTTGTCACTTTGGATGCCCATTCCCTGTGCAGGTTCTCATGCACACATGTACATACTTTGAACTATGGACTGGCCACTGGCCTTGCTGTTTGTCACTTTGGATGCCCATTCCCTGTGCAGGTTCTCATGCACACATGTACATACTTTGAACTATGGACTGGCCACTGGCCTTGCTGTTTGTCCCTTTGGATGCCCATTCCCTGTGCAGGTTCTCATGCACACATGTACATACTTTGAACTATGGACTGGCCACTGGCCTTGCTGTTTGTCACTTTGGATGCCCATTCCCTGTGCAGGTTCTCATGCACACATGTACATACTTTGAACTATGGACTGGCCACTGGCCTTGCTGTTTCTCACTTTGGATGCCCATTCCCTGTGCAGGTTCTCATGCACACATGTACATACTTTGAACTATGGACTGGCCAATGGCCTTGCTGTTTTCTACTTTTGGTGCCTATCTGAGTAATATGTAATAAAGACAGTTACTCCTGTTGTCTGCTTTGTCTGTGTCCTTGCTAAATAAGTGGTTTTATGTATGGGTATGGTTTCATGTGACACATGCTCTGTATGCCACTTCAACATTGCCAATTGGTTGTTTTACTTTTTCAGAGTTTGGCAGAGGTGACAGGCACTTTAGTTCTTCAAGACTGTGAGGCCTGAGGGTGCAATAATGGTTGTTTTTGATGATCTACTCTTATCCTACTCACTCTATGGTCAGGTTTGTTACATTGTACACATGTCATGTTATGATGTAATGCCACAACAGAGGTGATTTCTATCCACAGGATTACTTGCAGGGTGGCCATGGTCCATCATATCTGTGTGATCTTTCTTGATGTGTGAACAGCAGTGTTGATGTGTGGTCATCTTGTGTAGGCCTGTCTTCCTAGTCACACGGGGTACATTTGAATATGTGAACTTCAGTGGTCATACAGTGTGAATGGGCTGTCATTGTCAGTGGTGTTGATGTGTGTGTGCCCCTGCAATGCCAACTGCACACATGTATGATCCAGGTAATGAGTGCCTGTTTGTTTCAATTGTCTGTCATGTGCTTCAGATTGTGGGCACATGTAGGAGTTGTAGGTTGGGCACTGTGCAGTGTGTCGGTGTGTCCCTGCACTCCTGGGAGACACCTACTTGTTGTCGCTGCCAGTTGTGAGTATGCAGTATGTGTGCCTGCCAAGTCTGTGTTGTGTTTTGTTGATCAGCCATGTGTCTTGTTCCTGTTTGTGCTCACTGTGCAGACCTGCTCAGCCACACTGACATTATTTGTGAGTTTTCTCATGCATTGCTGTCACTTGACCCATTTTTGGCTCCAGTATGGTATGTGGTGTGTGGAGTCATGCCATCCCCTATATGTGCTTCTGATGCCTACACATTGTGAGTAACTTCTCTATGTGTTTGTGTACTGTTCATCCTCACCTGTCCACTACTGACGTACACACCACTTCAATCTCATGTCTTCCACCCCATGGCTTGCCAGTGTGTGAGCCTCCCCACCACTTCATAGTGTGACACAATGCTGTGTGGGGCTGAAATGTGTACAGGACCAATGTGCCACTCAGGACAGTTTCCCAAATGATTTATGTGTTGTTTTCTTTAACTGTTTTGCAGTCATGGTTGCTCATGTGCAGTGCATATGTTTGAGCAGCAAAGTCCTCTAGTCATGTTGTTTGCCCCTGGGTTTTCCTTAGTTGTGCATCTGTGGGTGATGGTTAAGCTGTATGTGTGTTTGTTGAGGTACTGCTACCCTTCCTGAGTGTGATGTTCTCTGTGTGCTGTGATGATTTGTGTTGTGGGAGTTCATGGTGTGGCACTCAGATATATGTGCTACTGGTTGGTTGGTGTGCACACAATGCTTGGTGTGCTTGCAGTGCTGTCAGTGTGTGTTGCCTTGTACTTGCCTGGTGTGCATCCCCCTGATGTCCAGCTGAGTTTGCTATGTGATGGATTGGTATGTGCATCTGTTGTGTTTTTGTTGTGGATGTATGCAGTGTTTGGCCTGTGTTGGCTCTTTCTACTGACAGATGCTATGTGTGTGTGATGTTCTATTTGCATGGGATTGTGTGTGAGTAGTTGTTGCTGTGTGATACATGCAGATGTGTGTTGCAAGTGTAGTGTGCATTACTTGTGTGTCTGGCACATGCAGCAAGGTGGATTCTTGTTCCTGAGCTTGTTTTGGGTGCACATTGATGGTTTCTCCTCCTATTTTTGACCTGTCACTTGTCAGGATTGTGCATGTGCATGCTTGTGGTCAACTGTGACGCCATGTTCACTGGATGAGTGGTGTGGTGTCTCAGTCTGTGTCAGCTGATTTTCCAATTGATCCCAGTTATTGTTCATGTTTGTTTTTGGATGATGCGATTCTTGTTTGTGTTGGGTATGGTGTCTGACAAAAGAACAATGTCTCAACTGGTATATCATTCAGGGGGACTGTTCATAGAAGGTGTATCAATCACACAGCACAGGGGGGAAAGGGGGAACGAGGGAGACCAAGTTAAGGTGGAAGGGTTGTTATTTGCATGTAGTTATAGTAGCACTATGATACAACTAGATTGCAGTAACCATAACAACCAATTGTGCACTGGAAGTGTTGCTGTGAGTGAACGGCGCAGTGACACAAGTGATTAAAGAACAACGTGAAGCGGCGAAAAAGCAATAAAACAATAAATTGTGGGGGTCAAACAGATGTTTTTTCAATTACAAGTACAATTTCATTGTTTGCAAATGACCCTTTGGTGGCCGCGAATGGCGTTGTGGAGTCGACGGCGTTTCGACCTATTTAAATCAAGGTCATCATCAGGACGATGGTTACATAATTCTGGAATAGTGCTGTATAGAATCAGAAAGGAAATGACGGATAATTAATTTGAGTAGAGCCCAGAGGAAGAAGAATCAAGTAAAGAAACGTTTGAGAACGCTAGGTGAGTCATAAGGGGATACCTGATGGCACTATGAGAGGGAGAATCCACGAGAGGGGGAGAATCCAGGGGAGAATTCCGCTGGTCTGGAACTGCTGCAAGAACAGAGGACAAGGGGTCAGGATAAAGGAGTAGGGACACAGCGTGTCGGTGTAGGCTGGTGTCCGCCTGGGAGTTACCTCTAGGACGTCAATCAATTGGAGACCGGCGTGTAAATAGCTGAGCTGCGGTCTAAGGAAGAAAGAAAAGCGGACATGAACGGGGGTTACTAACAGGGAACGGGTGTAAAGCCTGTGAGTGAATGGACCTGCGCTGTAAAGCAACGTGGTCTTACCTTGGTGTTCAATTCCACCGGCAGCAAGGGAACCGATGTCTGGTGGACAGAGCGATTAGTGCACGGGGTTGTTCATGACCGGCAGTGTCATGATCCAGGAAAAACGGGCTTAGTCCGAAGGGACGAATAAAGCGTCTCAGCCATTCAACCTGGCATATCCGGTATAAGTAGAAGCCGGCAGGCTGGTCACGTGGGAGCGCTTGGTGTGGGAGCTAGTGTGTGCGAGCTGGCGTATCGCGTGCCCCGGGGGGGACAAGATGGAGAAAGTACGGCAGATTCAAGATGGCCGTCTGATAGAAGACACCGAGGTATAGTGGCATTATATATATCAACGGCGATCTTCAGTAACATTATATAATTCAAAGGAGATCAATATGAAACAATTGGTTACATTGGGTAAAGAAATGAAAAAAACATGAATTACAGAGTTTTACACTTTCAGCAGATTGAAAATAATAAAAAGCAAAATGTGATATACATTTAGGCTTGCATGACTGGTGCGAGATTAGCAAGGAGGACAATGTATGATTTACAGTGTATTTACACTTTCGGCTAATTAAAATAAGAAAAGCAGATGGTGATATACATTGCATGACTAGTGCGAGATGGGCAAGGAGGACAATGTATTGACAATATAATCGTGAATAAAAGGCAAGGTACAAAAACAAGTATTCGAATATCAAAAGACATATATTAAACATCAAACCGGTTGACTTTGCCTGAGAAAAAATCTTGGTGTGGGGAGAAAACATTACGTGCCAAACGGTTTGTAGTAGGTATGCATGCACAATTATCGATGATTACAGACGATCATAAATTATATGTACACAGATTTGCATGCAAAGGCGGCTTATCAGAAATTCATGAGTTCCAATTACATGTATCAAAGGAACGGATTGGCCTGCAGGCTAATATGTAAAACGAGTGAACCCGGTGGATTTAGACAGGTTACAGCTACCACAAGATTCACGGTAAGGAAAGGTGGAGTATAGGACACAGAGAATGGCTTCTAAACTGCAGTGATCACTGTGTTCCACTCATCGAGAGAGTTGAGTCCCTGGGCAACAGAGTTGCAGCGTGTGATCCATCTACATTCACATTTATTCAGTAGTAATTGGAGGTTGCCGCCACAGATGGGTAGTAGTGGACGGACTATGACCTGCCATGTCATATCTGTCTCAGAGTGATTGTGTTCTTTAAAATGGGTCACCAGGGGTGCAGTGGTAACATTGCATCGGATGCAACTCTTGTGTTGAGCAATGTGTTGCTTCACCATCTGGGTGGTTTGGCCAATGTAAAGTAAATTGCACGGGCAACGGATCGCATGGATGACGTTATTATTGCGACAATTGGAGAATTGTTTCAGTTGATAGGTATGTTCTGTGGTGACAAATACTTTGGTGTTACTAGTAAGCTCACAAACGTTGCAAGTCTGACATTTGAAATGGCCTATGATGGGCGGGAGTCCCCATAGAGATGTTACTGATTGATCATTCTTTTCTTTGAGTGGCCATGTGATGTCGTGGACCAATTTGTCCGAGAGGTTGTTTCCTCTTTTGTATGAGAGCAAAGGGGGTTCCTTGAAGGATGGGAAGGTGCGGAGCAAGGTCCAGTTTTTGTTTTATTATCTTGCCAACCTTGTTGCTAGAAGGGCTATCGGTTGAGACAAATGGAATGCGCAAGTTTTGGCGTTTGATCGAGGGTGTCAGAATTATGTCTCTATGACTATACCATGCACGCTTGAGAGCCTTCCTGACCAGAGGTTTAGGGTAGCCTCTGTTGGTCAATTTCTCAGAAAGGATGGCTGCCTCACGAAAATAGTCCTTGCGCCACTTACAATTCCTACGGATACGGAGGAATTGCCCATATGGTAGGCCATCGCGTAGACCGCGGGTATGATAACTAGAGTATAGTAACAAGGTGTTACGTTCTGTCGGTTTGCGGTACAGAGTAGTGCCAATGGTACCGTCCTCTACGTGCAGTGTGAGGTCTAGGAAGGGTAAGTCATTTTTTCTGATATCTGAGGTGAAGGTGAGGTGGGGTTGGTTGTCATTGAGCCATGAGACAAAGGAGGATAGGTCTTCTTGTTGTCCATGCCACAGGAGAAGGATGTCGTCAATGTAGCGACGCCATAGTGTAATATTGTTCAGAAAGGGGTTTTGCATGGAAAGGATAAGTGTGGTTTCCAAGTGATGGACATAAAGGACTGCAAAATTGGGGGCGAAACAAGCGCCCATGGAGACTCCTTTTATCTGGAGGTAGTAAGTGTCCTTGTACAAAAAGTAATTATTGGTCAATGCGATGTGAAGGAGTTTGATTATGAAGTCAGTACGAATGCGCATAGGTCTCGATCGTGTATCTAACAGATGTTCCATCACTGCCAGACCCTCTGTCTGGGGAATGTTGGTATACAATGATTCTATGTCGAGACCAGCCATAAGGTCAGTCTTGGTGTTGAATGGAAAATCCTCAATGATATTAATCAAGTGAGTGCTATCCTTAACAAAGGTGTTGGTGAGTGGAACAAACTCTTTTAGGATGGCATCAATATACTTGCCCACTGGTTCCAAGATGGAACTGCAACCAGATACTATTGGGCGACCCGGTGGTGTGGAGGGGTTTTTGTGCACTTTGGGCAATATATAGAAAACGGGTGTTCTGGGGTGTGGGTTATTAAGGAAGGCGTGTTCTTTTTTACAAATGATGCCGGCATGGAGTGCCTGGGTGGTGACTGTGGATATTTTGTCTCGGATGGTTGTGAGGGGTCTGAAGTCAAGATACGGTAGTGTGTGGTGTTATTAAGCTGCCGAAGGATTTCGCCATCATATTTGTCTTGATCCATCACAACTATGCCTCCGCCTTTGTCAGCGGGTTTTATGACTATATTCTTATTGTCGCTCAGGCTGTTTATGGCAAGTTTTTCTGTCAATGGCAGATTGTAGGGGACAAATTCTGGCCGATGTTGTAGTTCTTTAACTTCATGTAAAACAAGTTTTTCGAAGGTTAAGATTTCGGGTGGCATCATCGAGGTAGGCGGCAAAAAGGTAGAGGCAGGTTTAAATTGTTTTTCAAAGGGTCTATTGGTCTCTGGTTTATCTGAAAAAAATTGTTTAAGGCGGATACGTCTGAAGAACAGAAGTAAATCTTCCTGTAGCTTGAAGAAATTACTGCATTCAGTGGGGACGAAGGAAAGTCCTTTACTGAGTAGGGAAATTTCATCAGAGGATAGACGATGGGTAGATAAATTGAAGATGGGTATATTCGTGTTGGAGGGAGAAGATGTATTTAGTGGTGAAAGAGGTGCATTTTGTGTTGCCTCATTATTCAAGTACGGTTGTAATGGCCAAGTGGGGACTGTCATGGATGGCAAAGGGATGGTAGGCAGGACGCTATTTTCAATAATGAAGTTGGAAGGCATGGGAATGTCCATGGGTGAGAATGAGGCAATGATTGGAGGAGTCTTAGTTATTGTTATGTTATGTTATTTCTACTTTTATACCGCGCGACTCACCCGGGGGCATCTCGGCACTGCTTAGAGACAAACCTAAGATTGGGAAATCAGACCATACAAAATTAAAACAGGTAAGATTTTAGTTGTTTCCTAAATATACTGTAGGTGGAAATTTCACGCAGAGCAATAGGTAATTTATTCCAGTATCTCAGAGCAAGGTACGAAAAGGCTTTGCCCCCTGTACGACTAAGACGTATTCGGGTACCTGTAGGAGAGCTAGTGTACTGGATCTGAGATTCCGACAGGGTACGTGTTTTGTAAGTTTTTTTTGCAGATAGCAGGGACCTTTGCCTTTCAAGGCATTGTAAGTAAGACAACAGATTTTAAAATATGATCGCTTCCTCACTGGTAGCCAGTGGAACTCTCTCAACATTGCTGGGGCCCCATTGATAAAATTTGTGGCGGGTCTGTCTCTCGCCCGCGTACTGGTATTGGTAGTTCTGTTTCCGGCGACTGCGTCCGCCGTCCGCTCCTAAAAAACCAGTTGGTAGGAGTGGTGGCGGATGAGGACGCTTGTGTGGACCTGAGCTTGTGCCTTCACCTCCGTCTGAGTCCTCGATGGATGTGTTAGAGGAGTCAGAGAAGGTTAGGAGCTGGTTATTGCAGTATCTGCCCCAGTTCTTGTTTCTAGGTGGCTGGTAGGGGGTATTGTAGAATGTGTCAAGTAAATATGGGTAAGTCTGGTCTCTGTTGAAATTCTTAATGTCCTTCTGGATTTTATTTATTTTCTTGTTTTTTTCGAAGGTATGAAAGGTTGCGATAGTGGCGTTTACTCTGTCTAGGAGACCTTTAGCATCAGTGATGGTAGTGTCAGCTAAGATAAGTTTTTCTAACTCTGCTATCTCCTTTCAGTTCTTTCTTACTGTGCTCTATCGCTGTGTCAATGCCAAGCACCATCCAGTGCCTGGAGCAAGTTGTGGCCAGATGACTGAAGCCGGTGCGAAATTTTGGGTCCTGGGTGAAAATAGCTGGAACGTTACGTATTTGTAGTCCCAGGGGTATAGTGTTGGATTTCAGGTATTCAGTAAGCATGCGAGCATGCAGGTCAGTGCGGATTTGTTTTTTCTTGAGGTTTTCTAGTCTCTCTAGCAGGAGGTGTTAGGTGCTGAAGGAAGAGGGGTAGAGGTCTGGGACAATAGAGAGGGGCCACTGAGGATGTTTCGGATGTAGTCATCCGAGTAGGAGGGGGTCTCCCTGGAGGACATAATATGCAGGTTAGTTGCACATTATATGACACAATGATGTCTATTGTATATACAGAGATATACTCTCGCAAAACAGCGATTGCTCAATAACAAGAAAACAGAAACAGGAGTAAACCCGTTAACCCAGCTGAGACCGGGTAAGCTTTATAACAAAAGAACAATGTCTCAACTGGTATATCATTCAGGGGGACTGTTCATAGATGGTGTATCAATCACACAGCACAGGGGGGTAAGGGGGAATGAGGGAGACCAAGTTAAGGTGGAAGGGTTGTTATTTGCATGTAGTTATAGTAGCACTATGATACAACTAGATTGCAGTAACCATAACAACCAATTGTGCACTGGAAGTGTTGCTGTGAGTGAACGGCGCAGTGACACAAGTGATTAAAGAACAACGTAAAGCGGCGAAAAAGCAATAAAACAATAAATTGTGGGGGTCAAACAGATGTTTTTTCAATTACAAGTACAATTTCATTGATTGCAAATGACCCTTTGGTGGCCGCGTCCTGATGATGACCTTGATTTAAATAGGTCGAAACGTCGTCGACTCCATAACGCCATTCGCGGCCACCAAAGGGTCATTTGCAAACAATGAAATTGTACTTGTAATTGAAAAAACATCTGTTTGACCCCCACAATTTATTGTTTTATTGCTTTTTCGCCGCTTCACGTTGTTCTTTAATCACTTGTGTTACTGCGCCGTTCACTCACAGCAACACTTCCAGTGCACAATTGGTTGTTATGGTTACTGCAATATAGTTGTATCATAGTGCTACTATAACTACATGCAAATAACAACCCTTCCACCTTAACTTGGTCTCCCTCGTTCCCCCCTTTCTCCCCCCTGTGCTGTGTGATTGATACACCTTCTATGAACAGTCCCCCTGAATGATATACCAGTTGAGACATTGTTCTTTTGTTATAAAGCTTACCCGGTCTCAGCTGGGTTAACGGGCTTACTCCTGTTTCTGTTTTCTTGTTATTGAGCAATCGCTGGATTGTGAGAGTATATCTCTGTATATACAATACACATCATTGTGTCATATATTGTGCAACTAACCTGCATATTATGTCCTCCAGGGAGACCCCCTCCTACTCGGATGACTACATCCGAAACATCCTCAGTGGCCACTCTCTATTGTCACAGACCTCTACCCCTCTTCCTTCAGCACCTAACACCTCCAGGGTATTGCTGGAGAGACTAGAAAACCTCAAGAAAAAACAAATCCGCACTGACCTGCATGCTCGCATGCTTACTGAATACCTCAAATCCAACACCATACCCCTGGGACTACAAATACGTAACGTTCCAGCTATTTTCACCCAGGACCCAAAATTTCACACCGGCTTTAGTCATCTGGCCACAACTTGCTCCAGGCACTGGATGGTGCTTGGCATTGACACAGCGATAGAGCACAGTAAGAAAGAACTGGAGGAGATAGCAGAGTTAGAAAAACTTATCTTAGCTGACACTACCATCACTGATGCTAAAGGTCTCCTAGACAGAGTAAACGCCACTATCGCAACCTTTCATACCTTCGAACAAAACAAGAAAATAAATAAAATCCAGAAGGACATTAAGAATTACAACAGAGACCAGACTTACCCATATTTACTTGACACATTCTACAATACCCCCTACCAGCCACCTAGAAACAAGAACTGGGGCAGATACCGCAATAACCAGCTCATAACCTTCTCTGACTCCTCTAACACATCCATCGAAGACTCAGACGGAGGTGATGGCACAAGCTCAGGCCCACACAACCGTCCTCATCCGCCACCACTCCTACCAACTGGTTTTTTAGGAGCGGACCGCGGACGCGGTTGCCGGAAACAGAACTACCAATACCAGTACGCGGGCGAGAGACAGACCCGCCACAAATGTTATCAATGGGGGCCACAGCAATGATAACTAAGACTCCTCCAATCATTGCCTCATTCTCACCCATGGACATTCCCATGCCTTCCAACTTCATTATTGAAAATAGCGTCCTGCCTACCATCCCTTTGCCATCCATGACAGTCCCCACTTGGCCATTACAGCCGTACTTGAATAATGAGGCAACACAAAATGCACCTCTTTCACCACTAAATACACCTTCTCCCTCCAACACGAATATACCCATCTTCAATTTATCTACCCATTGTCTATCATCTGATGAAATCTCCCTACTCAGTAAAGGACTTTCCTTCGTCCCCACTCAATGCAGTAATTTCTTCAAGCTACAGGAAGATTTACTTCTGTTATTCAGACGTTTCCGCCTTAAACAATTTTTTTCAGATAAACCAGAGACCAATCGGCCCTTTGAAAAACAATTTAAACCTGCCTCTACCTTTTTGCCGCCTACCTCGATGATGCCACCCAAAATCTTAACCTTCGAAAAACTTGTTTTACACAAAGTTAAAGAACTACAACATCGGCCAGAATTTGTCCCCTACAATCTCCCACTGACAGAAAAACTTGTCATAAACAGCCTGAGCGACAATAAGAATATAGTCATAAAACCCGCTGACAAAGGCGGAGGCATAGTCGTGATGGATCAAGGCAAATATGATGGCGAAATCCTTCGCCAGCCTAATAACACCACACACTACCGTATCTTGACTTCAGACCCCCTCACAACCATCCGAGACAAAATATCCACAGTCACCACCCAGGCACTCCATGCCGGCATCATTTGTAAAAAAGAACACGCCTTCCTTAATAACCCACACCCCAGAACACCCGTTATCTATATATTTCCCAAAGTGCACAAAAACCCCTCCACACCACCGGGTCGCCCAATAGTATCTGGTTGCGGTTCCATCTTGGAACCAGTGGGCTAGTATATTGATGCCATCCTAAAAGAGTTTGTTCCACTCACCAACACCTTTGTTAAGGATAGCACTCACTTGATTAATATCATTGAGGATTTTCCATTCAACACCGAGACTGACCTTATGGCTGGTCTCGACATAGAATCGTTGTATACCAACATTCCCCAGACAGAGGGTCTGGCAGTGATGGAACATCTGTTAGATACACGATCGAGACCTATGCGCATTCCTACTGACTTCATAATCAAACTCCTTCACATCGCATTGACCAATAATCACTTTTTGTACAAGGACACTTACTACCTCCAGATAAAAGGAGTCTCCATGGGCGCTTGTTTCGCCCCCAATTTTGCTGTCCTTTATGTCCATCACTTGGAAACCACACTTATCCTTTCCATGCAAAACCCCTTTCTGAACAATATTACACTATGGCGTCGCTACATAGACGACATCCTTCTCCTGTGGCATGGACAACAGGAAGACCTATCCTCCTTTGTCTCATGGCTCAATGACAACCAACCCCACCTCACCTTCACCTCAGATATCAGAAAAAATGACTTACCCTTCCTAGACCTCACACTGCACGTAGAGGACGGTACCATTGGCACTACTCTGTACCGCAAACCGACAGAATGTAACACCTTGTTACTATACTCTAGTTATCATCCCCGCGGTCTACGCGATGGCCTACCATATGGGCAATTCCTCCGTATCCGGAGGAATTGTAAGTGGCGCAAGGACTATTTTCGTGAGGCAGCCATCCTTTCTGAGAAATTGACCAACAGAGGCTACCCTAAACCTCTGGTCAGGAAGGCTCTCAAGCGTGCAAGGTACAGTCATAGAGAAATAATTCTGACACCCTCGATCAAACGCCAAAACTTGCGCATTCCATTTGTCTCAACCTAGAGCCCTTCTAGCAACAAGGTTGGCAAGATAATAAAAAAAACTGGACCTTGCTCCGCACCTTCCCATCCTTCAAGGAACCCCCTTTGCTCTCATACAAAAGAGGAAACAACCTCTCGGACAAATTGGTCCACGCCATCACATCAAAGAAAAGAATGATCAATCAGTAACATCTCTATGGGGACTCCCGCCCATCATAGGCCATTTCAAATGTCAGACTTGCAACGTTTGTGACCTTACTAGTAACACCAAAGAATTTGTCACCAGAGAACGTACGTATCAACTGAAACAATTATCCAATTGTCGCACTAATAACGTCATCTATGCGATCCGTTGCCCGTGCAACTTACTTTACATTGGCCAAACCACCCAGATGGTGAAGCAACGCATTGCTCAACACAAGAGTCGCATCTGATGCAATGTTACCACTGCACCCCTGGTGACCCATTCTAAAGAACACAATCACTCTGAGAAAGATATGACATGGCAGGTCATAGACCGTCCACTACTACCCAACCGTGGCGGCAACCTCCAACTACTACTGAATAAATGTGAATATAGATGGATCACACGCTGCAACTCTGTTGCCCAGGGACTCAACTCTCTTGATGAGTGGAACACAGTGATCACTGCAGTTTAGAAGCCATTCTCTGTGTCCTATACTCCACCTTTCCTTACCGTGAATCTTGTGGTAGCTGTAACCTGTCTAAATCCACCGGGTTCACTCGTTTTACATATTAGCCTGCAGGCCAATCCGTTCCTTTGATACATGTAATTGGAACTCATGAATTTCTGATAAGCCGCCTTTGCATGCAAATCCGTGTACATATAATTTATGATCGTCTGTAATCATCGATAATTGTGCATGCATACCTACTACAAACTGTTTGGCACGTAATGTTTTCTCCCCACACCGAGATTTTTTCTCAGGCAAAGTCAACCGATTTGATGTTTAATATATGTCTTTTGATATTCGAATACTTGTTTTTGTACCTTGCCTTTTATTCACTATTATATTGTCAATACATTGTCCTCCTTGCCCATCTCGCACTAGTCATGCAATGTATATCACCATCTGCTTTTCTTATTTTAATTAGCCGAAAGTGTAAATACACAGTAAATCATACATTGTCCTCCTTGCCAATCTCGCACCAGTCATGCAAGCCTAAATGTATATCACATTTTGCTTTTATTATTTTCAATCTGCCGAAAGTGTAAAACTCTGTAATTCATGTTTTTTTCATTTCTTTACCCAATGTAACCAATTGTTTCATATTGATCTCCTTTGAATTATATAATGTTACTGAAGATCGCCGTTGATATATATAATGTCACTATACCTCGGTGTCTTCTATCAGACGGCCATCTTGAATCTGCCGTACTTTCTCCTTCTAGTCCCCCCAGGGCACGCGATACGCCAGCTCGCACACACTAGCTCCCACACCAAGCGCTCCCACGTGACCAGTCTGCCGGCTTCTACTTATACCGGATATGCCAGGTTGAATGGCTGAGACGCTTTATTCGTCCCTTCGGACTAAGCCCATTTTTCCTGGATCATGACACTGCCGGTCGTGAACAACCCTGTGCACTAATCGCTCCGTCCACCAGACATCGGTTCCCTTGCTGCCGGTGGAATTGAACACCAAGGTAAGACCACGTTGCTTTACAGCGCAGGTCCATTCACTCCCAGGCTTTATGCCCGTTCCCTGTTAGTAACGCCCGTTCGTGTCCGCTTTCCTTCCTTCCTTAGACCGCAGCTCAGCTATTTACACGCCGGTCTCTAATCGATTGACGTCCTAGAGTTAACTCCCAGGCGGACACCAGCCTACACCGACACGCTGTGTCCCTACTCCTTTACCCTGACCCCTTGTCCTCTGTTCTTGCAGCAGATCCAGACCAGCGGAATTCTCCCCTGGATTCTCCCCCTCTTGTGGATTCCCCCTCTCATAGTGCCATCAGGTATCCCCTTATGACTCACCTAGCGTTCTCAAACGTTTCTTTACTTGATTCTTCTTCCTCTGGGCTCTACTCAAATTGATTATCCGTCATTTCCTTTCTGATTCTATACAGCACATTCCAGAATTATGTAACCATCGTCCTGATGATGACCTTGATTTAAATAGGTCGAAACACCGTCGACTCCACAACGCCATTCGCGGCCACCAAAGGGTCATTTGCAAACAATGAAATTGTACTTGTAATTGAAAAAAACATCTGTTTGACCCCCACAATTTATTGTTTTATTGCTTTTTCACCGCTTCACATTGTTCTTTAATCACTTGTGTCACTGCGCCGTTCACTCACAGCAACACTTCCAGGGCACAATTGGTTGTTATGGTTACTCCAATCTAGTTGTATCATAGTGCTACTATAACTACATGCAAATAACAACCCTTCCACCTTTTGGTCTCCCTCGTTCCCCCTTTCCCCACCCCCTGTGCTGTGTGATTGATACACATTCTATGAACAGTCCCCCTGAATGATATACCAGTTGAGACATTGTTCTTTTGTTATAAAGCTTACCCGGTCTCAGCTGGGTTAACGGGTTTACTCCTGTTTCTGTTTTCTCGGGGTATGGTGTCTGGGCATTGGCCCTGAGTGACAATGTTGTGTACTCCTGTTCTGTCTGTGGTCACATTGCCTTTCTACAATTTGGCTGCACATGTCTGGGCTTTTTGGACTACTGTGGATGTTGTTTGTGAGCCCTTGTGTTTGGCTATTGTTTTTGTGTCAGCATTGGTTCAGGCATCCCTGAGTGCGGGTGTGACATTTGTGGATGCACCACAGGGAGTGTGATTGGTTGTCATTGGACTCACAGGACATCATTTGGACCATTCTGTGTGTTTCTCACAGGTGTTGTGGGCTGCAGGTGTGAGGTGGGTAGAGGAGGGGTATGTGTGAAGGTCCTACTTGTGTTTGACAGTCAAGGAGTGTGACAATGAGCCATGTGTGTTGTGCTGATGACATACAGATGTCAAGTAAGTGGAGACAGATGTGTGGCTGGTCACTGTATGACTTCAGACACTTCCTATCATTCCTGTGCCTATGCATGGCCTGCCTTGATGTCTCCCTGAGTTGTTGCACAGAGGTCACTTTGGCTTAATTTGACTCACTGTGCCAGCCATGTCTGATTTGATGGCCTAAGGGTGGTGTGATATGTTCCTTCTCTTGCATGTGATGTACAGATGCTAATTGGCTTGCTCCATGGTTTCCCAGCACTGTCCACTTCACTTTTGGCTGGCACATTTGTTGTCCTCCATTGCTGGTGGCCTGTGGTATGGGTATGTGGCTGGGTGTCAGTGTGGGGTGTTTGTCAGTGACTTGACAGGCAGTGTGAACAGTTCATTGGATGTTCATATGTAGTGTGAGTCTTCCTTTTGTGATCATACTCAGTTAGCTTCACAGGGGTGGAAGGTTGGGGTGAGGAGGAGGGTTGTCCATCCCCTTAGCTTCTGTGCAGGGTGTTCCTCTTCACACCCACCTTCCCAGTCAATCTCCCTTGTCCTTTGATGTGTGAGGTGCAAGGTCTGGCTGCACCTGGCAGATTAATTGTGCAGGGGGGCACAGGAGGAGCACACAGCATGTTCTCAGTTGGATGTGGGATGAGTAGTGTGGGAAGGGTGAAGGTGGAGCCCTGTGAATCTTTGCGGACTGCCCATACCTGGCGGAGGCCCTGCCTACTACATTGTGCGCAGGTTTTCCTGCATCTTCACCGCTGCGGTGACGCGACTGGAACATTACTGTGATTTCACGGTTGATGGGTGACCTGGATGTGGAGAGGTGAGTTTCTGGCAGGTGGGAGATGTGTGGGTACACTGGGGGATATGTTCCTGTCCCCACCAGTGTCTGATGTGGACAGGAACCGTGTGTCGGCACAAGAGTTGTGTGTTGTGGTTGTGTGCGGAGTTGTGTATTTGCGTACCTGCGTCATTGTCCGCAACGGTGCATTATTTGCTGGTAGTGGAGGAGGTACAGCACCGGAAGGGCTTGGAGTGCTGGATCCATTGCGATCAGGACCGGGTGGAGGGGACCGGGAGTCTGGTTTCACGCTCCGCTGTCGTGCTTCCGCCGTCTCTGGGTGGGTGGATTCTCCGCTGCGGTGTGATGGGCTGTTTGCGGCATCGTGATTTGTACGGCGGACGGAACGTCATTCCGCACGGCGTGAGTCCCTATTGGCTCCCTCCGCCGCGGTGGCGAGCAAAAAATCTGGCGGTTCACCTGACTCCGCAGCGGACGGAAAATGGGCTATGTTTTCCCAACGTAATATGGCGGGCGGGAGGACCGCTGCTAGAGTGCGGAAAAGGGCATTTTCCGCCCCCGCCAGCACCGCGGATGTGCCTCCGCCCGCCATCGTAATCGGCCCCTTAGTGAGAAAACACTATTTAGTTGGTTTTACAGAACATTTCGTGGGGCCCCATTCAAACCACGTGCTGCAAGTCAGTGGGCCTGTTTCACAAATCAAGTCATGGGTCTTTCCCTTCTAGACATACAACTACGTTTTTTGGTGGCTTCCAGATATGAGTTATTGTTAAAATATCCAACAATATGAATAGAAATTTTCGAAATCATAAGGTTCCACTAAATGTGTCTAACAGACGTTTTCAGCATAGAGAAAACTGTCAGAGCGATATAATCGGAAATTCTACACCCATTTACCACCAATTACTTGCATGTTGAAAATTCTTTGGAAGGATATTCAACTGCTAAAAATAAGCATGACTGTTTTCTTTGGGGAAATCGATGTGTTTATTCAAGTTCTCTACTGTGGGCCAGGTCCGCATCAGTCTGGATTATTATCTGCATAGTATGTTATACCGGCCTGGCGGCATATTAAACTTCAAACATTTTAAATATCTTTTACTATTTAAGATTGGATCCTGTGATTAAGTATAGTCCACGTTCCACTGATCTGGAGCAATTGACGGTGTCTGATAAACCTCGGTGTCATATAGGATTGTAGACGTTGGACTATACGCATGATGCCCTAACTACCAGTGGGCCATAATTATTCAGATATGTTGTGTATCTCCTGTTACCATGCAAATTTCAAGTTTTGTCGCCATTAGCCCTTGCACTACAATTTCCCCAAGAAAACATGCACTAATTTACTAAAGGGAAATGGAAAACAAATACCAATATATGTGGACATCCTGTAGCCCATTGACCGATTAGAAACTTGAATATCAGTCTGCCCTCATTATATTCACCCCAGCTTATCTCTAATTATCAGGTGGGGTAAAGCTTCACCCCCTTCCGCCCTATTCGTCATTGGGTCCCAAAACTAAAAACATTAGGCTCCAATAGCTATTTTCAAAATGTAAATGGAAACTATTGTAATGTACTCCCTAGAAGTTCACTACAACCGATGAGCAAAATAAAGAAAAGAAGGATTGAATTCTGATAGCTGGGGTGCCTGTGCTATCTTCAATCTGATTACAGCACTGGACGCTCATAAAGCCAATTAAGGATATATTAGTCCCTTGCTAGAGCTGCTAGATTTGCACAGACACTGTGTCAGAAGAATACTGCTGAACCTTTGTACCTTTATTTAGTTCTTTTTTCCTTTTCCTTTTTTTTGCCTCCTTTCCTGCCGCTGCAGCCCCCGCAGCCCCTCCCCCGTGTTCTCGCTCATGCCTCCTAGCTAACCCACCCTCCCCCGACCCCTACTTAATGGCGCTAAAGGAAAGCCCGTCTGCGCCTGTTCGCGACCCGACCTTGACCAGCGCCAGTCACCCTGGCCCTCCGACCCGCCAGCACTACAGCTCCTCGGCTCTCTGCTCTTTCAACGTCGGCAAGAACAACAACTGCAAACTCTCCTCACCTCTCGACACCCACGGACCCTTCACCTGCCGCCACTGCCGCCACTTCTTCACCTTCGCCGAGACCCAGGCCTCTCCTCCACCGTCCAGCAACAACTCCACCACACCACAAGCCCTGCGATGCATCCTCGTCAACGTCCGCTCCCTCCACAGACATGCCACGGAAATCTGGGACCTCCTCGACAGCACCACCCCTGACGTCGCCCTCCTCACCGAAACCTGGACAAACACTGTCTAAGGACCTGACATCGCAATCCCTATCCGTGAAGGCTGCAAGATCACATGGAAGGACCGTTCCAACAGCCCCGGAGGAGGCATCGCCATCTCCCACAAGTATTACCTCCGCCTGAGCACCTACACCGACAGACCTACAGACCGGATGGAACACCTCCACTTCAAAATACAGACCAACCCTTCCGCAACCCTCTCAGGCACCCTCATCCACAGACCACCCGGTCCCCACGCACCTTTCTACGAGTCCATCACCGACATCATCACCCCGCAAGCCATCACCTCCACCGACTACACCCTGCTGGGGGACCTCAACTTCCACCTCGACAACCTCCAAGACCCCAACTCCGCCTCCCTCGTGGACAACCTCCACAACATCGGACTCAAACAGATTGTACCAGAACCAATGCACTCAGCAGGACACATCCTCGACCACATCTTCACAGCAGGAAACTCCATCGCCTTCAGCCACACCTCCGAACTCCCATGGACGGACCATTGTTGCGTCCACTTCACCTTCAAAACCAACATCATCTGCAAACGTCCTCACCAGCTCCAACACAGGAACTGGAACAAGATCACCGATGACCAGCCCACCACCTCAGCAGCTCCGCAACCACCGCTACAGATGAGGACCCAACCATTGCTGCCCATACCCTACCCAAATGGATCACTAACCGAGCCAACACCATCGCCCCCCTCAAGACAAACTCCAACCCCCATGCCTTCTGCTTCTCCACCAAATTCTGAGAATCTAGAAACACCTGCAACGCCTCGAAAAGCTATGGAGGAACTCCAAAACAACAGGAGACTTCGACAGCTTCAAAGCAGCCACCACAGCCCACCACCACAGCCCAGCACAAACTCATCAGACACTCAAGGAAGAAAGCACTCCTGGACGAATCTCCACCCACGTACGCAACAGCAAGGAACTTTTTGGCATCATCAAAGAGTTTGCCCAACCCAACAGCGAGACTACCGACATCCCACCCTCCCATGACCTCTGGGACAAATTCAGTGCCTTCTTCCATCTCAAAATCAAGACCATCTATGACAACTTCGACGACAACAACCCCCACGCAGAATCCACACCTGCCACCTCATGCAACACACAGCTGATACTTGACAGCTAGACCACCCTCAGCATTGAAGGCACCCTGAAGACCATGAAGTCAACCCACTCCGGGGCCCCCACAGACCCCCTGCCCCCACCACATCTACCAGAGCCACAGACATTATTGCCCCCGTGCTTCAACTACTCATCAACCGCTCCTTCGAGACTGCCTCCTTCCCCGATGACTGGAAACACGCCGAGATCAACCCCCTACCGAAAAAATCCTCGGCAGACCCCACTGACCTCAAGAACTACAGACCAATCTCCCTACTCCCGTACCCAGCAAAAGTCATGGAAAAAGCCGTCAACAGTCAACTCGCCTCCTCCTTCACAGAAGAAAACAACATCCTCGACTCCTCCCAATCAGGCTTTAGGAAGAACCACAACACCTAAACCGCCCTTCTCGCCGCAACAGACGACATCCGCTCCCTCCTCAACAGAGGAGACACTGTGGCCCTCATCTTCCTGGACCTCTCTGCGGCCTTCGACACGGTCTCTCATTGTACCCTAGCCCGCAGACTCCACGACGCTGGAATCTGAAACAAAGCCCTCAACTGGATCAGCTCATTCCTCTCCGACAGAACGCAATGGGTCAGACTACCCCCTTTCCTCTCGGGACCCACACCGATCACCTACGGAGTTCCCCAAGAATCCTCCATCAGCCCGACCCTCTTCAACGTCTACATGGCACCGCTCGCATCCATCGTCTGATCACACGGACTCAACATCGCATTGTACGCCGACGACACTCAACTCATCCTTTCCCTATCCAACGAACCCAACATCTCCAAACACAACTTTCAGGAAGCGATGGAAGCAGTCACCAGGTGGATGAAGAACAGCTGCCTACAACTTAACAGGGACAAAAACAAAGTATTCTTCATCGGCCCACACCTTGACACCTGGAGCGACACCTCGTGGCCCCTGGTCCTCGGGAACCCATCCTCCCCCACGGATCAACCTCGGAATCCTCCTGGACTCCGAACTCAAAATGGACTGCCAAATCAATGCTGTCACCTCCTCCTGCTACCACTCCCTCTGCCTCCTCTGAAAGACCCTCAACTGGATTCCCCTCGAACACAGGAAAACAGTCCCCCACACCCTCATCAGCAGCAGACTGGACTACAGCAACACCGGGAACAACCAGAACCTCACCTGCAAACTCCAGAACGTCCAGAACGCTGCCACCAAACTGGTCCTCAACCTACCACGCCACTGCCACATCAGCCAACACCTAGGGACACTACAATAGCTCCCTGTCGAGAAGAGAATCACTTTCAAGCTCCTCACCCACGCCCACAAAGCCCTCCACAACACCGGGCCAGCCTACATGAACCACTGCCTCTCGTTCCACGAACCCCAAAGATCCCTCTGCTCGGCACAGCTTTATCCTGCGACAGAACCCCGCATCAAGAAGACCAGAACAGGAGGACGCTCCTTCTCCTTCCTCGCGGCCAAGGCATGGAACACCCTCCCTCTCCACCTCCGACAGATACCCTCACTCACCAAGTTCCTGAAGGGACTCAAGACCTGGCTCTTCACTGATGCACCGTAACATCCTGGAGACTCGCACCCCCCGCCCCCAGCACCTTGAGACCCTTTTGGGCGAGTAGTGCACTTTACAAACCCCTGATTGATTGATTGATTTTGGAATTACAATAGATTTTTACATATTATCAGATTTTTTAAACCTGTGAGAAAAATTTAATGGTCTCCTTTACTCTTATTACTTTTTATACTGTATGAATTGTAGTTTAGATTTTTAATGATATACATTTTTTTTATTTGTATGCTTTCATGGTTCTTAGTAAGGGAAACATCCATTACAACGCAGTCATTACAACGACCTACCTTTACAACTCAACTGTTACAACGCAACTCCCTTTACATCGCATGCCATTACAATGCATGCCATTACAACGCGTGTCACTAAAACGCATGCCATTACAACGCATACCTTTACAACGCATGCCATTACAACGCATGATATGGTAAGTAATGGAGATTTCTTTTAGTATTAGGGTGGGTATGGGTTTTGGGGTACATGGGAATAGTAATTTTTACCCCTACACTATCCAACACATTCCCTACTGTTGCACTCACTGGAGTGGGAATAGTAATTTTTACCCCTACACTATCCAACACTTAGTAATTTGTACCCCTACACTATCAAAACACTTACCCTACTGTTGCACTCACTGAAGCGGGAATAGTAATTTTTACCCCTACACTATCCAACACTTACCCTACTGGTGCCATAAAAGTATTATGCGTTGTAATGGTATGTGTTGTGATGGAATGCGTTGTAATGGTAGTTTTAAAAAATGCGTTGTAATGGCATGTGTTGTAAAATCATGCAATGTAATGTAGTTGCGATGTAAAGACTGCGTTGAAAAAGCATGCGTTGTAATTGCATGCGTTGTAACGTCATATATTCTCTTAGTAAATCGAATAAAACTTATTTGACAAATGGAAACCTTTTGTGATGTACTTCCTAGAAGTTCACCGCAGCCCATGTGCCGGAATTGGATTCCATCAATGTAATCTGCAACTGATCTAGAATTACCCAATCAATCCACCTTTCAAAAAATCAACAGTACGTAAATACAAAAGTTAATGTCATTGTTTCATATCAGGAAGCAATTCAATTCTGTATTCACTTAAGAGTGAATTGTCACAGTAAATGTATTTTGAATCTCGAAAGAGAAACAGCAGTTTGGAGTAAATCAGTACCACTCAAAATGAGTGGACAGAATCACAGCAAAACATAATTGTCAATTGCCAGAAAATATGTCATCATTGTATTTCGTAGTCCTATTTGGGTTTTTAGCATTATCTCTGCATGCCAGTGGCTAAAATTAGTTCCAAGTTCAGAAGGCCTTTAGTATGGTGTCAACACAATTTTCATTCGACTTCTTACAACCTGTCTTGAAATGTATGTGAAAGAAAATCCTATTTCTGAAAATAACTTTGTGTGTGTGTGCGTTTGCTTTGATGAAGCCAATGTGTGCATCGGGGGTTTCTACTAACGGCAAGGTCTGTGTCAGTTTGGTTTACTGTCTGATTATAGCATGCTTATACTGCCCGAAGGCCAGTTTAACTGGCAAAAGAGTGTTGTTTCACATTGTCTTCTGCGTTCATGAATGGATCACGTGCTCCATATCCCTGCTTGTGGTAGTCAAGAAATCAGCAGTAGCCCCTGTCTCAAAAATGTATTTTTTGGTTGAATTGCACTACTTTCTAGAATACATTATCTCGCTGTATTTTCTATTTCTCTTGCCCTCTACCTCTGCCGCTTTCTCTCTCTCCCTTTCCTTGTATTTCATTGTTCCCTTCTTTGTCTCTCTCTCTTTCTCTCTCTCTCTCCTTCTTTCTCAAGTACTAGATCACAACAGACTTTGGCCTAGATTTATGAAATTACCACGAAGCGAAGTGCAGCAGCCGCAAATGCTGCACTGCGTGGGAAGGAGAGAGCAGGAGAGCGACATATGTACAGAAATATGGCACTCTCCTCCCCTCTCCCTAGTGCAGGCACAGAAATGTGCTGCTGTGAGCCACGCACACACCTTTGCACAATAGTGCATAAGTCTAGCTCAGGTTTTGTACAAAATACTATGCTTAGACTAACTTTAAAACTTTTCCCACCTTGTGTGTGTGCTCTACAGTGCAGCACACATGCAAAGTCAAAAAAGAAAGGAGAAATAAAAGCTTTTCTCCGTGATAGTGCCTGGTTGAAGTGGGTGCTATTTTTTTACACAAAACTCTGTCTACTTTTTTAGTAAATAGGGTTTTGAAACCGTAGGTGGTTGCATGGGAACTCCCATTTATCACCCATGGAATGTCCCCTTGGCGTCAAGTAATGCAAAGCAGTGCTATGCGATGCTTTGTGTTACTTTCATGTGATTTTCAACAAGTTTTGCGCTGGAAAGTAAAGTGGTAAAAAAAAAATTGCGTCTATTTGCATCACTTTTGTGATGCAAAAAAGGCACTAATCTTACAAAATATACCACTACGACAATCAAAAAGAGTACCATAATAATGGCATAATTGCTTGGTGTCATAATAACACACATTTTACCATTACCATGAATTTAGAGAGATGCTGCAATACTACACTGCAAATACAATAGTACCACCTAACAGTGAAAACCTACCACAGGTAATTACCATTTTATTCTAAATTGTGGTATATGGAAGCACTTACAACTGCAGTAACATATTTTTGCATCAGGGTATAACCTCTGGATTTTCCCTAGTACACTCAGGGTCTTTGTTCTGCATAGATATGAGTGGCGACAGAACACCCAGAATTATACATTTGAAAAGGTACAGAATGATGCATTAATTTGTATCTCATAGTTGACTCTTTTCTGTCTACTAATCCAGTCCCTCCCTGCTAAGGATGTCACAAGACAGATTTAGCGTAGGTGAGCACTGTTACCTGCAACCTTACTGTCTGTTTAATTATTACCATGTTCAATCAATCAGTGTCTTGTAGAGCGCGACTACTCACCCGTAAGGGTCTTAAGGCGCTGGGAGGAAGAGCTGCAGGTCCGTTGAGGCACTGTGGTTCAGCCAAAGAGGCAGGTCTTGAGGTCCTTCCTGAATTAAGGCAGTGACTGTAATTGCCTGAGGTGGAGAGGCAGGGTGTTCCAGGTCTTTGCTGCAAGGTAGAAGGATCTTCCTCTAGCTGTGGTCTTGCGGATATGTGGGATGGTAGCAGGTCCCGAGTCATGTAGGGCTTTGTAGGCATGTGTGAGGAGCTTGAAGGTGAATTTTTTGATTTGCTGACTGGGAGCAAGCGGAGGTCTCTCAGATGGCAGGTGATGTGGGTCAGCTGGAGATGGTGAAGATGAGTCTGGTGGCGCCATTCTGGATATTCTGCAGTATCTTGAGGAGTTTCTGGGTGATGCCGGCGTAGAGTGCGTTGCCTTAGTCGATTCTGCTGTTGACGAGTGCGTGGGTGCGAGTGTGTGAGTGTCCTGTGGCATTTGCCTGGGCGTTATAATGTTATTGGGCCAAATTCACCAAAGTAACATTACATGTGTAGATCTACTCACTTGTATCTCTACTCCTAAATCTCCATCTATTCACCATTTCCAGGGCCAATTCACATACTAAATGTTGTACTACATTTTGTAGTACTAAAGCAGTACTACAAACATTCTACAAAATTTTAGCAACAAACCTGTGCAGAGTTTAAGTCTCCGTCTCCGCTTCTTCTATTTTTTCCATGCTGAGGTCTCTGCCCGACTACACAGTCTCCGCACATGTAAGTATATGTTTTAGTAGTAAATGTGGGAGGGACGGGGGAGCACCTTTAAAATGGGGAATACTTTCTACTAAAGGGAAGGGGTCTAGGTAGGAGTAAGGCGCATTAAGTGAGGGTCAGAGAGGGGTTTAGGGAGGGTCATGTAATCCAAAAAAGTGTAAGCCCATTTCTATTAACAAACTGCCCTTCACAGTTACTACAGCCAAATAGAGAATCAAAATAATGGATGTAGGGGCTTATTTATTGGTTTTCTTTTATAGAAGACTGCTCACTTGCCCTGTGCCCTCTGATGCTCAAGGACATTGTATGTGCTTTATATAAAATGCTATAAATTAACAAAAATTGCATCTAATTACACTATTGCAATCTTGATAGGAAATGTAATCTTACAAACAATCATACATGGCAAGTGATATGTCTCTGCCTAAGAGCTTTCAGATTTATCCACCATATATATATAGAACAAACTGAAAAGAGAATAATGTGAGGTAAACTAAATGATGAATATATATATATATATATATATATATATATATATATATATATATATATATATAAATTCACCGAAAAAAACACAGGTTTCAGGGACGTTATAGTTAGTTGGACATTTCACTCGTACAAAACCAGAGAAATTCGGCTGTTATAGTTAGTTGAGCTAACTATAACTCGCACCCCCGCAATGCACTGCTGATGACGTCAGATATTACATCATTCATGACATGGCCAGTGACATCACTGATGACATCTCAAATGACATCACTGATGACATCACGGATGACATCATCCAGTGACTGTGTGTTTCTGTAAAGTTTAAATATGTTTTATATATATATATATATATATGCCAAGGTTTATTGAAGAATAAGTGGGTGTATAAGTGTCTGAATGGATGATTTAGTAGGTGCGTGACTGACTGTATAAGTGAGTGATTAAACGTGTCTTACTGAATGCATGGGTTAGTGACTAAACTGTGTGAATGTCTGTATCAGTCTGTCAGTAGGTGTGTAAGTGGCTGCATGGGTTGGTGAGTAGCTACATGAGTGTCTATATGGGTTATTGATTGGTTGTCTGAGTATCTGTATGGGTGCCTGAGTGTCTGTGTGGGTGTGTGGGGTGTGTGTGACTCTGTGCATAGATGTGTGAGTGGGTGATTCACTGGGTGTATGTGTTCAAGAGTGCATCTGTAAAGGGCTGTATGGGTGGGTGAGTGTGTGTATGGGTGTGTTGGTGAGTGAATGGATGTCTCATTGGTACATGTGTGAGAACTACATATGTGAAAGGCAGTATATGTGAGTGTTGGAGTATATAAATGACTATATGTGAGAGTGAGTGATTGTGAGAGTGGCTGTATGGATGAGTGTGTGCTTGTATCAGTGATTGTATAAGAGAGTAGGTATGTGTAAGTATCTGTATGAATATGTGAGGTGGTGTGTGTATAACTGTATAGGTGAGTAAATGGGAGTGTGATTGATTCTTTGCATGACTGATTAGATGTGTAAGTAACTCTATGGATGAGTGGTGGTGTGTGATTGTCTGTATAGGTGTATGAGTGCATATGATAGTGCTGTAATGATGAGTTACTGCATGTATGAGTGACTATATGGGTTAATGAGTGGATGTGTGTGTAGACCTAGGAATCAGTGAGCGGGTATGTAGTAACTGGTATTGGTGTGTCTATGGTTTCGAAAATGGTAGTCTGTATTTTAGAGTGGGTGTATCAAAGGTTATATTAGGGTGTGAGGAGGTGCATCAGATTATCACGTGGATGATGTCATCAGTGATGTCATTTGAGATGTCATCAGTGATGTCACTGACCATGTCATGAATTATATAATATGTGATGTCATCAGCAGTGCTTTGCTGGGCCCGAGTTATAGTTAGCTCAACTAACTATAATGGCCGAATTTCTCTGGTTTTGTATGAGTGAAATGTCCAACTAACTATAACGTCCCTGAAACTTGTGTTTTTTTCAGTGAATTTCTAAGGTTTTTTAAATGCTAATTTCTAACTATAACGTCCCTGAAACCTATGGTTTTTCAGTGAATTTCTAAGGTTTTTTTAAATGCTAATTTCTAACTATGCCTACAGAGGTAGGACATGTGCAGAAAGAGAAAGAAAGGTGCAGAAAGAAGCAAGAGAAATGCAGAAAGAGGCAACAGAAGTCCAGAAAGAGGAAGAAAGGTGCAGAAAGAAGCAAAAGATATGCAGAAAGAACCAAAAGAGGTGAAGAAAGAGGCCTTGTTGCAAAGTCATCCTGTGCCCTGGGCACCCCACAACTTTTTGCTGACTGGTACTGGTGGTAACTGACTCTGACTGACCCTGTGCTCTTCCTAAACAGGCCCAGAGCCAGTGCTATGCTGAAAGACACTTAGAAAACAGTAAAAACACCTACATATACTAGGGTACACTATGGGTTGGGGTACCCCTGTGATTGGCATGCCCTCCCCTGTAAGGCCCTAGTACATAATAGGGCAGGGGGATTAAAACTACCTCTAAGTCCCTAGCATATATTAGGGCATGGCAGTTTAGAGGCCAGCAGCCCTTTTCTGCACGTGCATGTGTGCACTGCTGAGCCTGAGGTCAGTTTAAAAGTAGCCCTGTCTGTGCAGAAAGAGGCAAGAGAGGTGCAGAAAGAGGCAAGAGAGGTACAGAAAGAGGGAAGAAGGGTGCAGAAAGAGGCAAGAGAGGTGCAGAAAGAAGCAAGAGAAGTACAGAAAGAAGCAACAGAGGTTCAGAAAGAGGGAAGAGGGGTGCAGAAAGAGGCAAGAGAAGTGCAGAAAGAAGCAACAGAGGTGCAGAAAGAGACAAGAGAAGTTCAGAAAGAGGCAGCAGAGGTGCAGAAACAGGCAGAAGAGGTGCAGAAAGAGGGAACAGGGGTGCAGAAAGAGAGAAGAGGGGTGCCAAAAGAGGCAACAGGGGTGCAGAAATGTACAAGAGAGGTGCAGAAAGAAGCAAGAGCAGTGCAGTAAGAAACAACAGAGGTGCAGAAGGAGGCAAGAGGAATACAGAAAGAGGCAAAAGAATAGCAGAAACAAGCAAAAGAGATGCGGAAAGAGGCTAGAGGGGTGCAGAAACAGGCAAGAGAGGTGCACAAAGAGGGAAGAAGGGTGCAGAAAGAGGCAAGTGGGAAGCAGAAAGAATCAAGAGAAGTGCAGAAAGAAACAACAGAGGTGCAGAAAGAGGCAAGAGGGGTGCGGAAAGAGGCAAGAGAAATGCAGAAAGAAGCAAAAGAGAAGCGGAAAGAGGCTAGAGGGGTGCAGAAAGAGGCAAGAGCAGTGCAGAAAGAAGCAAGAGACATGCAGGAAAAGGGAAGAAGGGTGCAGCAAGAGGCACGAGGGGTGCAGAAAGAAGCAAGAGACATGTAGAAAGAAGCAAGAGAAGTGCAGAAAGAAGCAAGTGAGGTGCAGAAAGAGGCAAGAGAGGTGCAGAAAGAGGCAAGAGAAGTGCAGAAAGAGGCAAGAGAATTGCTGAAAGAAGCAACAGAGGTGTAGAAAGAAGCAAAAGAAGTACAGAAAGAGGCAAGTTAGATGCAGAAAGAGGCAAGAGAGGTGCAGAAAGAGAGAAGACAAGTGCAGAAAGAGACAACAGGAGTGCAGAAAGAAGCAAGACAAGTGCAAAAAGAAGCATGGGAAGTGCAGAATGAAGCAACAGGGGTGCAGAAAGAGGCAAGAGAAGTGCAGAAACAGATAAGAGGGGTGCAGAAAGAGGCAAGAGGGGTGCAGAAATTTACAAGAGAGGTGCAGAAAGAAGCAAGAGCAGTGCAAAAGAACCAACAGAGGTGCAAAAAGAGGCAAGTGAGGTGCAGATGGAGGCAAGAGTACTGCAGAAAGAGGCAAGAGAATTGCAGAAACAGGATAAAGGGGTGCAGAAAGAGGGGGGCAGACTGAGGCAAGAGAGGTGCAGAAAGAGGGAAGAGGGGTGCAGAAAAAGGCAAGAGGGATGCAGAAATTTGGAACAGAGGTGCAGAAAGAAGCAAGAGCAGTGCAGAAAGAAACAACAGAGGTGCAGAAAGAGGCAAGAGGGGTACAGAAAGAGGCATGTGAAGTGCAGAACGAAGCAAAAGAGGTGCAGAAAGAACCAACAGAGGTGCAAAAAGAGGCAAGATGGGTGCAGAAAGGGTTAGGAGAGGTGCACAAAGAGGCAGGAGTGGTACAGAAAGAGGCAGGAGGAGTGCAGAAAGAAGAAAGAGAACTGCAGAAGGAAGCAACGGAGGTGCTGAAAGAGACACAAAGGGTACAGAAAGGGACAAGAGAGGTGCAGAAAGAAGCAACAGAGGTACAGAAAGAGGCAAGAGTGGTGCAGAAAGAGGGAAGAGAGGTGTAGAACGAGGAAGAGAGTTGCACAAAGAGGGAAGAGGGGTACAGAAACAGGCAAAAGGGGTGCAGAAAGAAGCAAGTGAGGTGCAGAAAGAGGCAATAGAGGTGCAGAAAGAGGCAAGAGAGGTGCAGAAACAGGCAAGAGAAGTGTTGAAAGAGGCAGGAGAGGTGCAGAAGGAGGCAAGAGAACTGCAGAAAGAGGCAAGAGAGTTGCAGAAAGAGGCAAGTGAGGTGCAGAAGGAGGCAAGAGAACTGCAGAAAGAGGCAAGAGAGTTGCAGAAACAGGCAAAAGGAGTGCAGAAAGAGGAAACAGGTGGGCAAACCGAGGCAAGAGAGGTGCAGAAAGAGGGAAGAGGGTTGCAGAAAGAGGCAAGAGGGGTGCAGAAAGAAGCAACAGAGGTGCACAAAGAAGCAAGAGAAGTGCAGAAAGAAGCAACAGAGGTGCAGAAAGAGGCAAGAGAAGTTCAGACAGAGGCAGCAGAGGTGCAGAAATAGGCAGAAGAGGAGCAGAGAGAGGGAACAGGGGTGCAGAAAGAGGCAAGAGAGATACAGAAAGTAGAAGAGATGAGCAGAAAGAGGCAAAAGAAGTGCAGAAAAAAAAGAAAGTTGCAGAAAGAAGCAACAGAAATGCAGAAAGTGGCAAGAGAGGCGCAGAAAGAAGCAAGAATGGTTTGCACACCATTAGTACCAATTTAACACCCACATTTGGCAATAAGTAACAGGTGACCATTCTAGGTTTGCAAAGGGCCTTCAACCACGCTGTAACACTTGTCGCTGCATTTTTGGTAGCGTTTGAGCAGTTTGAGCTATAAACAAGGGTTTTTTTGTTCAAATCTGCAGATTATGCAGCAGATGATGGATTGTGTGGCAAATGCGGAAAATGTATAATTGTGCGAGAGTCGGTGCAGCCAAACAGTTGCATAATTCCAGTGGCCCTGCTCATACCTCTGACTAGGTCCAGAAGTGCTCCTCAGTGGTTCCTTCTTTTTTTTGTCTCATTGAGTTTATAGTTTAGCTTCTATGGAAACAAGGAAGACTAAACCTGAGGTTACCACTCCACAACACAGACTACAAGACCACATAATTACTCTCCGAAACACATAATCCCACTCTACATAGTTCCTATACACTAAATACCGCATACTTTCTATCCACATTCACTGCACATCATACCACATAATTCCACTACACACAACCTACATCCAGTACACTCCAAGAAACATTAGTAAAACACTTTTACATTTACAACGCCAATAGCTCTAACTCTCACAAATGTGAAACCTATTACATTGCAAATGCTTCTTTAACTACTAGTCATGTTTGCAGAGAGGTGGAGAAAGGGGGCTGGACCTCCAACCAGCGCTCAGGAATTCCGCTGCGTAGGACTTACAGGAGGTACCAGGAGGGCTTCTTGGTCCCCAAAGTCCCTCAGGAGTAAAGTGGACTTTATCCCCCAACCAGTACTGTGCCAGGAGGTGCGTTTGCAGAGTGGTGGAGAAAGGTAAGCGTGGCCTCCGAAGACCTCTTAGCGGAGGTAACTTAGTGGAGGTAACAGGAGGTGTAGTTGGCCCCCAAGGACAACCTTGTGGGCTAACTACCCCTCCTATTACCTCCCATAAGTTCCACACAGCAGAATTGCTAAGTTCTCATAGCAGGCAATGCCCCCTTTCCCCACCACTCTGCAAACGCGCTCCCTGGCACGCTCTTGGATGGGGATTAAAGTCCACTTCGCTGCTGGGGGTCCTTAGGGGCCAACTAGCCTACCTGATACCTCCAGTATGTCCCAGATAGTGGGATTGCTGACAGTTGGACACCGGCCACGCCACTTTCTCCACCACTCTGCAAACGCGCCTACTGGCACGCTCTTGGTTGGGGGATTAAGTCCCCTTGCCTCCTGAGGGTCCTTGGGGGCCAACAAGCCCACCAGGTACCCCCAGTAAGCCCCACACAGCTGGATTGCTGAAAGTGGTCCGAGGCCATGCCCTCCTTTTTACACCACTCTGCAAACACGCCTCCTTGCACACTGCTGCTTGGGGGATAAAGTCCACTTGTGTCCTAAGGTCCTCAGGACACAAAAGGACCTCATCGTCCCACCAGCAGTGCGCCAAGAGGCGCGTTTGCAGAGTGGTGTAAAAAGGGGCATGGCCTCGGACCACCTCTCAGCAATCCCACTGTGTGGGGCTTACTAAAGATACCTGGTGGGCTAGTTGGCCCCTAAGGACCCTTAAGGATCTAGAGGACTTAATCCCCCAACTCACAACGCGCCAGGAGGCGCGTTTGCAGTGTGCTGCAGGGAGGGGGCGGGCCTCTGGCGAGATGCCGTTTTTTTCCCCTTTTTGGGGGGGTTGGAAAGGGGGCTGTGTGGCCCCCCTTCTCTCAATATTTTCTGGGCCCTGTGGACCCCATCCCCCAGGGCCTGCCACTATTCACTTAAAAAAAAAAATGGGAAGGGGGCTCCCTTCTGGCCCCAGAAACCCCATCCCCCGGGCCTGGCTTTAGTGTTGGGGACGATGGGGCGAGCCCCAATTCCCCCATGGTCCCTGTCGGCTCCCCGCTTCCTGTGGGAGCCAGCATTGCTTTTGGACAAGGGGAGCTGCTGAAATGCAGGTTTCCTGCTCTCGCTTCCACAATGCAAAGCAGTGTTTGCTATGGAGGGCGGGAGCCGTGCTCCCGCCCTGCCATAGCAAACTGCAATGTCCCGGGGGTGGGCACCCCGGGACATTGCTGGAGCTGGCCCTGGGGGGTGGTGGTCCCCAGGCCATTGAGGGCTCCAGGAGGGGGGCCGCGTACCCCCCTCCCTTCATATGAAAAGCTTCGGGAAGGTGGTGGTCCCCGGGGCCAGGCGTCCGCAACAGACCCCCACCCGTAGTTAAAGTTTGCCCCAGGGAGGTGGTGGTCCCCGGGGCAGTGTGGGGAGGGGCATGAGCCCCCCCACACTTTCTAAATTTATATTTAAGCCTCGGGGAGGTGGCGGTCCCCGAGGCTTGGGGGGTCCCGCGAGGCCCCCCGCACATAATTGCAGATGCCCCGGGGAGGTGATGGTCCCCGGGGCAGTGTGGGGAGGGGCAGGAGCCCCCACACTTTCTTTATTAATATTTATGCCCTGGGGAGGTGGCGGTCCCCGGGGCCTGCGAGGCCCCCCGCACATAATTACATATGCCCGGGGAGGTGGTGGTCCCCGGGGAAGCATGGGGGGGCAGGAGCCCCCCCCACGCATTTTATTTTTAGGAGGTGGCTGTCCCCGGGGCTGTGCGGGCCCCCACAGGCCACCACACCATAATTATGAATTGCCCCTGGGACCTGGCCCACCCGAGGGCTTAAAGCAAATGAAGCGCAGGAGCCTACATTGTTTTTATTCTATAGGAGCAAGTTGCAGTACCAGTGGTTGGTCATGTGTGGTGCTTAACTTACCCCAAGGCAGGGCTGGAGTACTTACGTGTGCAGAGATCTTTGCCATCAGGGTAGGAGACGAGAAGATCTCTGGCAGCAGATTTGTGAATTCCGTTTTGTAGTATTTGACCAAATACTTCTGGAGTACTGTGTTATGTACTCCAAAAGTCCTTTTGTGAATCAGGCCAGATGTGTCATCCGTTGAGCCATATTTTTTGTCATTGGAGACGTACTGCAGCATTAAGTAGTGGATTTGCTTGTGTTATTTTCTCTAAGCTACAAAACGAAAAGTTACCCGATAACTTCACTGCTAAGATTATTACAGACTCAAATCCAATGTATTTCTTTTTTATTGTGTGAGTATCCTGGTGTATACTGCTTTCAAACACACACAAAAATGCTTCAAGATTGCTGGTGGCCAACTAGCTTTCCAGTCCCAAGACTCACTACTTATAGCATAGCCCATGGGCTTACAAAGTTTGTCTTCATGTAAATAACACTCAATCCACAAACTGTTAAATGCTTCAATTCTGTGTTTGTTTTTAGCGTTGTTGATTTATAATCCATTTGTGCACATGCATGAATCTCCTTCACACTTGAATGAACATCTTCCTCTAACATTCCCAATCTCTACAAGGGCATCCGAAATCAAAATGCCTATTGCATTTCAGGTACAAAGGAACCTTTATCAGGGGTAACTGAAACTGAAACAATGAGCTTTAAATTAAAATGGATTGTAGCAACTCATTGCCTAGTAAATGGTACCCCTGGAACCTAGGGCATGGGTACTGAAGAGGGTCCTCAGGGGCTGCAGGCCTGATTATGCCACCCCAGGGCCCCCTCACCAAATCTATGTACTCTGCCACCGCAGGCAGCATGTTTTGGTGCTGGAAAATCCAAAGAGTTGACATAGGACACAGTTCTGTGTGCCACGGCTCCCATGCACTGCATAAGGTTTAGGCAAGCTACCCCTACTGCAGGCCTTCAGCCCTGAGGTAGGGTGCTCTATATCCTATGTGTGGGCCTATCTGCATGAGACCCCTACAATGTACAGTCTATTCTGTGAGGTTGTAAGTGAACAGGGAAGCCATAAAGAGTACATAGGCTGGACAATAGGAGTGTCCAAGCTCCATGATGGCTTCAGTGGATTCTAAGATGTTTGGTACCAACCATCGTGTCTTAATAAACCCTCACTGATAGATTTATTAATAAATTCACACAGGAGACCCTTTTAAAGTGTCTCCTGAAAACCTACCAAGCCCTGGTGTGGTTTCTGACTGGTTTTCGTCAGTCTGCCACAACCAGACATGTTTCTGACATCATGGGGTGAGAGGCCGTACTCTAGAGAGGACAGAGACAAAGCCTGCTCTGGTTGGAGGTATGGCACACCTCCTCCAGGACAGGAAGGCCTTCCTGGGCAGGAAGCTTCAAAGGACATGACTCCTTTGAAATCCAACCCAGGACCCTCCAGGTAGTGGGGGAGGCCAAAACTCACTTTCCTGCTTCACTTTTGGTTGGAGGAAAGGTGGGAAAACTAGTGAGACTAGGAGGTGTGCCTACCATCAGACTGCACCACCCCTATGGTGGGGCAGGCAAGGTGGACCCCACTTTCCTCTTTCCACCATCTTGAAGATGGGGAAAATAGCCTATACGGGTCAAGGATATGCTCATCCCCCACATGGGGTAAGCATATAGAGGGTGTAGCCACCGCACAGGCAAGCAGCCCATTGGCTACTACCTGGATCCCCCTCAACACCCCCTAAATGTAGTATTTAGGTGGCTCCCGAGACTTTGACTTCAGATTCCATGGTCCAAAAGAAGACAAAGGAAGAAGTGCTGCTGAACCAGTAATAGAGCCTACTTCAGAAGAAACTGGCACCAAACCCTGCCAACTGCGAAAGGAGTCAAAAACTGGGGTCTGCTGTCCCTACCAGAAACCTGTGGAGCCTCCAAGAACTCCAGAGCCCTGCCCGCTTTCGCCAATTGCCTAGGACCTCCCTTTGGACTAGTGGTACTAGTCCACTGCATTCCACCAGTAAAGACTGCCATGAGGTGAAAACCGGCACGGACTGTGTCGACGTGATTCACCTCATCAACCAAAAGATGCAGTAGCCACTGCTTGTTGGTCACTAGTCCAGTAACCAACCCCTACAACACATCCACCAGCTAGAGGGATCCTCACAGTACCTGCGACCGATGCTGGAAACATCCCCGCTCCTTTGAGCCTGTATCCCCTTTCTGGTGGCGTCAACTGCGTGAAAGCAGCAACTTGGGCACAACCTCCCTACCGCAACGGACTGCCCTCACCACACCTGTAGCTGAACATCACTGGTGAAGAACAAATTCTGCATCCCAAGACCTCCTGCACCTCTGATCCAGGTAATCCAGAACTTCCTGCTGTGCCCGAGCCCAGGGACTTCAAAAACTCTGATTCCCCTTGTTGGCAAGTGGGCTATTAGTAGTGGTAAATATAGATTTACTACTAGCAATAAGGCCACTAACTCTCTCTAGGGCTCAGTATAGTTCTAAATAAATTATTCCCATGCTCAATCCTGGGTAGCGTGGCTGTGAGCAGGCAGAATTAACTTAGGAGACATGTATGTAAAGCATTTAAAAACACCAATTCAGGTAATAATGAAGACACAACACACAATAAAAATCCCACCCCAATTTATAAAAATAAACATATGTTTATTTTGAAAATGACACCAAAATGACAAAAATACAATGTAGGGAATCGTAGATATACATTTTTAAAGAATACACTTCTGAAACTGTGTCTAGGTCTGGAAGCTCCAAGATTGTTCTGGGAAGTTTGGGACCACAATTCCCACAATGCACCCGGCCAAAACACTTAAAATTTCACTGGATGCACTCCAGGCAGGGAACTCTTGGTGGAGTTGATGCAGGTGAGCTCTGTTACCCTGTAGCTTGCAGGGAGCCCTCTCTTAAATCCTTTTGAAGCAAGGCTCCTCCACAGGGCTGTAGTTCCAGACTCTGCAGCAGGCACAGTCAGTGATAATGCAGGGCCTGGTGGTGCAAAAACAGCTTTCCAGCATGGCAGTCCTTCTTCTTCTCTGAGTTTCAAACAGCAGATCTGAGAGGCTCTGCAACTCTCACATATTTATTCAGTGTTCTCTGGGGTCAAGCAGGAGAGCACTCCTGTCCAATGGGGTGCAAGGCCCCACCCCAGAGCATGACCACTTCCTCCAAAGTGTGGCATAATCTGCTCCCTAAAAGCACTATTTCTCCAAAATTCACCATGGCTGAAATCTCAGCAGAGCATGAAAAGCCCCCTAACATCCCACCTGGCTAATTCAGAAGGGGTAGGAGTAGATGGACCTGGCCGTCCCTGCCCATCCTACTCCTCCTTTGAAGCATCATGCTTTATGACCCCTCCCCCCTGCTCTGGCATTCCTATGTAGCAGAGGTCTGTCCAGCAGGTAGCCTCTCCCTGTGTGAGCCACTTATCACTTCATCAAAGCAGCCTGTCTGATCCTGTTAACCAATCAGAGAAGACAGCCGGAAGGCTGAACTTTGGCCTACAGACAAGAAAGTCTTATAACTTATTTTTTCTGAACAAGTTAGGATACATTCAATAATAGCATATTGTTGGATTTATCAATACCATTCTCCTAAGTCTTTGAATGATATTTTGTTTCAATTTCTAGCAATATTTATGCGTTCATAAACTATTGCCATGTTATCCTATCGGGCTAGGACTCCACGTGTGGAAAGTGAAATGTGCAATTTCTCCATCATCAGGCCGTGTAAAACATATTTTATAAGGGCCCTGCTCATACTTACATGACCCCTCACCCCTGGGACACCTAGGGAAGATCTTGGAGGTCCTAAATAGGCAATGCTAGTGTAGATCCTCACTTCACAGTGCTCATAGCACCAAAGTCAATTTTGGTAGGTACTTTACTACAAAGTGGGAAGTAACATGTGCAATCTCTCTATCCCCAGGGCATATGAAACATCTTTTATAAGGACCCTGTTTATCAGTACATGCCCCCCACCCCTGGGACATCTAGGTGAGAACCCCAGGGGTACACAATATGTAAGAATATTGTAGATTAGTTTAGCTCAGGTGTATTTCCAAAACAGTGGAATGGTGATTCGGTGCTTCCACTGGTGAAGAAACCAACTCTGGATGAGCAGGAGCCTAATAACTATCACCCTATTTCAAGACTCCCATTCCCAGCAAAACTTGTTGAGAGAATAATGAACTCACAGCTTGCTGCTTTTCTGGAAGTTAACAACCTTTTAGATGACACACAATGTGGCTTCTGAAAGGGCTTTAGTATGGAGTTAGTGCTTATGGTCGCAACTGAAGAGATCAGGGCCACAGTGGATAAGGGGGGTAATGCCGTCCTCATCCTGTTAGATATATCTGCGGCCTTTGGTACGGTCAATCATGACCCATTTGATGTCTCAGTTACAGAGCCTGGAGATCCAGGGGGTTGCCCTCAATCTTCTGAGATCATACCTGACCCACCGGATTCAATCTGTGTCCTATAGGAGCTTCCAATCGGAACCCTTCACACTGCCTCGTGGGGTCCCACAGGGCTCATCTTTGAGCCAACGGTGTTCAATCTATATGTTACCCCCCTGGCAGCATTAATCAAATCTTTTGGGGTGTTGTTAGTTTCTTATGCTGACGACACCCGAATAGTGGTTTCCTTATTTGATAAGGGCCCAGAGGTGGATAAGACCATTTGCAGCTGTATGACTGCAGTGGGCCAGTGGATGATCAAAATTGCCTAAATCTTAATTCATCAAAGACCAAAGTTATCCTGTTTGGCAATAATCCAATATTCTAGTCACCAGACTGATGGCCTGAGGAACTCGGCACTCATCCATCACCAATCCAGAAGGTATGAAATTTGGGTGTCTTGATAGACAACCACTTATCATACAAAGCACAAGGGAACAGTGTCACTTTCACTTCCTTCTTTGCACTGCATTCAGTCAAGAGAATTGCTCAGCTGATGCATTTTGACTTGATGTGCCCTGGGTCCCTGCCAATCAGGTTCCCAGGGCCTGTGTTCTTTCCCCAAAACTAACCCAATTGGCATCTCTGGCCACAGGTCAGCCCCTGGTAAATGGTACCACAGGTACTCAGGGCACTGTGACCAGAGAAGGCCTCTAAGGGCTGCAGCACTTATTGTGCCACCCTTAGAGGCCCTGTACCACTACACTCACACACTGCCTTTGCAGGCTGCGTGTTTTGGTGCAGAACAAAGTGAAGAGTCGACATGGCACACATCCCTGTGTGCCATGCCTACAACTCACTGCCCTGGCATAAATCAGTCACCCCTCTAGCTGGGTGCACTATACCAGTGGTGAGGGTACAGGTGCATGAGCCCTGTACCCCTACAGTGTCTAAGGCCATTCTTAGACATTGTAAGTGCAGTGCTGCCATTAAGAGTATATGGTGCTGGGAGTTTGTCATTATGAACTCCACAGCACCATAATGGCTACACTGAAAACTGAGAAGTTTGGTATCAAACTTCTCAGCACATTAAACACACACTGATGCCAGTGTGGGATTTAATGAAAAAGGCACACAGAGGGCATCTTAGAGATGCCCCCTGAAAACTAACGTACCACTGGTGTCCAGGCTGAGTGGCTGCTTTCAGCTTCCACCACCAGACATGTTTCTGGACCCCTGGGTCAAGAGCCTGCTGCTCTCTGGGCCCTGAAACAATGTACATCCTGGGACGAGGTGCCAAGGCTCCTCCCCCAGGATGGGCAGGTTTCACGAAGGGGAAGCTTCAAAGGCTTGCCGCCTTTGTGAGCTTCCCCAGGTTACTTGCTGCTTTCAGCAACTGGTCCCCACTGGTTCTGACCCCCACTTTGGGTGGGAGAACCGGTGGGAAAAACAAGTGAGGAAGAGAGGTGTGCCCACCTCTGCCAACTCCATCCCTCAGGTGGGGGAGGCTAGGTGAAGCACAACTACCAGTCCCCGCCATCTTGCAGATGGGGGGACTCAGCCAACCAGGGACAGGCTTATGCCCCCCTCCCACTGGAGGGTGGCATAATAGGGGGTGTACCCACCCCAGGGAAGGGACCCATTGGTCCCTGACTTTTACCTAACTGTAACACCCCTAAATCTTGTATTTAGGGGCACCCCTGAACCTTGATTCCTCAGACAAGAAGAAACTGCAAGAAGAATAAGAAGGACCGAACAGCCGTGCAGCAGCTAGCAAGAGGAAGACGGCCACTGACTTGGCCCCAGCCCTACCGGCCTGTCTCCCCTTCGAACCTGCTCCTGCGAAATCCCGTGTGTCCTGCAGCCAGCAACCTCAAAAACCCCGGAGGACCTGCCTGCCTTCAACTACAAAGACTTTGTCTCCCGTGAACACCGGATTTGTTCATCTGCAACCTCTGGCTCCGGCCGGACACCGCGGATCTGCCCCACTCTGCACCCGCCGTCCACGGCCCGAGCTCGAGTGGGCAAACACCACGAGGAGGTCCCCCCGGCGATCCTGACCCGAGATCCGGTGACCCCTGACCTGCCTCAAGCCTCCAGCCAACGCCTGCAGCCTAAATCCAGAAGGTCCCCCCAACCGCAACCAGGAGCTGGTAAGAAGATCCGACCCCAAAAGGCACCCCTGCACCCGACGCCCCACGGCCTTGTGTGCCCAAACCGACGGTGCCTAACCAACCCCTAACTTCCCAACTTACCTCTCGAAGTGGTGGTCGCAACCAGAAGACCTTCGTCCCCGAGCCTGCAGTGCCTTTGCAAACTGGAGGTTCCCCATTGAAACCAACAGGATGCCCGACGTCAAAACAGCCCCCTGCACCCAGCCGCCCTAGTGCCGCTGAGGGTGCACCTTTGGTGCTGCTTTGTTTCCCCATTTGCCCTGAGCTAAAGTCCAGGAGCTTTGCTCCCACAACCAAGGGGCCTGCTTGCCAGCAGCCACCAATCGGAGGCCCCCTATCCCTCATTGGATAACATTGGGCCTCACCACTCTGCACCCGGCCGCCCTAGTGGCGCTGAGGGTGTAACGAGAGTGTACCTTGACCCTGGGGGAACACTTGTTCTAACCCCAGAAAGCTCAACTCCAAAGAACGATTACTTACCTGGTAACCCTTAACTTCATTTCTCTCCATAGGAACTTATTGACTGGTTTTCTCTGAAAAATGTTCTAAGTGTGGAGTTGATTTGTATGGAAACCTGAAAAATAACAATTGTGCAAAACTGACTTTACTTACCTTTTCTCTAGGAAATGTCCCAGTGTGATATCTAGGCATATCATACTGAGTAGAAAAAGTAATCTCAAAAGTAACGTAAAAGTAACTTACTTGTAATTTTTACTGCGAAATCGATACAAAGTATATGTACAGCATTCGACAGTGTTGCATTACCAGTAATTCAAAACTGTAACCATTTCAAAGTACATTTACAACTGCATTTCAAACTGTATATTTACTGCACATTATTTATCAACTTACCTGTGCCAGGCTTGCTGATTCTAGGAAATAAAATAACTAAAAGAATATTTTTATACAAAAACAATTGGTCTGAAGTTCAATCTTTGAGTGTGTGAAATCATTTGCTGATTGAGTGGGTATAACAAATGCTTAACACTGTCCTCTGATACTGCCTTACTGCTCGACCACACTACCACAAATAGAGAGTGAGGTGCTATCTAACTTTACCTCTACCTACCTTTGGGGATCCACTGGACTCTGTGCACACTATACCTCACTTTGGTATAGTATGTACAGAGCCAGCTTCGTACATTGGTGGATCAGCGGTGGGATATACAACTTTGCATTTGTTGGACTACTTGGTTACCACCGGATCACACAACAGAACTCTTAAATTGTCTTTAGAATTCTGATTTTTTCTAATTGGCATTTTTGCAAAACTACTAAAAGTCTTGTTAGGGCCTTGGTTAAGTCCCTTTAGAATTTTAGAAAAATAAAAAGTCACTTTAGCTAGGGTTAGAGGGGTTAGAAGCTTTTTAACAATGCCTCAAAACAAGAACCCAACTGTTAGTGAAAATAACCACAATGACATAGAGGACTTGGTTGAGGAGCTCGAACTTACCCCTTACCTTCACTTGTCTTTCAAGGAAGTAAGGTCCCTATGTAACCTTAAAAACATAGCCATGGGTCCCCATCCCACCAAACAAAAGCTCCAGGAGCTGTTGGCTGGGTATGCTAAGGACCACCCATCTGAAAATGGTGAAGACCAGTCAGATGAGGAAGAAGAGGAAGGGGATGACCTGGTAAACCAACCTCCTCCCCTTCTCAGGGAGAAAAGGGTTCAAGTGCGCTTGACTCCAAGAATAAACCTCTCAGTACCTAGGTCCCACACAGGTGGGTCAGGCACTACTGAGGACATTGAGGACAGCCTCAATGAGGAGAACAGCCTTTTAGTAAGGCAGACCAAAAGACTGGATCTAGAGACCAGGTTGCTGGCTCTAGAAAAAGAAAGAGCAGAGATCGGCCTAGGACCCATCAATGGTGGAAGCAATTTACTAAATAAGGATAAAGAGCAATCTTATGATCCTAAAATCCCCAAAGGGATTGTCCCTAAATATGAAGAGAGTGATGATATCACAAAACGGTTCACAGCCTTTGAGAGGGATTGTGAAGCCAGAAGAGTGAAGAAAACTCACTGGGGGGCACTCCTTTGGGAACTGTTCTCTGGTAAGTGCAGAGACAGACGTCTGACCCTTAGTGGGGCAGATGCTGGGTCTTATGACCTCATGAAGAGAACTCTGATTGAGGGATTTGGACTCACAACTGAGGAATATAGAATTAGATTCAGGGGGGCTCAGAAAACCCAGAGTCAGCCCTGGGTGGCATTTGTAGACTACTCAGTTAAGACACTAGACAGCTGGTTGACTGGAAGCAAAGTGCAAGATTATGATGGTCTTTATAATTTGTTTATGAAAGAACATATATTAAGTAATTGCATTGATGAAAAGTTGCATCTGTATCTGGTAGACCTAGGTCCAATTTCCCCCCAAGAATTGGGAAAGAAGGCGAACCATTGGGTCAAGAGAAGGGTAACTAGGTCGTACACTGGGGGTGACCAAAAGAAAGGGTTTACAAAACCTCTCCAGAGGAAAGACAGTGAGCCTCTAAAAGATAAAAGTAAGGAGTCCCAGGTAGCCCTCCAAAAACCTGACCAGGAGGGAGGGCCCAAAGACACCTCACAAACTAAAACTGGGTACCAAGGTAAGAATTGGGATCTCAACAGGGTATGGTGTCACAACTGCCAAAAGGCAGGACACCACACCAAGGACCCTAGCTGTCCTAAAACAATTACAGCCCCTAGTGTAGCTCCAGGGGTTGCCAGTGTAGCTTTAGAGGGTGATTCCTCAGATGAGGAAGACCTCACAGCCTTCAACTGGAAAATGGGCCCACAAGGTGGAGTAGATACTTCCACCACCTACTGGTGAATGGAATCCCAGCCCTTGCCCTGAGAGATACATGTGCCAGTCACACTGTGGTGCATGACAGGTGGGTTCTTTCAAACCAGTATGTCCCAGGGGAAACAAAAAGAGTAAGGACTGTCCCAGGGGGCGTCACTGTTAGGCGTGTGGCTGTAGTGCTCCTAGAAATAGCTGGGTCCCTTAGATGGAGAAAGGTGGTAGTCAGTAAAGACCTCCCCCTTGATTGTCTCCTTGGGAATGACCACCCAGATGTTGGTCTGAGCCAAAGAGAGGTACTGGTCCAATGCCAGACCTCACCCAAGAAACCTGGGGGGGCTCAACCTGCTTTAAGTGCAGCTAAGCCCCAAAAGAAAAAGAATAAACAGTGTAGGAAAGGTGGGCAACGGCTAGCCACAGTTCCAGTGGGCCAGGGAGATTCTATCCCAGTAAGGGAGAACTTCAAAATTGGCACTGGTGAAGTCCCCCCTAGCCAACAAAAAGCCCTGACTAGTCAGGCTATTGTCCGGCCTGAGTTGGTGGCTCCTCAGCTGGCAGAAGAGAGGGTGGAAGAAGGGTGTTCACTACCAATTGTGGTGACCCCCTACCCTAAAACAGCAGACAGGCAACCAGAACCCAAATAAGCCTATAAGGTAGCCCCTTCAATTACCAGTGAGGAGCTAAAGGTGTGGTTCTGGGCACTGACAGCTGTCAGTAGCCTCTGCTGGGTGTTAGCCTTCATGGCAGCACTGTCCTTGGCATGGTGGCCTAGCCCCCTGCCAAATAGCAAGTTAGGCCCCCTGACCTTATTGGTCATGGTGGGGTTGCTCAAGCTGTGGGTAACCTCTGTGGGTAAGCTGGACTTTGCCCTAGCTAAGTTAGAATTTGCAGAGGTAGACACCTCTGAACCCAAACTAAAAAGATGTGGTAAAGATCTAGGAAAGGAGCATTGGGAATTAGGTCCTGAAACTGTTGAGGTAGGCCAGCTCCCCAAAGGGACTGACCTGGACAGAAGGATGTAAGGCAGAGTAGGCCCTGCAACTTTCAAACCACTTCCTCTACTCTTCCTCGCCTGAAAGACTAGGAAGACTCTCCCAGCTTTGGCTGAGCCTCCTGGCCTTTGTGCTGGGGGGGGGGGCTTGTGTAAGAAAGTGGGTTTCTGTTGCAGTAACCACCCCACTTTTTGCCAGACTGCTGATGCTTTTCGGCTTGATGTGCCCTGGGTCCCTGCCAATCAGGTTCCCAGGGCCTGTGTTCTTTCCCCAAAACTAACCCAATTGGCATCTCTGGCCACAGGTCAGCCCCTGGTAAATGGTACCACAGGTACCCAGGGCACTGTGACCAGAGAAGGCCTCTAAGGGCGGCAGCACTTATTGTGCCACCCCTAGAGGTCCTGTACCTTTACACACACACACTGCCTTTGCAGGCTGCGTGTTTTGGTGCAGAACAAAGTGAAGAGTAGACATGGCACACATCTCTGTGTGCCAAGCCTACAACCCACTGCCCTGGCATAGATCAGTCACCTCTATAGCTGGGTGCACTATACCAGTGGTGAGGGTACAGGTGCATGAGCCCTGTACCCCTACAGTGTCTAAGGCCATTCTTAGACATTGTAAGTGCAGTGCTGCCAATAAGAGTATATGGTGCTGGGAGTTTGTCATTACGAACTCCACAGCACCATAATGGCTACACTGAAAACTGAGAAGTTTGGTATCAAACTTCTCAGCACATTAAACCCACACTGATGCCAGTGTGGGATTTAATAAAAAAGGCACACAGAGGGCATCTTAGAGATGCCCCCTGAAAACTAACCTACCACTACTGTCCAGGCTGAGTGGCTGCTTTCAGCTGCCACCACCAGACATGTTTCTGGACCCCTGGGTCGAGAGCCTGCTGCTCTCTGGGGCCTGAAACAATGCACATCCTGGGACGAGGTGCCAAGCCTCCTCCCCCATGATGGGCAGGGATCACGAAGGGGAAGCTTCAAAGGCTTGCTGCCTTTGTGAGCTTCCCTAGGCCACTTGCTGCTTTCAGCAACTGGTCCCCACTGGTTCTGACCGCCACTTTGGGTGGGAGAACCGGCGGGAAAAACAAGTGAGGAAGAGAGGTGTGCCCACCTCTGCCAACTCCACCCCTCAGGTGGGGGAGGCGAGGTGAAGCACAACTCCCAGTCCCCGCCATCTTGCAGATGGGGGGACTCAGCCAACCAGGGACAGGCTCATGCCCCCCTCCCACTGGAGGGTGGCATAATAGGGGGTGTACCCACCCCAGGGAAGGGACCCATTGGTCCCTGCCTTTTACCTACCTGTAACACCCCTAAATCTAGTATTTTGGGGCACCCCTGGACCTTGCTTCCTCAGACAAGAAGAAACTGCAAGAAGAAGAAGACGATGGACCGAACAGCCGTGCAGCAGCTAACAAGAGGAAGACGCCCACTGACTTGGCCCCAGCCCTACCGGCCTGTCTCCCCCTCGAACCTGCTCCTGCAAAATCCCAGTGTGTCCTGCAGCCAGCAACCTCGAAAACCCCGGAGGACCTGCCTGCCTTCAACTACAAGGACTTTGTCTCCTGTGAACACCGGATTTGTTCATCTGCAACCTCTGGCTCCGGCCGGACACTGTGGATACGCCCCACTCTGCACCCGCCGTCCACGGCTCGAGCTCGAGTGGGCAAACACCACGAGGAGATCAACCTGGTGATCCGGACCCAAGATCTGGTGACCCCTGACCTGCCTTAAGCCTCCAGCCGACACCTGCAGCCTAAATCCAGAAGGTCCCCCCAACCGCCACCAGGAGCTGGTAAGAAGATCCGACCCCAAAAGGTACCCCTGCACCTGACGCCCCACGGCCTTGTGTGCCCAAACCGATGGTGCCTAACCAACCCCTAACTTCCCAACTTACCTCTCGAAGTGGTGGTCGCACCCAGAAGACCTTCGTCCCCCAGCCTGCAGTGCCTTTGCAAACCGGAGGTTCCCCATTGAAACCAACAGGGCGCCCGACGTCGAAACAGCCCCCTGCACCCGGCCGCCCTTGTGCCGCTGAGGGTGCACCTTTGGTGCTACTTTGTTTCCACATTTGCCCTGAGCTAAAGTCCAGGAGCTTTGCTCCCACAACCAAGTGGCCTGCTTGCCAGCAGCCACCAATCGGAGGCCCCCTATCCCCCATTGGATAACATTGGGCCTCAGCACTCTGCACCCGGCCGCCCTAGTGCCACTGAGGGTGTAACGAAAATGCATCCTTGACCCTGGGGGAACCCTTGTTCTAACCCCAGAAAGCTCAACTCCAAAGCAGATTACTTACCTGGCAACTGTTAACTTAATTTATCTCCATAGGAACCTATTGACTGGTTTTCTCTGAAAAATGTTGTGTGGAGTTGATTTGTATGGAAACCTGAAAAATAACAATTGTGCAAAACTGACTTTACTTACCTTTTCTCTAGGAAATGTCCCAGTGTGATATCTAGGCATATAACACTGAGTAGAAAAAGTAATATAAAAAGTAATCTCAAAAATAACGTAAAAGTAACTTGCCTGTAATTTTTACTGCAAAATCGATGCAAAGTATATGTACAGCATTCTACAGTGTTGCATTACCAGTAATTCAAAACTGTAACCATTTCAAAGTACATTTACAACTGCATTTCAAACTGTATATTTACTGCAAAGTATTTATCAACTTACCTGTGCCAGGCTTGCTTGGTTCTAGGAAATAAAATAACTAAAAGAATATTTTTATACAAAACCAATTGGTCTGAAGTTCAGTCTTTGAGCGTGTGAAATCATTTGCTGATTGAGTGGGTACAACAAATGCTTAACACTGTCCTCTGATACTGCCTTACTGCTCGACCACACTACCACAAATAGAGAGTGAGGTGCTATCTAACTTTACCTCTGCCTACCTTTGGGGATCCACTGGACTCTGTGCACACAATACCTCACTTTGGTATAGTATATACAGAGCCAGCCTCCTACACTTCCTTTTGACCTAATAAAGACCGTTATCATCACACTTCTTCTATCTAGAATCAACTAGTGCAATGGTCCGTACCAAAACCTACCATAAATCCCTGATAAAAGTTCAAGTTTTACCAAACTCTGTGGCTCGCATGTTGATGAAGATCCCCAGATATGGGTCAGCTTCTCGAGCCATAAGTTAATTGCATTGGTTGCTGGTAAGGAAACGGATAGCCTTTAAAGGCCTCTGCATGGCCTATAAAGCACTTCATGGCCCTGGTCCCACATATCTAAAAGATAAATTTAGATGGCATCTTCCAGGAAGGAATCTTCGCACCGGCTCAGTAAAAGATCTGGTTGTTTCCACCCACAGACTGGCTACCCGGGAAAGCAGGAGCCTGGTAACCTGCACGGCCCGGAACTGAAACTGGCTACCTCTGGAGTTAAAAACTGCCCCCTCTTTATTGAAGTCCAGGAAAGATTTAAAAACCTGGCTTTTCAGGCATGATTAATGTCCTCTGTATTCGCGGCTATAATTTACTCATTTTAGGCAGTGCCAAGACGCCTCCGGGCATTTGTTTTATCTTTATAAATAATAAATCAAATCAAATCATCATCACTTTTCAAGTGCCCCTACCAAGAAAGTGGAGTGTGCAGTTAATTTATTTCTAAAAACAGTGCTGCAAGGCATGATTGCTTTTAAAATGACCACAGGCGCTCAGCAGTGCACACATGCAAGTGCCGAAAGGGATTCTGGCCTCTAAACTGCCCTGCCCTATTATATATTTGGGACTTATAGGTAGCTTTAATCCCCCTGCCCTATTATCTACTAGGGACTTATAGAGTAGGTCATACCAATTGTAAGTGTACTCTAATACATAGTGTACCCTAATGCATGTGTGTGTTTTCACTGTGTTTTCAACATAGCACTGGCCCTGGGCCTGGTTAGATAGAGCCCAGGGACAGTCAGAGTCTGTTACCACCAGTACCAGTCAGCAAAAAATGGGAGTGCACAGGACACACAGGTTGACTTTGCAAGACCCCTGGAGTAGAACTTTCTCTGAACTCGGGGCAACCGTTGTCCTCCAAAACTCAGTGCCAGAGTGTTGCTTCCGTCAACCATGACGGTAAATGTGTTAACGGCACTCTGCTTTCTAACCCTCTGCTTTTCTCCCCCTTGACCGCGACGGTCTCTGCCTGATGGTTTTGAATGCTGTTGCTTAAAATGTGTAAGCATTTGTGTCTTGAACCACATCTTGTTAAAAATTGTCATTCAAAGCCTTTATTAACTGTTGATTGAAGTTCTTGCTTCCTAAAGTATATACATAGATATGATTTTTTTTCCTACTTGGTCTCGGATTTATTCTTGAGTGTTTGTCTAATTTATTGCTTCTGTGTGTGACAACAAATGCTTAGCACTGCTCCCTGATAAGCCCAACTGCTCGCCCACACTACTACAAAAAGAGCATTACAATTATCTGCTTTTACCTCTGCACACTTATTGGGGATCCACTAGACTCTCTGCACAGTATACTTCATTTTAGTGCACTATATAGAGAGCCAATGTCCTACACCTCATGTGTACAAGATTCCAATCAATGAGTGCCGAGCACCACCTGGTACAGAATCCTAAACAGAAACTCCAAAAACCATCACCACGCAAGTAAAGTCACTGAATCACACCAGTGTCTTTTCAAACAGGTGAATTCAAAAACAACAAGCTGGTAACTCAAAAAATGTATCTTGAAAGGAAGAGAGTTACCTGAACTGGAGCTGAGACTGTCCCAGAGTGATGGCATCAACATGCTGAGTGCGCTTTGTGCAAAGATACTCTGATGCGAGACCAGCATGCCATGACATGAAAGATGAGTATACTACTCGTATAAAAGCAGAACCACATAAACAAACAATTATCAGTGCGTATTAGGATGGTAAAACATTATACAGCGAAATCATTGATGGTAATATATTTTGGTAATCCAGACACATGCGCAATATTGTTTAAGTCCAACAACACAAACTATGTAGCTCTATATTTGTTGGAGGTGCAACAGTTACACCATTGCTCTAAACATGATCAACAAATCTAGGAACACAATATTATAAAAACATGGCATTTCATATTTGTCATTTATGCCACTAGTTTGTAAAGTGTCCAATTTTTTAACCCAAAAGGCTTCTCTTTGTAAGAGTCTTTTGTGGTTATCTATACCAGGTAGATGTTGAACCACTTCAAGAATTAGGAAAAGTTGAGAGATACTATATTTTTGATCAATGCAGTGTGCAACTAACCTTGAATTTTTATTTTGAATCCTGATGGCGATTTTGTGTCCTGTGTTTCTGATTTTCATTTTCCTTTCTGTTTTGCCAACATATATCAAAATGCAAGGGCATTTTGTGCAATCCACAATGTCTTTAGTGCTGTAATGTGCTGCATGCTTAAGCAACATAGAGTATCCTTTTGTTGGATGTACGACGGTGTTTCCTGGGATCACATTGTTACAATGAATACAATTGTGACATTTGTTGGTGCCAGTATGAATCTCTCTGATGGTAGACCTTTTGGCATCTAACAGTTCTTTCAGATTTCTGGAACAAATAAAAGCTTAGCAGTGAACATACCTTCAAAATCATATTCAACCTGCAATAGTTTCCATTGCTTGTTGATAATCTTCTTCATTGCTTAGGATTTCGTAGAAAATGTTGAAACAAAAACCATCCTTGTGGATTTATTATCTCGCGCGTTACTTAATAATGACTCCCTCTCAACAGTTGATACCCACTGGATAGCATTGTCCAATATTGAGTTAGGATAACCTCTATTGAAGAATCTAGTTTTGTATGACTCTATAGCATGGAAAAGGTCTTCAGAATTAGAGGTGAATTGTTTTAATCACATGAATTTAGAAAAAGGAAGGTGCTGCTTGAGAGTTTGAGGTTGGAAGCTCTGATAATGTAAACTGTTGTTCCGATCCGTGGTTTTTTAAGCACCTTTGTTTCAATACCTGCGGGTATTAAGACCACCAATACATCAAAAAAAGAAATCTCTTTACTGCTGATTAGGCCTGCGCTGTGAACTTCGCTCCGTTCACCGAGTTTGCAGAGTTTTCCACACTCTGCTCAGTACGCAGAGTTCCGAAAAACTCCACTCCGCAAAGCGGAGCAGAGTTTTTTTCTCACTCTTCTTCGCCAATGTTAAATTGTCGAGCACAAGCGAGGATAATCCAATACTAGACCACCTCCCAGCGACATTTCTCAATGTGGGCAGGCACGGATGGTTGCGACTGCTCGCGTTGAGGAACTATCCGTTCGCGTTGAGGAAGCTGTACCTCGGGTAGAAAATCTACTCGAGCGGCAGAAAGAAGAAATGCCCTCTTGTGCTGTGGATGATGCCGTTTTTCGGATTTTCCAGTGCGTGACAAACACGCTATGCTAAAAATCAGCACAAATGGCGCGTCCTAACGCACTCCGTCACTTGCGGACATTTTTCGGTCACTTCGCGGAGTTCTGCTTACTCCGCCCTGGCATATTGCTGATGTGATGAAAAATGGATTCGTGGATTTCTTGAATTGAAAGTACATATGTTGCTTTCAAGAATTTATTTGGATCCTTTCCAGATCAAAAAAGTGTCATCTATGAATCGTAAATAGATAAGGAGATGTTCTTGAAAACTATATTGTTTTTCACCATGAAGAAGTTTGCATAGCTGGGTGCTCCAGAAAAACCCATGAATGTTCCTGTCTTATGAAGATTTTTTTTTGCTTTCCATTGGAAATAGCTTTGATGAAAAGTGAAACATAGCAATTCCAATAATAAAATCTTGTTAGCACCCATGCCGTCCCTTTGCAATAAGGCTCATTCAACTGCATCAATGCCATAAATAAGAGGAATAAACGTGTATAAAGAAAAAACATCTATGGTGCAAAACCACCAATCCTCAATTTGGTCAAGGAGAACTTGGGCTAATCTATTGAGGAATGATGTAGTATCTTGAATGTAACATTTCTAGTCCTGTAAAATTGGCTAGGAAGCTATCCAAGTAATTACCCACAGGTTCATTTAGAGAACCTCAAGCAGAGACAATAGGTTTGAATGGTGGATCAGTAGGATGCTTGTGCATCTTTGGCAACTTGTAAATGTTTTATCTACGTGAAAACTTTGTGGTTAAAAAATTATTTTGTATTATTGTTAAGCCACTCCATTTCAAGAACTTGGAACTCTGTGGTGGAGTCAACGTCAAGTTGAATGGAGAAGATGCTTTCATCTGTCACCTGAGCATTGACTTTCACATCATGTTATGTTTGATTCATGACTACTATTGCTCCTCCTTTATCAGCCAATTGAAATATGTTTTCTATATTATTAGCTAATGCATGTATTAAAACCCATTCTTTGTTAGTGATATTATTTGCATGGAGTTGATTATAATTCAACTGTTTCAGATCATTTCTTACCAGAGTTTCAAACAAATCCAATGTTTTGTGTGAGAGCAATGGAATGAAAGTGCTTTTGGTTTGAATTCTTTATACGTGTGCTCCTCATGTACAACTTCCTTGGTTTCCAAAGTACTGACTAAATAGTTCACATGTAAATTGCGCATGAATTGGAAAAATGAAATCTCACTCTCTAAAGTGTTAGATCTGTAGGTAGGTATGAATGATGTTCCTTTATTTAGAACTGTGATTTGTTGAGGCGTCAATGAAATATTGATAACATAGTTTTTTATTGGCTGTGAAAATTCCTTTCTTCTTTTCTTTTATCTTTGACTTCTCCTTATTTTTATGTGGAAATTCAGGTCTCTTGTTGATCAACTCGGGTCCATTGTTGGCTGCTGGGCTTCTGGATTAAAAAGTAATTTTATTTTGAGATTTGATGAATCCAATCCCTGGTTGTTTATCCAAATGATCAGTGGAAGTATCTATAGGTTGATGATTAGATGCTATGTGACCCTCTGTTGCTAAACTTTATTCTGAGGTTGGTTTTCTTTGGACATGTTTTTGTGTATATACCTCTGCCCAAGTATAGTCTTCATCCAGGTTATAATCAATAGCATCTCTTTTAAATTTCCTTAACTTTCTTTCATGAATCTCCTTTGCTTAGGAGTCCAATTTAGTTGAAATTTTATCAAGAGTGATTTTCCATTGATAGTCATCTATTCTTTTGATTAATTCTGATTTGGATACATACATTTTTCTTCAGGAATCTTCAACACAATGGATAGTTTGTCAATAATTAACAATGCCAGATCTAAAGAATATTTATTCAGAATGGCATACCATTGTTCTATGAATTGTTTATTCGTTTTGCATAACATTGGATGAAGAGCAATGCGTAAACTGCAAAGTATTCTTGTAACTTTAGGGAATTCGATTAAACTCGCTGTATATAACAAAGCTATGTTGACCAAGCTACCACATGTCCATGACCATCTATTTTATAGCAGGGGCACACAGTGGTGTGACTTTTATTCTGTGTTTCATTGGAAGCCAATGAAGATTTTTGTGAGTCAAAGAGATGTTTTATGATTTCTTCAAATTGAGTCAGAGTGTGGCTGCTTGATTTTGCAGATTCTCTACTTTTAAAGGGTCTTTGAAGGGGCTCTGTTTCTTCTATGAGTAAAGAATGATCAGGCTCAAAAGACTTGAGGCAATTTCAAGGAGACAATTCTCAAGCACAACTGGGGACCATGTAGACTCTGTGAATAGAATAGACTGATGAGCTGAGACTAATTTAATCACAAAATAGCAATTAAGTAATGGTATGGGCTGAACCCACCACTCCTCCTGCCTCTCCAATATCTGTCATATTGCCATTTTCTAGGACTGACTCTCTCAAACCTGCGTGATATGACTGACACTTCTTCTATGTGCAAGTTGGACACCTCTTAACTAGCAGTAAAGTATGACATACTGTTATGACTATGACTTCAATGCTATGATCCCTGATCTCATTGTCAACAGGAACTATCTCATTTCATAAAAATCATCAGTATCTTTTCAAATGGAAGGACAACTTGGTTGTGAATGTGAGACACACCTTTGCTGTGACTTAGAATGTTGCAGTGCTTATTAGCATTTTTTGCCTGGACCCTAGCACCTTTCTTATACACAGTGTGCTTGGAAAGAGGGCTACTGACACAATTGATGTCAGTTTGGCACTGGGTAGATGTACTCTATCAAGGGTGGGTTGATCATTCTGATCTGTTTGAAGGACATCTAACCTGGGCTTCTATTGGAATTCCATAACGCATAACGCATATTAGCAAGCCCATTATCGCCGTTTTAGCGGCAGTTTCCTGCCGCTAAAACGGCGATAATTTTAACGTGGGTCTTGCTAATATGCCCCCAAGTTTCTTGTTGAACTGAGCTACAACTTCAAAGCAAAAATGAGAATGACTGACTGTCTTGTGGCACCTGGTAAATAAATGATTTTTTCCATGCCTGTAATTATTGAGGTCTTGATCATGGATAGAAAATGTAACTGTACATTTGTAGATACTCTAAGCTTGGTTACTGGCATGTGCAGTTTTTCAAATGTGTAATCTGTCTGTAACATTTTGGATTGACTGTATCCTTGCATGCCTAATGTTTCAAATGTTCTTATTCTTCTTACTTGAATGCCCACATACTGGGGATACTATCAGGCTAAATGTGTACCATTTTGAGAATAGGTTTTTTTTTGTGTATAGGAGGTCTAGTTTTTATTATTATCCTTTCCTGCTCTGTGTCTTCTGACCAGCCATCATTTAAGGCAGGTCCCAATGCGGCGGTGCTGCACATATGCTCAGTTAGCAACAAACTTAACACAAAACAGGAAACTCAATAATCCCACTGGAGGTTGGAGATGTTCTGCATGGTGCCGTTCATGATAATTTCACACCGCAGACACCCGACACTGAAAATTACCGCAAATAGCATTTTTTCTAACTCACTCTGCCGCTTCTGAAGCGAGGCGGAGCTTGTTTTGCACTTCACGGAGTCCATGTAGCAGAATTCCGCTCAGGCGTACCTATAAGTTTATATTAGAACATTGGAATGTTGAGAGCTCCATTGAAGACAAAGGGCCTGAGCTCCAACATTCCAATATTTCTCTTCATATTTCTTCCTTTTTTAATTTAGAACATTCTACCCTTAGTGGGTGGAATGTTCTAATGGCCTTATAGCCCTTCTTCCTTAGGCTATACCAGTTGTTAAAAGCCCTCACCCTCATTATAGGCCCTCGCCTGTGACTCAGGCCTATAACTCGGGTTCAGGGCATTTAACACCCAATATAGCCCTAGGCAGAAGGGCTATAAGGCAACAAAGAAAATCTAAAGGCCGGCGCATTGTATGTGTAACAACATTTCATGCTGAATCTAATGATATCATAAAGGTTGTTCTAAAGTGTTGGCAATTTTTGAACTGAAAAATCCCTCTTTTCATTTAAAAGTGGTCACAATAGTAGGGGTAGGCTTGTATAGACTTACGAAGAATCTGGTAAAAACAGTCTAACACAGCTATGTGGTTTTGAACCTATCATTGGCTACTATCTCTGTGGTAACTATCTTGCTTGGAATACAATGTAAATTTCAAATTATGTAACAACAATGGTAAAGGATGGGAATTAAGACAGTTTTTAAATTGTGCAACTAAAAATGTGATCCACTGTATGGATTGCCCTTGAATCCTTAAAACCCACCACCACCCTAAACTCCACCCCATCCTTAACCCTAAAATCTCTTCATCCCCCCAGCTGCTACCCATAATTGAACCTTAAAGACCCTCACCAGCCCTACACTCTGCAATCCCTGAAACCTAAAAACACCTCAGACACCTAAACACCACTCATCCATGAACCCTAAAAGGACCTCACCACCCCTGCACTCCTCCCATCTCTGAACCCTAACAACCCCATTCTATTCCCTAACACCAATTATTCCTGGCCTCTAAGAACCCCCTCATCACCTTAACATGATCCATCCCTGAGCCCAAAAACCCCACTGTAGTCCTAGACTCCACCGAAGTTTAACATAATTTCCCTTTACAATGCAAACTGTTTACTTACATTTTTTATTTTTTTGTATTTCCTTAAAATTGTCTTTCATTAAAATTATTTTTCCATGGTTTGGTTTCCTCCAATATGTTCTTGTTTTTCTATGAATTCACCTACTACCACACCCACCGCAACGCCCATGGAACGCCTCCCGAGCGCAGGGTTAGGCAGCATAGCGATTTGTGCTGCCTTGCCTTACTCCATATCTATGAGGCCATTCAAAGCCATGCAAAGTGACTTTGTGTGGCCTCATAGATATGATTTCAAGGTTTTAGCTGCCAGAGCATCACAAAAAATGAAGCTATGGCAGTGCAAAGGGGGTCATAAATATGCCCCCTGATATCCTGGTTTCCTGGACAATGCATCCTCATTCTCTTGTCCTCTTGGAGTGGACAGTTGTTCTGTTCTGTTTGCAGCACTGAATAAACATAACTGTGCACTTTTCCATTTTGAATTGCCAAAAGTGTATATTGAGACAGTCTGGTTGAGCTATAATTTAGATTGTTAGGTTTTGGCACAGTGCACTTATAGATGTTGTTAGTTGTTGTACACATATATTAAAGGTTTTTGCCTCAACTGTATGTCTGTTTGGTTATCACATTTTAGGGTATTCATATATGGATTGTTTAGTTTAGCCCATCATTTGAGCTTTTGTCTTTGATGCCTATTATGGATGTACTTATAAGTAATTTCTGATGTTGCTTTCTTGAGTATTTTAAGATATCTGAGTCCAACAGGTTAATTTTTTTCGTAATTTTAACATGTATGGTTTAGTCTTCATTTCAAATGCATTTAGTCCTGCACTATTCTAAGTATCAGCATGTTTCAAGATGATGTTGGTTTCTGTGTGGCTTCTTATTCATTTGCATGCTCCTATTTTCCTATATTAGTTCACTCATTTTATTGCAGGTATATGAATATTGGTAAGATTCATTATGATTCTATATAGTTTTTGGAACCTTGTGACATAGTTTTGTATCACTTACAGTCTCCACTAGGAGTACTTTTTTAATATATTCATTAGTTGACTGATCCAATTGTGTTTGATTTGTTTTTTCCTGATTTGGTGTCTTTTTCAGTCACCTCTGGCATACTTCTATACACTATAGTTTCACCTATTATCACACACACACATGCACACACACGCACACACACACGCACACACACAAGCACACACACATAGACAAACATGCACCATTTCTCAGTGGCATATGCCACTGTGTAGTTATAGTTAGGACCCATGCAGTTTCCATAGGGAATTTTAGACATCACAACAGCCAATACAGCTGAGTGGAACTACACCAAAATTGGCAGAAAACATGATATTTACCCAGAAGATTTTTTCTTGTGATGTTGTGTAAATCCATTCAGTAGTTTTTTAAAAATTAAGGTTCAAAATGTACAGATATCTGCAGGGTTGGGTTCGCAGGTGTCCCGCAGGAGTAACACTGGCACACAAATTCAAATAGTAGAGTGATCTGGTGGGCCAAGGGGGGCTATTTTCCCATCAGCCACCTCATCAAAGTTCGTGAAATGTGGGGGGTTGGCTGCTCATGGATTGTTTTGTGCAGACATTTGTGGCCAACCCATGCTGCGCATGGCAAAGGGCCATATGGGGCAGGGTGTTGGTGGCTGTCCGTTGGAGGTTGGATTCAGTGCCTGGCCAGAGGCCTTGTGTGGCAGGGTGATTGGCATAGTTACATATGGTAAGAAAATCTTGCAAAACACACAAGATGATGGACGG